>JADMNL010000027.1:98621071-99243214 GCA_016271365.2 Neoceratodus forsteri | reverse complement strand
CCCTGAGCACTGGACCATCGGTTGTCAGACCCCCCACCGTCCGGGGAGAGCGGTGGACCAGCCCCGGCCCAGTTGACTGAACAGCTTTCATACGAAGTCTCCCTACCATCACCTGACCCACTCATGGTCGACTCCATCAATGGAGGGCTGAAGACTTCTCTTGTACAAGCAGAATTAATAAATATAGTCGGTACTGATTGAGATAATATACAAAACAATAAGCTGAACTAAGCTGCTAGTGAAGTTTAACTCCCGGCGGGCAAGCGTCGTCATCACTGAAGCGCACTCGACGACCAGGAAAAAGGAACTGAGGCGGTTGGAGGCTCGATGCCAAGACAGTCATTACCGCACGTGCCAGGCTTGCGGTACCGCTGACTCGCAGCTCCATCTCAGGCGCCAGCCCTCCTGAAAAAGTTTGCTCCCGCTGTGTTCTAGCACCTCCAGCGTACTCCCATTAGTGTGAATGAGTGGTGGAGACTTTATGTCCAGAAAGATCTGTTATCTGTGCAGTTAGCTAGATGAAGAAAGGAACTGTGAATCAGGAGGAGTGGCTTAGGCAGCAGGAAGCCAGGTGTTTGGATTTAAAACTGCCCTAGACAGCTTTTGGCAGAGAACAGCAAGGGAAAGGAGGTGCTGTTAGAACTTTACTACTACTCTACTGGGACTTAACAACTGGAACTCTACTATTGGGACCTTCAATTTAGAGTAAAAAAAAAAAAAACAAGAGTTAGTGTGTTTGTCTGAGTTGGGTGAAGTGAACTGTTATATGTGCAGTTAGCAAAGTGAAGAAGGGAACTGTGAATTAAGGGGAGTTGCTTAGGAACATGGAAACATAGAAGCTGACAGCGGTTAAGGACCGCAAGGCCCATCCAGTCTGCCCATTTATTTTTCTACCTTATGAATGTGTCATTGGCCTATCTATTCATACTTATTTGTATTGCTCCCTTATGCCTATCCCATTCCTGTTTGAAGCCCTGCACTGTATTCGTATCCACCACTACCTGAGGTAGGCCATGCCATGCATCCACCACCCTTTCTGTGAAAAAGAACTTCCTCACATTACCCCTTAATTGGCCTCCCTCTAATCTCATGCTGTGTCCTCTTGTCCTGCTATTTTTCTTATATTGAAACATGTTAGACTTTTTCACCTTGTTAATGCCCTTAAGGTGTTTTAATGTTTCAATCACATCACCTCTCTCCCTCCTTTGCTCTAGGGTATACATATTGAGCTCAGTTAATCTGTCCTCATATGTTTTCTGATGCAGTCCCTGCACCATTTGGTTGCCCTTCTCTGGACTGCCTCAATTTGGTTAATGTCCTTGTGAAGGTGTGGCCTCAGTACTGCACACAGTACTCCAGATGGGGCCTAACCAGTGTCTTGTAAAGAGGGATTATAAATGGGCAGACTGGATGGGCCTTGCAGTCCTTATCTGCCGTCAACTTCTATGTTTCTATGTATTACCTCCCTCTTCCGACTTGTGATACCCCTACTAATACACCCCAACATCCCTCTAGCCTTACCTACTGCTTTAGTGGTCTGCTTCGATGATTTCAGGTTATCGGTGTTGATGACACTCAAGTCTCTTTCTTCCCTTGTGACTGCCAGCAACTCCCCTCCCAGCCTATAGGTGGCTTCAGGGTTTTTCTTGCCTATGTGCATGATCTTGCATTTCTTTGCGTTAAACCCCAGTTGCCACTCTTCCGACCATTTTGCTAGTTTATCCAGATCTCTTCTCATTCTGCCCACCCCATCTGGATCATCTACTCTGTTGCACATCTTGGTGTCATCTGCAAACAGACAAACCCTACCCTCCAGTCCATCTGCAATGTCACTGATGAAGATACTGAAGAGGACTGGCCCCAGGACTGATCCCTGAGGTACCCCACTTGTGACTTGCATCTCTCCTGACTATATACAGTTTACCATCACTCTCTGTTTTCTGCCCGTCAACCAGTTTGCCACCCAGTTGACCAACGTCTGACCCACCTCAAGCTTACCCAGCTTATTAATCAATCTTCTATGTGGAACAGTACTGAAAGCTTTGCTGAAGTCAAGGTAGGCAACATCAACTGCTCCCCCTTGGTCCACCACTCTGGTTACCCAGTCAAAGAAATCTATGAGATTAGTTTCACAGGACCTTCCTGTTGTAAACCCATGCTGTCTTGGATCCTGTGCTCCTGTGGATTTCAGGTGTTGCACTATCCTTTCCTTAAGGAGTGTCTTCATAATCTTGCCCACTACTGAGGTAAGACTGACTGGTCTATAGTTCCCCGCCTCCTCCCTGCTACCACTCTTATGGAGCGGGATCACATGAGCCCTTCTCCAGTCTTCTGGGACCTCTCCTGTGCTCAGAGACTCACTAAACAGTTCTGATAATGGCTCTACTAGTTCCACCCTTAGCTCCTTTAGTACCCTAGGATGTATGCCATCAGGTCCCATTGCCTTGTCCACCCTGATCTTATCAAGCTCTTGTAGGACTCTTTCTTTTGTGAAGGGACTAGTGCACACACCCCTCCCCACTGTGTCCATGTTGCTGAGCTGTGGGCTCTGTCCTACCTTCTCTTCAGTAAATACTGAGCAGAAGTATCTATTTAGGATAGATGCTTTTACATGGTCCTCCTCCTAACATGCCCCCTTATCCCCTTTGATCTTAGCAATACCCTCTCTGGACTTTCTCCTTTCACTAATGTATCTATAGAAAGTCTTGTCACCTTCTTTTACTGTTCGTGCTAGTGTTTCCTCGGTTTGGACCTTTGCCTGCCTTACTGTCTTCCCTTAGGGAAGTTTGGTATGCCTCCCTATCTTCATCCTGCTGCGTTCCCTTATATTTCCTGAAGGCCATCCTTTTGGAAGCCAGGTGTTTGGATTTAAAACTGCCCTAGATAGCTTCTGGCAGAGACCAGCAAGAGGAAGGACGTGCTGTTAGAACTTTACTACTGTACTGGGACATAAAAATTAGAACTCTACCACTGGGACCTTCAATTTAGGGTAACAAAAAAAAAAAAAATAACAAGAGTTAGTGTGTTTGTCCGAGTTGGGTGAAGGGAACTGCTATCTGTGCTGTTAGCTAGGTGAAGAAGGGAACTGTGAATTAGAGGGAGTAGCTTAGGCAGCAGGAAGCCAGGTCTTACCCCTTTCGACCACTGCTGGAGATGTAATAACCCTGGAGGAGATCTTCTCCATATCCTCTGGGACTGTCTGAATCTAGCCAGCTTCTGGACTAATGTCCAAAGAACAATATCACAGATACTCCAGTCCCTACTACCACTCTCACCCACATTACTCATCCTGGGAATTACTAACAATGCTCCCCATCTGCGCAAAACACAAACTGACCTGGTACTCCATGCTAGCCTAGCTGCCAAGCGAGCCAACTTATGAAGCTGGCACACCCCAAAGGTTCCCATGATGATCGAATTTATCTCTGAGCTGGCACAAATGAGTGCTTTTGACAGAATGTCCCACCTTGCTGTCCTAACCTTGCCCCACCACATCTCTGTTTGGGCCCCGTTCCATGCCTTTCTACACTTGCCCAGTATATTAGACTTGGGCAACCCCACCCCCCCATCTCCACTCCCAGACAGGGCATAGGATGACATCCTACCCCTCCACTCCTCTCTATCTTACCGCCACACATTATCTCCCGAACACTAATTCTCTGCACCTCCACACACAACCCAGTTCCCTTCCCTCCAAGCTCCCTCCCCACAAGCTCTACCACGGCACAACCCATAAGCTCGCAGTGTAGGCAAACAGTGATCTCCACCTTATGTTATACACATGATTACATTTCCAGTGATGTAATCCATTACTAGGTAGGTTTTTAGTAGCGTTTTAGATGTCAGTCAATATTCGATTGATGATAATACTTTACTTATATCAATGGTACAGTCCTTCCCAACCTGTACTGTATATAATGACAGAACAAGCAATAGCACCCACCCACCCACTCTCTCCTACGAGTACTGCACCAAGGGATCATTGGATGCTGAAAGCAAGATCGATTATATACTTCTCTCTACCTCATAGAAGTCTGCACATTGTTCACCTCCGACAACCAGGACCCTCTAGGTCCAATCCGCAAGAACTACTGGCACAAAATCCATGCCCCGGATCTACCTTATATAACGTAACTAGCAATCTGACCAAACACTAACTATGGTAAACCACAAATTATTTCAAGCAGTTACTTTGCAGTACCTTGCTGTAACAACTATTTTTATATGTCTTAACTGAATGTACTGTGTGTTTAAAGTTTTAATAAACATCATTAACTACAAAAAAGGAACTGAGGTGGTGGAGGGCTAGTACTGAGGTAAGCCATACAGACGAGCCAGTCTCGTGGTGCATATCTGTTGTAATAACTCTCCGCCAGCTCTCTAAAAACTTTTTCTGGGTCCTGGCACTTCTAGCTCCACACCATTAGTGTGACTCAATGGTGAAGACTGATTCCTGGAAAATCACATGTCCGCAGTTTGTCATTTCTAGCCAGTACTGGATCAGACGTACAGGCCTGTCTAAAAGGCAATACCTCGTCTGGTGACGCCTTGCCAGCCTGCCATGCACAAAGTTTGACATACCCAAGATGCTCTGCTCTTGCTTTTAGAGTATGTGTGTTTGTTTGGTGAGATGAGATGCACAAACAATTTGGATAGTCTATTTTTCCTAACATCCTTTTACGCATCCTGTGCACTACTCTTACTGTAAACTGCCTCTTCTGTGTGCAAATTCAAGAGTACTAAATGATCAATTACTGTCCAGCTCTGTAGTTATGTAATATCCCACCTCCATATATCTATCTAAACCAGCTTTGAAATAATTCAGTGTTCCAGTCTTGACAAACTTTACTGGCGAAGTATTCCAAACACCCACGTGTTCGCTGTATGAAAAAATGTTTCCTCAGTTCTTCCCTGAAATGCCCCCATAAGCTTTTTATTATGCCCCCTAATGATCTGATTGCCACTTACCGAAGTTCTATTTCGTCAGGCTACTGAAACAATTCACACACTGCAGAACAGTTCTCATGGTGTCACATTTATTGAACATTTCTTGATTTGACAAGGTAAACAAATATGCATACTGTACTGAAAGTGGAACCAACAGCAAAGCATTTATGATGTGGATTCTGGTTTAACGTTTGGTTTGTCTTAGTGTCACTAACTGAAGATCCAGTACCTTGTTACCACCCCCCAACCCCAGTCTGTTCCAGGAAACCTGTAACCAAGGGAAAACATTAGGAAACATACAAAACCAGTTTCTCTGCACTGTCATTAAAATGAAAGTAACTTCAGGCTCAGTTTTCTGAGCACCCTCACACATGTGAGACATTGTATCGCTGTCCCTGGCCATGGACAGCTCCACTCCGTGCCCTGGAATTGAAATTTAACAGCGTTTTTTTTTTTTTTAAACTTGGATCCAAATACTTGTGAGCTATTCAGCACCATAAAAGCAAACTTGGTCAGCAATCTTGTCTCATGCATTAACAGAAGGCGGGCTGCACTGTATGACACAGAGTGAGCTGTGAACCTCTTAATCAGCAGAAAAGTTGGAAGAGACAGAGGTATTGTATCCTCCACAACACATTGTCCTCTACTGGAGGTTAGAAAACACGGCAACAGGAGGATCAACACAGTATCAGGTACTTGGGGTGTGGGAACTCTCTTCTTCCCCTGGCACTACTTAGACCATTAGCTGCCTCTCATAAATTGTCACTGCCCTTGCCAAAGAGACAAGAGGCAAAGTAGCACAGCAGCTAGGTATCGAAACCACTAGCCACTGAGATGCTGATCCATTGCTTGAAACTTGTACTTGCCTGTCATTGTCTACCAAATAGTTCAGCCTGGTGGAAAATCTCTGCGAAATATGAAGGCTTCTGAAATGTTATCCTGGACTTACCAAAAACAGTGAGCGAGCAAGAGAGAGAGAGACCGCTCAAGTGCTCTGACTGCTGGCTTTTAAATCTTTAACAAGTGCTCTAAGTTCCTTTATAAAATGTCAGGAAAAAAATCTAGAAATGCCATCGGCCGAGAAACATCACCTGATCATGCATTAAATCTCTATAAACACAAAGCCAGATGATGAATCTCATTTTCCTCCCCTCAAAAACTACTTAGAGCCATTTTATAAGTGTAATAAGCCCCTCCAGAGTATGCATCATAGGATTTTAATGCACTTCCTAGGGGCGTAAAGACACTCAGCCTTGTACCTTACTACACCCCTGAAGCATATATTAAAATCTTATAATGCACACCTTATTGTGGCTTATTACTTATGCAGACCATACAAGGATACTGTGTTGTTCCAACATTCTGTAACAATACATATAATCTTCACAATAATACATTAATTCAGCCCCAATCTTTCCCCCACACACCAGTCACACCACTGTTACAAGTTTTGTCCATATCCTCTGCCAGACAACACACCACATCACAGTGCATTTCTTAATGCTGCCCTATTCTGATATATACATACACGCTCGCACCACCCTCACATAAACATTCACACTAAGAAATTCCCCCATCCAAGATGCGCCTGTTCTCAGTTCTTCAGAATTCTCTCGTATGCCTGGAAAATGTACTGTGAGACCTCCGGTGCCCTGCATTTCAGGGATAGCTGCAAGAGAGAATAAATCACACGTTGAATAAAGTCACATTCCTCCTACTGTAGTTTTTCAAATGGCATATCTTGACAGCATTGTCACACAGAGTGGGAGATCCACAGAATGATCTTTATTCAAAAGCGTAGCGGCACAGCAGTAACTGTGAGGCAACATGGATTGAGAAGAGTGGCAGACAAGAGAGAGCAGCTTTGTTAAAGATTGGATGACATGTCAACGGATGCTGGAGAAAGGTTAGAGCAATGCAACCCACAGAACAGAGACGGTGCACACCGCAGGAAAGCAAAGATCATGAGCACTTTAATGAAGAAACTGGTGGTGGCGGGGAGGGGTTGTATCAGGATACCAGACTACAGAAAAGCAGTTCTCTGAAATCAAGTGTCAAGATCAGCAGTGATTAAAAGTGACCAGTGATAGCAATCACCTGCGATATGTACATTTTAGCCTTTTTACAAAAGATCACCTCAACCTCCCCCACACACCCATTAGCACTGTTTCCCACTGGGATGGGAAGGAAAGGGGCTTGTTTTTTCCTACCCGCACACCGGCTGGCCCCCTTAACCCCAGCACCTGCCATCTCTAAGACTCACCTTTGGCCTTGGCTCAGTTCTCTATAGCTTTCCTCTTGTGGCAGGGTCGACAGGGACACCCCAGTTTGCTACCAACAGCCATGCTTAGTTGAGCCAATCCTGAGCCCAGTATGTAGTGTGGGGTCTATGGAGGCCATCTGCTTCATCCTACTTCAGCTGTATGGGTTTTCCCTTCTTTACTCCCCCTGGGCGCTCTGTGGAGCTGATGGCATGACACTGCATGGACGGCATGCCCATGTCTTCCGCAGAAAGTGTCTCCCGCTCCCTAGCCACACTGCTCCCACCACCACCTATGCTCACTGATGTGGCGGTGTTACAGCGGAGCTTGCTGCCCACCCTCTCTGGAGGACACACAATCCTCCTCCCCCGACTAGTCCCGATGCCCAAGGTTCACATCCAAACTGAGTCACTGTCATGAGCGGTAACACTACCGCTGCTCTGATGGGCCGGCAAGAAGGAGAGGGTTATAAACAACACGCACTAACTCCAAGGCACTGAGTCATGGGGTATCTGCTGCATGGCAGACTGACATCTTAAGTCTGGAAGCCATGTGTGATGTATTATGCCACTGTTACGCTGGAAGCTGTGAGTCAACATATCAGCCAAATTGGGGGCACACTTGTAAGTCATCCTGGGGGGTTAGGACAATGGTTACATAACACCAGATCAGAATGTAAGATCCCCCCAAATTTTCAGCGCTATATTCCTTTTTTGCTTTCTACATACATGTTATGCTCCATTTTCACCCCCCCCCCACACCAATGCCTCGGTTGTGCGTGCGTGTGAAGGCATGTGAACGCTGCAGCTCCGAGGCACCCAACTGCTATTTGCCACCCTGCCTGCCTATGCTGCCTCTCGGACCTCTACCAGAGGGCAGTGGAACTACCGGGGGGGGGGGGGAGAGCTGCCATTATGGCTGCTCAATTCTACTCACTCCATCCCCCCCCCCGGTGCCTGACAACCCTGGCTCGTTTTCAAATCCGGGTCACCGGCGTGGCATTAGGTAAAGCGTCCAGCGTCTCAGCCCACTGCACCACCAGGATGGCTTATCACTCTGTTCTTAATGGCCGCAGACTGCTTGCCATATGTAGTGACCAAACTGAGTACAATTTCTCTTGAAGTGAAGAACATGATTTCCAGGAACAGAAAGGGGCTAGGAGAAGCAGATTTCAGCAAAGGGGCTACAGGTCTGATATCCTAAACCGGACTGAGGCACACGATGACTCTATTAACCGTGAAAGCCTCTTGGTGGTTCAGGGTGTAAGGGAGGTTGAAGAACAACCAGCCAACCTAGCACTGGCATAATACGTCACACATGGCTTCCTAGCTTACTTAACAGCAATTTTACATACAGTAAATCCAAATACTGCCCTATGATGGAGAAAAACAGTCACTTTACTTCGGGCAAATGCTAGGAAAACCTCTGATATTAGACCCTTTATCAACTGTGATTCTTAATCATACACTTTACCTTGCTGCCTATGTGGAGCTTTTTATGCGGGGAAACTGTTTGCATATTTAAGATACATGCAGGTGAACACGAGGTCTGATGGAAGCCACTGGGACTTGTACAAAGACACAGAGTAAGAAGGGAAGGGGCAAAGAAGCCCAGTTGGTTGACTCGGGAGGTTATGGAGGGGGAAGGACCAAGAGAAAGGCATTTCAGAAACTCAAGAAATCAGGAGGGGCACTGACAAGCATGAGTATACAAAGAAATCCAGGGAGGTTACCAGGCTAGTCAGAGTGACCAAGGCTACAAGACAGCCGACACTGGCACAGGGTATTAAGGAAGGAGAAAAGGACTTCTTCATTTACATCAGGGAAAGAAGGAAGAAACGACCAG
The DNA here is from genome assembly GCA_016271365.2 of Neoceratodus forsteri. Classification (NCBI taxonomy): domain Eukaryota; kingdom Metazoa; phylum Chordata; order Ceratodontiformes; family Ceratodontidae; genus Neoceratodus; species Neoceratodus forsteri. Next base: position 99,234,161 of record JADMNL010000027.1, on the reverse strand, counting down.
ATTATGAGGATTAGGAAGGATGGAGGGTGGTGGTGGAGAAGGGGTGGACCAGGTAGAGGCATTAAACAAATACTTCTGTGTTCACGAAGGAGAAAGGGGGGTAGAGTGGGTAGTGGTGGGGGGTGTGTGTGACTGATGTAGGGATTACAGAAGACAAGGTTCTGGAAGGATTGAGGGCACTAAGGGTGGACAAGGCACCGGGACCAGATGGCATTCACCTGACCTGTTCAATACTTCCCTGGACACAGGATGCGTACCACAAGACTCACAAAAGTGGCCCTAGGGATGAACCGGGCAACTACAGACCAGTGAGCCTCACATCAATTGTGGGGAAGCTCATGGTGACAATCCTAAAAGAGAGGCTGGTGACCTTTTTGAGGAAATTGGTCTCCAGTATGGTCATCAACATGGGTTTGTCTCGGGCAGATCGTGTCAGACAAATCTAATTGAGTATTACGACTGGGTGACCAGGCAGCTGGACGGGGCCAAGTGGTAGATGTCCTGTATTTGGACTTCAGCAAGGCCTTTATTCCGTGCTGCATGGGAAGCTGGGTGGGGCGGGAATACACAGGGTGGGAACAAGATGGTCAAACAGATAGCTGGCTGAATGGAAGCCAGCAGAGGGGGGTGGTGGTGGGGAACTCTCATCACCAAGGGAAGTGATGAGCAGGGTGCCACAGGGATCGGTATTGGGACCAGTGCTGTTTGGGATATTCATAGCTGATATCTCACACGGTATCCAGAGTAGAATCAGTCTGTTCGTTGACGATACGAAGATGGGAGCTGTGGTAGATGACATCGAAGGGTGGAAGGGGCTGCAGAAGGACCTGACCAAACTACAGGAGTGGTCAGAAACATGGCAGCTGGGGTTCAATGCCAAGAAGTGCAAAGTACTGCACTTCAGTGCTAGAAACCAGGGGAGGAGCTATCAGCTGGGAAGGGTGAAGCTGGAAAGCACCGAGGAGGAAAAAGATCTGGGGGTGCTTATAACAGGCAGCATGAAATGAAAATTATGTACCTACCATAATTATTGATCTTTCTGTCTATCTTCATCATTCATCACTACACTACTGGGTACCTGGCCGGAGCCAGGGCCCCGAAGGAGCTTTTTTGCATAGGTGGAGCCGGCGCGGTGATGGTGCTCACCGAGGCCGACGTACTACGTGATGCTCACCGGTTGGTCGTCAACTGTCATTGCCGCTGCCCCCCGTCAGTGCTGAATTGTCGAGAGTGAGGAATAAGGGAGGAGGGTGGGACAAGGGATAGATAAAAGGAAAAGATATACAAAACAAAGGAGGAATAAGCGACAGAGGACAGAATGAAGTAGGAAAAGGAAACTAAGGGATTGGGAGGGGCCTCAATCTCTGGGAAAGAGGAAAAGGTAGGGAAGAATGAGAGAGAAAAATATTGGTAGGGGAAAGGACAGTGTCAACCAACCCTGCAGTCTGGACCCCCAAAAATGTTTAGAGACTGAACAAAGTTCAGACCATCTGCACAAGAGGAGTAGATGCTAAGGGAAGAAACCTGGCAAGGAAAGCAAGCCCAATTCACAGGAAGTGAGAAACTCCTGGCAGAGGATGATAAACCCAAAGGGATTAGTCATAAGGCTGATGGGAGCAGCTTGAGGGGGCCAGGAGCCAAGACATGTCCTCTCCCCTAGCCAAAGGAAAAGGGGGAGGAGGAAATTCGAAGAACATCCTCCCCAAAATTAAAAGAACTGGATTAGTCCTGAAGGAGAGAAGAAGAAGAAGGGGAAAAAAGGGGGCTCCAACTCCACCACCTCACCCCTAAGAAATGGCGGGAAGGCCGCAAGGCTATAAGGGGGAAGCCCCCTCTCACCCTCAACATCTAAGCTGAAGTCAACCCTCTGTCTCTCCAGGGTCCCCCCACTCCTGGTCAAACGGAAGGAGGGAGGGGAGGACAGAAACGCATAGAGGGAGGGGGAACCCAGAGACTGAGGCCCCAGGGAGATGGAGGGCTGGATTTAGTGATGAATGGTGAAGATACACAGAAAGATCAATAATTACAGTAGGTACGTAATTTTCATATCTTACCTGTGTAAATCTTCACCATTCATCACTACTGGGTGAGTACCGAGCCCTCTGAAGAGGGCCCAATATGACCCTAAGGGACTAAGCCCCTTAGCCCCCGTGGAGGAGACACTGGAGGGGAGAACCTTACAGGCCTGGAGAGGCCCAAAACTGGTCTGGGTGAGACGGGACCCCCTGGAGGGGGAAGGAAGGCGCCCCGAAAGTTGCCGTCTCACCATACAGGAGAAAAGATGGGTTCTCCGGCAGGCAGAGGAAATCACCCTACGCCGGGCCAAGGGTGACAACCGGGAAAGATGAAGCCATGCCATCCGCCTAGTGCAGACTGCTGTCCCTACAATCCTGGAAGCTACCTCGTTGGCATCGTAGGACACCCTCACTTAGTGCCTGGCTTGCTCTAGGCCCTGAGCAGAGGGGGCGATGGCCTGTCTGGTTACCGCCGAATCAGGCAGAGAGGCTAGAAACTGACCTAGCCTGGACCACAAGAACCTGTCACAGGATGCATAGTGGGCCTGATGTGAAGCAACAGAGAACATCCGTGCCAAGCAGAATGTCCTCCTCCCCCAGAAGTCAAAATCCACAGAGTCTGAATCTGGGGGCCGGTCACAAGAAGAGGTGTGAAAATCAGAGGAAGCATCCAGCTGCATCAAGCCCGCAAGTGGATGAGGCATGCGTCCTGGAGACTCTGGGGGAACACAATACCGCTGGCACAGATCCCTTGGGGCTGGGACTTTGGAAAAAGGGACGGTGCCAGAGCCGAAGTGACGCTTCTCAAAAGGGAACAGGCCAGGTGGGAACCACCAGGTTGGCTGCATTGAACTCGCCTAGGAAGGGGCGCGTCACGTGCTCGGGATTGCTTTCTGAGGCAGGGGTAATCCGGAGATCGTTCACCATCCTCGCAAGGAAGCGCTGATATGAGGAGAGATCAGATGCTGGGGAAATGTGGACGGAGAGTTCCTCTCCCTCCAAGGAGGGGGATAAGGAGGGGGATGAGTCCGGAGATTCACGGTTCGGCTGCTCTAGGGGAGAGTGGAACACCCTTTCTTCCATGGCCCTAACATATGTTGGAAAATGACCAGTCGATCCCCTGAACTGTTCCCAGGTCAGAGGTCCCTTAGGACTGGAAAAACCTGGAAAAGAGGGGGGTGGAGGTAGAGGAATAGGGGCCAAATCCTTCACAGAAGAGTAGCGTCCTCTGCCCGGGCAAGAGGGCCTAGCGGATGCACCCATCTGGGAGGAAGACCCGGAAAGCCCAGCAGCCAACAACTGCTCAACCGTACTGGAACTGCTAAGACTGTGTCCTAGGGAAGAATCCCACTTATGAGGCGACCAGGAAACCATGAGAGTCCAAAAGGATGGTCCCTGGCCTCCAAAGAAGAGGACCCTCTCAAGGACAGAGAAGGGGAAGGGCGAGGATCCGTGCTACGACTCCTCCTCAAACCCAGGTGGGTCCCAGGGAGAGGCCACAGCACAGAACTCAGGCCCCTCAATGCATCGGACTCCAACAGAGCCCTCCGCCTCGAAACCACCAGCCTAGGCAACTGGCAACTCCCAGTGGACTCTGAGGATGCCAACCAGGGTGCAGCACCCTCCCCTTTCATGGGTGCTCCGGGCTGCCCCAAACTCTGACTGTCCAGACACACCAAAGAAGGGGGTGTCCTACCTGAAGGGACAGACAACCCTCCGACCCCCGATTGTGCAGCAGTAGTCACCTGGGCCACTGCTGGCTGGTTAGAGCCACTGACACCAGAGACAGCAAGAACTGCCTGCCCCACAGAGGGAGGCCGAGTGGGGGCTGAAGTGGAGGACACTGAGGGGTCAGAAGACTCCGAGGAGTCCGGGAGCCAGTCAGGATTCAACCCAGAATCCTCCGAGGAGGAGGTGGAGACCGAGGTCCGATGCCAGACCACTCTCTGACCCCTGCCCAATCCTGAGGCTTGGGAGGTGCGCACATAACGCATGACACCATGAATGGTGCACCTCCTCCTTAGCACCAAGTGGGCAGCAGCCAGCCACAGGCGCCAGAAGTCAGAGGTTTGCGGTCCGCGGCGCGGAGCCAGAGATGGTGCTGGCGACGGCGCAACCTCCTCCCTGGCGTGGCTAATGGCACCAGGGATGGCACTGACCACGCGTATCTCCCTCCCCGGCGCTGCGAACAGCACCGGAGTTGGAGATGGCGCTGTCCTCAGTCTTGGCACTGCAAACGGCTCCAAGACCAGAAACAACCCCAGAAATGGCCAGTGCACCTCCCATGGCACCGTTCCTATTGCCGACACAGCGAATGGTGCTGGCAGTGAAAACAGCACAGAGAGGCAGCCTGGTGCTGACCATGTCGCCATCTGGGCCCCCCTCACACTGCAAGCGGCACCGGAGCCCGAAACAGCGCTAGCGGATGGCGTTGAGGTTGGTGCCGGCCCAGACCTGCAAGTCCCAAGACGCAATACCGGGGGAGCCCTCACTTCCGAAGAGGCGATTGCCAGGGTGGTGCCTCCTGCCCGACAGGGATGGACTGTGCTTCCTGCACCATGAAAGGAGCCCCCACCACGACAAGGCTAAGAGAGGCGGGGGCCCACTCCTCCGTGGCCCATACAGAACCAGGAGACCACCTAGAGAAAGGGTCAAGTGTCCTTGCCTTGGCCTGTCGACTGCGTAGCCGTCCCCTGAAAGTTGGCGGCGTGTGCCCTACTTTAAATGCGTGCAATTCAATGATATGGCTGACCATGAAGAAGCAGGAATCACAGTTATCCATGTCATGGTATGGTCCAAGGCAGATGAGACACTGATCATGTTGGGTCCATGATGGAATAGCAGGTGGCACTTGAGAACACCGACGCATAGACGCCACCATCAGCTCGACAACTTTTGCCCCGGAAGCAGACATGACCTGTCGGAAAATTAAACAAAACAGTACTGCGTCGCTGAAATAAAGAAATAAAAGGAACAGTCTTACTGGGACTCAGCGGCGTCGAGCAGAGGCGTGGCAAAACAGAACCGAATGAACAAATTCGAACCGTGAACTAGGCCGCAAGTTATGGTGCAGTTTTCAAGAGCTCCACATGAGGTTCCGATCTCTATGGCGGGAGAAGAAGAACGGACGAGGGGGGGCCCTGATGACAGCTGACGACCAACCTGCGAGCGCTACATAGTACGTCGGCCTCGAGGGTGGCGCCATCACTGCGTCGGCTCAGCCTATAAAAAAAAAAAAAAAACAGAAAAAAAAGAGCTCCCATGGGGTCCTGGCTGGTATCCAGTAGTGATGAATGGTGAAGACTGACACAGATAAGGTCAACTCAGCTCAGTACAGGAAGGTGGCAGCAAAAGCCAACAGGATGCTAGGGTGTATAGCAACAGTAATCTCCTCCAGAAATAGGGAGGTGATCCTTCCCCTGTACAGGTCCGTGATCAGGCCTCACCTGGAGTACTGCATGCAGTACTGGTGCCCATTCCTGAAGAAGGACATCAAATTGTTGGGAGGGGGTGCAACGTAGGGCGACAAAGATGATCCAGGGATTGGAGGGAAAGTCCTACGAGGATAGACTGGGCAAGCTGAACATGTACTCCTGGAGGAGAGGAGGGATGGGGGATATAATTGAAACCTTTAAATACCTTAAGGGGATAAATAAGGCTAATACAGAAGGGATGTTAAAGTTTAGAAGAGGGAGGGATACAGGAGGGCATCAGCTGAGACTTTGTGGGGGGTGGGATTCAAGAGGGAAATCAGGAGACATTTTCACTGAAAGGGTGGTGGACAGGTGGAATACTCTGCCTGAGGAGGTGGTATCCTGTAGAATGGTGGGTGGCTTTAAGAGGGATTGGGACAGAAAGGGGGGAGGTATGATGAAGAGGGGTGGGGTAGCTGCAAGTTGAGGGGCTAGCTGCACATTCGATAGACCGTAAGGTCTGCTTCTGCTGGCATTTTCATATATTCATATACAAAGAAAGGATGACACCAAAGTCCTGTCCCTACACTTGAATTCCCAACCGGACCCCGAGAAAACACAAATTTAAATTTTGTGGGTTGGAAAAAGTGAAACTGGGGAAAAAGGGTGGTAAGCTTGATACTTTAATCCTTAAAAGGGAGGCTATGTGGATAGTACAACTAGGGGGGAATTACTCACTGAGACTTAATGGGAGACTGGACCTGATGCCACTGATACAGAAAATGTACAGTTACGTAGGAACTTACCGTAACAGTGGATCTTAGAGAGAGGTTCCTTCAGTAGGTCATTACATATAGGACTGGTGCCACCTGGCGTCGGGCCGAACGGCAGACTTTTCTAGCAATACCTGATGGGGCCCACCCACCCGATTTCACGTGACTGACATCAGTGTGGCCGTATAAAGTGGGCGGTCCTCACGCCCGCCCTCCAGTTCTCCCACCGGAGCCAGGAGGAGGTCTGACAACAGGAGTAAACAGTCCCTGTGTAAGAAATAAAATGAGGGGAAGGAGAGAGGGAAAAAATATGACCTACTGAAGGAACCTCTCTCAAAGATCTACTGTTACGGAAAGTTCCTACGTAACTGTACTATCTTACTTTGAGAGGGTTTCTTCAGTAGATCATTACATATAGGACTGAGTCCCAAGCAGTCCCTCCAAAGAGAGACCGAGACAAACAAGGGAGGAGGAGAAAATAACTCTAACAAAACGGGGAACAAAAATGGACCCAGCTTAGGACAGAAGGCCCTGCAAGACAGCTAGGCCGAAGCCTGCCCTCCGCCTAGAAGCAATGTCCAGACTGTAGTGTTTAGTAAAGGTGTGGACAGAACTCCAAGTGGCTACGGTACAGATATCAGTTGCAGAGACGTTCTGCAAATAAGCAGCGGAAGCAGCCATGCCCCTAGTAGAATGACCTCTGATGGGACCCGGCAGAGGTCTGTTGTACTATTGGTAACAATACCGAATACAGTTACCTAACCAGTTAGAAAGGCACTGCTTCGAAACCGCTTTGCTTGTCAACCTGGGAGCAAAGGAAACAAAAAGCTGAGCGCAGCCACGGATATCCTTTGTTCGGTGTGTGTAGCGCCGAAGGATACAATGGACGTCCATGGTGTGCAGGAGTACCTCACCTCTGTTCGTAGGAGACAGAAAGTAAACTGGAAGCTCTACTGATTGGTTCAGTGTGGGGCTTCTGACACCACCTTGGGTAAAAACTCGGGATTTGTCCTGAGGACCGCCCGATCCTTGTGGAAAATAAGATAAGGCTCTTTACAAACCAGAGCGTGACGCTCAGAAATCCTTCGAGCTGACGTAATGGCAACTAAAAATAACGTCTTCCAGGAGAGGATGCGTAAATTGCAGCTCATCGCTGGTTCACATGAGGAGAAAGTGAGTTTCCCCAACAGAAAGTTCAAATCCCAAGGTGGGGTTGGGCTGCGGATGGGGGTGGGGTTTCAGATGGAGGATCCCTTTCACAAAGGTTTTTGAGACCTCCAGCTGCCACAGGTTTACCATCCACCAGCTCATGGTACGTCGAAATTGCCGAAAGGTGGACCTTCAAGGAAGAATATGACAGACCTGAGTCTGACAGATGAAGGAGGTATTCCATGACTTGTGGGGCAGAACAAGAAAAGGGGTTCCAATTCTTGGAAGTTGCCCAGATGAAAAAAACGTTTCCACTTCATGGCATAAGTGGAACGAGTACAGCGTTTTCTAGCCTCTAAAAGAACCTGAGCTACTCGAGAGGAGACCCCAAAGCGAGAAATCGCTATGTCTGCAGGAGCCATGCATGAAGATGCAGTGTCCTGAGCTCCGGATGGACAAGGCAACCTTGATCCTGAGTCGTGAGACTGTGAGTCACTGGAAGTGGAACAGGTGGTTCCCCTCGTTAGCTGCTGTAGCAGCGGCAACTAAATTTGTCTCAGCCAAAGAGGGGCGATGAAGATCATCCTCACCTTCTCTGCCTGAAGTTTGAGAAGGACCCTCTGGAGAATGGGAAATGGAGGGAAGGCGTACAAAAATGCTCCTGTCCAGGAGTGAGAGCACGCGTCGTGTCAGAAAGCACCATGCCCTGGAACGAGCAAGCAAAAACTGGGAAGTTTTGTATTGTACTGGGAGGTGAAAAGGTCGATTTCCGGATGCCCCCATCTTAGGAAGAGAGATTCTCCACTTTCTGATTTAATTCCCATTCATAAGATAGGGTCCAAGACCTGTTGAGACTGTCCGCCAGCACATTTTGAATGCCTGGAACATGCATGGCCACTAGGGCCAGATCATGCTGGACCGCCCAGTTCCACACCCGCATCGCCTCCCTGAACAGGGGGTACGAGCGAGTTCCTCGTTTGTTGAGGTAACAAACTACTGACATACTGTCCGTTTGGACCAGCAGTGATCCCTTGGGAAGGTGGGCCTGGAAGGTGTACAAGACCGCCCTCATCTCCAGAACGTTGATGTGTAATGATGCTTCCAAGCTGGACCACAGTCCTTGAGCTTGGTGCTCCCCCTAGATGTGCTCCCCATCCTATGTTCGACACATCTGTAGTTAGGGATGCCAAGGAAGCCAGGCTCCTGAAAGGAAGACCCAAGGAAAGGTTGCAGGGGTCCCTCCACCACAGCAATTGTTTCTGAACTGCTTGGGAGACTAGTACTGGATGGTCTAGGTTGTCCAGGAGTTGGTCCCACTGCAACCGCAGGGACCACTGAATGACTCTCATGTGAAGCCTCGCCAGGGGAACGGTAGAGTTGGAGGCTGCCATCAGGCCAAGAAGGCGGAGGACCTCCCGGGCCGGGATGGTCCTGGATGAAGCCACCGAAGAAGCCTGACAGACCAGGGTCTCTGTCCTGTCTGGAGGAAGGAAGGCTCTGCATTGGACCGTATCCAAAACCGTCCCGATGAATTGTAGTCTCTGGGACAGGGTCATGGATGACTTGGGGAATACTGACAGTAATTCCCAGTTTGCCAAAGAGGTCCAGAGTAAAGGACAGCACCTCCAGTAAGGAGTCCCTGGAAGGGGCTGAGATCAGCCAGTCGTCCAGGTAAGGGAAAACTGCAATACCCTGGAGGCGCAAAAAGACTCCCACCACCGCCAGGCACTTGATAAACATCCAAGGTGCCGCGGATAGACCAAAGGGGAGGGCCTGAAACTGGAAGTGCTCTCCTTGGAAAGGAACCGCAGGAATCGGTGGTGGCTGAGGAAGATAGCGATGTGCAGGTAAGCATCCTGCATGTCCAGAGCGCACAACCAATGATTCTCCAAAAGGAGTGGAAGAAAGCTCTGGAGTGTTAGCATCTGGAACTTTTTGTACTCGACGAATAGATTGAGACTGCTTAAGTCGCGAATGGGTCTCAAGTCTCCCGTCTTTTTTGGAACCAGGAAAAAATGGGAGTCAAAACCCCTGCCTCCTTGCCAGAGGGGAACGCGTTCTATTGCTTCCTTGAGCAAAAGGCTTTGAATTTCTTCCCGAACGAGAAGAGCCTGATCCCTGAAGTAGGAAGACCTTTTTGGCGGAGATTCTGGAGGAATTTCCAGAAACTCTATAGTGTGTCCAACGGACACCAGTTGCAGGACCCATGCATCTGAGGTTATTGCCTGCCATTCCTGTGCATGGCGGGTGAACCCCCCCCACCTGCTCCTCGTCTTGAGACGGAGGAGGTAGTGGGGATAGGGAGTCAGGAAGTGGCAGGGCGTTCAGGGGGAGGGCCTACTGAATGTCTCTGGTTTTTGGAGGTAGGAGGAGTGGCGGAACCCATGGCCTTACGTTTGCCCTGGCATCGAGCCGGGGCCTGCTTCCTCTGCCTCCAGGTCCTTTTCCAAAAGGGCTGCTTCTGCTGTTGAGTACCTGATTGGTACACGGGCCTCACTGATCTGCAGGTGAGGCCTCTGTCCTGGAGATCAGTAATATCTTTGGTGTCCCCACCAAAAAGCACTGAGCCCCGGAAGGGGACATTCTGAATCGCAGACTGTACCTTGCTGGTGAGGCCAGAGATGCGAAGCCAGGAATGCTGTCTTAAAGCGACAGCAGTTGCCGAGGCATGAGCTACAGAATCGACAGTGTCGTATGTAGCCCGCAAAGCATACCTATAAAAGAAGCGAGAGAGGCGAAGATTCTTGGCAAGTTCCTCCTTGAGGCTCGAGGGGTCCATCGCTTGGACTCGGGCCTCTAACCTGGCCAAGGTAGCTTTTTGGTGTAACACCATGTGGGCCACATAGTTAAGGGACTGGAGAGTACATGTGGCCAAAGCATAAACCTTTCTACTGAACTGGTCCATCTGCCTCGACTCTGTCTGGAGGAGAGGTGCTCATGTGCTTGGGTGCAGACGAGTGATCATGAGCAGCTGAAATAACGACAGAGTCCGCCTTGGGATGCGTCTTGAGAAAGGGAGCTTCCTTTGGCGCCCGGTACACTCTGTCCGCCCTCTTGGGGACAGCTGGGAGAGAATAAGACATCTGCCAGACTGTAGAGGGGATTTCCTGGTGAGGTCCAATCCAAGGAGGAATCGGGACCGGGGACAGAGACTCTTAGTCCAGGTGTTCGGCTAGTCTCTGTCTCATGGGGTCCTGATCCTCTGACTCCCAGCTGAAAAAAATCTCTCATGGACCTCAACAGGTCCAAAAAGGCAGGGTCCTCCGGGAGAAGGGGAGACACTTGGGGGAAACCTTGCCCTTTGGACCCTCGGGTTCCTCCGAAATATCCTCCGCCTACTCGTCGGCATCCTTGTCACGATCATCATCATCATCATCCGCCCCCTCATCCGAGAGACCACGAATGTCCAGAAGAATGATGGTTTGACATGTCGTCCCCAAGACACGGACCACGGAAGGAGAAGAGCTCCTCGGGGACGGAGATCTGGGAGAGTGTGGGAGTGGGAGCCTACTCTCCAGATCTGAGAACAACTCCGAGTGCGCCCCATCCCACCTAGACTGGATTAAGGTCTTGAAGTCCAGCGTAGCCAGAGGCGGAGAAGTGGGAGGTGGAGGAGGTTGAGGCTGGGGCGGAAGGAGAAGGAGGAAGTGGAATTACCGGTGAAGGGGTGTAATGATACCCTTGATAACCCTGGAAGTGGTAACCCTGGTAGAGATTGTACCCAGGGTAATACTGTCCTAAGGAACTCCAATCAGGAGGAGGACCAGCCGGGTAGTGGTCCCCAGGATACTCTGGTGGGTAATGAGGAACAGTTCGGGGTCTAGAAAAAAATCCCCGTCGTCAGGGGTCTGACGGAAGGGGTACCCACATTGGACCTGCCATTGTATAAATTGGTGGCAGATCCGGCGTCGGGGTAGCCAACATCAGGGATACTGACGTTGGGACCGACACCACCCGATCCAGCGCTGGAAGGAGATCCGGCGTCAGAGGGGCTGGCATGGGGCCGGATGAAGAGGACCCGATCGAGGGACCATGTCTGGTGCCGGAGCCAAAGACTGGAACAGACCACTGGGCCCAGGCTGAGGAAGTGTCGGAAGTTCTGGTGTCAGGTTGGGAGTCGCCAGATCCGACAGTGGGACCGGGATATTCACTGGATATGAAGGGATCCCACCTGATGAGGGAGGAGGGGCCTACACCGTAAGGCCAGATGGCTGAGGAGGAGCCTCCTTTCCCGTGACCCCATCGGGGGAGCACGGGACAGACTCCAAGGAATGGTCTTCGACGTCGCGGGGTCCCACACTGTCCTCACCTGAGGTACCCGCCTGAGAAGGGGCGGGTACTAGCGTGGGAGAAGGGGGGAGAGGGACAATCTCTCTCTAGTTCTGCCATATGTCGGGGTGGTGCCGTTAAGCCTCGATGGAAGAAGCACGCCTGAGCGGCCGTCAAAGACAGGCGTCTTACCAGACGGAGCCGGGCAGGTTCCTGAGGCCTGGGGAGCCGACTTATCGGCGGCTGGGTGATCCCCGGAGGAGCTGGGGGCCGACTTAGCGGCCATGGCGGTGCAGCCGCTGGAGGAGCCAACGGACGACTGACCCACGGAAGTTTTATCAGACTTACTGTCTGAAGTCTTCTTAGGTGGCGGCCTTGCTCGTCGAGGGCCTCGAGGCCTCATGCTGGACCTCCGTAGAGAGCTCCTACTCCCGGAGATTTCTCCTTGTGGTGTTTCTTGGAGAGAGAAGATTTTTCTGAAGAGGACTCTCAGATCTGGTCCATTAGAAGGTGGGCCTCCAAAGCCTGCTGTCTCCGCTTTTTGGTGGCCTGATTGAATGTTTGGCACTCCGAGCAGGTTGAGACAGGGTGGTCCGGGCCCAGACAGATCATGCACTTCAGATGACTGTCCTTATGAGGTATTTGTGTTCCACAGGATGAGCACGTCTTCTTGGGTGAAGACATAAGCAAAAATGTTGAAAGGAATGGTGAACGATCGCTACTGGAAGTCTGCTATGCAACTGACACGAGGCGATGGCGGAAAGAACTGGAGGGCGGGCATGGGGACTGCCCACTTTATACAGCCATGCTAACATCAGTCATGTGACGTCGGGTGGGCGGTTCCCCGTCAGGGATTGCTAGAAAGGTCTGCTGTGCGGCCCGACGCCAGGTGGCGCCAGTCCTATATGTAATGACGTACTGAAGGAACCCTCTTGAAGTAAGATCTTGATTTTGATTGGATGTATGACTGCCTTTTCAATATTATCAAGCTATTGAGACTAGCACACCAGATTTTCTCATGGCAAGCCATCACATTCCGTGGGGCAGTAAGTTAATACACCTGATGGTGGTACTCAGCAATGGACTTTCTGGAATTTGAACTTGTGCTGCTATTTTATTCATTTTTTTGTACACTGAGTTTTTTTGTACGTTATGTACTGCTCCTGTAAACTTTATCTGCATGAGATCAATTGCCTTGCTAAGTTAAGTACCTGCTCTGTTAGTATGAATTGCTTTTAGTGTACTGCACCTTCAAAGATCAGCTGATGGCCTTCAGAAGAGCATTAACAAAACATAATATTTACACACAGTTTACCTTGTATTTCACATTAGCTCTGTATTTCTCCTCCCCATTATTCATAGCTGAGGTCATCTGCATGAAAAGAGGATCTTTGTTCCCGAACAGTTCACTTCACGGATTAAGACTGGAAGGGAGTAGATTTAGGGGAGAGATGAGAAGGCATTATTTTACGGAAAGGGTGGTGTCGAAATGGAATACCCTACTGGAGGAGGAGGTATCATGTCAGATGGTGGGCACTTTCAAAAGGGCATGGGACAGGGTATGCAGTAGCTTAGCAAATCCCAGAGGGCCTGGGTGCAAGGTGATGTTACAGGGCCCCTCCCCAGTTTTGAATAAACATCAAAATTATTATTTGGGCCCCTCAAACCTCGTGGGCCCAGGTGCCACTGCACCCCTTGCAGCTACGCCCCTGAGGGTATGGGGGTGTGTATGGGAAAGTAGTAATGGGAATTTGCGGTGGGGATTGATGGGGAAGGGGGTGGGGTAGCTGCGACCTAATTGGCCCTAGCTGCGTGCTCTAACAGACTTGATAGACCAGAAAGCTCGTTTCTGCTGGCAAATTATATGTATATAATTACTGGTGAGCATTTTTTTCAATGGTTTCAAGCAGTTGATATTTACCGTAATAACTAGTTGGTTATTACGGCATTCACGTGCTCAGTCTGTTAAAAGTGAGCGATCCCTCACTGGCTCCCGTTTTCTGTGTGGGCAGGCTAAACAAATCTTAAAACATGGCAGCTCCGTTTCTTTATTAGCGAGGAACTGCCACAATAAGACCCTTACCTTTTCAAAATCATTTTTTTTGCAATCTGGTTGATCCTACCATTAATCATATCGTTATATTTTTTTAAAGTATCTGGTTGATCCTGCGGTTAGTCAGCTTCAGGCGATGATGACCGTGAGGCACACTTACAGCAGGAGCGGTCTGTGGCTGACTCTCTATAGTAAGAGGTAAGCGTGATCCCTCGCAACTGCGATTTGAACTGTGACTAAAATAAAAATGAATCATTTATAAAGTGTGACCTGGAGGCTGCTGCACTGTTGTGTGGCTGCTAAGGGACAAGAGGGAGAGGGACAGGGAATGGGGAAGGGACAGCTCTGGAATCTGAAGTGGGAGGGAGAAGCTGCTGCTGCATTTAGAGCTGCTGTGTGGGGGCTGCTGCAGTGTGCCCCCAAAAACTAGACTGAAGCTGAAATGGGTGGGGGTGGGTGTGTGTGTGTGTGTGTGTGTCTCACAGCACTCAGACTGGAAAAAATTGCTCACCAGCAAATTATAAAAAATAAAAGATGGTGAAGTGTGTCATATTCAAATTTAATGCTCACACTCGGTGTGGGATGCTTTGATAAACCCCTCGGGCTTTGCCCTCGGGGTTTATGTAGCATCCCACACCTTGGGTGAGCATTAAATTCTCATAACACACACTTCCCCATCCTTTATTCTCTATGTATGTATGTATTTCTGTTGCTTTCTCCCTACCAGAGGTAATAATGCACTGCTTGTGACATCACAGTTACTCCCACGGCAACAGAGTGCGATGTCAGAAGACAGGGTTATGACTTGAATTAAGGAGTAAGGTATAGAGACAGATGAACTCTAAGGAATAACGGTCATGTATTCATGAAAATTTCCTCAGTAATAAATCAGGAGGAGAAGAAATCTATAGAATATATACTGAATTTTACCTAAATATTATGTTTTTCAAAGTTTTCTTTGAGGCATCAGCAGCTCTGTAAAGCATGTACTATTATCCTGCTGCTGGTACCCTTGACAAACCGTAGAGCAAAACCAGTCAGGTTGCCGGCTTGACGGTTGTCTTTAAGCATTCCACCATCCAACCAGGTATGACTGGGTTTTTTTTTTATCCTTTTTTAGTGTTTTCAGTATGTATTTGCACTTTGACACTGTTGAATGATTTATTAAAGTGGCTTCCTGCTAAATCCGGATGCTTGGTGCCATTTCTTTCTGTTGCCTATGTTCTGTTTTTACCTGACATGAGCAGTTGGCATGAAGTGGCTTGTTTCCTGATTTGGAAACTCTACCTGCATAACCACCAGAGATGGGCAGAAGGGACCCCATTTTATTTCCCCCCACTCTGCCTGCTCTGCCCTCATCTGCAGCTGTTCCCCCTGAGCCCCATCACTCCCCCCCCACAGGACCTGCTCCCTTACCTCAGTTCTTCCATAGCTTTCCCCCTGGGGTGGGTCATCGGGGCTCCCCAAGCCCATTCCGATGTCATGCTCAGTTGGAGGCGGGCGCCAGAAGGCTGTGTGGGTCATGCAGAGGATCTTCCCACTTCATCCTGCTACAGTCAGGGGCACGTATGCTTTTTGTCCCTTCCCTTCAAATGCATCCTGGGATAGAACAGCAGTGGCGCATGCACAGAGTGTGCTTACACAGCCGTCAGGAGGCATCAGCCCCCTCCCTTGTGGCTCCTGCTTGCACCGCCTCCTGCAGTCACTCGGGGTGCAGCATAACTGAGTGGGCTGCTCTCACTCCCAGGCAGAGAAGACAGTCCCAGTGATGCTAAATCTTCCTCCCTCAGGCAGTCCCCGATGCTCCAGGCTCGCTCCCGATAACCAAGGCTTGCCCCTGATGTCCCAGGCTCACTACCAATGACACAGGCTGACTCTTGATGCCCCAGGCTCGTCCCTGATGCCCTAGGCTTGCTCCCAATGACTCAGGCTTGCCCCTGATGCCCCAGGCTCACTCCCAATGACCCAGGCTTGCCCCTGATGCCCCAGGCTTGCTCCCAATGACTCAGGCTTGCCCCTGATGCACCAGGCTCGCTCCCAACGACCCAGGCTTGCCCCTGATGCCCCAGGCTCACTCCCAATGACCCAGGCTTGCCCCTGATGCCCCAGGCTCGCTCCCAATGACTCAAGCTCGCTCCCAATGACCCAGGCTCTCCTCCGACGACCTAGGTTCACCCCCGACAACCCAGGCTCACCCCCAATGACCTAGGCTCACTCCCAACCTGGGTTGCTGGCGGGACCTCATTTTTACATCTCGCTTGAAAGACAGCACCTCCACCAGGGTCAGCCTTTTCACTGCAGCTCTGCAATGTTAGTGCTAGGTTAGAACTCAAGTACCCCGTATTGACCTCATGAACTTCTGACCTCAAGGTGAGAGCCCTACCATGGAGCTACAAAAAGCTATAGTATGTACAGTATTAAATGGGAAAACTTTAAAGAGTACCTTTCCTAACTTATTTACAGTAAAACAGTACAAACCCTTACCTACTCTGGAGTTCCTGGATAAATTATAATTTTTAGATCAATGGATTTTGGGAGGGAATGGATCATATTTTGGCTCTGTGGAACTGAGCCGACGATCCCTTCCACTTCCCTGTCCTTAGCACCGCCCCCACGATAGTACATTACGTGATGTAGTTATATGGAGAGCGCTGGGGTGCACACCATAGACTACTATAGGGGCTGGCTTTAAAGTGGTTATTTTAATACTTCAGGTTCTGATTCAGATAAATTAAGGCCACCGCTCAACTAAGAAGGGTCATGTTAGTGGAGCAGTGACCTTGATTTATCCAAATCGGGACCCTGAAGTATTAAAATAACTATGTTAAAACCAGCCCTTACAGTAGTCTATGGAGCGTGCCCCTGTGTCTCCATATAATTACATCATATAACAAGCTAGTATGGGAGTGGTGCACAGGACAGGGAAGTGGAAGGGACTGGAGGCTCAGCTCCACAAAGCTAAAATATGATCCCTTTCCTTCCAAAAATCATGGATCTAAAAATTATAATTTCAGTATCTAAGAACTCTGGGGGAGGTAAGGGTTCAGCCTGCGTTTCATGGGGAATTTTAGAAAAGGGTAAGAAAGGTGCTCTTTATAGCGAGAGTGTTACTTTTCAGAAAACATTAAAAAACAAAATATTTAGGTCTTGTTCAACTTATATATTGCCTGCATTTTTCTTCCCGGTATTCTTCATTACTAGGCCAATGTGCATGGAAACAGGATCCTTATCTCATAGAGGTTTTTTTTTAAACTTCTGCTGCTTCCTCATTTGCTGAAGTCATGCCCCTCAATGTGTGACATCACAGTTTGTTTATGTGGGAATGGTTACAATGTAATGAATGGAAGACAGTGCCTTCTAAGGATTAAGCAGCAGCAGTGTAGCTCTAAGGGATACAAACAGGTTACTCACCTGAAACAGTAGTTCTAGGAGAGTTCCAGTAGAACAGTGGACTGCTTCAAAAGGGGATGGGACAGGACAAGGGGGAGGGTCAATGGAGGGGAAGGGTGGAAGGGAGGGGCAGCTGCAGAATAAGGGGTGCTAGCTGCACATTCGAGCAGACTTGATAGACCTCTAGGTCTTTATCTGCTGGCAAATTTCGTATGTTTGTAGGAGTAGTATATGTTGTTCATCCACACTTGTTGCCACGTCCTTTCCCTTTAAGAATCTTGCCGGAAGGTCTTGAAGTTGGCTCCTCCCACCCACCCGGGTGGTATAGCCCTCGGCTCCGCCCCATGACACCAGATCTTTGCCCGCTGGAAGCTCAGGTTGTGCGTCGAAGCTGGGGAGGTTGGGTGGGTTCATGTGGATGAACATATACCACTCCTAGAAGAAAAAATTACTCACCTTAGTAATTGTGTTTCTTCTAATGGAGTCTTGCTGTATTCGGACATATGCAGTTAGCCCCAGCACTTGAACTGGCCAGGAGAGGAAAGAGTTAACTCTATGCAAGAAGCATAGAACATTGAGCTAGAGCTCAGTTTCAAACCTGTCTGCAGTGCTTCGAAGTGTAACCGTCAGATTCTTACGAGATACTAACTAACTATACTTCTGCAGTGGAAATTGTAAAGGAACATAAGCCAATAGGCAACAGATTGGGTCCCCCGGAAGACTCAAGTCGAGAACCCAAGATAAATAACCAGGTAGTCAACCAACATATAACTATAAAAGACAATATAACAATAACTCACCCCCTTCTAGAAAGGAGGGGGCGCCAAGTACACCCCCTGAGGTGCAACACTGTACCTGCCAACCCACTTCCCAAAAACGGGTTCAGAGAGGGGAAGCAGGGAGGGAGGTCAGAATACAGCAAGACTCCATTAGAAGAAACACAATTACTAAGGTAATTTTTTCTTCAAACATCATTAAGTCTTGCTGTATTCTGACATATGCAGACTACCAAGCAGCACCGTCATGGGGGGTGGGTACCAAACCTATTTTGGGAATAGGCTCTGCAGTACTGCTGTTCCAAACCGAGCATCACTCCTAGCCTGGATATCCAGAGAGTAATGTTTGGTGAAAGTATGGACAGTTTTTCAGGCGGCTGCTTTGCATATCTCTAATAAACGCATATCCCTGGCAGCAGCCAGGGAAGCAGATATACCCCTAGTCGAATGAGCCCTCAGGCCTGAGGGAGGTGTTTTGCCTAGCTTGTCATAGCAGAATTGTATACAAGAGACAATCCACCTGGCAACAGTTCTCTTAGTAGCAGGCTTACCTTTCCCCACTTCACCATAAGTGAGAAACAACTGGAGACATTCATTTCTATGTGCCTTAGTATGCTCAATGTAGTAACTAAGTGCTCTCTTAACATCCAAACTATGTAAGTGTAGATACCTAGTTTTAGCCTGTGATTACAGCCTTTTTGTGTTTCTGTGTGGGCTAGATGCTTTGGCGCCTAACCCCCCATACCCTCCCAGTCTTTGTTGTGCAAATCCAGGCTTTTTAGCACCTTTTTGCAGATTGCTGCAATAAAGTGCCTTTGCTCACTGCCTTCTCCTCTGTCCCCTACCTTCCAGCCGGCACAGCCCTCGAGCACCCAGAGGCCGGAGGGGCTCCGAGGCCGAGCCAGTGGGCGGCGACCGACAAGCCGACCAGTGAACCAGGAGGCCAGGAGAAGCAGGCAGAAAGGTACGGGCAAAGCCGCCAACCAATCGGAAAGCGACCGCTAACTCTGCCTTGCTTCTGATTGGTGCGCCTTTCCCATAGACTTTAGCTGGACTTTGCAACACCATTTCTGGCCGGAATTTCTATTATTATGCTTTATTGTTAAAATTATCTAAAAAGAGCTGTTTTACTTTTTTAAATTTGCCCTATTTGAGGGTTGTGTAGATACCTAGTTTTAGCCTGTGATTACAGCCTTTTTGTGTTTCTGTGTGGGCTAGACGCTTAGGCGCCTAACCCCCCATACCCTCCCAGTCTTTGTTGTGCAAATCCAGGCTTTTAGCACCTTTTTGCAGATTGCTGCAATAAAGTGCCTTTGCTCACTGCCTTCTCCTCTGTCCCCTACCTTCCAGCCGGCACAGCCCTCGAGCACCCAGAGACCGGAGGGCTCGAGCCGGGCAGGCGGCCGACAAGCGACCAGGGGAACCAGGAGGCGGGAGAAGCAGGCGAAAATGCGAGCAAAGCCGCCAACCAATCGGAAAGCCGCTAACTCTGCCTTGCTTCTGATTGGTGCGCCTTTCCCATAGACTTTAGCTGGACTTTGCAACACCATTTCTGGCCGGGATTTCTATTATTATGCTGCTTTATTGTTAAAATTATCTAAAAAGAGCTGTTTTACTTTTTTAAATGTGCCCTAGTTGAGGGTTGTGTAGATACCTAGTTTTAGTCTGTGATTACAGCCTTTTTGTGTTTCTGTGTGGGCTAGACGCTTAGGCGCCTAACCCCCCCCCCATACCCTCCCAGTCTTTGTTGTGCAAATCCAGGCTTTTTAGCACCTTTTTGCAGATTGCTGCAATAAAGTGCCTTTGCTCACTGCCTTCTCCTCTGTCCCCTACCTTCCAGCCGGCACAGCCCTCGAGCACCCAGAGACCGGAGGGGCTCTGAGCCGCCAGCGGGCGGGCGGCGACCGACAAGCCGACCAGGAGGCTGGGAGAAGCAGGCAGAAAGGCTCTGAGCAAGCCGCAAAATTTTGCCCGCCCCCTCCCCTCTCGGTTGATTCTTTTTATACCCTTTTCCCGCCACTTCTCTAATCCACGCCCACAGCTAATTCTCTTCTCTACTTTAACCCTACCTTCCCTCCACAATGCTACTTTGCTTCCTTTGCTTCTGAGCCTCTCATCTCCTCAATCCCAAATGACAATTATGATATACCCCATGCCATGGTGACTAAGGCAGTGAATATGGCCTGCCCACCCCTGCCATCCCAGTGGACACCCACCAATTCCTTATTTATATCCTGCCATTTTTGCACTGCAATCCCTGGGGTATCCCACAAAAAGGCTCTCTATCCTTACAACATTCCTCAAGTGCCTTGCATCCATTTTGGCATTACATTAACCCACTATGCCTGTCCATCAGATTATTACTTTGTGATAAATTCCACACCCATATAACAGGACCCTCACCCATTACACAGTGGTTCCCCAAGAAGAGGAGAAATGCTCTGATCCTCCCTATCCCTATCATTTGGTGCCCTCCTCAAACTAATCTTCTTCCTTCTGATCAGTATTGGTACTATTGAAATCAATCCTGGCCCCACTGAAAGTTTTTATCCCCATCTGATCTAACCTCCATAAATGGCCTAAGTTTCCTTCACTTCAATGCCTGCAGCCTCCTAAAAAGTTCTCCTTAATACAGGCCTGGGTTGCACATACCCTACCTGACTTCCTGGTTATCTCTGAAACTTGGCTCAGATCTACAACAAAAGACAGTGATATAAACCTTCCCAATTACCAGCTCTTCAGATCAGATCGCCCTTCCAGGGGTGGTGGGGTGGCCATCTACGTCAAGGAAACCATCTCTGCACCCTGCCTCATCAATACATCCGAACCAAAGGAATTTGAATGCTTGTCAATTAAAATATCCTTTCCTAACATGTCTTCCTTTAAATTGATTGGCTGCTATAGGCCCCCCTCTGCAGGCCTCAAACTCCTATCCCACCTAGGAACAATACTCAATCTAGGCCCTGAAGATACCATCATCCTTGGTGATTTTAATTTAAATTGGTTATCTAATGCATCTGCACCCCTAGTAACCTTCTGTGACACCTATGGATTCACTCAATTAATCAAAGATCCAACAAGGATTAACCTAAAAAATACTACCAACAGTTCACTCCTGGATACCATGATGGTAAACAAGCCTCACTTATATTCTCATGCTGGAGTGCTACCCAGTGACGTAAGTGATCATTGTCCTACAGCTGGCATAAGATCTACACTCAAGCCATCCAATCCTGCAAAATTTCTCCATAAAAGGTCAAAAAATTTCAACATCTCAGGATATCTCCATGATTTGTGCAATACAACATATTGGCAAGATTTCTACCTTACAACCTCAGTTGAGACAGCTCTTCAGATCTTAAAGGATATTATCACTAATGCCCTCAATATACATGCACCAATCACCAGTGTCAGAACCAAAGTAAAATCTTGTGTTGGTTCACTGCTGACATAAATCAGCTTTGTTAGCCAGAGACAAACTCTGGAAAAAGGCAAGAAAAACAAAGGATACCAGAGACTGGCTTCAATTCAGAAAAGCAAGAAACTCATGCACAAAACAAATAAGATATGCCAAAGCTGCCTTCTATAGAGCTGAATTGGATGCATCCTATACTAACCCATCCAGATTCTGAGGGTACTATAAAGGAATTCTAGGCCAAAATTCTACCCCTGCCTTACCCTCCAAACTGCTCTAAGTGACATAGAAATCACTGACAAGCAAGAAATCTTAAATACCTTCAATGACCATTTCACCACAGCTGGCCTAGCATTTGACTCTTCATCTGCAAATCTCTTGAGATCATCATTAAACCTTCAATCCACTGTGGGACAAAAGGCTGCTTCAACATTCTCCTTGAACCAATATCCTTAAAAGAAGTAGAAGACCTCCTATCCAATTTAGATACATCTAAGAGTGCAGGTGCAGACTCCTTGGATCCCTACTTTCTTAAGTAGCACTGCATATATCTGCCCCCTCACTCACCTCTTCAATCTTTCCTAGCTACTGGTTCCATCCTCTCCATATGGAAAACAGCTCAAGTAGTTCCACTACTTAAATCAGGTGATCCCATGGACCTTAACAATTACAGGCCCATTTCCATCCTACGGTACTATCCAAGATGCTTGAAAAATTAGTAAATTAGCAGTTAAGGCCTATCTGGACACCAACAACCTCCTAAATCCAGCACAATCTGGATTTCGATCAATACATAACACCATCTCTGCCCTAGCCAAAGTCACTAACGATTGGCAGACTGCCTTGGACAAAAGAATAGTACCTGTGCTGTGTTCCTGGATTTGAGTAAAGCATTTGATACAGTGGATCATGAATCATTAATCTCCTCTCTTAGCTCTGTAGGCCTTGATTCACTCTCTCTCAATTGGTTTAGGTGCTATCTCTCTGGAAGGTTACAATTGGTAAAAAATGAAAATTACCTATCTATCTCTAAACCACTGCTAAGAGGTGTACCACAAGGCTCTATCCTAGGCCCCATCCTCTTTGCCATTTATATTAATAACACTGATGCCAACCTCTCTCAATCTAACATTCACCTGTTTGCTGATGATACTGTATTATATGTCAGCAATCCCTCACCATCAAAAGCCTGTGAACTGTTACAGTCAGAATTCTCCATCCTACAACACAACCTATTGGAAAAAAAATTACTTCTAAATGCCAAAAAACAAAAGCTATGTTCTTTGCCACAAAGAATTGCTCTGCCACTACCCATCATTCATCACTCCACAATTATCCACCTTATTTGGAGAAAAGCTGGAATTTGTGGATAAATTCAAATATCTTGGAGTCTGATTGACAATAAGCTTGACTACTCTGTCACATTGAAAGAGCTATTAAAAAGTTGAGACAAAGGCTTGGCCTATTTTACAGAATAAAACACTACGCTACCAGAGATTCCAAACAAAGATTAATCCAGGCATCATTCCTATCCCTTATTGACTATGCTGACTTTCTCTACGGCCATTGCTCACTCTCCCTCTTAAATAAGCTGGACACCCTGTATCATAGAGCCATCAGATTTATTACAGACCTTCCCTCCAGCACTCATCATTGCTCTCTTTACATGGCAGTCAATTGGACATCCCTACAGCATATAAGAAAAAGGAATGCTGCAATCTGGATCTTTAAAGCTTTATCAGGCAAACTCCCCTCCTATATCTCAGACTGTTTCACCCGAATCACATCTAGGCCGTACACCTTAAGGATCAATAAGCTCATTATGCTAAAGATTCCCAATACCTGCACCCGGTTTGGGAGGGCTGCTATCAGCAATTCCCTAGCATTTGTCTGGAACTCACTCCAAAAATCTATGAATCTGAATACCCTCTTACCCTTATCATCCTTCAAAAAATTATACACCACCCTATTTCCAGAGTTGTGCAACTGCTTCCATAAGGCCTAGTCTCCCATCCAACCTACATCCCTCCCTTCTGTAATCCACTATGTTTAGTTTCCTTTCTTCTACCCAGTCAGTTATCACATTTCATATAAAAGCCTACAAAAGCCCTATTATTTGATTATTCTCCCTTCTATATCTATTATCCTCTTCATTTTTACAGGTTAAGTTATTTTACTGTGCCTTGTATATCTGTAAATTTTGTATATATCTCTTATTTATTTGATTGTACTAATGTTATGCTATTCTCATGTCTTTGTAAAAAACTTGTATCCTTCTTTGTAAGACCACTCAGGTCCATCTTGTAAATGAGCTACGCTCAATGATGTTCGCCTGAATAAATAAAGATTTTGATTGACTGATTGATCTTTCTCCTGAAGAAGAATGATCAGTGAAAAACACAGGAAGAGACATGGACTGGTTCAGATGAAAATCTGAGACCACTTTGGGTAAGAACCTCCTATTGGTTCTAAGGACCACCTTATCTCTATGGAATGAGAGAAAATCTGGCTCCACTGACAGGGCTTGCAATTCACTAACACGCCTGGCAGAAGTGATAGTTACCAGGAACACAGTTTTCCAGGTCAAATACTTGAGTTCGTCTGAAGCCAGAGGCTCGAAAGGGGGCTGCATGAGCTGGGCAATGCAAACTTTAAAATCCCAAGCAGGTGTAGGGTCCCTAAAGGGAGGGTTGGTATGAACCAAACCTTTAAAGAACTTACAGAAGACAGGATGATATGCCAGAGAAGAAGCCTTCCCTGCTGACAGAAATGCAGATACAGCTGCTAAATGAACTTTTAAAGTGGCTGGCCTAAGGCCTAGTCCATTAAGGTGAGCCACGTAATCCAGAACGGCAGCCAGATCAGCAGTATCTGGTAAAATATCCTTATGGGAACACCAAATGCTGAATCTCTTCCATTTGGAGTTATACGTGTTTTTTCTGGTGGCAGGTTTTCGAGAGGCTTTGAGAATATCCAGCACCCCCTAAGACAGATGCAGACCTGCATACTCTAACTCTTCAAGAGGCAAGCCTTGATGTTAAGAGACTGAAGGTTGGGGTACCAGATTCTTCCCTGAGAGGAGGTTAGCAGATTGTGCCTCTTGGGGAGAGACAGGGGAAGATGGACTGCTAGGAACAACAACAGAGGATACTAAGGCTGTCTAGCCCAGTCTGGGGCAATCAGGATCATCCTGCATGGTTGCGACCTGGTCTTGACCAGGACCCTGAATAACAGAGGAAAAGGAGGGAAGATATAAAGGAATTTACCCCCCTCCCCAATCCAGAACCACAGCGTCAAGGGGAACTGTGCCCAGGACTGGAGGCCTGCAACAGAAGAGAAGCAGTTGATGATTGCCTGGGGCTGCAAAGAGATCTATCTCTGGAGTGCCCCACCTGGAGAAGATTACTTTCAGTATGAAGGGGTCTAGGGCTCATTCATGGTGGCCCTGAGATATTCTGCTCAGGGCATCTGCTAGCACATTCCCCTTCCTGGGTAGATGGACTGCAACCAGTGATGCTTGTAGGGCATAAGCTAGAGACCATATCTTCATGGCTTCCATGCACAAGGCCGTAGACCGAGTACCTCCCTGCTTGCTGATGTACCACATGGTGGTGGTGTTGTCTGTCCTGACCTGAACCACTTTGTTCCTCACGGAGTCTGAGAATGCTTGGAGGGCCAGGAATACTGCCCTGAGTTCCAGAAGATTGATATGAATTAGAGACTCCTGAGGAGACCAAACGCCTTGTGCTGTAAGGGCTCCCAGGTGGGCTCCCCGATCCAGGAGGGAGGGCATCTGTGGTTAGTACTACTGAATGAGTCTGACTGATGAAGAGGACTCCTTGTCTGGGATTGTCCTGATCCAATCACCATTGGAGAGCTTGGACCGGAGTCTGAGTCACTGGTATCAGTTTTGTTAAAGTTTTTTTTTTTCTGGGACCAAAAGTACCTCAGGTGGAACTGAATGTCCCTCATTTGAAATCTGGCTCCCTGTACCACTGCAGTGGAAATGGACATGTGGCCCAGGAGCTGAAGAAAATGTTTTGCTGGTCAAGACACCAGAAGGCGGAAAGAAGAAGCAAGATCTGGAAGGGCCTTCACCCTTGCTAAGGGGAGAAAAGCCTTTGCCTGCACAGTATCCAACTCTACCCCTATGAAGGTGAGGAGCTGCACTAGTTCGAGAACCGACTTTGGCAGATTGAGAAGAAAACCTAGAGAAGTGAGCAGCTGATGTGTAACTTGTAGGTCTGACTTGACTTGGTCTGGAGACTGCCCCACAATGAGCCAGTCATCCAGGTATGGGAATATGGAGATCCCCTGCCTCCTGAGGAAGGCCACTACTACTGCTAGGCACTTTGTGAACACCCTTGGAGCTGATGTTGGCCCGTAGGGCATTGTTCTGAACTGATAATGGCCTGAAGGCAACTCGAACCTGAGGTACTTTCTGTGGCAGCACCTGACAGGGATGTGAAAGTAGGCATCCTTGAGGTCCAGGGAAGCTAGCCAATCCCCTGGCCTTAGAGAGGAAGAATTACTCCCAGTCTCACCATTTTGAATTTTGGTTTTATGATGTGCTTGTTTAGATATCACAGGTCTACGATGGGCTGCCACTCCCGTCTTTTTGGGGGTAAGGAAATATCTGGAATATAGACCTTTGCTCCTGTGCTGAGTAGGAACACTCTCTACAGCCCTGAGGGTTAGCAGAGAGGAAACCTCTGCTTCTAAAGCAGTGGTCTCGGAAAGGTTTGCAGGTGGAAAGAATCTGGCCCTCAATTTTGGAAACTTTGCAAAACTGAAGGCCAACCTCTGGATTACTACTTCCAGGACCCACTTGTCTGAGATAACAGACTTCCAGGCCTGGAAGTAGTAAGCCAGCCTGCCTCCTACCTGGATTGGGGAGTTGACCCGGGCTGACACATCAGGATGTCTGCTTGGCAGGAGCCTTGGATTGAAAGGAGGATGCAGCGCTGATCATCCCCCTCCTACCTCTCCCTCTGAAGAACCCCCTCTGTGGAAAGAAAGAGGAGGCCTGCACTTGGTAGAAAGGCCTGTGAAAAGGCCTTCCCCTGCCCCTAGACTGCTGCTTCTGAGGAGTTGCCTGCCTTTCCTTGGCCTGTGCACTCCTGTAGGTGGTCCGATACTCGTCCATTTTCTTCATGTAATTTTCTGCCTGCTCCCCAAACAGAGAATTACCCACCATAGGGAAATCCATGGCCTTCACCTGGGTGTCCTGTGAGAGGCTAGTACATCTGAGCCAAGCAAACCTCCTAAGAGACACAGATGTAGCCATGACTCGTGATGCCACATCATTCGAGTCCACAGCAGCATGGAATTGCATTCTTGATGCCTCAATCCCATCAGCAGCCACCTCCTCCAGCTCCTTGGCTAGTTGGGGGGAAGCCTGTTTAGCCAGCTCCAGAAAAGTATCCCATCTAAACTTCTGGTACCTGGCTGAGTAGGCCATATAATTAACCTGCCTGAGTCCCAAGGATGATGCCAAGTACTGTTTTCTGGCCATAGCATCAACCTTCCTAGAGTCTATCTGGGGACTGTGAAGCGAAGGGTATGTTAGCCTGTCACAGGCTGCAGCCTGCACTACCCAACATGGCTGCATTGGTGGAACAAAAACTCTGTACCTGAGCCTGAAAGCATATACCTCCTGTCTATTCTTTTATCCACAGCAGGTAAAGAATTTGGAGTTTGTAGAATTTTTTGTGTCTGTTTCCCCAAGGATTTATGGATGGGAATGGACAACGTCTTGGACTCTGGGATGTCCATCATCTCCACAAAGTAATTCTCCTCTTGTTCCTCGACAGCTTCAACCAAGGGAAGCTGGAGGGTATCAACCACCTTCTTGTAGAACAAACAGTGGGATGGGGACTCAGAAAGCCTGGGAGGGAAAACGTTCGAAGGCCTGTCTGGGGAGATGTCCGGTTCAATGGGCTCATCCAGACCTTCATCACTGTTATCATCATCATCTTTCTCTTCCTCCCCCTCCCACTCTGGTTCATAAAATTCATCCAGAACGTATTCTGGAACCGGTGGGACCGACCGAATCGAGCACCTACCAAGAGCGCCGGACTGGATGGAACGATTCCACAATACTTATCACCCTGGCTATTTCTTTGGCGGCTGGATTATGCGGTTCTGGATCTGAACCGGCCAACTTCCTTGTGCATTTCGACAGAACCGACCCCTCAGGGTCGGATCTCCTCTTGCCCGAGGGAGTATCGCCCAGGCCAGTGGGCACTCCCTCAGGTTCGGTAGGAACCGAACCGGGCTGGCCATCTGGATTAGCAGACTTCTCTGCCTCCTTTTCCCTGAGCCTACCCAACCTCTTTTCTAGGGTGGCCTTTGGGAAATTTTTACAAATTTGGCAGTCTGAATCGAGGTGGTCAAACCCCAGACAATAAACACAAATGGTCTGAGGGTCTGCCTTAGCAAAGGCATCCCCACACTCACCACAGTGCTGAAACCCAGTGGGCCCGTTTTTTTCTTGGGTTTCTCAGACATGGCCAGACTACAAAACTCACCCGTTACAGTTTAATTGTCAGGTAAGACACCCCTATTGGTTACCAACCGTGTTACGGGTCATGGAAAAAAACATGTAAAATGAAGTTTTTTTTTTTAAACCAATAGGAACCGGTACCTCACACTACACAGAAGGAATAAAAGAAACCCTTCAAACAATCGGTTCCGAACCAGACTGATCCACAGGTTTTACAATTTCCACAGAATATTTTACTTCAACAATACAGTCCACTGCCTACTACCACTTACTGCATCGCACACAAGGATCTGAAGCCGAAAAAACAACAAATCGGTTGAATAAACCAACGGATTCTTAACTGAACCGACCATAGTGAAGAAGCAATCTCCGGAGTGACTGAACAGTTAGGCGGAGTAAAGAATCTGATGGTTACACTTTGAAGCACTGCAGACAGATGTTTGAAACCGAGCTCGAGCTCAACGTTCTATGCTTCCTGCATAGAGTTAATGCTTTCCTCTCCAGGGCAGTTCAAGTGCTGGGGCTAACTCCATATGTCAGACTACAGCAATACTTCATGTTGTTTGAACTACTGTTACAGGTGAGTAAATACAGGTTACTCACCTGTAACAGGAGTTCTAGGAATGGTATACGTTGTTCATCCACACTTCATGGCAGGCTCCTTGTCGCTTTAAATTTTGCCGGAAGGTATTCAAGCTGGCTCCTCCCACCCATCCGGGTGGTAAAACTCTCGGCTCCGCCCCATGACGCCAGATCTAGCCCGCTGGAAGCCAGGTTGTGTGTCGAAGCTGGGTGGGTTGTGTGGATGAACAACATATACCATTCCTAGAACTCCTGTTACAGGTGAGTAACCTGTATTTCTAGGGACATGGATATGTTGTTCAATCCACACTTCATGGCAGACTCCTAGCAGTTCTCAGGGAGGAGGAGGCAAGGTGCACACCCTACTTAGGAAACAAGGACTGGAGAACCGAGGTCCCAAAACCAGCATCCCGGCGTGACTCAAGGTCGATGTGGTAATGGGTAATAAAGGTGTGTGCTGACTTCCAGGTAGCAGCCCTGCAGATTTCCTGGATAGGGACGTCCTGGAAGCATCCACCGAAGCAGTGGTATGGCGGGTAGAATGAGCTCTTTTCCCTTTGGGAGGCTCCATGCCCGCGAACCTATAGCAGAGATCTATGCAGGAGGAGACCCACCTGCCTATCGTCCGCTTGGCTGCAGGTCTGCCAGGTGCGGCTTCAGCGTAGATGACAAACAGCTGGCGAACCTCTCCCCGAACTTCAGCCATTCGCTCCTTATAATAAGAGAGCACTCTTCTAGGGTCCAAAGTATGGAGCATATATTGGGCCTCCTAGGTGTGACTGGGGTAGAACACCGGCAGAGTCAACACTTGGTTAAGGTGAAACTCCAACACCACCTTCGGAAGGAATTTCGGGTGGGGGCACAGGACAACCTTGTCCCTGTGGAAGACCAGATAGGGAGACTCGATGGAAAGCGCCTGGAGCTCTCCCATCCTTCTGGCTGACGTGCTAGCCACCAAGAAGGTGGTCTTCCACGACAGGTGAGAGGTGTCACACCTGTGCATCGGTTCGAATGGCTTGCCCATGAGCTTAGCTAGTAACAGCAGTAGATCCCACGGAGGTGGAGGTTCTCGCACTGGGAGGAATATGTGATCAAGGCTTTTGAAAAAGCACCCGACCACCTTCTCCAGCGCCACCGACTGCTTCCCGGCCCGCGCCCGGTAAGCAGAGATGGCTGCCAGGTGCACCTTAAGGGTCGTCAACCGAAGCCCTAGGTGAGAAAGGGACCACAGGTAGTCCAGAATGCTTGCCAAGGAACAGGAGGAAGGGTCCAACCCCTTGCCCTGACACCAAATGGAGAATCTCTTCCATTTGAAGGCATAGCATTTCCTGGTCGACTCCTTACGGGATGCCTCAACAACGCTGAGGACCTCTTCGGAAAGATCGAAGGCCTGGAACTCTAGCCGCTCAGGAACCAGGCCGTCAGGTGCAGGGATTGAAGGTCCGGGTGGAGAACCTTCCCCTGGTTGACTGAGATCAGGTCCGGGCGGGCTGGGAGCCGCCTCGGGAGCCTGGAGCTGAGGCTGAGGAGATCTGGATACCAGAACTGGCGGGGCCAGTCTGGGACTTCCAGAATCACCTGTGCCTTGTCCCTCCTCGCCTTGAGAAGCACCTTGTGGATCAAGGGAAATAGGGGAAAGGCATAGAAGAGGCCCGGGGTCCACGGTCTAGAGAAGGCACCCCCCTGCAGTGAGCCCTGCTGAGGGGGGCGGGCATGAAACAGCCTCAGCTTTGCATTCTCCCTGGAGGCAAACAGGTCCACCTGAGGCGTGCCTCAGTGGGAGAACAGATCTTGTACTACCTCCGTCAGGAGAGACCACTCGTGAGACGCAGCCCCTATCCAGCTTAGGGCATCGGCCACAGTGTTGGAGGCTCCCGCCACATGGATGGCTAGGAGATCCGCCCCCAAGGCTGCGCACGAGGGACCAAGTGCGGAGAGCTTCCTTACACAGGGGCATGGAGCGTGTCCCGCCCTGGCAGTTTAGGTAGTACATGGTTGTGGTATTGTCCGTCTGGACCTGGACCACTTGACCCGTCCAAACAAGCGGGCGGTGAGGCTAGACAGACCTCGAAGCTCCAGCAGGTTGATGTGGCATCGGGACCCCGGAGGACCAGAGGCCATGCTGCCTGTGCGCCCCAGAGGGCACCCCAACCCATCAGAGAGGTGTCGGTCGATGAGAGACAGTCAGGCTGACGGGCGGACAAATGGGATGCCCTCCTGCAGATGAGCTGGAGCGATCCACTACTGGAGAGCATTCCACATCTCCTGGGTCACTGCCACTGGCTGGTCCAAAGGACTGGAGCGCTGTGACCATTGGCTGGCCAGCCCCCATTGTAGGGGATGCATGTGCCAACAGGCCCAATGGACCACGCTGGTGCAGGCTGCCATGAGGTCCAGGAGGTGCAGGAAGTCCCGGGCCGGGCGCAATTGCCCAACCTGAAATGACTGGGCAAAGGAGGAAAGAACCTCGGCCCTGTCCGCCGGGAGCCGTGCTCTGGCTCGAAGAGAGTCGAGCTCTGCCCCAGTGAATTGAATCACCTGGTTTGGCATGAGTTCCGACATGGCCTCGTTGATGAGGAGGCCAATCTGAGAGCAAACCTGGAGGGCCAGATCCCTGGACCACTCCACCTCCAGTCTGGAGGAGGCCGCAATCAGCCAGTCGTCCAGGTAAAAGTACACCCGGACCCTTTGGTGCCGCAGGAATGCTGTAACCCCTGCCATGCATTTGGTTAAGACCCTGGGAGCTGGAGAGAGGCCGAAGGGCATGGCCCGGAACTCGTAAAGGGACCCCTCCGCTCTGAAGCGGAGGAATCGCTGATGGGACGGACAGATTGGGATGTGAAAGAACACATCCTGGAGGTCCAGAGAACAGAGCCACATGCCTCGTTCCAAGGATGGAATGATCTGAGCCAGAGTGACCATCCTGAAGGTTCGAGACCTTAGGAACCTGTTCAGGTCGTGCAGGTCTAGAATGGGGCACCAGACCCCCATCCGTTTCGGGACCAGGAAATACCTGAACACAAACCCTGGGTCTGGTGGAGGATCCCCCACCTTCCTGATCACGATGGGCCGACAAAGAGGCTGCGGACCCCGTAGCCCCCCCATGGGGCGACGGCTCGGAAGGGCGGGGCCTGCTCTAACTCTAGAGGCAGACCCTTTCCTACCACTTCCAACACCCAGCGGTCCGTGGTGATAGGGGACCAGGCAGAAAGAAAGTGGCGGAGCCGTCCCCCCACGGGGGGCACCCAGGGGGGAGCGACAAGGCTGGGGGCGACACCCCTCAACCCGTCACTGGGCAGGCTTGGAGGAGAGACCAGCTGAGGGGTCTCCTGGGCCTTTTCCTCCCGGCTTCCTGCTGGAGGAAGCTGCAGGCTTGGCTTTGGGGTGCCAAGTGCGAGCCTGCTGGCCCTGATGCTGGTGTTGCTGGGCCGGACGTACCACAGGAGCAGAAGGGTGAAGGGCTTATGCTGTTGCTGGCGGCCTTTGTCCTTCTGGGCAGATGTGACTGAGTCCAAGGTGGCATTGGACTTCTCGATCCTCTGGAGATGGCCTTCCACCCCAGGCCCGAACAAGTCGGTACCTAGGAAGGGGACGTCTGCCAGCTTGTGCTGGGTATCCGCCGTGAAGGTGGAGATCCGCAGCCAAGCTCTGTGGCACATGGCCACTGCAGCCGCTACTGACCGGGCACAAGAGTCTCCAATATCCAGAGCAGTTTGGAGCTGCTGCTTCGCCACTTCCTTCCCTGATCCTCAAGACCTGCTTGACCACCATAGTCTGGAGGTCAACGGAGATGAGGGATCACCTCATCCAGGGAGCTCATAAGGGCGTGGGAGAAGTGCGCCATCAGTACAGCCAAACTGGCCTGATGGAGGCCTAGGGAGGACACAGCGTACACCTTACACCCGGCATAGTCCAGCTTTTTGGACTCTTTGTTGGGAGGCTTGTCCATGTCCCTTGTGTTACCGGAACATCGGAAAACACTATTGGTAACAAGCCCCTCCGCAGAGGGATGCTCTGAAAAACTGGACAGTGAACCAGTTGGGACTGCGTACTTCCTGGCCATCCTGGCCGAAGGAGCAAGACAAGAAGCCGGCCGCTGCCATAACTCCAAGGCTGGGCCAACAATGGCTTCAGCCACTGGAAAGGCCTTCGTGGGAGAATCCCCTCGGTCCAGTATCTCCGTGAGGGGATACTTGGCCCGCTTGGACACGGGTTCGAGCTGCATCCCAGTGGACTCTGAGATGAGCCGAAGCAGACCCATGAACGAGGATGTGCTCTCGTCCACTGACTGTCCCCCAGTGGACTCCAGGTCAAGGGGCCTGGAGAACAGGGAAGAGTCGTCATCTGACTCTGAGGAGTCTGCAAACAGCTGCCTAGGGCCTGAGCCACCCTCCACCTGCCGAGGACGGTCGGGAGTGAGGGTGACTGACAACCGATGGGGCAGCCCCTGACCCGACCGAGAATCCTCGGTCGGAGCCCCAGATTTAGGTTGTGGAGGCGGGGGTTCCACCACAATAGGTGGCGCAGCTGGTTTCGGCTGAACAACCGGCGCCGGTTTGGGCTCCTCGACAACCACGAAGGGTTGTTTCAGCCTTTCAGGTGACAGCCACTTAATGGCCGGGGAAGGCGACGGGGTCGGCTTGTTCCTGGTCAGAAGGCTGCTGCCACATTAAGATCCTCGAGCGCTGACGGAATTTATGTCAAGCCTTCCTCCCGAGGAGAAGAAGACAGGACGAGCGGCGCCGCCGTTTTCCTCGGTGCCGAGACCGAGACCACCGGTGTCGGCTGGACCGAGAGGAGGTCCGAGACTGAGACTGAGACCATTGGTGTTTCCGAGGTTGGGTCTGGGAGGGAGTGGGGGAAACCCATTCCTCCCTCGGCTCGGGAACCTTACCCGGGGACTCCAGCACAGGAGGCGCAGGCAAGTCCTCAGTTTCCACCGGGGGAACCGGTGAAGAAGGGTTGTCGGCTTCTCCTGTCAACAGCCCGTCCAACGGGTCGAGAAAAATCTCGACCACGTTGACAGGTGTCTCGGCCGGCTGACCTGACAGGGACACCGTGAAGCCAGCGGCCTTAGCCGCAACCTCGACCGAAGTAGAGTGTCGACTGTCCGGGGAAGGGAACCTCTCCCGCTCCCATGAACGCCGACGGTGGTACTTACCCTTCGAGTCCTTCTTCTTGGACTGAGAGGAGTGTCCCGATGGACCCTCACCTTTCGTGGAGAGGGAATGGCAAAGCTCCTTAATAGAAGCTGTATAGGAAGAGCTCAAGGAGAGCGGGATAAATTCCGCGACCGAGGATGATGATAATGTGGCCTGGGCCGCCTCCTCCTCGAGGGCGATCATCTGCTCCAGCTGTTCTGCCGAGTCCGCTGCCGTGAACACTGCCCAACGGGCTCCCTTCGACTTGATCGGAGGATAACGTTTTCAGGTTGCCCAAGAGCAGTAAGATGGCGGTCCTCCAAGACCCGAGACGAAAAGTTTGCATAACTCACAAGCCTGGAAGTCATGGACGAGTCCAAGGCAATAAATGCATGTGGAGTGCGGATCAGACTGGGACATCTTTCTGCCCACAGGCACCGGTCGGAACTGGGAGCTCTATTTGTCCATCGTAGCCGCAAGGGAAAAGATGATCAAGTCTTTAAACTTTAGAATGAGTTCTTGTTGAACCAAGAGTGTGGATCCAGACCTAAAACACAGAGCGCTAAGGAGAGAACCTGAGCTCCAAGCGGTAAGGAAGATTCACGCTATGAAGAAATGAGAGTTTTACCACCCGAGTGGGTGGGAGGAGCCAGCTTGAAGACCTTCCGGCAAGATTTAAAGCGGCAAGGAACCTGCCATGAAGTGTGGATTGAACAACATATCCTTGTCCCTAGAAGTGAGCTTTTCACAGCAATCCCTGTAGAAATGGGAGCACAGGGCTGACACTGAAGAGGTCATCAGCACATGGCTGCACACTTAATCACAGATCAGGGGCTTCATGTTTTGCGAGCTAGTATAAAGTGAGTGGAATTCTACCAGGTCCTCAAATAGTGCTTGCACAAACCTTTTATTTTCTCACCTCATTTGAACCCGTATGCCTCCCTCTCATTTGTCACCTTGACAATGAGACAATAGCTGCACCATTCCTCCACCGTGAAGTGTGTGCAAGTGGCTATCAGTGTGTGTGTGTGGGGGGGAGTGGGGACATGACTGCTAGTTGGCTTGCACCTGTCACTCCCTGGGAATCAAGGACCTGAGCTCTGTATTGTGCTGGACCCTCGCCCAGCTTCAGTGCGGGATTTGCATGTGAAACTCGGTCCCCCAAGAGGCAGTGCAATGCACTGCCACTGCGTCACTGTACAGGCCATGACTGCACAAACCAGAGTACTGCAGCTACGTTCTCGCTTAGCTTAGGCCCAATTGCATGCTTTAAGCCCTGGAAAGGGGACGCATTTCCAGAGCCAGGAACGGTTTTCTTTGCTGTTCACGATCCTCAAGGACTGCAGTGATTAACTGACTTGAGTCTACTGTTAGCAGAATGACTTCCTATGCTCCACTCAGAACAGAAAAAAGAACAGTTACGTACATGTTTATGAACATTTATTGTTATTGAAGCTTTCCCAGAACCGGCCAATGAGTTAACTTAGAAACAAAGAACTTGACGGCAGATAAGGACCATGTGGCCCACTTAGTTTGCCCATTTGCCTGCCTATTTTAAAGACCACAGATCCTAGCTGATCTGCAGATCGCCCTTTTTGCCCTATCCCCAGGGTATCTTTATGTCTATCCCATGCACTCCTGAATTCCCTAATTGTTTTTGTCCCCATCACATCCATAGGAAGGCTGTTCCAAGCATCCACCACTCTCAGTGAAAAAGTACTTTCTTTCGTTGCCATTGAGCCTGCCCCCCCAGTTTCATCTCGTGCCCCCTGGTTCTTGTACATCGCCTTTTTTGAAAGCTGCTACTCTCTTGTACCTTGTTAATCCCCCTGATGTACTTAAACATTTCTATCATATCCCCCCTCTCCTCTAGTGAATACATGCTGAGGTCCCCTAGTCTCACCTTGTAGGACTTTTCATGCAGACCCTGTACCATCTTGGTAGCCCTCCTCTGTGCTGCTTCCACTTTGTCTGTGTCTTTCCAGAGATGTGTCCAGAACTGGACACAGTACTCCAGCTGCCGGTCTCACCAGCGATCTGTACAGTGGCATAACCACCTCCTCCTTTCTGCTGGTGATGCCTCTCCCTATATACCCCAGCATCCTACTGGCTTTCCCCACAGCCTTCTCACATTGTTTGGTCACCTTCAGGTCATCAGATATGAGTACCCTCAGGTCCTGTTCTTACTTGGTTGCTGCCAGTACTCCCACCCCCACTTTATACTCCTCCCATGGATTTCTGCTCCCCAAGTGCATGATTTTGCACTTTTTGTGTGTGTTGAATCCTAGCTGCCACACTTTTGACCACTCCTCCAACATTCTTAGGTCCTTTCTCATTTTTTCTACCCCTCTGGAGTGTCAACTATGTTGCAGATCTTAGTGTCATCACAAACAGACATACCTTCCCTTCCAGCCCCTCAGCAATGTCTCTTATGTAGACACTGAAAAGGACCGGACCCAGGACTGAACCCTGTGGCACCCTACTGGTCACCTCACCCTTTTCAGATTGAGCGCCATTTACCAGTACTGTCTGTGTCCTACCATTCAACCAGTTTCTGACCCAGCTGACCACCTTGAGGCCTACTTCCAGGCTGCCTAACTTATTTGCCAACTGTCTATGTGAGATGGTGTCGAAGGTCTTGCTGAAATCTAAATAGGCCACATCCACTGCCCTTCCCTGATCTATCTCCCTGGTCACCCAGTCAAAGAAATCTATTAGATTTGTTTGACAATACCTACCTGCTGTGAATCCATGCTGCCTTGGATCCTGTGCTCCATTAAATTCAAGGAACAACACAATCCTCTCCTTTAGCAGTTACTCCTTTAATTTCTCCACCACCGAGGTCAGGCTGACTGGTCTGTAGATGTCTGCCTCCTCTTGATTTCCACTTTTGTGGAGAGGGACCTCATTTGCTCTTTTCCAATGTTCTGGGACTTTACCCGATTCTAATGATCCGTTGAAAAGGGTGGTCAGTGGGGTCGCCAGCTCCTCTCTGAGTTCTTGTCTCCACCTCCAGATGGGACCGCGACCCTCGGATACCTCCAGGGTGGGGTTGCAGCGCTGACCCCTCTTACAGCTCCGCACAATGGGACTAGGTCCGAGGGCCAGTCCTGGAGGCTAATCAAGGCCGAGGAAGGCGTCATCTAGGGCTGTCAGCAGGAAGTATTTTGTGTGTTGTTTCTGGGGGCGGGGATGTGTGCAATAACATCCTGCATCTGCCCCACCCCCTGGATCACTCTCTAATGCCGGTCGCTGTGGTACCACCGGTCTCCACCTGGGGTCCGTCAAACCATCTCCCCCCAGAGAAGGAGAGCAGTCCTTGGGATGCTCCATCCTTCTCCTCCCGGCTGGCCCTCCGATAATTCAGATCCATTCCCGAACCTGGGTCGCCGGCGTCACAAGCGGAAATCCAACCGCTGCGCCGACTGGCCGGCCTGAGTTGTTTTAATATTTTGGGGTGAACCCCATCTGACCCCATTGCTTTATCCATTTTTAGTTTTCCGAGTTCCTCCAGGACTCTCTCCACTGTGAATGGACTGGTGTCCACCTCCATTCCATGGTTACCTTTATTGCTGAGTTGTAGACCTTCCACTCCTTTTGTGAAAAATGAACAAAAGTATTTGTTCAATATTGCTGCCTTTTTTATGTCCTCCTCTGCACACACTCTCTCCCCTCCTTCTTTATCCCACTCTTGTTATTTTCCTCTTGCTAATATATCTGAAGGTGGTCTTGTCGCCTTTCTTCATAGTCTGGGTGATATTTTCCTCAGTTTGTGCCTTTGCGTACCTGACTGCTCTCCCTGCTTCCCTCTGCCTCTCTAGATACTGTTCCCAGTTCTCCCCCCTTTGCGTTTCCTTGCATCTCCTGAAAGCCCATCTTTTTTCTTTTACTTTCCAGGCTACCTCCTTCGCGAACCATAGCGGTCATTTTTTTCTCTTAGTTTGCATTTTGACACAGAGGCTTAAGTTTGTGAAGGACTGTTTTACAGAAGGTACTGGGACAGGGAACAAGAATACTTTGTTTTATTTTTTACACACTGAAATACTTAAATACAGGCAGAAATACAAAGAAAGCAGAAACAAGGAGCCTAATAAAGGCTTTTTTTTTTTGCCGATTCTCTTACCCTAGTTATTTCTCTGTGTGCGACCCCTTCCAAGCTCAGACATGACCCTATTTGGATACTGATTAAGGAGACATGTTCATATACAGTGGTCATCATCATTTGAAAGTCCATGAAAAACTCTTTCAAATGAGGTTTTGGGGCTATCTGTAGCTGGAAGGACTCCACAGATATAGACTACATTTCTTCAACTTTTAAAATTGCAAACTTCCCCTTCCCTTCTCTCCCTATCCTGGCAGGAGTCCTCCAAGGTTCCATACTTGGCCCTAATATGTTTTCAATTTTCATCAATAACCTCCCTTCTGTCTGCTGTTCCTCCCTCATCCATATGTATGTGGATGACACCATACTGTTCTCCTCTGGTCTGGACCTTGCGACTACACATTCTAAGCTTCAACAAGATTTCAGCTCCGTTCAAGCTTGGTTCATCTCTAAACAGCTTAAACTAAATACTACAAAAACTGTCTCTATGACCTTCGGCACTCCCCAAAGACTACCAAAAGCAAATCTCGCTTCACCTATCACCTTCCTTGATGGCACCCTACTAAATGGGGTCCCATCCTACAAACACCTGGCATCTGGCTTGACCCCAACCTAAACTTCTCTCTACACATTGATTACATGACATCCAAACTTCGCCCTAAGTTAGGAGTCCTATTCCGAAACAGAGACTCTCTACCCCTACCAGTATGCCGTGAACGCTTGATAAAGTCGATATGCCAGTCTTCGACTATGCGGACATTGTCTAAGGCACGGCTCCCTCCACCTTTCTCTCTCTCGCCTTGATTCCCTATTCTATGCCTTCTGTCGCTTCGCCTCAAACTCTCTTTACAGGACTCATCACTGTTCCCTTCTCTCTTGTCTGGATCTCCCTCCACTCTCACACAGACGTCTCACTCACTCTATATCTTTCATCTCTAAATTCTGGTTCAACCTGCTCCCCTCCTGCATCTCCTCCCTCCTCTCATCTGCCCCTACCTCCACCTATTCCCTTTGATCTACAGACTCATGCGCTTTCTCACTCTCTACTCCATCTTCCAACTTTGGCAAATCTGCCTTCAACTACCACCTCCCTTCCCTGTGGAACTCTCAACCCCCCTTCCGCAACTCTCCCTCTTACTCCACTGCTAAAGTTGAGCTACGCCTTCTGCCTCACCCCACCTGTTCCCACAACTTAACCTAGCATTGTACTGTAGCCTTTAATTGCACTTACTCTTCACCCATACCTTCCATGCATCCTATACATCTAAGCAGCCTTCTTGTGTATTAGTTCACTACATGTATGCGTGAGGCACCTTTGTATTCTATATGCTATGTGCTAGTAAATGTGTTATGCCTCCTGTGCTACCGCCGTGCAAGATGGAGTTTGCCAGTCCATGTATTGAATTAATGTTTTGTATACTGTACATCATCGCACCTGGAAATGAGCCTCGGCTCAGTGTGTTTTTCCCAGTCACAAAATGTTTAAATAAATAAATAAAACATTATTACTACATTGCAGCAATTTTTAGAACACTGTGATGTCATCAGGGACCAAATTGTGCCTATCAACATCTTTTGCACAATCTGTATTGTATTATAACACGTCATGCTACTACAATGTTTCTGTTGTAAGGCACTCATGGTCCCCAGGATTGGGAGCCAAAGAAATAAATATCACTACTACTTTATTACTATTACTACACTGAATCAAGCACAGCTTGTCCCTTGATGACATCACAATATTTTATGAATGGATACAATGTAGTATTAATATTGAATAGACCTGGTCATCTATATATCTGAAGTTCTTCCAGCTACAGGAGAGCCTAATAACGCATTTGAAAGAGCTTTTCAAGAGCTTTCAAACTATGTCAGCCACTGTGCATGAATGTTTCTCTTCAACTGTACTGAAGACTAGAGTAAAAGAGTAGCACCTCAGTGCAGAGGCACTGGAGCAGAGAGGTTAAGTACAAAGCACAAATGCATCATGGGCTATATATGCAAATCACTATGTCAGTAGCCTGGCTTGCTGGGCTTTACTGTCCTCCAACCGTACAGTAGCCCTATGTGGTGATGAGGATCTGGTGCACTCTCATATGTGGTAAGCCAGCAGAAAATATACTAACACCAAAGTAAAAGCACACCTCACTGAGTACAGTAGTAGCAAATGAAGAGCGACTTTGTAAAAACTGGCAGTCCAGAAAGACTTTTAAATGCAAACGTAAACCAAGTACATTAAATAAAGGTCTCCAGGGAATTCAAGGTATTGCACTATGGAGTACAGGACAACAGTGGCCCTGTAGCCCTTCTCCCATTTCAAGCTTCAATTGATAGTACGCAGTGAGTGTACTTCCACTTCTGTATCAGTACTTTAATATCCTCCAGCTGAATTATGGGTAATGTATACAAACATATGAAAAGAGCCAGCAGAAGACCACCCGGTCTATCATGTCTGTTCAGTAAGTGATGTGGGGTCTGGCCTTACAATTTATGCCAATGACCCTGCCCCCTCAATCGTCCTTCCCTCTCACCCCTTTCTTGGTCCCAATGGTTCCCTTTGTGCTTGTCCTAGGTTCTCTTAAATGCTCCCACCATCCTTGCTGATAACACCTCCTCTGACAGCTCATTCCAGGTGGTCACCACCCTCTACGTATAGAAATGCTTCCTTACATCCTTTCTGAATCCCCCCACCTCCCCAAAAAAATAAATGTTAGGCTGCGCCCCCTAGTGGTACTGTTGTCACTCATTTTAAAGAGACCCTCCCATAATGAAACTGAGGCCGGCTGGGTTTCCACAGAACTATAAGGTGACAAAAGGCCTTACAATGAACCTGCAAAGGCTGAAACAAGAAACCACAGCCTGGCATGTGTTTCATCCCATCTGGACACAGTCCGGTGGACTGGCACCGGTTGTTAGCCAGTGACTAGGTGGAGTCAACACAGCTCAGAGTGTTGCCATAAATGTGTCTCACCAGACTAACAGAGTTTCTGTGAGGAGACCTTAGTTGTAGGGATCTCTGGGCTGGGCTGTGTGACAAGAGCACTGCCTGACACCCACCCACTACAGAGACTCAGATAAGGGAACACCTGTAGCTGTTTTAACTTTTGGATTGTATCAACTGGTAATTGAGTGGGGATTTTAAAAGGTTTAGGGAAATGGAGATTGTTGTGTAAGCCTCACTGTTACATCACTGCTGACAGTGACTGCTGAGCAGTCTTTTGCTTGTGCTATGTAAGGCCAGTCCATATTTTTGTGCCCTGAGGCAGGAGTGTGGCATCTGACCACGGGACATCTGCAGGTAACTGCAGGGGTTTCTGCCATTTAAGGTATTGGGTAGGCCTCAGGTGTCATTACTGACAAACCTGTAAGTATAAAACTCCTGATTTAAGGTACACCTACTTCACAACTCTGATGTTACCTCACATAAGTGGTATTGTACAAAATGCTTGTACAATTTAGGTGTTTTAACTAAATGCTTGTATGATTGTAGTGTCTTACCTGCTGAACTGTTGAATAAAATTATCATCTGTAACTAACTACCTATCTAGGGTAAGAGTACGGGGTACAGTTCTAATAGTATTGTAATGAAAGTTTGTGTTAACTTAGCATCCATACCTAACTACCTAAGGTGCAGGTTCAAAGCAGAAGTCTAGCAGGGACATTCAAGTAAACCAGGTAAGACAGGAACTGTACAGCAGAACTCTATTTATAAGGTAGTCCTTTGTGTTTCTAGTCTAAGGGTACTAGGCAGACAAAGAAAAGCAAGTTATTAATGATGGTCTAGGGGTTATCATAGGATCGGTATGGAGATGAGGTATAGCAGGGAGGTAGTTAGTTGTGGGGGATTGTGGGGCACTCTTGTCCAGGGTTATGCTCTGAAGGAGGGAGAACTGATCCATTTACAGGATATTTGAAGAGTTCCATGTTCAGCTGGTAGCAGCCAAGAGAGGAGATATATCAGCTGTGGTACTGGCTCAGCTGGGGTCCACCCCCATACCCCTGGAGGCCTACTAGCCCAGGGGGGTGGAGGGTAAGTGGGGAAAGGGAGGGAGAAGGGTGGAAGGGGCAGCCACAAGGGCATGAACCAATCCGACACCATCCTGACAGAAAATTGCTTTTCACCCCTGGAAGAGGCTCAGGTACCCGACTCTGAATCAGTCAGGGGAAATGGGCAGGATGCCTTGGTGGTACCCATTTGGGAGGGGGGTGAGCAAGGTAAGTCAACAAGGTGAATCTTAGAGATTGGGGACTCAACGATTAGGGGAGTAGAGCAGGTGGTGAGCAGACTGGGATGGTCAGATGCCTTTCTGGTGCATCAGCCATCCATCCAGGATAAAGATATGATAGAGAGAGAGCCACAGAGAAGAGAAAAGATGATCTGGTAGTGTTTGTACACTTGGGTAGCAACGATCTGGCAAACCAGCCTGTGAAGGCACTGAAGCGGAACTTAAAGAGACTGGGGGACATACTGAAGGTGCACTTGGCTTCCCTGGCTGCTTCCAATATCCTCCCTTAGTGGAACGGGGGAATGGGAACAATGAAAAAAGGAAGGAAGAGACTGAGGAGTTTAAAGGGTGGTTGAAGGGATGGTGTCAGGAGGAGGGGTACCTCTTTGTGGGGGACGGGGGGGAGGAGCTTCTGGGACAGGAGGCTCTTTAAGGTTGACAGCCTTTACCTGGAGAGACAGGGGGCCAGAGCTCTGACGCAGACTTTTAATGTCTGCATTGGACAGTTGAACTGACTGCAGAGGAGACAAAGGCTAGGGGAACCACTGAGAAAGGAGAGTGGATAAGGAACCTAGCTAGGACTCCCCTGAACAGAGGACTAGTAGCAGTAACATGGGTAACAGTAAGGTTGAAGTTTGAATTATATCGGGGAAGAGGCTAATGAGGGAGGGCAGACAAAGTCTACATTCAGCATAAAAAATAAACAAGCATTTGCCAGTGCTGAATTGTTGTACTGGGTCCTGCTTGTACACATTTTTACTATACATTTACCCAAGACAGATCAACAGAGATGCAACATGTCCTTTTCAGTGGGGTTCTGCTGTAGGTCCTGTTTTCATAGTTTTGCAATATATTTAACCAGGATAAATCAGCTGAGATGCAATACCTCATTTTCAGTTGGGTCTTGCAGGACACATGTTTGCACTGTATTTACTGAGGATAGCACAGTTCAAATGTTATCTTGTTTTCGGTGAGGATCTGGCTTTTACCAATTTTTACACTGTATTTGCTCAGCATAGTAAAGCCAAGACGCAGTATCTCATTTTTGATGGGGCCCTGCTTTTACCCATTTTTATAATGTATTTACCCAAGATACCCCAGCTGGAAGGCATGTTACATTTTCAGTGGGGTCCAACTTTTACAATGTATTTTTTCCAGGATAGAGCAGCATATATGCACAGTTTAGTAGGGGCTCTGCTGTATTGGGGTCCTGTTTTTACACATTTTTACTATGTATTTACCCAGAGTAGACCGGAAGAGATGCAATGTCTCATTTTCAGCTGTGTCCTGCTTTTACACATATTAAGATTGTATTTACCCAAGATAGGACAGCTGAGAGTTACTATCTAATTTTTAGTGGGCTCCCACATTTTGACCCCAAATTTCCAACAGTCTCCTGAAGATGTGATCAAGACAAATGGAATGTTTAAAATCTCATCCGAAAGGTGATTTTTTGCAGTGTGACTGCGAAAACATGTTTCAGAGGGGATTTAAAAAATGACACGTCATGTTTGTGAGGTGGGGTAAAACAAGGGATATGTTGAACACTGGGGGCCAAAATCTGCAAAAATAAAGTTATGTGTAAACACTGCAACAATTCAATGTTTCTGCATCAGTTACAATAGTTGTTTTTTCACATTCTGACCCCATGTTATAATCAAGACAGGTGCATTTTTTTTTAAATCCTGTCTGAAAGGTAGTTTCCCAGAAGAACTGCAAAAACATGTTTCAAAGGGTATTTGAAACATGTCACCTGTCATGTTCATCGGGTGGGGTAACAAAAAGGCCACGTGCGCATTTGAGGCCAAAATCTGAAAACATCACAAAGTTATGATGAAACATTGGTTATGTATAAACATTGATGTTTTCTCATAACTTTGTTGCTTTGTGACAGTTTGACTCCGGATTTTCAACACAGTAATTTTGTGTCCCCTCCTTCCGAACATGACAGGTGTCATTTATAAAATACTGGCCAAAGCAACATTTTGCGCCACAAGTGCAAAAACACATTTTGGCTAAGATTTGAAAAACCGACAGCTGTCACTGTCATGAGGTGGTGTGAAAAAACGGCTATGTTGAAAATGTGAAGTCTAAATACTAAAAATTACCATCGTTATGAAGGACCACATCTTCATTACTTTGTTGTTTTTTAATATTTTGACCCCAAATTTTCAAACAGTCTTCTTATGACTCCACCTAATGAACTTCGTGAGTGAAAATGTTCAAATCCCACCTGAAAGGTGATTTTGTAGAGCGAGTAAGAACTCACCTTTTGGGCCGGATTTAAAAAATTTCACCTATCTTGTTCGGGGTGGGGGTCACAAAAGAACAGGTTGCTCACCTGTAACAGTAGTTACTTATTTATTTATTAAATTCTCGGATTACAAATACCTTTGAGCAGAAACTGCTCGTTTACAAAGGTTCCACGTCAAAGGATGAGGGTCAACATACATACAGAGGTAGTAAAAGAATGCACAATAAACAACCACAACAACTGAAAGAAAAAATAAAGATACTCAGTTATAACATACTTTGAGATAATATTCATAAAACGAGCAGCTTGAGTAGGCAGCTGGCTGCGGTAACAATAAGAGATAGAGGGCACCATAGGCAGTTAGTATTGCAGGCATGCGACCGGGAGAGGAAGTTGGCAGGCTAATGGGCCACTGTCCAATGGTGGTGGAAAATGTCTTGTACCAGTGGAGATGTGAAGCAGGAAAGGAGTCACAAGGAAGGCCCAGTGACAGAGGGAATGAGATTGGGAAAGGGCGGACTGTGAGACATGAGTGAGCTGGGAGGTGTTTAGAGAGATCTCTGTTCAGAGAAGCAGTCACATTGAGTGGTAGAGGTGAGGTAAAGTTTGAGATTCCTTTTGAAGGGTCCAAGTGTAGTAGAGGAAAGTGCTTCTTTATTGAAGGAACTGAACC
Organism: Neoceratodus forsteri; assembly: GCA_016271365.2. Classification (NCBI taxonomy): domain Eukaryota; kingdom Metazoa; phylum Chordata; order Ceratodontiformes; family Ceratodontidae; genus Neoceratodus; species Neoceratodus forsteri. The sequence goes on along the minus strand of JADMNL010000027.1, from coordinate 99,189,425 downwards.
ATTGAGCGGCTCTATAGATAAAGGACCGCTGACCCATGGAGGTACGACATCTGGGAACCTGAAAGGTTAGAGATTGGGCACCACGTGTTTGTTGAGTGCCACTGTAGGTAGTAAGGTGTGAGCTAACACCAGGTGGCATGAGACCAAGGAGAATCTTTTTGGTAAGTAAGCAGGTCTGGTATTGTATTCTGCTGCATAGGGGTAGCCAGCTGGCCTGTGCATAGAGGTCACAGGTGTGAGTTTGTCGGGCTGCACCCGTCAGTAGTCTACAGGCTTTGTTGAGAGCAACTGAGATCCTGCGGAGGGCACTTGTTGAGGCAGAGCCATAGATGGCAAGGCCGTAGTCGATGATAGAGGTGACAGAGCTGTAGATGGCTAGTTTTAGGAGTGGTGTATGTTGTTCATCCACACTTGTTGGCATGTCTCCTTTCTCTTTAAGGATCGCTGGAAGTCTTCAAGCTGGCTCCTCCCACCCACCCGGGTGGTATAATCCTTGGCTCCACCCCATGACGCCAGATCTTAGCCCCCTGGAAGCCAGGTGTTGTGTGTCCACAGCCGGGGAGGTCGGGTGGATCCATGTGGATGAATAACATATACCACTCCTAGAAAGTACAGTTACGCAAGAACTTACCATAACAGTAGTTCTTTGAGAGAGGTTCTTGCAGTAGGTATTCACATATAGGACTGACCCGCCAGGCGTCAGGACCCCAGAGAAAAATTTCTAGCTAGCAGTCTCATACGACGTCAGTATAATGGGGCGGTCCCCCACACCTGCTTTTCAGTTCTTTCCCACCAAGTGCCAAGAGAGGCAAGACGACAGAGAAGAGGATCTTTCTCCCCATGGAAATGGAGCCAAAAAGCTTAGGGGATGGAGGGCGGGAGGCATACACTAGTCAAGAGCCTCTCTCGAAGATCTATCGTTACGGTAAGTTCTTACGTAACTACCATCTTACTTCGAGAGGGTTCTTGCAGTAGGTATTCACATATAGGACTGAGTCCCAAGCAGTCTGGAACAAGGAAAAGCAGTCGGGAGGAGGATAAACATCCATAGCATGGAACCTCAGGCTGAAAAGTGGTCTCATAAGAGGACCTTGAAGCACAGCCAACCTGAAGCCTGCTCTACGGCAAGAGGCAATGTCCAAACTGTAGTGTTTTGTAAAGATATGGACGGAAGTCCAAGTAGCGGCTGCACAGATGTCTGCCGCTGACACATTCTTGAAACAAGCCATGGAGGCAGCTACTCCTCTGGTGGAGTGACCTCTGACTTGACCCGGCAGGGTCTTGTTGTACTTGTCATAACAGAAAGTGATACAATGAGCCAACCATTTTGATAGGCATTGCCTAGAAACAGCGTTGCCTTCTCTTTTGTGGGTGAAAGAGACAAAGAGCTGAACAGTTTTCCTGAGATCCTTAGTCCGAGTGGTGTAGTATCTCAGTATTCTGTGAACATCCAAAGTATGCAAGAGGTACTTCCCTTGATTGGAGAGTTGCGTAAAGAAAGCTGGTAGCTCAATGGATTGATTCAGCGTAGATTCAACCACCACCTTAGGGAGAAACTTAGGGTTGGTGTGCAGAACCACACGTTCCTTGTGAAAAATCAAGTACGGGATTTTGCACATCAAGGCCTGAAGCTCGGAAATGCACCGAGCAGATGAAATGGCCACTAGGAAGAGTGTCTTCCAAGAAAGGAACTTTAAATTGGCTGTAGCTGCCGGCTCAAAGGGAGGCAGGGTAAGCTTCTCCAGAATGAAATTCAAGTCCCAAGGAGGGGCAGGAATGCAGATGGGGGGTCTCAAATGGAGAACCCCTCTGAGGAAGGTCTTGGAGACTTCCAACTGAGCAAAAGTCCTGTCCCAGAAGGGAATATGGTAGGCCAAAATAGCGGCCATGTGGACCTTTAAAGAGGAATGGCTGAGACCCAGCCTGAAGAGGTGATGCATGTAGTCCAGGACTCTATTGGCTGGGCATGAGAAAGGTTCGCAGGCTTTCAAAGAGGCCAAAATAGAGAACCGTTTCCATTTCATGGCGTAGGTGGACCTGGTGGAAGGCTTTCTGGCCTCCACCAAGATGTCCGCTACGAGTGGAGAAACTCCGAAGCAGGTTTTTGCTACGTCTGCAGGAGCCACGCATGCAAATGAAGGGATTTGAGACCTGGATGAACAAGGGCCCCCTAATCCTGGGTCAGCAATTGTTATGACAGAGGAAGAGGAGGTTCCTCTGAAAACTGTTGCAGAAGAGAGAACCAAACTTGCCTGGGCCAGAAGGGAACGATGAGAATCATTCGAGCCCCCTGCAATCTGAGTTTGTTCAGGACCCTCGGAATTAAAGGAATAGGAGGGAAGGCATAAACTAATCTGTCCCTCCAATCGAGAGACAGAGCGTCCCGCCAAAAAATGTTGTGACCTGAAGCGAGCGAGCAGAAGGCAGGAAGTTTTGCGTTTCGGGGAACAGCAAAGAGGTCTATCTGAGGTGTTCCCCAATGCAGAAAGATGTCGTCTACAACTTCTTGATCCAATTTCTATTCGTGTGCCCTGGCTGAGGACTGATTGATTTGATCCGCCAGTGTTTTTTCCACTCCCGGAATGTGAATCACAGTCATGTGAAGGTGATGTTGGGACGCCGAACTCCAGACTCTCATCGCTTCCTGACACAGAGGGTAGGAGCATGTTCCTCCTTGCTTGCTGAAACACCAGACTACACACATGTTGTCTGTTTGTATGAGGAGATGACTGGGAAGGATAATGGAGTGTAGAGCCTGAAGGGCATAAAGGACTGTTCTCAGTTCAAGCACACTGATGTGCAAGTTATGTTCAAACTTGGACCAGCTGCCCAGAGTCCTGTGAGACCCAAGATGGGCTCCCCAGCCTTCTCCTGACGCATCTGTCGTCAGTGTCTTGGGGGGGGGTCGATATTGAAGTGAACTCCCAGGCATAGGTTCTCCGGCACCATCCACCATTGCAAGTCCCTGATCATGGGATCGGAAACTAGTACCTCTTGGTCTAGATTGTCATGGGTTTGGTGCCATTGAGACTGAAGCATCCACTGAGAGATCCTCATATGGAGCCGAGCACGTAGGACTGTCGGAAAGGCAGCCACCATTAGCCCGAGGAGGTGAAGGACTGACCTAGCGCCGACCCTCCTGCGACCGGACAGAAGACAGGCGTGAGTTTGGAGAGTGTCTATCCTGTCCGGAGGCAAAAAGGCTTTACCTATGGTCGTGTCCAGAATCGCCCCAATAAACTGGAGGCGCTGGCAAGGGACCAAATGGGACTTCGCCTGGTTGATGGTGATACCCAGGCTGGTGAAAACCTGCAGGGTAAGGGAAACAGAGTGCAGGAGTTCTTCCCTTGACGGGGTCACCAGGAGCCAGTCGTCCAGGTATTTATTTATTATTTCTTAGTTTTTGTTGACCGGGTAAGTGCACTAGACAAATTCTGCCTATTTTCAGGCACGACCCGGGGGAGGGGGATACAGATGAATGCCAACTGACCTTGAACCAGATTAAGCTGTTAGTGGTATTTTTAGTGAATGAGGGAAATTTGGCCAGGACACCGAGGAAATTCCCCTACCCTTTTCGATAAGTGCATGGGATCTTTAACATCCACCTGAACTACCACCAATCCAGGCAGATGGGATCTCGGTTTAACGTCTCATCCGAAAGACGGCACCTCAGAAGTGCAGCACCCCTCTCATGCTGCAGTACAGTGTCAGTACTGGGATATTAACCCAAGTGCCAGATGTGGGAACTGAACCCACAGCCCCAGAGGCAAGTGTGCTACCTACTGAGCCACTGATACTTAAAGGTATGGGAATACCTGAACTCCCTGGGTACGCAGGTGGGCCCCTACCACAGACAGGCATTTGGTAAAAACTCAGGGGGCCGAGGAAAGACCAAATGGGAGGGCTTTGAACTGGTAGTGGTCCCCCGGAAGCAAAAATGGAGGAATTTGCAGTGGGACGGGCATATGGGGATATGCAGGTAGGCGTCCTGCATGTCAAAAGCACACAGCCACTGTCCCTGCCGAAGGAGTGGTATAAAGCTCTGTAAAGAGAGCATTCTGAAGTGTTTGTACTCCATGAACATATTCAGGGAACTGAGGTCTAGAATAGGCCTCACATCTCCCATGTTCTTTGGAACCAGGAAGAAATATGAGTAGTAACCCGTCCCCCAAAGATGGTTGGGGACTGGTTCTATTGCTGCATTCGAGAGAAGGGAGGTGATTTCATCTAGGACCAGAAGATGATGTTGAGGGGAGTAAGACGAATGGGGTGGTGGTCTTCGGGGTGGTTTCTGAAGAAACTCTATTGAGTGTCCTGCTGATATCAACTGGAGCACCCAAGCATCTGATGTTATCCTCTCCCAGCCTGGCAGATGGAAGAAGAATCTCCTCCTACCGGTTCCTCTGGAGCCTCCAGAGGCAGTTTGGGGGAGAGTCAGGAGGTGTGGGGCAGTGTAGCAGCAGAGGCCCCTCATGCTTTTTTTGCTAGGGGAGGCTTGTTGCTGGAGGCCTCACGCTTGGCCCGCTTTGCCCTTTGGTTTTGGCTTTTGTCGGTTTCATCTATGAAAAGGACGCTGCTGCCCTTGAGGGGGCCTGTACATAGAATCTACAGACTTGAGTGCAGTGCCCTTCTCCTGCAGACTGGTAATGATGTCCTTGACATCACCCTCGAACAGCACCGAACCCCTGAAGGGAGCATCCTGGATAGAGGATTGCACTTCAGGGACCATTCCTGACACACGGAGCCTGGCATGACGCCGTAAACCTACAGCTAAAGCCGAGTTCCTTCTGGTTGTGTCTACTGCGTCATAAGTGGCACAAAGCATGTGTCGACTGGCTGAACGAGTAGAACGGACAAGATCTGCCACTTCCTGCTTAGTCTGAGACTCAGGAAGGGAGTCCAGTTTTGATTCCACCTGACTAAGGATGGTCTTCTGAAAGTCCCCCATATGTGCCACATAGTTCAGGGCCCTAATACCCAGGGTAGAAGAGGAATAGATTTTCCCATACTGGTCCAGAAGCCGTGACTCCTTGCCAGGTGGGGATGAGCTGAGGAGTTTTGGGTTAGTGGAACGGCGGTGAGCAGCGCTACTGATGACCGAATCCACCCTGGGGTGTAGGTTAAAAAAAATCTACGTCTTCAGGAGCCTGATATAGCCAGTCTGCCTTCCTCGGAAGGGGGGCTAACGCTGAAGGTTGTTTCCAAATAGTGGAAACAAGGTCTGCATGAGGCGCTATCCAGGGTGGAATCAGCATAGGAGCAGTCTCGGGCAGATCCAAATGAGCAGCGAGCTTTTTACACTGTGGGTCTGGCTCCAGTGATTGCCACTGATGGACTTCATGGATTTTCCTCAGTAACTCCAGAAAGGAGGGATCCTCTGGAGGAGACTTCTGAGGGGTCCTTGGCCTGGGGAGATCTGGAGTACGTGGCTCGTCATCAGGATCAGAGCGTCCAGTCTCTGAGTCCGAGTCAGACGTATCTGATGATGAAGAGGAAGACTCCTCCCTAGGAGGGGGAAGGATGGCCCCTTTGGGGAGTTTCCTGGGGCATGTGTCCTCCCCACCCCGGGTGCCAGAGGGCTCTCCTCTGTTGTCGGGTGGGGGGGGAGGGAGTCTCCCGTTTCCGATGCAAGGGATCCTGTGAAGGGTCCGGCGTCGGTAGAGGACTTTCGACCTCCCTGATCAGTTGAGCCTTAGCCTCAGCCCACCAGGAGGCCAGAGTCTCCTTCAAGTCCGCCAGCGGCTGGGGAGTGGGTGGCGGAGGAGGAGGGGGATATGGATACTGAGGATATCCGTAAAAGGAGTATCCATAACTTAATGGCGGATAACCCGGCGTCAGGTATTGAGGCGTTGGGTACTGTGGTGCCAGATATTGCGGCGTCAGGTATGGAGGTGCGGATACTGCGGAGCTGGGTATTGGGGCACCAGATATTGAGGTGTCGGATACCTGGAGCCAGGGGCTCTGAAGGAGCAGAGGGACCTGGCAGAGGCCCAGCTGGCGGGCCAGGCAAAGGCCATACTGGCCCCGCGGGTGTCGGAACGCTGTCTGGCAAGGGACGTCGGCTGGCATCAGGGTATATGGGCCTGAAGGAGGAGGGCCCTGATGGTACTGTCTCGAGGTCTTCTGGCATGACCAGGGAGGGAAGATTAGAATCCCCGTGGGTCGGTAGAGGGGATGCAGGAACTCAGAAGGCAACGCAATGTGCTGCAGAGAGCCTGGGGCGTCGGACTGATCTTTATGGTCTGGTGCAGACTCCTTGGCCTGGTGGGTGTCGGTGGGGCTGGCGTCGGCTTATCGGCCGAATCCGGGCAGGCTTCGCCGGAACCGATGTCTGACTTATCGGATTCCTTGCCAGAGGAAGGTCGCGCTGGAGATGTGGCCTTGTTGGGCGAAAGTTTGGCTGGGCGCCCCCCCCCCCGAAGGGGCAAGCGACTTAGCAGCCTTGTCCGGGCAGACGTCGGTGGTGCCAGCGTCTGACTTACTGGACCCGCTCTGACCCAAAGATCGCAGCCCGGAGGCTCCCGAAGGGCCGGAGCGGGAGCCAGACAGGAGGGGCGACGCCTTCCTGGATACCACCAAGACGGTCGTTGTGGAGTGATCCCCCGGAAGGGACGTTACCTTAAGTGCCATGACTCCCACTGGAGTCGCGGCTGCCGTGGAAGCTGTTTCCCTCTCCCGATGCTTCTCCTTGTCTCGTTTCTTCTTGTGAACTTCGGGGAAGTGGACGCCTGCCTTAATTTCTTTAGCTCCTTCTCCATGGATGCCATTCTTTTCTTGAGGGCATGGGCTTCCAGGGACTGCTGCCTTCTTTTCCGGGTAGCGGAGTTAAATTTTTGGCACTGTTGGCACTTCTCCACGGGGCGGTCTGGGCCCAGACAGAAGAGGCACAAGGAATGGCCGTCCTTGTATGGCAGTTGAGAGCCAAACGAGTCGCACTTATTGTTATGCGATTTGGAGGGCATCGAGGATGACATACACAGCGAATCAATAGATATAATTGAGAAAGAGCGGAAAAAAGGGGTTGAAAAGTTCGAAAACTACACCGACGAACGACTGACGAGAGCTCAACTCTACCGCGAGGAACTTTCACAAGTTGACGACGGGAAAGAACTGGGGGACCGCCCCTTTATACTAACGTCATATGATGTCAGTCACCTGACATGGGGGCCGTTCCCTGCCAGAGACTGCTAGGTACAAATTTTTCCGTGGGGTCCTGATGCCTGGTGGGTCAGTCCTATATGTGAATACCTACTGCAAGAGCTCTCTCAAAGTAAGATCTACTGTTACAGATGAGTAACCTGTTCTTCTAGGATCGTGGATATGTTGTTCATCCACACTTGTTGGCAGACTCCTAGCAGTTCCCCGGGAGGAGGGAGACAAGGTGCACACCCCCTACTTAGGGAACAGAGATTGGAGAATTGAGGCCCCAAAACCAGAATTCCGGCGTGACTCGATGTAGTAATGGGTGATGAAGGTGTTTGCTGACTTCCAGGTAGCATCCCAGCAGATTTCCTGTATGGGAATGTCCCTGGAAGCAGCCACTGATGCAGCGGTATGATGGGTAGAGTGAACTCTTATCCCTCTGGGAGGCTCCTTGCCCGCCAACTCGTAGCACAGACTAATGCATGATGTAATCCACCTTGCAATAGTCCATTCTGCTGCAGGTCTGCCAGAAGCAGCTTCAACGTAGGTGACAAATAGCTGGCGAACCTCTCCATGAATTTCTGCAGTCCTCTCCTTATAACAGGAGAAAGCACGTCTCAGGTCCAAAGTATGGAGTCTGTACTCAGCCTCTGAGGTGTAGCTGGGGCTGGGGTAATACACCGGCAGAGTGAATACCTGGTTAGAGCGAAACTCTGATACCACCTTCGGAAGGAATTTCGGGTGGGGGCGTAGGACAACCTTGTCCCTGTGGAAAACCAGATAAGGGGAGTCCACCGAAAGCGCCTGGAGCCCCCCTGTCCTTCTGGCAGATGTGATAGCCACCAGGAAGGCCGTCTTCCACAAGTGTGACAGTTCACACTTGTGCATTGGTTCGAATGGCTTGCCCATGAGCTTTGCCAGTACCAGCAGTAGATCCCACGGAGGTGGAGGTTCACGCATCAGAGGGGATATGTGGCCCAGGCCTTTGAAAAAGCAGTCAACCACCATCTCCTGCGCCACTGTCGGCTGACCGGCCCACGCCCGGTAAGCAGAGATGGCTGCCAGGTGTACCCTAAGGGTCGATGACTGAAGACCCCCTTTGGAGAGAGACCAAAGGTAGTAGAGAATGTTAGCCACCAGACAGAACAGAGGGTCCAGGCCCTGACACCAAATGGAAAACCTTTTCCATTTGAAGGCGCAACACTTCCTGGTCGATTCCTTTCTGCATGCCTCCACAACAGTGAGTACATTCTCGGAAAGACCCAGAGCCTGGAACTCTAGCCACTTGGGTACCAGGCTGTGAGGTGCAGGGACTGAAGGTCCAGATGGAATACCTTCCCCTGGTTAATGGAAATCAGGTCTGGGTATGTGCAAAGCCGCTCCGGGGGCCTGCAGCTGAGGTTGAGGAGATCTGGATACCAGAACTGGTGCGACCAGTCTGGGGCAACCAGAATCACTTTTGCCTTGTCCCTCCTCACCTTGAGTAACACCTTGGGGAGCAAGGGAAATGGGGGAAAGGCATAGAGGAGGCCTGGGGTCCACGGCCTCGAGAAGGTATCCCCCCTGCAGCGAACCCTGCTGAGGGGGGCGGGCATGAAACAGCCTCAGCTTGGTGTTTTCCCTGGAGGCAAACAGGCCCACCAGTGGTTTACCCCAACGGGAGAACAGGCTGTAAGTTACCTCTGGATGGAGAGACCACTCCCGTGGGATGACGCGCCTAAGCAGCTGAGAGCATCCGCCAGATGGTCTGAGGCTCCTGCCACATGATGGCTAGGAGATCTGCCTCCAGACAGCTCACGAGCGTCCAGATGCAGAGCGCCTCTCTGCAAAGCAGATGGGAGTGTATGACGCCCTGTTTGTTGAGGTAGTACATGGTCGTGGTATTGTCTGTCTGGACTTGAACTACTTGACCCCGGAGCTGAGGAGCGAAAGCTGACAGTGCCAGTCTGACTGCTCTGAGCTCCAACAGGTTGATGTGGTATCGGGACTCCTTGGGGGTCCAAAACCCATGGGCCCTGTTGTCCCCCATGTGGGCACCCCAACCCATGAGAGAGGCATCGATCGTAAGGACGGCCGTTGGTTCGGGCAGACAAACGGGATCCCTTCCTACAACCGGTCTGGGGCGGTCCACCACTGGAGAGCGTCCCACATCTTCTGGGTTACAGTGATCAGCTGGTCGAAATGACCGTGGCACTGAGTCCATTGGGCAGCCAGCTCCCACTGGAGAGGGAGCATGTGCAACCGTGCCTAACAGACCACCGAGGTACACGCCGCCATGTAACCCAGAAGGCGCAGAAAATCCCGGGCAGGGCACAATTGCCCAACAAGAAATGACTGGGCAAAGGAGGAGAGAACCTCCGCCCTGTCCGCCAGGAGCCAAGCTCTGGCTTGACAAGAGTCGAGCTCTACCCCGATGAAGCACATCACTTGGGAAGGCATGAGTTCAGACTTGGCCTCGTTGATGAGCAGGCAGAGTCAGAAGCAGGTTTGGAGGGCCAGGTCCCTGGATCTGTCCACCTCCTGTTAGGTGGTACCTGCTAGGAGCCAATCGTCGAGGTAGGGGTATATTCTGACCCCCCCCCCCGACACCTGAGATGGGATGACACCACTGCAATGCATTTGGCAAAGACCCGTGGGGCCGATGACAGACCGAACGGCATGGCTTGGAACTCGTACAGGGTCCCCTCGGCTCTGAATTGGAGGAACCGCTGATGAGACGGACGGATAGGGACGTGAAAGAATGTGTCCTGCAGATCCACTGAACAGAAACACATGTTTCGCTCCAAGGATGGTATGATCTCGGACAGAGTGACCATCCGGAAGGTGTGTGACCTGAGATACTGATCCAGGTCATGGAGTTCTAGAATGGGGCGCCAGCCCCTCATCCGCTTGGGCACCAGGAAGTACCTGGAGACAAAGCCTGGGTCTGCTGGAGGATCCGCCACGGAGGCCCCTGCCTCCTTGAGGAGATGATGAGCAATGTTGTCTCGAAGAGCCGACTGGGTCTGGGCAGACACTCTTTCCACCTGAGGGGCGCGGGCTCGGCTTGGATTATACTGCTCGAATTCCAGAGGCAGTCCCTGGCCAACCACTTCGAGAACCCACCTGTCCGTGGTAACATCGGACCAGGCGGAAAGGAAGTGGCAGAGCCAGCCCCCCATGGGAGGACCCAGAGCTGGCATGACTGGAGAGGGAAGGCAGCCCCCGCCCTGTCACTGAGCAGGCTTGGAGAAGAAGGATCCAGAACCTGATTCTCAGCCTCCCTTACTGGGCTGGGAGGGCTCAGGCTTGGGCCGGGGGCGCCAAGCTTCAGCCTGCTGCTGTTGCTGCTGTCCGCCCTGAAAGGAGGACTGCTGCTGCGCTGCAATGGAAGAGTGCCGAAAAGGCTTCTTTATTTTCTTCTACAGGTTCTTGCCCGAGGAACCTTTGGCAGAAGTAGCGTCCAAGGTGGCACTGGACTGTTCAATGCACTGAAGGTGACAAGCCACTCCTGGGCCGAACAGGTCGGTCCCTAGGAAAGGCACATCAGCCAGTTTGTGCGGAGTATCCACCGGGAAGGAGGAGAGCCTCAGCCAAGCTCTGTGGCGAGAGGCAACTGCCATCGAACGGGCACAAGAGTCCCCAATGTCCAGGGCCGTCTGAAGTTGCTGCTTGGCGACAGCGTGGCCCTGGTCCCAGATCTGCTTGACCGTGGTCGGCATGTCCACGGGGAGATGTGGGAGGACTTCATCCAAAGACCCCAAGAGAGCATGGGAGAAGTGTGCCATGATGACGGCCGAACTTGCCTGATGAAGGCGCACAGACCTTCCTGGCTGAATGGTCCATAAGCTGGGACTCTTTCTCGGGAGGTCGGTCAGTGTCAGCAGAACTGCCAATATGCCTGAACACAGAGGCAGTCACCAGGCTCTCAGCTGAAAGGTGCTCTGTGAACCCCGCAAGGGACCCCATAGGCACCGCATACTTGCGAGCCATGCGGACAGATGGTGCTGGACAAGAGGCAGGATGCTGCCAGAGTTCTAGGGCCGGGCCAACAATAGCCTCGGGCACTGGAAAGGCCTCTGTCAGGGTATCCCCTCTCTTGAGGATGTCCGTGAGAGGGTACTCTGCTTTTTTCTGGATAGGTTCCAGGGGCATCCCTGTGGACTCAGAGATGAGGCGGAGAATGCCCTGAAAAGACAAAGGACCTTCCTCCGTCTCTATCCCACCGGCTGATTCATCATCCCCGAGATGGGAATGCAGGTTGGTCACATTGGAATCTGAAAAATCTGGGTATAATGGTAGACCACCCAGGTCACCCTCGACCCACCAGGGGCGGTCCGGGGTGACTGTGACCGAGAGATGCCGGGAGCCCGATGTCTGGTCTATCTTCTTTCGAAGGAGCCCCTCCCACATGCTGCTTGGGTGGTGGTTCCACCACTATCGGTGGAGACCGGTTTCAGCTGAACCGGAGGTTTTGCCAGCTCCGCGGGCGGGGAACCGATTTGATCGGTTCCGAAGGAGTCGGTTTCAGCCTGGAAGGCGAGAGCCAAGTAATGGCCAAGGTAGAAGTCGTGGTCGGTTTGTGCCCGGTCAAAATCATCTGTTGCTACATGAGGTCCTCATAGCGCCAGAGTTTCTGCCAGAGCCTCTCCTCATCCGAGGAGGACAAGAACGACCAATGGCGTCGCCTCTTTTTAGAGCGCTTATGGCTCTTCCTCGGCCTGTCGGTTGAGGGGGTCCTAGACCTCGATCGAGATCAGACAGGCCGACTCGGTCGCTCGGGAGACACTGGCGGGGCCGGTGACTTCTAAGGGTCCAGGACCACCTCCTCGATGGGAATTCCAGTAGGCTGGGTCTACTCATTAGGGAAGATAAGGACTGGAGTCCTCTCCAGATAGTTGTTGACCAGAGTCTGCGACAAAGGATCGATGGCGATTCCACTACGTCGTCGACCAAAACCTCGGTCGACTGGCCCAGCCCAGCAGGCAGAAAAGCCAGCGGCCGAGGGCAATCTCGACCGAGGTCGACTGCCGGGTTCCTGGGACCTCAAGATCTCCCGATCCCAAGAGAGCTGCCTCCGCTGGACGCAGACGGTCCTGGGTCCTTCTCCTGCTTATGGGACTGAGGGAGTGTGTGCCATGGACTCTTCCCAGTCGGGAGATTGGCACAATTCTCAGAAGGAACTAGAGGTGGAGCCCAGGTTGGGCGTGAACGAAGAAGCTCGAGTGGTCTCTGCAGCCTGAGCCACTTCCTCTTTGAAACTTACATCGTTCAATTATAGAAATATCTCGCGGCCTGAAACCACCACACCTCCTTGGATTTCACTGAGGGTTTCGTCCGGCCTTCCTAGTTTCAGGCATGCGAGATGGTTGTTGAGTACATTAGGATGGAAGGCGAGGCAAAGATCACACTTCGAGGTGTCATGGTCCACACCAAGACAGTAGACGCACGTGGTGTGAGGATCGGTGCACAACATCTTCTGGCCGCAAGGACACCAACGAAATCCAGGGGAAGACTTGTCCTCCATGATTGAAGGTAAATAGTTACGATCGCTAATGCGAACTAGACAAATTTTTGGAATAACCGAAGGTTTAGAAGCCAGGGCCTAATGATATGTGAGAGCACGAGACAGGCAACCTGCATCTTCCAGCGGAAAAGAAGATCTGGCATCATGGGGCGGTGCCGAGGATTATACCACCAGAGTGGGTGGGAGGAGCCAGCTTGAAGACTTCCAGCAATCCTTAAAGGGAAAGGGGACATGCCAACAAGTGTGGATGAACAACATATCCACGATCCTAGAAGGACCATATTGAAAATCTGGAAGAAAAATAATAAAAAATCACCAAGTTATGAGTTTTAGTTCAAAATTTATTGAAATACACCGACATGGCCAGCCTGCCAACGCAGCAGTAGAGCTACTGCTTGTGAAGCCAGCGACCCAGGTTCGGGGGAGCGGACTTGGCTTGCTGGAGGGCCAGCCAGGGGGAGGAGGATCAAGCACCCACTGGCTGCTCTCCTTCTCCAGGGAGGGTGGGTTGCCAGTCCTGCAGCTCTACCACCACCTGGGTGACCACGGGTGGAGGTGCAGCAGGACTGCCTGAAGCGGGTGGGAGGATATTGGCTAGGAGCTGGAGTGACAGCATGTTGCAACGTACTTCGCACCTAGGCTCCCCCAGTGCACTGACATCCTATGGGGCGGCACCAGAAAAGCGGAAAAAACCCTGCACCAGACACCTGGAGATGGGACCTGGCTGGCCCGAGAAATCCACAACCAGGCTCCATGAAGGGCCTGTGCAGACCAACCAATGCACACTCATGGACTAGGGGGGACTTGGAGGGTCCCTCTCCTCCCCACCCGGGAGGAGGTAAACCTTCGGCAGGATGGGGGCTGGTCTACTGGAGTGCAGACGGAGTTACCTGGGGAGAAACTACGGAAGTGTGCACAGCCTAGGGCTCCCCAAGGACAGGGGGTCTAGTGCGGTGAGTAAGAGGGCATAAAGAGTAAATATAACAAAAAAAAAAAGGAAATACACTGACGCTCTTACATAATTTCATTTTCTGGTTCAGTGTTGAAGAGTGAAAATGTGTCTCCAGTCCAGAGGGAATTACAGCTTTGAACCCCCCAGTAGGTAAGTAAGGGTGGGAGGCTGTGGGGTGGTGGGTGCTGAGTGGGGGTCAGGGTCAGGTGGGAGGGGGTAAATGGCGGAAATAAACATTAATGGACCATTTTCTTTTTTACAGGGTGTTAGAAAAAAATTAAAAAAGACTACGAGGGATGGTTTTCTTTATTTCAGTTGTTTGAGGGGCATGGGAAGTGACGGGAAGGTGGGCGCAATACATTGCAGTGGGAGGGAGTTGCTTTTCATGGACTGGGCACAGAGGGACAATCAATTAAAACTTCATGCAGAAGCTGAAAGCGATGTAGTCACATCAGTTGCTTTCAAGCTTTGCAGAAAGACAGCATGGTGTGGGGGAGAAAAATACAAAGCATGACAAGCTGGTTTTCAGACGGTGTGTGTGCATGTGGGAGGGGGGAGGGACGGGAAAGACACAGTATGACAACAGTATGTCCGCACACACGCGCAAACATAAAACTTATGCAGACTAGGAAGTATAAGGTAGAAGGAACAGGAAGAAGCAAGAGGGGATCAGAAGAAAGATGGAAAGGGCTCAACCTTAATGTCAGGAGTCTAAGACATAAAATTAGTGAGCTCCAGAAAATGGTGAGAGACACTGGGATGGACGTAGTAGCCATCACAGAAACTTAGACCACAGAGAACAACAACTGGAACCGGACAGACCCAGACTACAAACCATGGTTAGATAAAAGGGAGGAAAAGGTAGAGGAGGAGGCAGCATAGCCCTATATGTCAGGGAAGGCACAGAGGCAGCAGAGGATGGAAACATCAATGAAGGGAATGGGGAAATAGAACTGCTGTGGGTTCAGCTCATGGTGGCCTCAGGCAAGAAACTATTGGGGGGGAAGGAGCTGGGGCAGAATTCATGGGGGCTGCAAAAGAGGAGGTGGTTGTGGTAAATCTAAATCACTACCAGTTATTGATTGGTTCAGCACTGGTTTAGGTCCCATCAACTCTCCCTTAATGCCAAAAAGACTGTCTCCATGACCTTCGACACTAGGCAGAGACTATCTAGGCTTACTACTCCCCTTAACTTCTACACCCTTGACGGGACCGTCCTAGAGGATGTGCCAATTTTCAGGTACCTAGGCGTCTGGCTTGACCAACATCTATCCTTCTCGGCTCATGTGGATGCTATCCTGAAAAAATTACGCCCTATGCTCGGCACTCTCTACAGAAACCACAGTTACCTCCCCCTACCGGTGCGACGTGAAATTGTGCAGAAAATGTTATTAACTACATTCGACTACTGTGATGTAGTCTACAGTGCGGCCCGTAAGTCAACACTATCCAGACTGGACCCTCTCTTCAACGCTTTCTGCCGCTTTGCCCTCAATGCCCCCCCTCGCACCCACCACTGCAAGCTTTACCATGCTCTGGTCTTCCCCTCTCTAGACAGCTGGCGCCTACTCCACTGTGCTAAATTTGCGTCTAACCGCTGGCTCGGGTCCCTTCCACCCTACCTCACCTCCTCCCTATCCCCAACCCCAACCCACACTCATGCCCTTAGATCTACTGACTCTAAGCTGTTAGTAATCCCCCCCACTGCTGGACCAATGCTGGCCAATCAGCCTTCTCCTACCACCTTCCGAAGCTCTGGAACGACTTGCCGGCTCAAATCCGGCACTCCTCCTCTAGGTATTCCATCTCCTCTGCCCTGTCAAACTACTGCGCTGTAAACTGCCAGTGCCACTGACCCCCCTTCCCTCTGTAGTATCTTCTCCCCCTCCTCCCCCTCTGCCCTATCGGAGTCCCTATGCGGCCTGACCAGCAGCCTTAGCTACGGCTACAAATGCTGGCATATATTCCCAACCTCAGCTTACCGCCCCTGCACTTTAACTTGACTTGTCTATCTGTCCACCGCATTACCGTAGCTTGTAGCAGACATGTATGGAGAAATATTTTACACCTCCTGTCATTATAATGCTTGTACAAACTCTCCCTTACCCCATGTAATAACTTAGACAACAATGTGAATACCTCCTTGTGGCAATGCTCCCATGTTTCTCCTACCTCATGTTCCTGGGGTGATGTACCATGTACCATCATGTAATTTCACTTTTGTGGTGTTCTTCCTATGTACCGTCATGTAATCTCACTCATGTATTTTGTTTCCTGTGCAAATGTATACAGTACTCTCCTCTGTAACCCCTCCCCCCCCCCGGTCGCACCGTGAGACGGATATCTTTTTGCTCAGCGTGCCTTTCCTGGTGAAACATTTTCAATAAATAAATAAATAAAATTGGGACAGTCCAGCGGCCAGAAAATAAGTCGTACCTTGCTGGATACACTGCAGGACTGCCTGATGGTGTAGCTGGTGCAGTTGGTAAAGGAACCAACTAAGTAGGCTGGCATTTTCAATGTGGTTCTCACCAATTCAGAAGCTAGGAGGAGTGAGGATAGGGAAGCTACTAGGGTTCAGCGACCATAATTCTATATGGTATGACCTGGCCCTTGGGACAAGTAAGCTCTCATCAAAGGATGAAGTTCTAGATATCAGAAGGGTAGACTTCAAAGGGATGAGAGAGATGGTCTAGGACAAGTTAGTTGGAGTGGACAGCATCAGGGGTGTGGAGAAAAGATAAGGGGCAAACAAGGGGGCCAGTCTAGACAGACAGAAAGATAGATAAATACTTTATTTATAAAGCGCCCCTTTCCAGGGACTCTGAGCGCTGTACATTTAAAACAAACATGAACAGATATCAAAAAGCCGTCATAGTAATATTCAACTGGGGGTCTTGAGGCAACAAAAGTCTTGCACGAGAACTGTAATCAAAAGAAACAGGTACAAGAGACCAATACAGTTCTCTGGAAAGGTCAGTGAAGCACTGAGAGTCAAAAAGAAGACATTCACCAGGTACAAGGAAAAACAAGGGGATGAGGAATGGGAAAGAGTACCAAATGAGAACAAAGAAAACTAAGTGGACTGTCAGAGAAGCAAATGCAAACACTGAGCTGCATACTGCAAAAGGGGTCAAGGGAGAAGAAAAACAGTTCTTTAGATATATTAGGGGGAAAGAAGGGAGGAGGAATTGTTAGGCTGGGGGGGTAGGGTAAATAAGGAGAATAGGCAGAAAGTAGCTGTGGGGGGTGCATACAGACCCCCATCTCAGGGGGTGGGAATGGACAAGGAAATGATAGAAGGCTTCCTTAGAATGGCAGAAAAAGTGGAGATATTGTTGATGGGGGACCTGAACATGCCAGATGTTAACTGGAGCACCTTTGCTGCAGGCACATTCAAGAGCATGGTCATTCCTGATGCCCTACAGGGGGCATGCCTCAGGCAGCTAGTATTGGAACCCACTCGGGAAGGAGCAATCTTAGACCTGGTACTCTCAAATGGGAATGGAGAAAGAATCTTAGATTCAGAAGTGGGTAGCCATCTTGGAACAAGCGACTATCAAACAGTGTGGTTCACGATAAACACAGCCATACAATCAAGCCATACAAAAGCAATAGTGTTGGACTTTAGGAGGGCTGACTTTGGGAAAATGAGAGTGTGCCTCAGAAAAGCACTAGCAAACAGGCAAGAAAGAGGGGTGGAGGAACAATGGGGAGTAATCAAAACAGCCATCACAGAAGCAACAAGCCTTTGTGTAAAGCAAATCAACAAAACACAACGAAGGAAAAAACTGCTATGGTTCTCAAAAGAGGTGGCAGGGAAGGTTAAGGAGAAAAGGATAGCATTCAGGAAATATAAGGAAACACAGAAGGAGCAGGACAGAGAACTTTATCAGTTAAAGCAGAAAGAGGCTGGGAAGGCAGTCAGAATAGCAAAGGCCCAAACCGAGGAAAGGACAGCCAACTCTGTTAAGAAGGGGGATAAGACCTTTTATAGGTACATTACGGAGCGAAGAAAAACCAAAAGAGGGACACTGAGGCTTAATAAAGGGGAGAGAATGTGGGTAGAGGGTGACAGTGAAAAAGCAGGGATACTAAATGAATATTTCTGCTCAGTATTCACAAAGGAAGAGGAGGGGGAGGTACCTAAACCAAACAAGAGAAAAACTCTGAAGACGGGGGTCTATACCAGTCCATTTACAGAAGAAAGGGTTCTGAAAGAACTAATAAAATTGAAGGTGGACAAAGTAATGGGGCCTGATGGGATTCACCCAAGAATTCTAAAGGAACTAAGGGTAGAACTAGTGACACCACTGACTACTCTCTTTAACAAATCATGGGAGGATGGGGTGGTACCTGAGGACTGGAGGAGGGCGGATGTGATTCCTCTTCAAAAAAAAGTGGGAGCAGGACAGAGGCAGGAAACTACAGACCAGTTTGACCTCAGTGGCAGGGAAAATGATGGAATCACTTCTGAAGGAAAGAACTGTTGAGTACCTAGAGGTCAGTGGGGCACAGGACCCAAGGCAGCATGGATTCACGATGGGAAGGTCATGTCAGACGAATCTAATAGATTTCTTTGACTGGGTGACCAAAGTAGTAGACCAGGGAGGAGCTGTGGACATGGCCTACCTAGATTTTAGCAAGGCATTTGATACAGTCCCACACAAAAGATTAATACACAAGTTAGCCAGCCTTGGAGTGGGTCCCAAGGTGGTAGCCTGGATAAAAAAATTGGCTAGACAACAGGACGCAAAGGGTAGTAGTAAATGGAGTCCACAGTGAAGAAAGGAGGGTTACTAGCGGAGTGCCGCAGGGTTCAGTACTAGGACCGGTCCTTTTTAATGTCTTTATAAGTGACATTGCAGAGGAACTGGAAGGAAAAGTATGTCTCTTTGCAGACGACACAAAGATCTGCAACAGGGTTGATACACAAGATGGAGTGGAAAGGATGAGAAGGGACTTGGCAAGGTTGGAGCAATGGTCAGATGTATGGCAACTCAGATTCAGTGCAAAGAAGTGCAAGGTAAAGCACCTGGGAAACAAAAACCCAGGGGAAGAGTACACAATGGGGGGTGAGATACTGACAACAGTAAAAATGGAAAGGGACCTGGGGGTAATTATATCAGATGACCTAAAGGTGGGCAAGCAATGTGAGAAGGCAGTAAGGAAGGCTGGGGGATACTGGGATGCATAGGGAGAGGCATCAATAGTAGAAAACAGGAAGTTGTTATCCCTCTGTACAGACAGTTGGTGAGACCCATCTGAGTACTGTGTGCAGTTCTGGAGACCCCATCTCTGCAAAGACATAGACAGAGTGGAGGCTATCCAGAGGAGGGCAACCAAAATGGTGCAGGGTCTGCACCAGAAGACATACGAAGAAAGACTAAAGAAGCCTAATATGTATACCCTTGAGTAAAGAAGGGAGAGAGGGGACATGATAGAAATTTTCAAGTACCTCAAGGGAATCAACAAAGTCCAAGAGGGTAGCATCTTTCAGAAAAAGAGATGTGCAAGAACAAGGGGCACAATTTGAAGATAGAGGGGACGGCTCAGAGGTAATGTGAGGAAGTATTTTTCATGGAGAGGGTTGTGGATGCATGGAACAGCCTCCTGAGGAGGTCGTGGAGTCAAGAACAGTGGGGGAATTCAAGAATGCATGGGACAGACATAAGGCAGTCCTAGTGGGGGGTAGGAGGAAGTAAGCTGTTGGTTAACTAGGATCTGCAGCTTATCTGTTAGGTAGGAAAATGGGCAGACTAGGTGGGCCAAGCGGTCCTTATCTGCCGTCAAATTCTATATTTCTATGTTCTTAATGATTACTTCTGCTCTGTATTCACAAGGGAAGATAGATTGCCTCTGCCAGAGTGGCATTAAGGTGGCTGTAAGGAGGGATCTTCGAGATAAGGCATCAAGTATTTACCAGTGGAAGGGTCAGAAAGGGCTAGCAGCCCTAAAGGTAAATAAGGCCACAGGGCCAGATGGGCTGCATCCCAGGGTGCTCAAGGAACTGGCAGCAGAACTAACTGAACCCTTGGTAGGAGTATGCAGTAGCTCAATTCAGACAGGGGTAGTTCCAAAAGACTTGAGGGTAGTGGACATAGTCCCACTCCATAAGGGGGGGGGGGCCGCGCAAGCAGCAACCAGGGTAACTACAGACCTGTTAGTCTTACCTCTACTGTAGGTAAACTAATGGAGACACTAGTCAAAGAGGACCTCGTGCAGCAGCCATACCTGCACTCACCTTGTTGTCATAACACACAGCATACAGGAGAGTAAAACGCTAGCAGTAAAATAAGGCGCTGAGGCCCAACAGCTATGACAACTATGGCCCACCCCAAGCTCATGCTGCCCACACCAGTCCCAAGCCTTAAATTAATTAGTCGTATTGCTTTGTACACAGGAACTGTATTATTACTATGCTACTCTTTTCCTGTACTGCAGTACCTGAAGCTCTTTGGTTCCTGTTGCCACGTTTATTCTGTATACTTGTTTTGCATTACATTATCTGTATAAAGTTCATGCTTGTTAAGTACCTTGTTGATTCTTTAATAAAAAGATTAACTGAAAAAATAGGACCTCGTGGACTACCTGGAGAGCAGTGGACTTCAGGATAGTAAACAGCACGAGTTCACTGCAGGAAGGTCTTGTCAGACAAGCCAGATAGTAATATTTAACTGGGTAATGAGCGAGGTGGATAAGGACCATGCTGTGGATTCACTCTACTTTGATTTTAGCAAGGCCGTCAACTCGGTGCCTCACAGAAAACTGGGTGCAGCAAAGGACACAGTTTGATGGATGAGAAACTGGTTGGGAGGAACACAGTAAAGTGTTGTGGTTAACGGAATCCAATCAAAAGAGAGGGAGGTAGCTAGTGTGGTGCCACAAGGATCAGTCTTGGGTCCAGTCCTTTTCAATATGTTCATCAGTGGGATGGAAGAAGGAATCCAGGGCAAGATTAAGGACGCACAAACTGGCAGTGCGAGGGAGAGCCGCCTGCACTGCACCCAGCCACTTGACTTCAACCTCAATTGCTTACGTCTCCAGAGTACTACATGTGTCATAAAAGAAACATATAATTAACGTAGGGCATGTTATAAACAAATGCATTAAGAGATTCGGGAGATTTTTTGCATCTTGGCCAATAGTCAGTGGCATCTGGATTCATTTTATTTAGTTTAGCTGGTGTAAAATATGTATGTAAATGATGATGTATTGAATTTATCATTTAGATGATATAAATGCTTTAAAAGGAGATTCTAAAATTTCTTGCCATCTTTCTTCTGAAAATAATTTAAGTCCTGTTCCCATTTAGGCTTCAGATTTAAGATTGGTTTACCAGTAGATGCTAAAAAAAGTGGAGTATATTCTACAAATAATATTTTTCGTAGGCGCTCCTCAATCATAACATTTAAAATAGGTGAATTGTCTGGTACTTTTAATCCATTATTATTTTCAATTAAAAAGTCTCTCAATTGCAGGTATCTTTAAAACAGTGGTCTTGGAATTTTAAAATGTTCCTGAATCTGTAAGAAGGTCGTAAATATACCTTGATGGAAACATTTTTCTAAATGGGTCAGACCAAGTGTTTTCCATAGATTGAAATTCAGTGACTTGACAGCCGGAGGGAAATTATAATTTCCTGCTATAGGAAAATATACTAATTTTTCTTTTTCTTCTTTTTTGTTCCATGTTATCAGTTAATGGAGATAGCTGATGGCAATACATTACTACTCACTGGATATGCTGCATACAAAATATGTGGTAAGCTCCGAATATATGGTTGTATCTAGTTCCATTTGACAGCAAGATATTGCTGTAATTTCTTAAACCAACATTACAACTGGCTTAGTTGTCCAGCATAGTAAAATAGTTTAAAATCTAGAAGACCTAAACCTCCCTTAGATTTAGGTAATACCATTTCTAGGAGCATCCCCTTCCAGTTTAAATCTTGCCGTAAGTCTTCAAGCTGGCTTCTCCCACCCACCTGGTGGTATATACCTCGGCTCCACCCCATGATGCCAGATCTTCCTTTCCAATGGAAGATACAGGTTCCCTCATGCTCTTGCAGCAATTCGGAGGCCCTGGATTCAAAGCGTCGTTTTTTGTCGAAAATTACTCTGAAACTCGTTCCAGTTTACCGCATCTGACATGGAGGAAAATTCTTCCCGGATTTCGCTTGGTGCCCTGTGGCCAGAAGATGTCGCACACCGATCCTCACCCAACCTAAGGCTCACTGCTCCAGGGTGTCGGACAGGACACCCTATCGCAGGGGTTTTGCCTGGCCTTCCATGCCACTGTCCAACAACCGCAAGGCGCCTTAAAGCTGGGGAGACCGGAGAAAAGGAACCCGCTGGTGAAATCAAAGGAAACGAGGTGGGCGGTTTCCACGGCCGCGTGATCCGCTGAGCAGCTGGAACAAATGAAGGCATTTGAGGAGGAAGCAGCTCAAGCTTCGGCCAATCAAAGCTTTTTTGTTCCGTTGAACCTTTGCTCCACCTTTTCGAGCTCCTTCAAGGAGTTGTGCCAGTCTCTCCACACCAGGGGTGAAGAGCCCTCGGGCTCGCACTCCTCCTGTTCTCACAAGAAGGAGAAGGACCCGAAGTCTTTGTCCCGACGAAGATGCTCTTGGGACCGAGAAAGGTCAGAGTCTCAAGAGCACTCGATCTCGACTTCCGTCGAGACTGCTTCCCCAGCCGCCTGCTCACGGACCTTCCGTCTGGCAAAGGGGCCCGAAGAAGTGGTCGATGATGTTGAGATTGTTCTTGACCCTATCGATCCCTTGTCGCCGGCTCAGCCCAATGACTCCTTGGAGAGGACTCCAGTCCTTGTCTTGCCTGACGAGGAGACCCAGCCTGCTGGTGTTCCCATTCAGGACCCGGTTCTGGACCCTCTGTTTTCACCGACCACGGTGTCTCCCGATCGACCGAGTCGGCCTCCCTGATCTCAGTTGAGGTCCAGAACCCCTTCGGCCAATGGCCGAAGAAGAGCCATAAGTACTCTAAAAAGAGGCAACACCACACGTCTTCATCCTCTTCGGATGAGGAGAGGCTTCGACGGAAACTCCGTCGACGTTATGAAGACCTCATGTGGCAACAACTGATTCTGACTGGGCAGAAGCCGGCTCCGCCGCCTACCCCGGCCATCACTTGACTTCCACCTCCCTAGCCGAAGCCAACCCTTCGGAACCGAAGCCATCGATTCCGTCACCCATGGGGCCAGCCTGTATCCTGGTTTGGCCTATCCCGGTCTCTCCACCGATTCAGGTGGAACAACCGCCTAAGCAGCCCCAGGGAGGGGCTCCCTCGAAAGAGGACCGCACAGACACTGGGCTTCCCTGACGTCTGTCGATAACAGTCACCCCCGACTGCCCTCAACGTATCGAGGGAGACCTAGGTGTGAAGCCGTTGAATCCCGACTCTTCGGACTCTGACGTCACCAGATTGCACTCCCATCTTGGGAATGAAGAGTCGTCCGTGGCAGGGTTGGAGGAAGGCCCTTCCTCCTTCCAGGGCATTCTCCGCCTGATCTCCGAATCCACCGGAATGCCCCGGAGTCCATCCAGAAAAAGGCAGAGTACCCCCTTACTGATATCCTCAAAAGGGGAGACACTCTGACGGAGGCCTTTCCAGTGGCTGAAGCCATTGTTGGCCCTGCCCTCGAGCTTTGGCAACGTCCAGCTTCCTGTCCAGCACCATCTGCTCGCATGACCCGCAAGTACGCAGTGCCCATGGGGTCCCTGGCGGGGTTCACAGAACACCCTTTGGCCGAGAGCTTGGTGACCGCTTCTGTGTTCAGACGTACTGGTAGCTTGGCCGACACTGACCGACCCCCGGACAAGGAGTCCAAAAATATGGACCACTCTGCCCGTAAGGTCTATGTGGCCTCTTTCTTAGGCCTTCGACAGACCAGCTTGGCTGTTATGGCACACTTCTCTCATGCCCTCCTTGGGTCATTAGACGAGGTCCTCCCTCATCTCCCAGCGGACATGCAGACCATGGTCAAGCAAGTCCGTGATCAGGGCCATGTTGTTGCCAAACAGCAGCCTCAGACGGCCCTGGACATTGGAGATTGCTGTGCCTGCTCTTTAGCAGCCGCAGTGGCCACTCGCCGCAGGGCTTGGCTGAAGCTTTCCTCCTTCCCGGTGGATACTCAGCATAAACTGGCTGACGTGTCCTTCCTAGGTATCGACTTGTTCGGTCCAGGAGTGGCTGGTCACATTCACCGCATACAGCAGTCCAATGCCACCTTGGATGCTACTTCTGTGAAGGGTTCTTCGGGCAAGAACCAGCAGAAGAGAAAGAAGAAGCCATTTCGGCACTCTTCCCCTGCGGTCAGGCAGCCCTCCTATCAAAGAGGTCAGCAGCAGCAGGCTCAAGCTTGGCGCCTGCGGCCCAAGCAGGGTCCTTAACAGCCCAGTAAAGGAGGCCGAGGCGCAGGTCCAGGAGCCTCCTCCTCCTCCTCCTCCTCTAAGCCTGCTCTGTGACAGGTTGGGGGTCGCCACCCCTTCACCCATCACACCAGCTCTGGGTCCTCCCGGGGGTCGGCTCCAACACTTTCTTTACGTCTGGTCCGATATCACTTTGGACAGGTGGGTTCTCGAAGTGGTTGGTCAGGGACTGCCTCTAGAGTTCGAGCAGTACCCTCTCAGCTGAGCCCGTGCCCCTTGGGAGGAAAGGATCTCGGCTTGCACTCAGTTGGCTCTTCGAGATGACGTAGCTCAGCTCCTCTGCAAAGAGGCAGTAACTCCAGTGTCAGATCCTTCTACAGATCCAGGCTTCATGTCCTGGTACTTCCTGGTGCCCAAGCGGATGGGGGGTTGGAGCCCCATCCTAGATCTCCACGACCTGAATCAATATATCAGGTCCCGCACATTCCGGATGGTAACTCTGAACCAGGTCATACCATCCCTGGAGCGAAACATGTGGTTCTGTTCACTGGACCTACAGGAAGCGTTCTTTCACATCCCAATCCGTCCGCCCCATCAGCGGTTCCTCTGCTTCAGGGTCGAAGGGACCCTGTATGAGTTCCGAGCCATGCCGTTCAGCCTGTCATTGGCCCCAAGGGTCTTCATCCAGTGCACTGCAGTAGTGGCAGCCCACCTTCGGCATCGAGTAGTCCGCATCTACCCTTATCCCGACGACTGGCTCCTGGCAGGTTCCTCCTTTCAGGAGGTGGAGAGGTCCAGGGATCTGGCTCTCCGAGCCTGATCCCAACTCGGCCCCCTGATCAACGAGGCCAAGTAGGAACTCCTGCCCTCTCAGGTGATGGGCTTCATCGTGGCAGAGCTCGACTCTTGTCAAGCCAGAGCTTAGCTCCCAGCGGAAAGGGTGGAGGTTCTCTCCTCCTTTGCCCGATCATTTCTGGTTGGGCACTTGCGCCCTGCCCGGAACTTTCTGTGCCTTCTTGGTTACATGGTGGCAAGCACCTCAGTGGTCTGTTGGGCCAGATGGCACATGCGCCCCCTTCAATGGGAGCTGGCCGCCCAGTGGACTCAGTGCCACGGTCATTTCGACCAGCTGATCACTGTAACCCAGAAGATGTGGGACGCTCGCCAATGGTGGACCACCCCAGACCGGTTGCAGGAAGGGATCCCGTTTATCCGCCCCGAGCCAACGGGCATCCTTACGACCGATGCCTCTCTCATGGGCTGGGAAGCCCACATGGGGGACAACAGAGCCCACGGGTTCTGGACCCCCGAGGAGTCCCGATGCCACATCAACCTGTTGGAACTCAAAGCAGTCAGATTGGCACTGTCAGCTTTCGCTCCTCAGCTCTGGGGTCAAGTGGTTCAAGTCCAGACGGACAATACCACGACCATGTACTATCTCAACAAACAGGGCGGCACACACTCCTGTCTGCTGTGTAAGGAGGCGCTCTGCATCTGGGCCCTCGTACGTCGGCTGGAGGTGGATCTCCTAGCCACCATGTGGCAGGAGCCTCAAACCAGCTGGCAGATGCTTTCAGCCGCATAGGCCAGACATCCCACGAGTGGTCTTTCCATCCAGAGGTAGCTTACAGTCTGTTCTCCTGTTGGGGCAAACCGTTGGTGGACCTGTTTGTCTCCAGGAAAAACACAAAGCTGAGACTGTCCCATGCCTGCCCCCCTCAGCACGGCTCGCTGCAGTGGGATGCCTTCTCGAGGCCGTGGACCCCAGGCCTCCTCTATGCCTTCCCTCCATTTCCCTTGATCCACAAGGTGTTACTCAAGGTGAAGCGGGACAAGGTGAAGGTGATCCTGGTAGCCCCAGATTGGCCACGCCAGTTCTGGTATCCAGATCTCCTCAGCTTCAGCTGCAGGCCCCCCGGATTGGCTTTGCACACACCTGGACCTGATCTCATTGAACCAGGGGAAGGTATTCCATCCGGACCTTCAGTCTCTGCACCTCACAGCCTGGTACCTGAGCGGCAAGAGTTTCAGGCTTTGGGTCTTTCTGAAGATGTCTACACCGTGGTGGAGGCATCTAGAAAGGAATTGACCAGGAAATGTTACGCCTTCAAATGGAAAAGGTTTTCCATTTGGCGTCAGGGTAAGAGTCTGGACCCCTTATCCTGCTCTGTGGCTAACATTCTCGACTACCTTTGGTCTCTCTCCAAAGGGGGGGTCTACGGTCATCGACCCTTATGGTGCACCTGGCAGCCATTTCTGCTTACCGTGTGCAGGCCGGTCAGCAGACATTGGTGCAAGAGACAGTGGTCAGGCACTTCTTCAAAGGCCTGGATCACATATCCCCTCCGGTGCGTGAACATCCACCTCCATGGGATCTGTTGCTGGTTTTGGCAAAGCTCATGGGCAAGCCATTCGAACCCATGCACAAGTGTGAGCTCTCACACTTATCGTGGAAGACGGCCTTCCTGGTGGCTATCACGTCAGCCAGAAGGACAGGGGGAGCTCCAGGCGCTTTCGGTGGACTCCCCTTTTGTGGTCTTTCACAGGGACAAAGTTGTCCTGTGCCCCCACCCGAAATTCCTTCTGAAGGTCGTATCAGAGTTTCACCTTTACCAGGTGTTGACTCTGCCAGTATACTACTCTAACTACACCTTGGACACCGAGTACAGGCTCCATACTTTGGACTTGAGATGTGCTCTCTCCTATTATAAGGAGAGAACGGTGGAAATTCGTGGAGAGTTTTGCCAGCTGTTTGTCAGCTAAACTGAAACCGCTTCTGGTAGAAATGCAACCAAATGGACCACTGCAAGGTAGATTACATCATGCATAGGTCTGTGCTATGAGTTGGCGGGCAAGAAGCCTCCCAGAGGGATAAGAGCTCATTCTACCCGCCATACTGCTGCATCGGTGGCTGCTTTCAGGGACATCCCTATTCAGGAAATCTGTCAGGCTGCTACCTGGAAGTCAGCAAGCACCTTCATTACCCACTACCACATCGACCTTGAGTCACGCCGGGATGCTGGTTTTGGGGCCTCGGTTCTCCAATCTTTATTTCCCAAGTAGGGGGTATGCGCCTTGCCTCCCTCCTCCCAGAGAACTGCTTGGAGTCTGCCAAACAGTGTGGATGAACAACATATCCACGCTCCTAGAAGAACAGGTTACTCACCTGTAACAGTAGTTCTAGGAGTGATATATGTTGTTCATCCACATGCACCCATCCGACCTCCCGGCTTTGGGCGCACCAGCTTGCTTCCAGCGGGCTAAGATCTGGAGTCATGGGGCAGAGCTGAGGTATATACCACCTGGGTGGGTGGGAGGTGCCAGCCTGAAGACTTCCGGCAAGATTTAAAGTGGAAGGGAGCATGCCAAACAGTGTGAATGAACAACATATACCACTCCTAGAACTACTGTTACAGGTGAGTAACCTTTCTTTTTGCGTGGCAATTCTAGGCTTTTTATGTCTCCAGAGAAATTTAGATATAGCTTTATTCAATATATTAAACACTGTTTCTGGTATTTTGATAGGTATTGTCTGAAAGAGAAAAAGAAGCTCAGGTAGGATTGCCATTTTGACTACACTGACCCTCCCAATTAAAGTCAATGGGAGGGATGTCCATTTTGTAAGATCTCTAGCAATATTTTTCATCAAAGGAATGAAATTAAGATCATAAGCCTGTTGTAAATCTTTTGGAATAATAACACCAAGATATTTGATTTCATTTAATATTTGGACGGTATTGGTAAAATTAAAGTGAAGATTCGGCAGAACTCCAAGTGGTAGTAGTTCTGTTTTCTGCCAGTTACTTCTGTATCCGAAGGCGGCACCAAAACTACTTACTATATCTTGAATCACTTGCATAGATACAGTATCTTCAGATCAGAAATCATTAATAACATATCGTCGGCATAAAGGTTGATCCGTTTATAGGGTATTTGTCTAATGGCAATAGCGAAAGGTTCAATGACTAGCACAAAAATGAGAGAAGACAATGGGCAACCCTGCCTTATACACTTCCCTGTAAATTCAATTGTTAGGGAAGTGTCATTATTGTTTTTTATGTATGCTCAGGGTGACTGACACAGTATAAGATCCATTTTCTAAATTTATCACAGAGTCCTAATATTTTTAATAAGGCATGTATATAATCCCAGTTGACCCTGTTAAACGCTTTTTCCGCATTCAGAGTTAGTAGAGTTCGTATTTCTCATGGCATTGGTGTAATTAATTGCACGTCTGATGTTATTACTCAATAAACGTTGTTTAATAAATCCAGTCTGATCGTTATGTATTGTAAGTGGTAAAATAGTCTGTATCCGAATGCTAATATTTTTGCTAGGATTTTATAGTCCGTATTTATCAAAGATATTGGTCTACATGATGAACATAAATTGCTCTTTTTTGGAAACAGAAGAATATTAGCTTCTAAATAAGAATCTGGTAATTTTCCGGATCTAAAAGGTATACGTAACTGGTAACTGTTCACTTACTGATTTTTCAGATTTTTTATAAAATTAGATCACTCAGGATACCATTTGGAGCAGGAGCTCTTCCAGAAGAAAGACTCTTAATTGCTAACTGGATTTCCGTAAGTGTTATATCCTCTTCTAAACTGTCTTAGTTCTACGGAACTCTGAGGTAAAGTTATATTATTAAAAAATCCTCAATAGCCTTTGGATGCAAGTGTCTTTCTGAGGAGTACAACTCCGTGTAGTACTGGAAAAAGGTATGATTAATCCCTTCAGGATCGGTAATTAATATCCTGTTTGAATTTATAATATCATTAATACTTCTTTCTTGTTTCAACTGCATAGCCATTAGTTTGGTGTTTTCCACTTTTATTGTTAGTAAATTGTTGTACTCTAACTTAATTTGATTAAGATTTATAGTCATATTCATATCTGTTGGTTAATATTTAATGGTTGATTCAAAATTTTTTTATAGTTTTTTCTAAGTTGTTCAGATTTTTTTTAATTAATGTTTTTATACTCTGTAGCAGTGTATACTTTAAGGAGGATCAGACTATACTGACTCCCCACCCCGAAGGCTTATCTCGATTAAGCTTTTTATAAGAACCCCTGTGCAATTGCTTTTTTCCAGCAGCCACTTACTTTTAATTTTAATTTGTAAAGTCCACAACCGAAAATGGTGGATCGCGGCGCGGCTCCATTTACTGTAATAGTGCGGCATCGACCGCCATTAACACTGAAGCTATTGGGGCACCCACAATGTTCCAGTAAATGGAGCCATGACGGTCCGCTGTATTTCCAGTTCACGGACTTTTACAAAAATTTAAGTGGCTGCTGGAAAAAAAAAGGGGGGTTCCTGTATAAAAGCTTAGCTGGGGAGGGGAGGTCAGTACGTATACAGGTATAAAGACATTTCCAAAATCACGGGAACCAACTGAAATTAAATGCAGAATTCATATTATTTGGCAAATATACAACCAGTTACCTTCCTTCATTTCAACAGAAGTTCATCCACCCAGCCCTTATCATGGCTATTAAGAATATACTTCTGAACTGGAAGAGCACAACCCCCCCAGAAATAAAGCAATGGATGAATGTTATGATAGATCTGACTAAAATGGAAAAGATTCATTATTGTATTAGGAACTGTCGCCATGTTTGAGAGAAAATCTGAGCCCTTTCTGCTAAACTTTAGTGGAAAATCGCAGAACTCAGCAATTAATAATTTGATATTAAGCGAACCCCATAGAGATATATATATACCGATTCTGAATTATTTACTTACAGTATGTATGAGGACTAAGTATATGAAAATGCATGATTATATTGCAACTACAGTATGTATATGTGTAACCTCTACCGAATGATTCTTTTGTCATTAAACTCCTCTCACCTCCCTCCTGCACCTGTCATCTTCCTTGCTGCCCTGCCTTTCCCTCCCCCCTCACCAATTTGTGCCCCCTTCCTTGGGACAGATGTATGTTTCCCATTTCTCTGCACTGTGATGCTCTACCACTTGCTTGATTTGTGTCTCAGGACATTGAGTGCTTTTTTGCTCCTGATACCCATGACTTGAAAAGTGTTGCATCTTTTGCCAAACTGCACTACTGTTTGCAGTTTGTTTGTTTGTAACCAGCTATTTCATTGTGTTTGGCTGATGTTTTCCTCTACGCTTTCCCCTGCGTTGCACCTGGAAACGAGCCGTGGCTCAGAGTGCCTTTCCTGGTTCACAATTTTTTAAATAAAAAGTAATGTACTTTTGTTTTCTCTCTGAAATAAAGTCTCATTTTATATACACACAAAAACAGAAACATAATTAAGAACAAAATGGAAACATTGATATACGATGAACAAAAGAGCACAGCCCAAATGAGGAGAGAAGCACAACACACAGTGAGAGCAGCAAAGAGTTTCAGCTACAGATGTAGAGCACTTGCGAAGTCAAACCAAAAGCAAACAAAAATAAATTAAAAGTTCTAACCTCCAGATCCTGTGACACAACGACAAATACCACCATAGAGCACATATGCAATAAAAAAAACACAAAGAAATAAATAACAGGAAAAATATATCAACTACACGTATCTACAGAGTTCTGGTTTTCTCAACACAAAAAAACAAACACATGCACTATGGGTGAATGTGCTTGTCTGCAGTGGACAAGCGACTCAGAAAGGCTTCTGCGATTAAGCCGACTAACCAGCGACTGCTCCCTAGTGTGGCCAACACAGTGCCGATTCTGATCACTCATAACCGAGGAAGGGCTAACAGACCTCGAAACACATTTTTTTTTCTGTAGAGGTTTTTATTCCCCCTCCAGCTGGTGTCTTACTTTAGGCCATCACCTTAACAACCCAACCCCATCAACTACTGGCCCCACTATCACTGCAATTCCACTAGACATTCCCCTCCAAGCCAGGGGTCGAAGGAGGGCAGTCCTTCCACCTGCTCAACTAAGGACCCAGTAGCAGGTGGCAGGGTACATGGTGTGTGGCCCGGGTGAGATTTTTACCTGTTTTTTCTCACAAGATCTCCCACCTCCCCCATGGTGTGGGTGAAGCCATGGTCAGCCTTACGCACACACAGCACATCCCTGCACGGGGCACACTCCCTGGCCCTCTGTAGGGGTCAGTGTGCCACTGGAACTTGCCACTAAACATACCTGACAGAGGCTCACTGCTGTCAGCTGCCCCTCTCCCAGTCTGCCTCCTGAAGTGGCTTCCAACCTGGGTCGCTAGCCATTGGGATGAGACCCTCTCAATAAAAATACCCAGCTGCCACTTTTCATATCTGGAGCATTTTAATTTTCCTTCTGCAAATATGGAGATTTTACACAAGACAATACTGAGTGGGATGCATTCCTTTAATCAGGAGGCTGATGTACAGTACCTGGTGTGATTATCCATCAAACCTCATCAGCCTTTATTGTGACATCACGGACTGTGAGATCATGAATGATCTAGGGCTCTCAGTACATTTGGGCCTACTGGGAGTACAGGACTTCTGGAAAAAAATAAGTAAATCAGGGGACCGGGACCGTAATCCTAGAAAGCCCTGCATACAGCGAACAGTGATAGTTATATAAAAGCTGACTGTGGTACTGATCAGCTTTTATATAACTAACACTGCAGGTGGTCTGGCACCCAGTTCTACATCCCTCTAGAGCACAGGTTGGTGTCAGGCAGCACAAGTTTTCTTTTGTGCTGGCCAGGCATCTCAGGAATGCAACACACTGACAGAGGTTGTACCCCAGTAAATTACCAGCATGTAAAGGATGCAGAGCCCTGCATCCCAAAGCTCTGACACGGAAGAGCCACTCAGCCTGGTGCCTTTCTGGTCAGTAATGATGTCACAGTCAGTGAGGTCACAGTGTCCATGAGGTATGAACAGCACTAGATACATCTGCCTCTGGGTTGAGTACTGTTCTATACATCACACTCTGAACCGGCATGTAGGAAACCCTCCTCTGAAAAAATAAAACTGCTTCTAAACTAGAAGGTATCTACTGGCTACTTCTGAAAATTAATAACATTTTTGCTTGC
Organism: Neoceratodus forsteri; assembly: GCA_016271365.2. Classification (NCBI taxonomy): domain Eukaryota; kingdom Metazoa; phylum Chordata; order Ceratodontiformes; family Ceratodontidae; genus Neoceratodus; species Neoceratodus forsteri. The sequence continues at coordinate 99,157,425 of JADMNL010000027.1, read as the reverse complement.
AGTTTTTGGTAGTACTAGGAATTTAAGATCAAAACAGACACAGTAATATAAAAATAAACAAGAGAAGTACACTAACAAAGATAATTAACCCCTCCTCATTAGGCACAGTGTGGCATTTTACAAACTGCAAGGATTATAATTATTGGGTATGACTTCAATAAATAAAAACAATCTAATTTTAAAAATGCAGTGAACCAGTACTGTCTACATGTTAGGAAAAAAAAAAAATTACAGACTTACCATAATTCTTGATCTTCTAGGAACATCTTCACTGTTGATTCACATGAAAGGGTTCTGAGCCAGAGGTGCTAGGACCCTGCTGGAGCCAGAACTTTCCAGGAGAGCTGGCACCGAAGCAAGCTGCATGCATGTTGCAGTGAGGGGAATCTCTCAGCACATGCCTACCAAGACACCAACCCTCAACCGCCTCAGTACCTTTTTTTACTGAGGAGGTGCAGCATTAAGTAACTAACATTTATGCACTAATCTAAGGGCATAAGATAATCCTGGTGACCCGTGTAAGAAGGGTCAACAAATCAGAAACACAGTGTATTCGCAGCTTAAACCAAGCACAAGGAGTGAAGATCAATAGACAGACTGAGGTGAGCCTGGGGGTTGGTGGGTGAGTGGGTGGGTGTGTGACTCAATGGTGAAGATATTCCTATACAATCAAGAATTATGGTGAGTACATAATTTTTATGTCTTCCAGGAATCAATCTTCACCATTGATTCTCATGAATGGGTTAGAGTGCCAAGCTGAGATGAAATCCCCCCACTGTCAGGGCGGTGGAAGCCAAAGCTCGTTCAGGACAAAAGTCCATCAAAGATGGCCCTGCCAAAGGAGGCATGCTGCCTGGCATGGACTTCCAGGTCACAGTGCTTGGCAGAAGTGTGAACTGCGCTACAAGCTGCAGTTTTGCAAATATCACCCATAAGCACAGACCCTATTCATTTGAATGACAGCTTCGTAGTACTGTCATTCTGATGATGTCATTGCATTCCAATGACCCAGCCATTTTAGGCATGTACTGCAGCGGGACTTTTCAATACATTGAGCAGACTGGGTATAGAGTACAGACATGATGAAACGATATAAAATCACTGATTTCAACAAAATGGACCACATGGTGCTATAGGTAAGACTGCAACCTACAATTCTGTCGGTTCACATTTCTCAAGTGTTACTTTGCAAATTTACCCTGTTTAATTGTCCTGTAAGGTCACACGTTGAGTTAAATTTCACTGTACGATATCCCTCTGTACTTTGTTGCTCGATGTATGATATCAAAATGGTATAATGAGTTTTTAAGCTGACCCTTAAAGTTTACAAAAAAAAAAGTCATACATAACTATAGGCTCAAAGGGTTTATGAGTGGGAATGCCCAACACAAGGCTGATACCCTAGGCAGCTGCAGGTTTCCTGACTGGGAGGTCTTGTGCCTAAAATGCCTCTCAAGAACCTATTGAAAGGAGGCAGCTGGGCTAGAGAGGTTCTTTATGGTACACTGAAACAGCATGCCAAGTGGGCCTTAACTGTAGAGTACTGCAAGCCTGCATCAGAGAGGTCCAACAAGTACTCCAAAACACACTGGAAGGGGTTCATATGAGTTTTGGAGCACCACACGGAAAAACGTTTCCACTTGGCTGTGTAGGGCTTCCAGGTGGAAGGTTTACAAGCGGCCAAAATACTTTATATCTGTTCACCTCTATCTCTTCTGGAGCTAGGTCTGGAGGTGTAGGGAGTGCAGACTGGGATGGACCAGGGACCCCTGTGTCAGACAGTCCATCCTGAGAGAAAAACTATCGGAGTACTGACAGTTTGTTGAGCATAGAAAACCATATTTGCCAAGGCCAACATGGGGTGACCAGAATCCTCTTGCCCCCATGTTCCTCCAGCTTAAGCAATACCCTCTGAACTAGAAGGATTGGTGGAAATGCATACAGAAAAAGATTTGTCCACTGCAGCCTGAATGACAGAAAACACCATGTTCTGGATTTCTGGTAACAGAATCTAGGCAGTTTGGCTTTGAGTGGGGACTCAAAAAAAGTCTACATCTGGGGTTTCCCATTTGAAGAACAACAACTGCACAACGTCCGCTGCTAATGACCACTTGTGAGGATCAGCTTCTGTTTGGCTGAGCATCCGCCAGAACTTTCTGAGCTCCTGTAAGTAAAATGACTGAATTAGAACACCCTGCCCTAGACACCATTCCCACACTCTAATGGCCTCTCTGCAGAGAGGGTAAGAGTGCACTCCCCCACCCCCTTGCTTGTTGATGTAGTACATGACAGACTTGCTATCTGTCTGGAGGGGTACTATATTGTGGCTGACTAAGTCCAGAAGGGCTCACAGGGCACAGAGATCTGCTCTCATTTCCAACATACTGATTTGGAGATGGGACTCTACATGACTCCAAACTCCTTCAGTGTGGTGCCCCTGACAATGGGCACCCAATCCCATCAGAGACACACATATGTGGTGAGAGTTACCTGAACCTCTGGTTGAGAGAAGGGGAGACCCTGGAGGAGGTTGTCCTCCGGGGTCCATCATGCAAAAGTGCAAATCAGAGGCTTCGTCACCTTAATGGGGTAAGACTGAGGGTGTGATGCTGGTGACCAGTGTGCTTAGCATCCACTGTGTTGTCCTCATGTGCAGGTGAGCCAGAGGGACCGTGAACACATGAGTTGCATGGAGTGTGCACAAACTCACTTGCACTCCATATTGAATGTCCACTCTGAAGAATGGCTTTCCTTCTGTCCTCTGGAAGGAAGGAGCTGGCCCTGGTGGTGTCCAGAAGGGCCCCAATGAAGAGAAGCTGCTGAAAGGGTAAAGTATGCCTCTCTGCAGACGACACAAAGATCTGCAACAGGGTTGATACACAAGGGGGGGGGGTGAAAAGGATGAGAAGAGACTTGGCAGGGTTGGAGAAATGGTCAAAAGTAAGGCAGCTTTGATTCAATGCAAAGAAGTGCAAAGTAATGCACCTGGGGAAAAACAAACAAATGGGAAGAGTACACAATTTGGGGGGGTACTAACAACAACAAAAATGGAAAGGGACCTGGGGGTAGTCATATCACATGACCTAAAGGTAAGCAAGCAATGTGAGAAGGCAGTAAGGAGGGCTGGGGGGATACTAGGATGTATAGGGAGAGGCATCACCAGTAGAAAACAGGAAGTTATCATCTCTCTGTACAGACAGTTAGTGAGACCCCATCTGAAGTACTGCATGCAGTTTTGGAGACCCCATCTCTGCAAGGATATGAGAGCCTGAAGCCCCGAAATCCTTCGCGAGGAAGTAACTGCACCCAAAAATAGTGCTTTCCACGAACGATAGCGCAAATCGCAGCTCACTGCTGGTTCCAAAGGAGGGAGAGTGAGCTTCTCCAATACAAAATTTAAATCCCAAGGTGGTGTAGGGCTGCGAATGGGGGATTTCAGATGAAGAATCCCTTTCAGAAAAGTTCTGGAGACTTCCAACTGAGCCACGGGTTTGCCATCCACCAGCTCGTGGTACACCGAAATGGCCGATAAGTGGACCTTTAAAGAGGAATAGGAAATGCCCGAATCTGAAAGATGGAGGAGGTATTCCATGACCTGTGGGGCAGAACAAGAAAAGGGGTTCCAATTTTTGGAAGCCGCCCAAATGGAAAAACGTTTCCACTTCATGGCGTAAGTGGACCGAGTAGAGGGCTTTCTAGCCTCAACCAGGACTTGGGCAACCCTGTTGGAAACCCCAAAGCGAGAAATCTCTACATCTGCAGGAGCCACGCATGCAAGTGCAGGGTCCTCAGCCCCAGATGCATGAACCGGCCTTGATTCTGTGTCAGGAGGTCGTGTGTCAATGGAAGCGGAACTGGGGGTTCCTCTGCTAGCTGCTGCAGGAGTGGGAACCAAATCTGTCTCGGCCAGAGGGGGTGCGATGAGAATCATTTGCGCCTTCTCTGCCTGAAGCTTGAGGAGAACCCTCTGGAGAATGGGAAATGGAGGGAAGGTGTACAAAAATGTCCCTGTCCGAGAGAGAGAGAGAGAACGCATAATGCCAGAAAGCACCATGCCCTGGAACGAGTGAGCAAAAACTGTGAACTTTTGCGTTGTATGGGGAGCCGAAGAGGTTGCGTTCCAGACGCCCCCACTTTAGGAAGAGGGAATCTGCTACTTCCTGATTTAGTTCCCATTCGTGGCCGAGGGTCTGAGACCTGCTGAGACTGTCCGCCCAGACGTTTAACACTCCTGGAACATGCAAGGCCGTCAGAGACAGATCGTGCTGGACTGCCCAGTTCTGCACTCTCATCGCCACCCTGCAAAGTGGGTACGAGCAAGCTCCTCCTTGTTTGTAGATGTACCAGACTACCGACATGTTGTCTGTCTGGATGAGCAGTGATCCCCGAAGAGGAGGAGTCTGGAACGCCTGCAGTGCATATAAGACTGCTCTCACCTCCAATATGTTGATGTGTAAATACAGAGTCCCTGGGCTTGGTATTCCCCAAGTGTGCCCCCCAATCCATGTACGGGGCATCCGTAGTCAGAGATGCCAGGGGGACTTGGCTCCTGAAAGGGAGACCCAATGACAGATTGAAGGGATCCTTCCACCAATTCAACTCTTTCTGAACAGCGGACGACACAAGGACCAGATGGTTCAGATCGTCCTGTAGTTGATCCCAGTGCACCCGCAAGGACCACTGAGTGATTCTCATGTGGAGCCTCGCAAGGGGAACTGTTGTGATGGAGGCCACCATCAGTCATAGCAACCGGAGGACCTCCCTGGTCGGGAGGGTCCTGGAAGAGGCTACTAAAGTGGCCTTCCTGATCAGGGTCTCCATCCTGTCTGGAGGTAGAAAGGCTCTGCTCCGGACAGTGTCCAAAACCACCTCAATAAACTGCAACCTCTGGGAGGGAGTAATGGATGACTTGGGGTTATTGACTGCAATCCCCCATCTGGAAAACAAATCCAGTGTGATAGACAGAGCTTCCAGGAGACACTCCCTGGACAGGGCCGAGATCAGTCAATCGTCCAGGAAGGGGAAAACCGCTATGCCCTGATGACGCAGGGCTGCTGCCGCCACCACTGCTAGGCACTTGGTAAAACATCCAGGGTGCCGAAGAAGGCCAAAAGGGAGAGCCCAAAATTGGAATTGCTCCCCTTGGAAACAAAACTGCAGGAATCGGCAGTGGCTGGGGAAGATCAGGATGTGGAGGTATGCATCCTGCATATCCAGAGCACAAAGCCATTGATTCTCTAGGAGGAGAGGGAGGAGGCTTTGGAGAGACAACATCCGGAACTTTTTGTACTCAATGAACAGACTGAGACTGCTCAGGTCGAGAATGGGACGCAGGTTGCCTGACTTTTTGGAACCAGGAAGAAGTGGGAGTAAAACCCCCTTCCCCTTTGATGGAGGGGAACAATCTCTATGGCTTCTTTGAGCAAGAGATTTTGGATTTCTTCCCTTACGAGAAGGGCCTGGTCTCGGGAGCAGGCTGACTTTCTGGGAGGAGAATCTGGAGGAAACTCTATAGTGTGTCCTTGGGACACCAACTGCAGGACCCAAGCATCGGAGGTGATGCTCTGCCATTGCTGTGCATGGCGAGCAAACCTTCCCCCCCACTGGCTCCTTGCACTGACACTGAGGAGGGTGTGAGGCAAAGGAATGAGGAGGTGGCAGGACGGGCAGGGGGAGGTCCCCCTGAATGTCTCTGGTTCTTGGAGACAGGAGGGGTGGCATCACCCGTGGACTTATGCTTGCCCTGGCACAGGGCCTGGGCTTGCTTCCTCTGCCTCCAGGTCCTTTTCTGAAAGGGCTGCTGCTGTTGGGTGCCCAATCGGTACATGGACCGCATGGACCTCAGGGCTTGACCTCAGTCCTGTAGGTCCCTGATGATGTCCTTGGTGTCACCACTAAAAAGCACCAAGCCCCTGAAGGGGGCATCCTGAATCACAGTCTGGACCTCGGTAGCGAGGCCAGAGATGCGAAGCCAGGCCTGCCGTCGAAGGGAGACGGCAGTCGCTGAGGTGCAGACTACGGAATTGATGGGAGTCGTAGACAGCCCGCAACACATGCCTACAAGAAATCCTGGACAGGCAGAGATCCTTGGCGAGCTCCTCCTTTAGGTCCGAAGAGTCCATGGACTGGACACGGGCCTCGAGCCTGGCCAAGGAGGCTTTCTGGTGAGACACCATATGGGCCACATAATTAAGGGACCGTAATGCGCATGTGGCCAATGAGAAGACTTTCTTCCTGAACTGATCCCTCTGCCTCGACTCCTTATCTGGAGAAGTGCTACTACGCTTAGGTGCTGTGGAGCGATCAAGAGCTCCCGAGATTACTACAGAGTCAGCCTTCGGATGCGCATTGAGGAAAGGGGCATCCTTGGGTGCCCGGTAAGTCCTGTCCGCTCTCTTGGGGACAGCCGGGATTGAGTGAGGCATCTACCAGACCGTAGTGTGAGATCCGATCCAGAGAGGAACAGAGATCGGGGACAGAGATTCTAGGTCCAGATGTTCAGCGAGTCTCTGACACATGGGATCCTGTTCCTCCGACTCCCAGTCAAAGTGTTGTTGAGTGGACCTCAATAGGTCCGAAGGAAGGATCCTCCGGAGGGGGGGGGGGGGACGACGACTTGCGAGAATCCTTACCCTTAGGGACCTGGGACTCATGGTCCAATGGATCATCCCCCAAGTCCAGACTGTCTCCTAAATCTGGAAGAACTATGTCCTTGGAGGTAGTCTCCTTGACGTGAATGGTGGATGGGGATGAGCTCACCGGGGACAAGGACCAAGGAGAGCGGTGAAGTGGGAGTCTGCTCTCTAGGTTCGTCACCAACTCCGAACAAGCCTCCTGCCACCAAGACTGGATAAGGGTCTTGAAATCTGGTTGTGGGGCCGGGGGAGGAGGGACAGCCTGGGGAGGAGGAGGGTAGTGGTACCCCTGGTATCCCATATCACCATATCCTGGGTATGGGGTGTAGCCCGGGAAGTAATGTCCCGCACCACTCCAATCTGGAGGAGGACCTGCTGGGGGATGGTCCAAGGGATACCCCAAAGGGTAATGCGGGACAGTGCGGGTCTCAAATAGAGTCCCAACATTTGGGGGCCTGATGGTGGGGGAACCCACTTAGGGCCTGCAGAAGTATAAATAGGTGGCAGGTCCAGCGTAGAAGGTGTCGTTGTCGGGGCTGCCGTCGTCGGAACCACCGGGTCCAGCGTCGGAAAAGGGTCTGGTGTCAAATAGGCTGGCATCGGGATCAGACAGAGGGACCTGGTCTGCCAAAGGAACCAATGGCGGAGGCAGATGCAAGGGCCCTGGCATGGAGACAGTCGTTGGGGGGGTCCGGCATACTAACATACTATTTGCCAGCAGATTAGGCCTTATGGTCTATCAAGTCTGCTCGAACCTAGATCCTTAGTTGGGTGCATGAAACAGGTCTCGCCAGATCCAACAGAGGAAGGGTGTCCGGCGTAAGAACAACCGCCGGAACAGAATCATTCCTCCCTGAAGGGACAGGAGAAGCCTCTGGTGTAGGGTCGGATGGCTGAGGCGGGAACTCCGCCCCATCGACCCCGGAAGGTGAGCAGGGAGTAGACCCCCGAGGTGTGTTCTACATCTAGAAAGGGATGCCAGAACTGCATGCAGTACTCCAAATGTGGCCTGACTAGTGACCTGTACAGCAGCAGGATCACATCCCTATTTCTGGATGACATTCCTCTCACAATACACCGCAGCATCTTGTTGGCCTTAGCTGCCACCTTTCTGCACTGAGCCGAGTTGTTCATGTTACCCGTTATGATCACCCCTAGGTCCTTCTCCTTCGCTGTGACCTCTACCTGAACCCCTCCCAACTGGTAGCTCCTCTCTGGGTACCTTGCTCCGAAATGCATAATCTTGCACTTCTTCACACTGAAGCTCAATTGCCACTTTTCCGACCACTCCTCCAGTTTGATCAGGTCTTCCTGTAGCCCCTGCCACCCACTCTATGTTGTCCACCACCACCCCTATCTTGGTATCATCTGCGAACAGACTGATCTTGTTCCTAACACCATGTGAGATATTCGATATGAATAACCTAAACACTACCGGACTCAGGATTGAACTATGCGGCACCACGCTTGTCACCGCCCTTTGGGAAGAGAGTACCACCACCACCACCACATGTTGCTGTCTCCCCTTCAGCCAGTTCATAATCAAGTTTACCAACTTTGTCCCTGCCCCCACATATTGCAACTTACCCCCCAGCCTCCCATGAGGCACCGAATCAAAGGTCTTGCTGAAGTCTTAATACAGTACATCCACTGCATGGCCTTTATCCAGTTCCCTCGTTATCTAATCATAGTATTCAATTGGGCTGGCCTGGCAGGATCTTCCAGAGACAAATCCATGCTGCTGACTGTCCTAGAGTCCATTTCCCTCCAAAAAGGTCACCAGCCTCTCTTTCAGGATTGCTTCCGTCAGTTTTCCTACAATGGATGTGATGCTTACAGCTCTGTAATTGCCTGGTTCATCCTTTGGGCCACTCTTGTGGAGGGGCACCACGTGAGCCATCCTCCAATTCTGTGGTACGCAACCTGTGTCCAGGGAGGTATTGAACAGGTCTGCTAGCGGCCCAACCAGTACCCCTGCCAGTTCTTTTAGCAGCCTGAATATGTACACCCTTGAGGAAAGGAGGGAGAGGGGGGACAAGATAGAAACGTTCAAGTACCTCAAGGGAATCAGCAAAGTCCAAGGGGTAGCATCTTTCAGAAAAAGAGATGTGCAAGAACAAGGAGGCACAATTTGAAGATAGAGGGGAACTGCTCAGTGGCAACGCGGGGAGGTAGTAGCAACAACAAAAAGAAAAGGGACCTGGGGTAATCATATCAGATGACCTTAAGATTAGCAAGCAATGTGAGAAGGCAGTAGGGAGGGCTGGGGTATACTGGGATGCATAGGGAGAGGTATCAGCAGCAGAAAACAGGAAGTTGTTATCCCTCTGTACAGACAGTTGGTGAGACCCCATCTGGAGTACTGCGTCCAGTTCTGGAGACCCCATCTCCGTAAGGACATAGGATAGAGGCAGTCCAGGAGGGCAACTAAAATGGTGCAGGGTCTGCAGAGAAGCCGATGAGGAGAGACTAAAGGAGCTTATATGTGTACCCTTGAGGAAAGAAGGAGAGGGGGACATGATAGAAACTTTAAGTACCTCAGTGGAATCAACAAAGTCCAAGAGGGTAGCATCTTTCAGAAAAGAAACATAGAAACATAGAAGTTGACGGCAGATAAGGACCGCAAGGCCCATCCAGTCTGCCCATTTCTTTTCTACCTTATAAATGTGCCATCGGCCTTTGCTCTGTCAGTGACCTATCTATTCGTAGTCATTTGTATTGCTCCCTTATGCCTATCCCATGCCTGTTTGAAGCCCTGCACTGTATTCATAGCTACTCACTTCTTGTGGTAAGCCATTCCATGCATCTACCACCCTTTCTGTGAAAAGAATTTCCTCACATTCCCCTTAATCGCCTCCTCTAATCTCATGCTGTGTCCTCTTGTCCTGCTATTTTTCTTATATTTAAACATGTTAGACTCTTTCACCTTGTTTATGCCCTTAAGGTGTTTAAATGTCTCGATCATATCACCTCTCCCTCCTTTGCTCAAGGGTATACATATTGAGCTCCGTTAATCTGTCCTCATATGTCTTCTGATGCAGTCCCTGCACCATTTTGGTTGCCCTTCTCTGGACTGCCTCAATTTGGTTAATGTCCTTGTGAAGGTGTGGCTCCAATACTGCACGCAGTACTCCAGATGGGGCCTAACCAATGTCTTGTACAGAGGATTATTACCTCCCTTACGACTTGTGATACCCCTACTAATACACCCTCACCCCCCAGCCTTACCTACTGCTTTAGAGGTCTGCTTGGATGATTTTAGGTCATCAGTGATGATGATGCCCAAGTCTCTTTCTTCCTTGTGACTGCTAGCAACTCCCTCCCAGCCTATAAGTGGCTTCAGGGTTTTCTTCCCTATGTGCATGATTTTGCACTCTTTGCATTAAATCCCAGTTGCCACTCTTCTGACCATTCTGCTAGTTTATCCAGATCTCTTCTCATTCTGCCCACCCCATCTGGATCATCTACTCTGTTGCAGATCTTGGTGTCATCTGCAAACAGACAAGCCTTACCTCTAGTCCATCTGCGAGGTCACTAATGAAGATGTTGAATAGGACTGGCCCCAGGACTGATCCCTGAGGTACCCACTTGTGACTTGCATCTCTTCTGACTGTATACCATTTACCACCACTCTTGTTTTCTGCCAGTCAACCAGTTTGCCACCCAGTTGACCAACTTCGACCCACCCCGAGCCTACCTAGCTTATTTATCAATCTTCTATGTGGAACAGTGTCAAAAGCTTTGCTGAAGTCAAGGTAGGCGACATCAACTGCTCCCCTTGGTCCACCACTCTGGTTACCCAGTCAAAGAAATCTATGAGATTAGTTTGACAGGACCTTCCTTTGTAAACCCATGCTGTCTTGGATCCTGTGCCCTATGGATTCCAGGTGTTGCACTATCCTTTCCTTAAGGAGTGCCTCCATAATCTTGCCCACTACTGAGGTAAGACTGACCGTCTGTAGTTCCCGCCTCCTCCCTGCTACCACTCTTGTGGAGTGGGATCACATGAGCCCTTCTCCAGTCTTCTGGGACCTCTCCTGTGCTCAGAGACTCACTAAACAATTCTGCTAATGGCTCTGCTAGTTCCTCCTTTAGCTCCTAAGTACCCTGGGATGTATGCCATCAGGTCCCATTGCCTTATCCACCCTGAGCTTAGCAAGCTCTTGTAGGACCCTTTCTCTTTGTGAAGGAGTAGTGCTCACCTCCCTCCCCTGTGTCCATGATGCTGAGCTGTGGGCCCTGCCCTACCTTCTCTTCAGTAAATACTGAGCAAAAGTATCTATTTAGGATAGATGCCTTTACAGGGTCCTCCTCCTCACATGCTCCCTTTTCTCCATTAAGCTTAGCAATACCCCTCTGGACTTTCTCCTTTCACTAATGTATCTATAGAAAGTCTTGTCACCTTCTTTACTGTTCGTGCTAGTGTTTCCTCAGTTTGGGACTTTGCCTGCCTTACTGCCTTACCTGCTTCCTTAGGGCAGTTTGGTATGCCTCCCTATCTTCATCCCGCTGTGTTCCCTTATATTTTCTGAAGGCCAGCCTTTTGGCTCTGACCTTTCTGCTACTGTATTTGAGAACCAAAGTGGTTTCCTTCTTCTTTTACACTTCCTTTTCTGTCTAACACAATGGGATGTTGCTTCAAGTATTGTATCCTTAATGCTTGCCCACTTTGCCTGTACCTCCTCACCTGTGTTTCTTTTGCCAGGGCTAGCTTAACTCTGTTGGCCATCTTATCAAAGTCAGCTCCTCTGAAGTCCCATATTTTTGCCTTGGAATGGGATGATTTAGATGTAGTAGCCAAATTGAACCATACCATGTGATGGTCACTGGCCCCAGGTGACCTTCTACCTGGAGATCTGTGATCCTTCTTTGTTAGTCAGTACTAGATCTAGGATAGCCCTGTCTCTTGTGGGTTGCTGTACCAGTTGTTTGAGGCCTCCTCTGCAGGGAATCCACTATGTAGTCTAGTTCTGGCCGATGTTCCTGCTGGTATTGACCAATCTGTATCTGGCATGTTGAAGTCTCCCATTATCAGAACCTCCCTTTAGCTGTCATGTTTTGTATATCTTCTAACAGTAATGTGTCTATGTCCTCCTCTGGTCTGGGGCCTGTAGACAACCCCAGTTCTTATGGCTGTCCCATTTCCTGTTTCCAGGGTGACCCACAGTTCTTCTGGCTCCTTATGTGTATTCTGAATTTCTGTAGCTTTGATATTTTCATTAACATACAGGGCCCTCCTCCCCTTTTGCACCTCGGTCTCTTCTAACAATACATAGCCAGGTACTGAAGTCTCCCAAGTGTGGTTACTGGTAAACCACGTCTCACTAATTGCTACTATGTCCAGTTTAGCCTCTGACATTATTGCCTGCAGGTCTGGGATCTTATTTCCCAGGCTGTGAGCATTGTGTACATGATTTTCCATTGGCCAGATTTTGGTGTGTTAGTTGTTGGGTGAAGTTTGGCATTCCTGTGCATCGTGTGGGAGACAAACCTTTTTCTTACCTGGTGATGCAAATGAACGGCAAACACGCTGAATTCCTGTTTGACCACTAGCTGAGGGGGGAGGGGTGTTCTTCCCATTCGACGTATGGGGTGCTGCACCCCTCCCCATTTGCTAGTTTAAATATTCTGCAAAGACGCCAAACTTCTGCCCAATGCACTGACTCCTCTTTAGTCAGATGCAGTCCATCAAATTTAAAGAACTTTCGCCCCAGAACTGTTGCCAGTTCCCTACAAATCTGTGTCCTTTTTCCTGGCACCAGTCCTTGAGCCACGTGTTTAGCTCCCTATCTCCCTTCTCTGACCTTCCGTCCATCTGCTCCCTTCTCCCAGACTGGCAGGATCTCAGAGAAGGAGATGCAGACGAAATAGATGATAGTTTGTCACCCAGCCTAGTCAGGTGTTCCGTAGTACCCACAACTGATGACGGCTGCGAAGATCATTAGTCCCATGTGTACTAGGACATCAATGTTTTCTCCTGCTTTGTGAACAATTTTAGCAATGCGGTCAGTGTCTCTCCATGCTGATGTACCTGGAGACATCTGACCATCACCCTGGCTGGAGATGGGTATCAACTCCCGAATCATGGAGTCTCCTATGATCAGAAGTTTTTTGATTTCCTTTGTGCTTGTTTAGTTTTGGTTCCTGATTTGGGTGAGTATTGTTGTGCTAGCTCCTGTGCGCAGTGTCCTGTTCTGCAGTGTCTTCTGCCTCTTTATTTGATTTCAGAGATAGAGGCAGATACCTGTTTGTAGTGTTTATATGGTTTTTGGAGGTAATGTGTTGGACAGCAGAGAGTGATGGGGCACCTGATTTGCTCCTCCTAACCACCTGCCAACCTCCTGGACCAACTACCCTCTGCGGTCGAGGTTTTTCTGTTGGATGCTGGGGAAATGGCGGTGGTTCTTATAATGTATTTCCTCTTCAATATGAAATTTGAGGCGTGCAATCTCTGCCCATGCTGCCCGGAGCTGAGACCTAAGATCTCCAAAGGCTCAGTATGTAGGACAGTGTCCTAAATCCTGTAAGACTGTCCTTCTGAAAATTGTTCCACAGTACCTGCAGTTAATGAAATCCATTACAAATAAGTTGCTGGGTTTGTAACCTAGTCAGAGTAATTAGAAGGAAAAAAATGCAAGTAATGGTTTAATTGTGCTTTGTTTAACTTGTTATAACAAGTTAAATTACTAGTGCCCTGTAAATGAGATCATTTGTGGAGGCCCACTGATCCGCCCCTTCCTGCTCTGTCACAGGAAATGTCACAACTGTGGTACCCTATAAAAGGAGTGTAGCGTGGGGTGGTTGGGGATGGGGGTTGGGGTGGGTGGCTGGGCCCTTCCCCTGCCTAAGAGACGTGCAAGAACAAGGGGACACAATTTAAAGACGGGGAAGGGGTTCAAGGGCAATATGAGGAAGTATTATTTCACAGAGAGGGTAGTGGATACATGGAACAGCCTTCCTGAAGAGGCTGTGGGTTCTAAAACTGTGGGAGAATTCAAGAATGCATGGGACAGACATAAGGCAATTCTTGTGGGGGGTTAGGAAGAAATAGGCTGTTGGTTAACTAGGATCTGCAGCCTATCCTGTAGGTAGGGAAATGGGCAGACTAGATGGGCCAAGCGGTCCTTATCTGCCGTCAAAGTCTATGTTTCTATGTTTCACGGAGAGGGTGGTGGACACATGGAACGGCCTTCCTGAGGAGACCATGGGGTCAAAAACAGTGGAGGAATTCAAGAATGCATGGGACAGACATAAGGCAGTTCTGATGAGGGAGAGGGTAGGAAGAAGCAGGCTGTTTAACTAGGATCTGCAGCTTATCTAATAGGTAGGGAAATGGGCAGACCGGGTGGGCTAAGCGGTCCTCATCTGCCGTCAAAGTCTATGTTGCTATGTCTGTGACTTCTCTAGAAACAAGAGGACTCTCATGGACATACGAACATACGAAGAAGTCAGCAGAAGGAGGAGGAACTAACAGGCTGTGGCCACTGCTCATTCCATCTCCTGCTTGAATGGAATGAATAGAAGCTAATCATCGAGACAGGGGAAGATCTGGAGGCCGAGTTTCTTTGGATGAGCCGCAAGTACAGCAAAGCACTTTGTAAAGACTCGAGGCACTGAGGACAGCCCAAGGGGCAGGAACTGAAACTGATAATGCTGACCCAATACCATGATGTAGAGGAATCTGTGGTGGCTAGGGTGGACTATGATGTGCTGGTAAGCCTTCTGCAAGTCCAGGAAGGCTAACCAATCCTGAGGCTTGAGGAGTGGTAGTAGATTTCCCAAAGAGATCATTTTGAACTTTTCTCATTTCATGAACTTGTTCAAGTTTTTGAGATCAAGAATGGGTCGCATTCCCCCTGACTTCATCGGAACGCGCAAGTAATGGGAGTAGAAGCCTGTGTTGTGCTCCACCTCCGGCACTACTCCCACTGCCCTGTTGCTCAGAAGTCACACAATCTCCATTGCCAGAAGGTCTGATAAGTGAGCGGAAAGAAGGGGTTGATTTCTGGGCAGATAATCCAGAGGGATTTCTGTAAAATTCAGGGAGTATCCCTCTCAGATAATCCTGAGCACCCACTTATCCATTGTTACAGATTCCCATTGACAGTAAAAATGTGTCAGGTGCCCTCCTACTGGAGAGAAGAGGTCTGCCCTGAGCAGTTGAGGCAGGACCGGGGCCAGGACTTCAGAGAGTGGCACTCGGCGCTTTTGGCTGCACTTTCTTTTGCAGCTGGGGAGGCTAGGACTTAATTTGAGCTTTCTTGCCTTTACCGCAATAGGACTGCTTAGTATGGAAAAGCCTCCCCCCTTTGAAGATAAGAGGGAGCAGGCCTGGAAGTCTTGATGGCCATTCTAGTTTCCTAGAAGGCCCCAAGAGGCTATTCCACCCGCTGCCCAAACAGGTATGAACGATCAAAGGGAGCATTCATAACCTGCTGCTTAGCAGCGTTAGAGAAGTCAGATGCCCGAAGCCAGGAATGTCTTCTGATACAGATTCCTGCTACAGTAGAGTGCAAGGCAGTGTCAAAGGCATCCGTATCTACCTTGAGTTGAGGACTCAGACTCAATGCCATGAGTGACAGTCTGGAGAATCTTTTGTTTTGTTTCAGAATCAGGCAGGGATTCTGCTGGAAACCTAAGAGAGGTCCAGAGGGAATACTAATACTTAGAAAAATGCCCCTAGTAACTGGCAATCCTCATGCCAAGGGCAGCAGCAGTGAAAACCCTTTTCCTCAGTGTCTATTTTGTGGGATTCCTTATTAATAGGGCATACAGTCACCTCCTGAGGAAAATAGCTTTGTTGTTCTCAGCTAAAACGACAATCTTGTCAACAAAATGCTGAGAATCAAGAATAGGCTTGTCCTTGGGGGCAGTGTACTTACAGTCTATCTGCCTACAGTCAGGAGGGATAGAGGCAAGTCTATACCATACTGTGTCTGAAAGGGCCTCAAATGCAGGGGAAATAGGGGGTATGAGCCTGACCAGTATGGTGGAAACGTTGAGCCACTCCATATGGAGACGTCTACCTCGGTTAATAGCTGAAGGCTCAAAAGCAAGTATAGCATACATGTTATGAAGAAGCGCCTGAAAAGAGTAGTCCTCCTGTGGAACAGAACAAAGACCTGGATTTGAAGTGTCCATACTATAAAAAAAGTCATCACCACCACCACCCTCAGAAATGATGAATTCGAGGTCATACTCATCCACTCCAGGTCCTCCCCAGAGAGAGGGTCTGGAAGAGGGGTGGACCACAGTCTCCCTAACCCAGGCTGAGGAGTAGGTAATATTGGTGACACCGGCACTTGCAGAAGAGGAGCCAGCGCCAGAGGCAGGCGTCAAGAGTAGAACTGTGTCCGGCGCCAAGTCAGGCCCTGAGAGACCCAAACCTGGAGCCACTCGTGGTGCTGACAGTTCAGCTGGTACCAGAGCAACTGGTACAGGTACAGGGACTGGTCCCAAGGCAGTGACACTGAATGGGGGTGTGGCCAGGAAGGCAGGAGTTGGCGGCGCAGTAACCGGCAAAGACCCAGAGGCCGCTGACTGAATCAAATGCTCTACCCAGCAAGATGGCCCCAGCTGCAGCTCCAGCACCCCAGCCCAAAAGAGCCTGAGGCCAGCTCAACAAGAAAGGGAAAATGAGTCAGACGCGGCACTCACTGCGCCACAAGAGCTGTCCAGTGGTGAAACTGCCCACTGGTGCCCCCACAAGCAGACAGGGAGGGAGAGGCACCAGGCCCCGAGACCTCTACCTCACACAAACAGAATCCAGCGGTGAAACCGGCAGCACTAGGGAAGGCCTTCTACTCCGAGACACCGGGGACCTCATGGAGGGCGACCTTGAGCAATACCGAATCTTCCCCTTTTGATGGGAAGAGGAAAAACTCGAGGCCGAGTAGTGCAGAGTTCCCAACTGGGATCAGGAATGGGCCCACTTCTTTTTGTGTTTATGGGAGAGCTGTCCTCCCTCCCTCCTTAGCACAGCACCACCCATCATCAGAACCCTCCCCAAAGGGGGAAGTGCACCAGACATGGCCCCACTGCCGAAGCAGCCTGCCTGAAAAAGCTCCTTACCGTCACCATCCATGGCCATCTACCATTGTTCAGCAGGGCTAAGAGAGCTGAAGAATTTTGTTTTCACATGCCTGGAACTGCGAGACTGGCTCGCGCTGCATGGCTTACCTCGGCACCAGCCCTCAACCACCTCAGTACCTTTTTTATGGAGGAGGAGCAGCATAACTTAACGAATACCTATGCAGTTAACCTAAGGGCATAAAATAGACCGGGTGACCTGTGTGTGAAGGGTAAACAAACCAGTAACACAGTGTCTTCACAGTCCAAACCAAGAGCAAGGGGTTAAAACCAATAAAACATACTGAAGTGAGCCTGGGGGATGGCAGGTGGGCTTGTGAATCAATGGTGAATATATTCCAAGAAGATCTGCAATTATGGAAAGTATGTAATTTTCATATCTTCTCAACCTGAGCCATGACATAGCAGTGGCATAGGAGCTCACAATCCAGGCAGAAATGCACTTGATTGTAACACGCTGTCCTTTTTGATTAGGATCGAAGGAGACAAAGAGCTATTTAGACAGCCTGAAATCCTTGGTTCTGTCCAGGTAAAATCTAAAGACTCCCACAACATCCAGAGAATGGAAAGTGCACACGCCTTCATTCTGAAAGCTGGCAAACTAGGTAGGCAGCACTACTGGCTGATTCAGAGGGAACCCCGACACTACTTTTGGTAGGAACTTAGGATGTGTGCAGAGAGCTAACTTGTCTTAGTGGAAAACAGGATATGGAGGATCTGTGACCAAAGCATGGATTTCAGACTCTGTGAGCATACAGTAAGTGATGGCCACTAGAAACGCTGATTTCCAAGTTAAAAACCTCAGCTCACAAGTTGCAAGGGGCTCAAAAAGCTTGCAGGTGAGCATTTCCAGCACAAGGTTGATATGCCAGGCAACAACCAGCTTTCTGAGGGAGGCCTAGTGTGTAAATGCATTTAAGGAACCTCCTGAACAACGGGCTTGTGATATGCAGAAACAGCACAAAAGTGGACCTCAACTGTGGAATACTGAAGGTCAGCATCAGAAAGATCCAGCAAGTACTCTAGAACCTTGTCAGGTTGGTATCCAATGGGTCCATGCAGGTTTTGAAGCACGCACGAGATGGAAAACCTTTTCCCTCTGACTGTGTATGTCTTCCTAGTGGAAGGCTTACGGGCAGCCAAGAGTACGTCAGAGACCCTCTGACATACATTGTACCTCTTCACTTCTAACTCTTCAGGAGCCAGGCCTGAAGGTGAATGGAGTACAGGCTGGGATGGACCAGGTGACCCTGAGTCAGTAAGTCCATCCTGAATGGAAGAATCCTTGGCTTGCTGACAGATAATCTGTTCAACAGAGGAAACCATATCTGTCGAGGCCAGCAAGGGATGACCAGCATCATCTTTCCCCCATGCACCTCCAGTTTTAACAGTACCCTCTGCACTAGAGGGTTTGCAGGACATGCATACAGAACTAGATTTTGCCACTGCAGCCTGAATGCATCCTCCGCAGGTGTGAACTCAGCATAAATGTATGTTATATCCAAAGGTCTTATCAGAATGAGAGGATGGCCAGTTCAGTGTTCTCTGTAAGCAGACTCCAGCTGCCATGACACTCCAACTATTCTGTTCTCAAGTTGGAGCTGTCACAACAGGGGTGGCCCAGGGGCTAAAGTAGCCAAAGCCCGTTAACGTTGAAGGGCTGTCTGATACAGTTAAGAACTACTCCTTCATACACATGGGGCTACAGCTACTTCATGGCCTCTTGGCTTTGTACGTGGACTTTTCTCTAGGGGAGCAGACGCTTGTGCTACTAACCATTCACATCTGAATGTGGCTACAGACACTGGTGAGTGCATGAAAATGAGCCACAGTACCTCTGTCCACATTTTACTAGTTTTGTGCATCTCCTGGTAAAAAAAAAAAAAAAAGTATACACATATTTTTTTTTTCTTCCCTCACTCAACCTGGCCCAGTAGAGGCATCAGCAGGATTCTAAAGCTGGGTGAGGGGCACCATCAGTACATTTTTGGGGAAGGGGTCTGGAGGGATTTGCCCTCCAGGAAGAAATTTTGAAGAATCTGGTTGGAAATTATGCATTTGAGAAGCACATCCTAGCTATTCCCTCTCTTGAGTCTCACTCTCTGTCTCTTTTTTTTTTCCTTCCTTTTTTTTACACACCTGGACAGCTTTGTTTTGTTGTTTTCTTAAGTCAGTCTTTAATTTAATGATCTCCTCCAAGAACGATAGTACTTCTCCACTAAGCACAGCAACCCGCACGGCCACCCAGCCTACAGCTCAATGTCAATCATGCAAACAGGCTCCATCAGTGTCCTAACTGCTTAACTGCTGAGCTCAAAATGTCGACGCTCAGTCCGTCGTTTCCAAACTCAAGCCTGTCCAGTCCATTCCTTATGACTTGCTACAGCCATTCTATGGCATGGCCAACTCCCATCAAGGTGGCCACACATGACTGGGGCAAGTCACTCGCACAAGGCTCCTGAAGGCTTGTCCACCAACTCCCTGCTCAGAGCCGCAAACCTTTCCAGGCAGCCATGCCAACCTCCCATCCGACTATACTGAGTGCTGTGTTCGCACCTGACTGCCAAGTAATTGCCTCAAAAGAGACCATGTGACGAGGTGGACAGAAGAGAGCAAGGACTTCTGTGGAAACATCTTCCGCAGTCACTGCCAGCCAGGGTCAAGGGTAGAGTTCATCTCGTGTGTCACTGTAGGAGTCAGGCCCCTAAATAAGCAGCAGGTGCAGTAGCCAACACCTCAGCAGTGGGGCTGTAAGCTGCAGGAGGTGAGATGGGGGTGGGAGAGTCTATAGCGTAACATTAGCTGAGGAGAGTCTCTGCTGGGTTGACTGACTGTGAGTGAGTGAGCAGCAAGGCAAGCGCAATCAGTACTCGGCAGCAGCATCGCTCACTGACACGATCACGGATTCACTCACAGTCAATCACACTGGGCAATTCTCAAAGGCTTGGCGTGCCTCAGTCTCACACATCCGCAGCCACAGTTGCAAGCCTGGCCTGCCACCCTGAAGTGGGGGAAAAAACATAAGGGGGCCATTATAAACGGGGGTGGGGACTACTATAAACTGGGGGGACCCTTGCTCCCATTTTTTAGTGGCCCTGCTGCCCAGATGATTGGGGTCACCATGGATTTACCCATCCTTGGATTGGCAGAGTGGCAGCCTTTAAGCCAAAGCTGCTCCTTGGTTGACATACAGGGGATGTGGGAATGCTAGGTGGCCAGCGCTATAGGAGCCAAGGGCCTCACCTCCATGTAACACTCAGCACACAACTAGCCTCAGCGTGGGATTCTTGGCTTTCCTAGAATGGAGGTCGATGCCAGCATACCATAGGGTCAGCAAATTTCTTTTTTAATCAACATTAAATAGAAAACCATAGCTGACTGATTGCTGTTGTTGTTATGCATTGCTAGAACCAACTTTTTCTATAGAATATGATGTTATGATGGCGCTAGGTTAAGACTGTGACAGCAAATACAGCGCGGTCAATAACTGCACCATGTGGTTAGTACAAAACTGTGTGGTGAAAAACCCTGCTAGAGTAGGTTTACAAACTCCGAAACCATGCTATGCTGTTATATGACCACGCTGTTTTTGACCATGCATATTTGCTGGCATGGTTTTGACCGGACACATCTCTTATGATAAAGGATTTGGTTTGTGCCTCATATTCTGGACCTTTTTTGTTGTTGTTAGCAGTGTACCAAACTAATGACATTCCAAAGGACTGCCTCAAAAAAGGGAGTGATCCTGCACATATTCCTTAACAGCAAATCAATTAAAGGATAAAATTAAATTAACAGAACATTCCCGAACATGAAAAGAATGTTTCCAAGGGAACACACACCTGGAATCGGCGCTTTGACTTCATTTTGTGAGTTGAGGCTGCTATGTTCATAGCTTTCATAGCAAGCCAGCAGGCAGGACAGCCAAAACAAGCAGAAGAAATGATACAGATGCAGCCTCTGAGAGACCGCTCTGTTACAACCTGATCATACCCAATCAAATTCCCATCCCCCCAAACTCATCCATCTTAAGAAGCAAGCTCACCGTGTAGTTGGGGTTCCCTGGCTGGATCCTTAACTCTGCAAGCACCCAGATGCCATTGGTCAGCTTCAGAGACTGGTACAGCATATCCTGCCCTTCTACGTTCCTCTTGGCAATGGTGAAGACATTGTTACCCTGCAGTTTGTTACTGACTGCGTCTGCAGGAAACAAGAATGCAATCAAGAAACAGGATTAATTTGAGCTGAAACCTTTTTGGCGACTAAGATGCTAGAATCTGTCATTGAACTACTCTCATAAAATGGGACCAAGTAATCATGTACCGTGATTGTGGAATCTGACCACATGACTATGTAATTCAGCTTGCCGCATAGCTATGTAAACTAACGTTTGTATCTTAGCAATGCACAAGGAAACAGCACTTGCGAACTCTGGAGTAAAAGCACAAACATATTAAAAAATAAATAAACCAGCCACAAAGCATTGTGAATAAATGTCAATTCACTTTTTAAACTAATAACCAAAGGTATTCTGCTTGTATTTAAAAAAATTCTGGACAAGCCCATTTTATAATCTCAACGAAACACTCCAGAGTGGGCATTAAGCTACATTGCTGCACTTCCCAGATGCGCAAAAGCACTGTGCTGCACCTTGTGCCTCACAACGCACCCGGGGCATGTGGCAACACACGAACTTCATGCACACCCTGCCATATGTTACAACACAGGAAGCAGCGCAGTCCACAGGTTAGAGCAACCAACTATGAATCATGATCTCAAGTGCAAATCCTAAAGGGCTGTAAAAGCCTGGACACAATCACGCACATGTATGCACACACATTAATATATTTAAAAAAATTACCTTTCTTACTAAATGTAAGCAATAACACAAGAACAAGCAAGGTTTTCCAGGAGATTAATGCCCTTCTGGGGGCGGTGGTCACCTGGAGTCTGGGTGTCAATCCGTGGAAATGCCTTCTCGTAAGGGCATCATTGCAATGAAGGTAATCACATGCTCAACAACAGAAAATAGCATTTTTAAACAAAACAGTATTAAAAAACACACACACAAAAAAAGCAGCACACTACACTACCGCACCCTGCGCTGCTCTGGCATGTACCAGGCGTTTCTAGAAAATGAATGCCTGATACAGCAGTCAGTCTGAAAATGCTCTGGCTTAATGAATGATTACACATCTCAATCTTGAAAGAGGCGCTGCCACCCTCGGTGAAAAATGTGAAAATCGTAATATTCAGACACAATTTGGCTTGTATTTCGTAGCGCTTCCACATACGTCTCCATCCCATTATTCACAACGGAGGAACTGTGCATGAACACAGGGTCTTTACCTGTTGTATGGGAATGACTGTCAGCAGCAGAGTATTATGACCAGTGATTACAGGCAAAAAAAAGATCAACGGTTCATTCAGTCTGCTCTGACCCTTCCTAATTCTGCCCCAGTCTATCACTGGGTGGGCACTGTCTGAGGCTACTACTAGCAGCTTAGTCAGTTTAGGAGCTTTAAACCCTCACCTGTTGACACTGCTATCAGTCCCTTGTATCTGTCACCCCCCCTTCCCCGACTTGAATCCCTGTACCCTCTCTGCCTCAACTCTTTCCCTTGTTAAGCTATTCCACTCATCCATCACCTCTCCGTAACAAGTACTTCCTCACATCTCTCCTGAACTTACCCCTGGCCAGTACCTGAATGTTTCTATAATATCTCCCCTTTCCCTTCTTGCCTCAAGTGACCGCATGTTCGGCTTACTCAACTTTTCCTCGAAAAGCCATCCCTGCATACCATCTACCATTTGGGTGCGTCTCCCCTGTACCGTTGACTGTCAGTCTCTGTCTTTCTTAGCACGAATGTTCCGAAACTGCACATGGTACTCTAGGTGTGCCCCTACCAGGAATCAGTGGGGCTAGAATCACCTCCTGATGAAGCCCCTGCCAATCCAGCTAAGCTGCCTGTTGGCCTTAGCATACTCTTCCTGTCCAATACTTGTTTTGGGGTTCTTTTTGCCAATATGTATAACCATATACTTTTAAGCACTGAATTTGAGCTGCCAGACACTGAACCATTTTTACAGCCTCTGTGGGTCTCTTCTCATTTTCCTAATCCCATCCAGGAACATGTCAATTCATCCCGGTCATTTCACTCCACAATAACTCAACCCAGACTATTAGCTCAGGCGTCAGTCGGCTCCCACATCAGCTCATACCCGGACAATTCACTCCCACTACATATCGTACTGTATTCCAACAACAATCACAGTACGACTTCCACTTCTGTAACTCTTGAGCACACTGCCTCATCAGGTGGGCGAATTGCACCAACCTGGAGTTTATTTTATAATATTTACTCTGGGGTGAATTTTCTGGGGACAAATTGACATGGGAGCTGACTGACGCTGGAGCTAATAGACCAGGGCAAGTGTCGTGGAGCAAAATGACTGAGATAAATTGCGACATAGCCATCCTACCCTCTGTGTCTATCCTGCCACATAATTGTGTGTCATCTACAAATCAGATCTTTTCCTGTATTCCATCTATGTCACAGACAAACATATTTAAGAGCACAAGTGCAAGAAAGGCTAGTTTATGGGCAACTGAGAGACTACCTGGAGTTCCACCAAATCCTAGCCCCTTCACAGCATGGCTTTCCGGCAAACCATGGAACAGACACGACACTCGTCAAACTCACAATGGATCTATTCATGGCAATGGATGAGGGCATGTCGACGGGTGCTATCTTCATAGACCTGTCCAAGGCATTTGACCTTGTGGACCACAACCTTCTTCTTACTAAGCTTCAAGGCATTGGGCTTGATGCTCAGGCCCTAAACTGGTTCAAGAGCTACCTCTCAGGCCGCTCCCAGAGGGACATTTGGAAGGGAGAGCTTTCCGCCCCTTTACCCATCAAGGAGGGTGTGCCTCAGGGCTCAATTCTTGGCCCCCTCCTGTTCTCTCTTAATTGTTTAATTAGTGTTTCGGAAAGACCTTTGAGCGTGAGCTTTTTTACAAAGGTTCCACATCAGGGTGGACAATAAGACAATACACATATTCAGTGGTTACAGAGGCTTGATCATTAGGCATTAAAGAGCGATTACATGACAATTAGACAAATAGGAGAAAAAAACTGAGCAGTTGTAATTGAATACTAAGCTATTTCTAATCGGTTGCCCTAGGTAGCACACCCTGGAAACCTCAAATCTGTGATAGACTATGGCAGAGTAACTGGATAAGGTTTAACGCTATCCCAGATGGTGAGAGGCTGTGGACAGTGAAACAAGGGGATTGGTTTGAAACCAACCGCAGAGAGCTAGAGGTGGGGGATAGGAAATGGGGAGGGGCTGTGATGGGGAGCAGCTCCAGAGGGCTTTGTCAGTATGGTGTGTGTGTGTGTGGGGTTGGGAGGGAGTACCAAGAGCATTTAAAGAGGACTGATAGCTTACTTAAGCCCTTGACTAGGCTGGAATGGAGGCAGAGTTCTCTAGGTAGCCCTGCTGGGTGTTACCGTGGGGGTAGGCCTGTCTATCAAGTGGGGCCTGAGAAGCAGGTGCATTTTGAGTTAGACATTAGGTGCTGTTTGAGGCCTACTTTGAATTGAGACAGGCTGTTTGTTTAATTTCATCGGGAGTTCATTTATCCAGAGGGGGGCCCGACAGGAGAAAGCACACTGCCCTAGTGAGGTTCGACGGAATGGTATGGACAGTGCTCCATTCTTCCTCCATCTGGTGATGTGTGTTGAGAGAGAGAAGCCTCGAGCAGGTTTGCTATACAGGGTGGGTTTTTTCCGAGTAGTGCCTTCTTTCCCAGGAGGCAAGTTTGGTATTTGATCCTGTCTTTTAGGTTAAGCCAGTTTGTACGCTCATACAGGGTGCAAGTATGAGTGTAGTGATCTGCACACAGGGTGAGGCGGCATGCCTTACTGAGTGCAATTTGGACCCTTTTGAGCACTGTATCAGTAGCAGCTCCATAGACCACCAGCCCATAGTCTATCGTGGAGAGTATGGAGCTGGAGACTGAGATTCGGAGTGCTTCCGGTGTGATTCTCTCTTCACAAATGACCTAAACCGGCACTGTGGGGATAGCTCAGTAGTTCAATACGCAGACGATACTGTCATCTTCCGAGCCAGGTCCACACCACATGTTCTGGGCCCTCTCCTACAAGGGGACCTAAACACACTCGAGGCCTGGCTTACATCAAACAGAATGATCCTCAATGCAGCCAAAACTAAAGCTTTGTTGTTTGGTCCTAGATCCCTTGGCCAGGATCGGACCAATTCCCTAAAACTTACTACCCTTGGGGATAAACGAATAGATGTAGTTGACAACATAAAATACCTGGGGCTAACTACTGACCAGGGTCTCACCTTTAAGCCCCACGTTGACCAGGTAACAAGGTCTATCCACGTCAAACTTGGCACCATGTACAGGCTAAAAAAACAACTTATCCCAGAGGCTAGAAGAGCAATTGCCTCCAGTGTCCTCCTACCCACATTAACCTATGCTGCCCCGGTAATCCAGGGCATGGCAAAGGGCGAGGTTAGCAGGCTTCAGGTCCTGTACAACAAGGTCGCGAGGTTTGAGACAATGTGTCAACCAAGAAGCCACCCCTGCATCTCACTAGCTCAGATGCAATGGCCTTCTTTCGAGGCTCGTCTACAGCATCCCCTGCTCTGCCATGCATACAAATTGCAGAGCCTGGCGGCCCCACCAAGCCTAATAGGAATAATCATGGCTAAGCCTAACACTCGAATGCTCAGGACCTCGGGTCGGTCCCTACTGGCAATCCCTTCGCTCTCACAGCCGCTAAACTGTGGAACACTCTCCCACCTCTAGTACAGGAAGCCCCCTTGCTACCAATCTTTCGCACTAGGCTTAAGTCCCATTTGCTCGGGACAAGCTCATGCCACTGTGAGGGTATAGGATAATCACCCCTGGTCCTAATCACAACACCCATCCCCCCCCTTCTCTCCTTAACCTACATTAAATCATGCCTTAAATCCTTAAATCTTTCAAGTGTCGCAGTTATGGTCTACGATTTGAATAATTGCCTGTACGGTTATCCTCATTAGCTTGTCTACTTCTCGTAACCCTGTATCACCTGACTGTATGTACTGCATTGCTTCTGGACCACCTGATTGTATGTATTGTAATGCTTCTGTTCCCCAGGTCGCCCCTGAAAAAGGGACCTTTGGGGCCCAGTGGGCCAACCCGATCATCAAAATTCTATAAATAAATAAGTCCCAGAACCAACCCCGGTGGCACGTCACTCATCTCCTTACTAACCCCCCAATATGACCCACTTACAGCCATCCTCTTGTGTCCTCTCCCTCAACCAGTTGCTAATCTAATGTGATAAGCTTTCCTCCATTCCCAGGCCCCTCAGATTTTTTAAAACCCCCTGTGTGGTACAGAGGCGAATGCCTTTCTGAAGTCTAAGCAGAGTATCCACATCCTGGCCCTTATTCACTGCCTGCAACACTGAGCTGAAGGAGTCGATGAGGTTTGTCTGCCATGACTTCCCCTTACAAAGCCGTGCTGCCTTTTAACATGCAGGGTGTCAGCTTCAAGGAATTCCACTATCTGTTCCTTAATGATGAACTAGAGCAACTTCCGCACAACAGAGGTCAGACTAATCAGCCTGTAGTTTCCCCGAGTCCCCCTTTATTATCACACTTGTGAAAAGGGACTACATCTGCCTCTTTCCAGTCTTCCAGAACCACTCATGTTGCCAAAAAGCAATTAAACAGATCTGCCAATGGCTCTGAAAATGCCCCTTCCACTTCTCTTAGTACCCAGGGATGAAGTCCATCTGACCCTGGTTCATTGTTAAAACTTCAAACCCATAAGCTCTTTGATCACCCTGCTTCCTATAATTATCCCAGTAATTATGATTACGTAATATCTTGTATACAAAACAGGAACCCCTTGTTTTCATGCAAATGACCTGAAAAATAGTTACTGGCCTGTAACCTTAGTTCTACTAGTGGTATTCAGTTCACATCTACACTTTGGCAGTTCTGTTGGATACAGCTCAGTCACAGGATATCTTCAAGCTAAGCTCCTCACACTACCCTGCGGTGTACGTCCGGTTCCACCCCTCAACATCAGATCTTCCATGCTGGAAGAAGGGATCCAAGCCTCTCTTTCCAGGGGATGTTAGCTGGGTTGTGTCAATATGAATTAAATACCACCAGTAGAGCTATGGTTACAGGTGAGTAACCTCTGTTTCTACCAGCGTGGTTTCATTCACTATCTACACTCAGGAGAGGGTGAAGGTGGCAAGGTTTACACCCCTATTTGGTGAACAGAGGCTGGAGTACTGAGGCCCCAAGAGCAGCATCCTGATGACTGAGCACGTTGTTGCTGTAGTGGGTGATAAAACGTGTGTGTTTTAGTCCAGACTACAGCCCTGCAGATCTCCTCAATATGTCTGGTGAAATGAGCCTTCAGCCCTTTGGAAGGCTCCCTACCAGCTAACCTGTAGCAGAGTACGATGTAGGATATGATCCACCTGGCAACAACTGCTTGGCTACTGGTCTATCAGGTGACAAACAGCTAATGAGCATCACTGAATTCTTGCCATCAGCCCCGCAAATCCAGGGTATGGAGCCTACAGTTGGTGTCCCAGGTCAGATTGTTAAAGCAAACCAGGAAAATTTTCATCTGGTTAAGGTGGAACTGTGATATGTCCCAAGGGAAGAACTTTGCGTGGGGGCAAAGGACCCTGTCCTTGTGGAAGACTGGATAGGGAGACTACACCAAGAGGGCCGGAGGTCACTCACCCTTCTGGCTGAGGTGATGGCAACCAAGACGGTGGTCTTCCAAAACAAGTGTGACATCTCACATTTGTGCATTGGTTCAAATGGTTTTCCCCATCAGCACTGCAAGCAACAGCAGTAGGGTCACGGAGGTGGAGGTTTGCATACTGAAAGGGACATGTGAGCCAGGCCAGAGAAAAAGTGCCCGATCACCGTCTCCTGCACTGCTGTCGACATACCAGACTGCACCCAGTATGCAGAGATGGCTGCCAGGTGCACCTTCAGGGCTGTGTCTTGCAGTCCTGACTGAGACAGGGACCAACGGTAGTCAAGGATCATGGCAACTGGGCATGTGAGAGGATCACGATTCTTCCCTTGGCACCACAGTGAGAACCTCTTCCACTTGAATGTGTATGTTTTTCTGGTTGACTCCTTGAGGGACACCTTCATCACATGGAGGATGTCTTTCAAAACCTGGAACTCTAGTCACTCAGGAACCAGGTTGAGTGGTGCAGGGATTGAAGGTTTAGGTGCAGGACCATTCCACATTGTCTCATCAGCAGGTCCAAGCAGAGAGAGGAACTACCACAGGGACATGCTGCTGAGGTGGAGGAGATCCTGGTACCAGAACTTCCTGGGCCAGTATGCAGCAATCAAATCAACCATGCTTGTCCCAGTGAGGCTTGCGCACCACCTTGTGGATCAAGGGGAAGGGAGGGGAGGCGTATAGAAGGCTCCGGTCCAGGGCCATTCGAAAGCACCTCCCCCCTGCAGCGTTCCAGTCTGGAGGGGCACAGAACTTCATGAACATTTTGTTCTCCCAGGAGCCAAACAGGTCCACTAGAGGCATGCCCCAATGGAAGAACAGCAGTTCTACTCCATCCTGATGAAGGGACCACTCATGCCATCTCTCCACGATCAGACTGAGAGCATCTGCCAACTTATTATTCTCTCCTGTGACGTGAACCACCAGGAGTTGTGCAACAGTTACCACATGAAAACAGCCTCCTGACCCAAGGGAAGGGAGTGTGTCCCATCCTGCTTGTTCAGGTAGAACATGGTGGTCATGTTGTGCATTTGGGCCTGTACTACCCGACCCTGAATCAATGGAGCAAATTCCAACTGTGCTAAAAACACTACATGGAGCTCCAGCAAGTTGATGTGACATCAGGATTCCTTGGAGCACCACTACCCATGGACTCTGAAGTTTGCCACGTAAGCTCACCCCCCCCCCCCCGAGATACCTCTGTAGCCAGTGTGAGGGTTGGCTCTGGCTGGACAACCTGAATTCCTTCCTCCAGGTTCTGGGGATACAGCCACCATACAATGGCATTCCGCATCTGCTGGTCTAGCAGGACTGGGTGGGCCAGGTGACCTTGATGCAGAGTCCACTAGTGTCCCAGCTCCCACTGGAAGGCATGCATTCACCAGAGTGCCTAACAAAACATGCTGGTCGAAGATACCCTGTAACCAAACAACTGAAGGAATTTCCAAGCTGGCAGCGATTTCCCAACCTGAATGATCAGACAAAAGGAGGAAAGATCCAATGCTCTGTCCACAGATAACGGAGCCTTGGCCCAGAGCGAATGTAATTCTACAAAACACAAATGTCCCATGCTCACTGATGAGAGGGTGCCAGCCAAAATCAAGGCACAGCAAAAAGAACACAAATGGCAGCACACTGCAGGAAAATAAACAGGTAACAGTAGCCTCCAAATGAAGTTTATTTAGAGCACAGCACTAAGACCCAGCGCTTTGCCTCATAAACCGGAGGCTTCGCCAGGGGACGTTGTTATTATTTTCCTGCAGTGTGCTGCCATTTGTGTTCTCTTTGGAATGCAATTCTACCCTGATAAATTTGATCACCTGTTTGGGAACCACTTCCAACTTGGCTGAGCTAACCAGAAGGCCCAAGTCTTGAAGGATCTGGAGAGTCACTTCCCTGGACCTCACCACAGTCACCCTGGAGACATCTGCTTTGAGCTAGTCATTAGTTACAGGTACATCCTGGTGCCAAGAGGCCAAAAGGCATGACTTTGAACTGGTATGGAACCCCTTCCACCAGAAGTGGAGGTATTGGCAGTGGGACGGATAAACTGAAATATGGAACAACAAGCCCTGAATGTGCTGGAACCAGAACCAAGCCTGATTCCAGAGACAGAATGATCTGGTTCAGACTGACCATATGGAGCTTCCTTTTTTCCCCCACAAATTTGTTCATATTGTGCAAATCCAGAAGGGGAATCAAGCCCCCAACCCGTCTGCTTTGGTACAAAAATATACCAGAGGACATATACCTGTGAAGCTACAGCATGCAGAATCCACTTTACTGCACTGTGTTCAAGGAGTTGCTCTATCTTGCGCTGAAGAACAGGCATCGTGCCTCTGGCACCCCGACTTCCATGAAGCCCAAGGTTGGTACAGCGGGAGCACCTTGAAATCCAGAGGTAAATCCATGCCCACCACTTTGAGTACCCACTTGTCCACAGTAACAGCAGACCATTGTGGCAAAAAACGAAAGAGCCATCCTGACAGGAAGCTGGGACAAGGTCTCGACAGGAGATGGAATGGCAGCCTGCAATCCATCATTTAGCAGCTTTGGAGGGGGTTCAGAACAGTTGGGTGTTGGATGTTTCCTTGCCTTGACTGCCAAACTTCTGTTTTGGGCATCAGTGCTGAAAAAACAGGTTACTCACCTATAACAGTAGTTCTAGGAGAGGTATATGTTGTTCATCCACACTTGTTGGCATGTTCTTTCCCTTTAAGAATCTTGCCGGAAGGTCTAAAAGTTGGCTCCTCCCACCCACCTGGGTGATATATCCCTTGGATCCGCCCCATGACCCCAGATCTTTGCCCGCTGGAAGCAGAGGGTTGTGCGTTGAAGCTGGGGAGGTCGGGTGGGTTCGTGTGGATGAACAACATAGACCACTCCTAGACAGTACAGTTACGCAACACCTTACCGTAACAGTAGATCTTTGAGGAGCGTCTCTTGCAGCAGGTAATACACTTGGGTCATCACCAGAGGTTGCTGTGGTGCACGGCAGCTCTTCTAGCAGTCTATTCCAGGGGCCACCCACACATGACATCAACTTCCTGTTTCCTATATAAGTGTGGGTGGTCCCGGATATCCTCAGTTTCCCCCGCCGGATTCATGAGGTACCATAGGCATCCCAACCCATAAGTAAACTCAAGAAGGGTGGTCATTATGGAGGCCTTTTAGGACAACTCAGCCAAAGGCCAGCCTACGGTGTGAAGTGAAGTCTAAGTTGTAATGCTTTGTGAAAGTATGAATCATGGATCAGGTAGCTGCATTGCAGATATCCGTGACAGAGGCCCCTTTAAAGCAGGCCACAGTGGTGGCCATAGCTCTGGCAGAATGGGCATGGACAGGTCCTGGTAATGACTTGTATTTTGTGTAACAAAACGTTATACGGTGTGCTGGCCAATTGGAGAGGGTCAGTTTAGTGATTGGGAGACCTTCCCTGCTTGAAGCGAAGGCAACAAAAAGTTGAGAAGTCTTCCTGATCTATTTAGTTCGATTAGTATAGTATCATAATATACGATAGACGTCTAGAGTATGTAAGAGGTGTTCACCTCGACTGGAGTGTTCAGGATAATATACTGGTAATACCAGGGATTGATTTAAGGTGTGTTCTGACACTACCTTAGGTAGGAAGGAAGGGTTGGTACGAAGTGCCACTCTGTCTTTGTGGAAAATGAAGTTAGGTGCTCTACACATGAGGGCATGGAGCTTGGAAATGCATCGAGCTGAAGTGACAGCCACTAAGAATAGTATTTTCCAAGAAAGCAAATGGAGGTCACAAGTGGCTGCCGGTTCAAAGGGCTCAAGAGTTAATTTCTCTATTAGAAAATTGAGATCCCACAGAGGAGTGGGTCTTCTGATAGGTGGCTTCATATGTAACATTCCTCTTAGAAACATTTTGGATAGATGATGTTGATACAGTAATCTGCCATCCAGAGGTTCGTGGAAGGCGGAAATAGAGGCCAAACGGACTAATAGCTTAACCCTGTCTCGGCAATCAAGGCCAGGTAATCCATGACTTTCGTCAGTGGACAGAAAGAGGGAGCCAATGTCCGGGAAGCAGCCCAGATGGAAAAGCGTTTCCCTTTGGCATTATATGTTTCCCTGGTCACTGGTTTACGTGAGGCCAGTAATATATTGGCAACAGGGGAGGACACTTGTAAACATGCTATGAAAGCGTCTTCAGGAGCCAAGCATGAAGGTATAGTAGTGCCTTCAGGCTGGGATGTAGAAGAGTCCCTTGATTCTGAGTCAAGAGATCTGGTCTGACTGGCAACGGAACGGGTTCCACCACTGAGAACTGTTGAAGGAGGGGGAACCACACCTGCCGAGACCACAGAGGGGCAATGAGGATCATGGTGGCAGGTTCGAGTTGTAATTTCAGTAGAGTCCGTTGCAGGAGTGGAGCGGGGTGGCATATAAGAACCGCCCTGTCCACGCTTGGGACAGGGCATCTATAGACCATCCCTTTTTGTTTGGGACAATGGAATAGTATCTGGGGAGACGGTGGTTGACTGGGGAGGCAAACAGATCCAGTTGTGGGGTCCCCCACAGATGAAAGATTTTCTGAAGCACTTTGTGATGAAGTGTCCATTCGTATGCGGATGACTGGTGACTGAGAAGGTCGGCCATGAGGTTGTGATGTCCTAGTAGATGGATGGCTGTCAGTACAAGGTGTTGCCGAATGGCATCCTGTCAGACTGCAAGCGTCTCTTTGGACAGAGTACGGGATTTCGTACCTCCCTGTTTGTTGAGGTAGAACACTACTGCGGTGTTGTCTGACTGAATCAGCAATGGTCCCAGAGACAAGTGAGGTTGAAAGGCCTGGAGGGCTAGGCGAACCGCCCTCAGCTCCAGGAGACTGATGTGGGGATGAGGGATGGAATTGCTCCATTTGCCTTGTGTCCTGTAAGAACCCAGGTGTGCACCCCATCCTTCCAGGGATGCATCCGTAGTCAACGCCTGCTGGGGTGGGGGGAATTGAATGGCATGCCTTGACATAGGTTGTCTCAGAGGGTCCACCATCCATACTAGAGCGGACCGCAACGTGGGAGTGACTCTGATTTTGTCTTCAAAATTTCCTGTTCTTTGAGACCACTGGTTCTGGAGAACTCACTGAACTGGTCTCATGTGCAGATGGGCAAATGCTACCATAGGGATGGTAGCGGCCATGTGTCCTAGGAGGCATAACATGCGTCTGGCTGTGACTACTTTCTGGGTTTGAATCTGGAATGCCAGAGAAAGAAGCCTGTCTTGTCTGTCTGCTGGGAGGTAGGCCCTGGCAGAGAATGTCTAGGACTGCTCCTATATATTCGAGCGACTGTGTAGGGGGTTAGACTGGACTTCAGCCAATTGACCGTAATCCCTAGAGCTTGGAACAGAGTTAGGGTTGCTTCTAGGGAGAAAAGCAGAGAGGCTTTGGACTCTGCCTTGATAAGCCAGTCATCCAAATATGGGAAGACAAAGTGCCCGTCCCGTAGTAGGGCTGCTGCTACTACCGCTAGGCACTTGGTAAACACTCTTGGGGCAGATGAGGAGCCCGAACGGAAGTGTTCGAAACTAGTAGTGTTGACCCAACAGGTGAAAACGAAGGAAACTGTGATGGGCAGGATGGATAGGGATATGTAGGTAGGCACCAGTCATATCCAGGGCACATAGCCAATCCTCTTGTTTCAATATTGGCATGATGGAATTTAGGGTGACCATGCGGAACCTTTTGTACTGGACATAGAGGTTCAATTGTCTGAGGTCCAGTATTGGTCTGAGATCTCCAGTTTGTCTGGGTACCAGGAAGAAGTGGGAGTAAAACCCCTTTTGGTGTTCTGTAGGGGGTACCAGGTAAATGGCCTTCTTGGTTAGAAGAGCCTGCAGTTCCTCCTGGAGATTAGGACTATGGTTGGGTGGGGCGCTTGGAAAGTAGTTCCAGAGTGTGACTCCTCTGAATATTCCGAAGTACCTACTCATCCAATGTGATCGTTTTCCAGGCGTCCGAGTGGAAGGCAAAACAACCGCCCACAACTTCAGAGGCCTGATCGAGGATGCATGGATAGAGCCCCAGTTGGTCACTGGGAGGCGGGCTGATCAGCCCCACCAGGAGGGTGGGAACAGGGGCCCTTAGCAGTAGAGCTGTTGGTTCTGGTAGACTGGGAACAACCTCGGAATCCGCCTCTATGTGAGCCTCTGTATTTTCCACCTCTTGGAATAAAAAGAGGATTGAGGATGGTATGATGGCTGGGATGTATGCTACATGCCATGCACCGTGCGTAAATTTCTTCCTGAGGATTGGAGATAATCTATCAGTGTTTGCGTACCTGGACAAATTGTTTGGACCCATTAAAGGAGGCACTGACCACTCTGTGCTGTACATCAAGTGTAAAACCTGAGACGCGAAGCCAAGCATGGCGATGCAAGGTAATGCCGGTTGCTGACATGCGGGCCGAAGTATCGACCACATCATATCCCGAATGAAGTAGGTGTCAGGAAATGGAGCTGCCAGTAGATATTGTAGCCAGTAATTGTTCCCTTTCCTGTGAAGGAGGGAGTTTATTGACTAATTCAATGGCCAAGGACCAGAGCGTATGCTGGTATCTGACCATGGGTCCCATATAATTTAGGATTCTGAGATTCATGTTACCTGCTTGGAATACCTTTTTCCCCCAGATAGTCTATCCTACAGGAATCTTAATCCAGAGGTAAGGCGCTCATGTGTTTCGGTCATTTAGTATGATCATGAGTGGCAGTAATCACCACTAAATCCACCTCAGGAGTGGTGGATAGAAAGGGATGATCCAGAGGAGCCTGGTAGAGGTGATCCGCCTTGCAGGGAATAGCCGGAACATTAAAAGGCTGGTTCCAGGATGCAAGCATAGCATTTTGGTAGGTTTGGTTTAGTGGGGGTACCACTAAGATTGGATCCTCTGGTAACTCTAGATAGTCTGCCATATCCTTACATTGTTTGTCATGTTCGGTAGTAGAAAATCCCATGACTTTCTGGATTTGGACCATCATCTCATGGAAGGATGGGTCATCTGGAGGAGAGGCAGCTGTGTGCCTGGATAAATCCTCATTGAGAGAGGAAACCTCCGATAGGTGAGACTGGGGCTGGAAATCCACATCCTGAAATTCCTCATCCTCCAGATCTCCAGTAAAATCTACCGGAAACTCAGCCTTGTCTCATAGGTAGTCATCCACATACGAGGGAGGTGACCAGGGTGGTGAAGGATCTCTGTCACCCTGGAAACATTTAGGTGGAGGAGTAGGTGAATGGTATGGGAGGCTCGGCACTCCTGGGTAGGAGGGCTGAGCATGCCGCGTGGCATGCAAGATGTGCTGAACTACTGAAGTAACGTCCAGCTGGGAACTGGGGCTGGGGGGACCTGGGAAACTGGGGGACTGTGGCGGGGGGGATTGGACATGTGGCTTGAGCAGGTCTTGCCCCTGGGTGGTAAAGGCCAGGGTCCCAATGCCTGTCCACCTGGACCCTGTGAGTGTCTACCTGTGAAGGTGGAGGGGCAGTATGCATGGCAAATGCCGTCAGTTTCCCCAGTGGAATGAGACTCCTCGTCGATGGAGCTGCCTGGGAACCGGTATTATGAAGTGAAAATGACGTCCCCGTCGACGGAAGAGGAGCCCCCGTCGATGGGACGTCGAAGGAACCCACCAGAGGTTCTTCACATACTGCTGTCAACATGCTGGAAAGCACAGTCAATGAGAGGGTATAATCTCCCGACGAGGAGGCAGTCTGAGAATGCACGATCGACGGTGGGGTACCTGTAACTGTGGCTGTCGACAAGCGCTTAGACATGGAGCTTGAGGAGGGCTTCTCCTTCTCGTGCTGTTTATGAGAATAAGTGGAGGGGGAGCTCTTGGGACGAGTCCCCGATTCTCCAAGAGAGACAATTTCTGCTCCATTAAATGTTTTTAGATTTCCTGCAGCCGTCATCGAAAATCTCGGCAATGTATGCAGGAAGTGGTGTCGTGTGTGGATCCCAGACACCTTACACAAGTGGTGTGGTTGTCGAAGCAGTAGATCTTTCTACCGCAATGTCAGGAATGAAATAGCACTATCTTGCTTGAAGATTCTTTGGACATTCGTCGTTTGCTCAAATTCTCATTGATGACTGTTGTTTGAAGTTGCTCTAGCTTGCTGCGTGTGAGCGGAAGATGGCGGGAATATGAACTAAGGATACCAGGGACCGCCCACACTTATATAGGAAACAGGAAACTGATGTCGTGTGGACGGCCCCTGGAAAAGACTGCTAAAAGAGCTGCCATGTGCTACAGCGACCTCTGGCGACGACGCAAGTGTATTACCTGCTGCAAGAGACCACTCCGTGGAAGATCTACTGTTATAGGCGAGTAACCGGTTCTTCTAGGATCATGGATATGTTGCACTGTCCACACTTGTTGGCAGACTGCTAGCAATTCTCCAGGAGGAGGGAAACAAGGCGCACACCCCCTACTTGGGAAACAGAGATTGGAGAACTAAGGCCCCAAAACCAGCATCCCGGCGTGACTCTAGGTCGATGTGGTAGTGGGAAATGAAGGTGTTTACTGACTTCCAGGTAGCAGCCTTGCAGATTTCCTAGATAGGGATGTCCCTGGAAGCAGCCACCGATGCAGCAGTATGGCAGGTGGAGTAAGCTCTTGCCCTTACAGGAGGCTCCTTGCCCGCCAACTTATAGCAGAGATTAATGTATGATGTACTCCATCTGCCAATCATCCGCTTGGATGCAGGTCTTCAGCGTAGGTGACAAACAGCTGGCAAACCTCTCCTGAACTTCAGCCGTCTGCTCCTTATAATAAGAGAGCGCTTATCTCAGGTCCAAAGTATGGAGCCTGTACTCAGCCACCGAGATGTAACTGGGGTAGTACACTTGCAGAGTCAACACCTGGTTAAGGTGAAATTCTGATACCATCTTCGGAAGGAATTTTGGGTGGGAGCGCAGGACAACCTTGTCCCTGTGGAAGACCAGGTAAGGAGACTCGACAGAGAGCGCCTATAGCTCCCCAGTACTTCTAGCTGACGTGATGGCCACCAAGAAGGCAGTCTTTCATGACAGATGTGACATCTCACACCTGTGCATCGGTTCGAATGGCTTGCCCATGAGCTTTGCCAGTACTAGCAGTAGATCCCACAGAGGTGGTGGTTCTCGCACCGGAGGGGAAATATGGTTGAGGCATTTAAAGAAGTGCCAGAAGGAGGAGTGCGAGCCGAGCGCCGGAGAGTATGGACGCCTGAAAACCAAGCTGCTGCCTCACCGCTAAATAAGCACTTTATATGCTGCTAATTTAAAAAATTTCTGAGCGGGTTTGTTTTAATTTAATAGATAAATTACTGGTCTAACGATTTATCTATACATTTTAAAAGGTATAACCTTACTTTAGTGTTTTCCCATGGTTTAAAGTTACCGCTGGTCCATTTCAAAGGATGCCGCCACCAAACGGTAGACATGGTACGGAAGCGCCTCACAAGCAAGCTACAACGGCAAACTTCCCAGGTATCGATGTTGCCACTAAATCAAATATTCAAGAACTTAAAGACATGGTGGCTAACATTAATATAAATATGTTAGACATGAAGGATGGTTTGGGTCAACTAAAAAAAGCAAATGAACAAATCATTGCAAGAACTGCTGAAGCGGACGAAAAAATTGCTTTTCTTGAAAAAATAGTGAGCCAACAAAATGATCAAATTAACTACTTAATGGACAAAATTGATGATACTGAAAACGGAGGGAGAAGGAACAATATCAGAATAGTGGGTGTTCTGGAAGATTTAGAAGGCAACAGTATGGTGGATATTCTAAATTATCACTGGGCTTGGCCCATTGAAATTGAGAGGGCACATCGTTCATTAGCATTGAAACCTCAGTCTGGAGGCAGACTGACACCTATTACTGCAAATTTTCTGAGGTACAGTACTCCATTAAAGAGGAAGTATTAAATTGGAGGGGGAATAGAATTTACTTCTTTCCGGACTTTTCAGGGGAAACTGTAGACAAACGGAGAGCCTTTTACGAGGTGAAATCACATTTGCAGAAACTGAATGTTCAGTATTATTTTAAATATCCTGCCATTTTAACTGTTTTGGCACTGGGTGAGCATCCACAATACTGCGAAAATCCCAAACAGGTATGGGATGTTATAAACTTAATTTCAAACAGGGCCCCAACATCAACTGTCAGTTTGTCCTCAAATCACACTCAGCCTTCCATGCCCCTGCGTGCCATTTTGCCTACCTGTCAATCTGTGGTGTCTATGGATCAGTATTGTACGCGTGATCAGCTGAGTACTAGCACAGTTCAAGCACCCTTAAGTGCTTTCCAGGAATCTGCTCAAGTGACAATATGTACCACACTGCCTTACTCCACTGTTTTGAGGAATAAAACTCCTAGTACCCCCAAAACTGCATTGCTATCCTCCTCTATTAACAGGAATAGTAGGCCAACAGCAAAACAGTTTTTTACTCCACGCCAAATGCAGCCCGGGTTCGCTCCGAAGAAGTGGAATAAGATTAGTACCTCACCAGTCAATGAAAATCATCTGGTCCCTCAGACGAAGTCTCCAACTAATCTGGTTAAAAGTAAAGCCTCAGAAAGAAACATCTCTCATGAAAGACCCATGAACTAGGAAGTGCGCTCAGAGGTCAGATGTCAGTATTTGCCTCCCACCATTCAAGGGTTGATTTCCGGTGGAAATTTGTGGAACAGATCACACATCTAAACAACGTCGTTACAGAACCTTTGCTTAATCTGTGATATACTTTAGTTTTAAACTTTTTGTTTCTTTTCCTCATGGTTTCTATTTCTTGTTTGTCTTTCTCTTCGATGACACTTGCTGATGTATGAAGCACAAAGGATACTTGAATAACAGGCTGCTCCAGGTAAGTGAGCAGAGTCCTTGTTAACTTAAAATCGGTCCTTTTTTACGGTTGCTAAGCAATGCATGATTAAAATAACCCAGTTCAGCTTTCAAATGTCAAAATGCAAAACTGGCTGGTTTTAAAGACAGCTATATTTTTGTTCTTACAAAGTGGTTAAATACTTAATAAAGCATTTTTAGTACATTGGATCTCTGGTATGTTCTGAGGTATTATAAAGAGGATATATAATGTTTTCTTTTTTTTGGTATTCGGCTGAGATGGCACTGTTTTACTCATTTTTTCTCTCTCCCATAATACTCTTTCTGTAACTTACATTGACTCAAGAAAGAAACATGTGGTCTTGGGACATGGCTTACTAGTATGCTTGTATATTTGCCTTCTAGGCTGGCCATAGTATCCTTATCTTACGCAGTATACAGGCCTTACGAAATTTGATACAATAATATAGGCAGGTTAAACGTGACCTTTATTCCTGCAGGGAGCTGTAGCATTATAAGGAAAACAGACCTATTACTAACATACCTACAGCTGTGTCCAGGTACACCATCAAGGCCATGAGGTCGTCATGACACTTTTTGGGCTGGCTGAAGAAAAGTGTGGGTAAATAATATATTTAAAAAAGGACTGAAATGATATACTGAATGTGTATCTGAGTACATTGTTTATGTTGCAGGGAGCTGCAATAAAATATGAGACTCTATAAATAAACATGGTCTATGATTTAGCTTTGCCGCACCAACAGAAGGATACGCTAGACAGATGAATTTGAATGTTTGTGTTGAATGCGATACTTTGGTTGTTAATTGCTAATACTTAGTGCCAGATGTCTCATAATCAGGTTTATTACATTTTCTTATTACCAGTGGTGTGGTTTTGGGGTGCTGTCTCTGCCGAATCCCAATATGAGAGGCTTTATGGTATACATTGTTATGTCCAAATAAGAGTATCACCCTTTGTTATGCTGTCAAACATACTTCAGGTAAAGGTATTGAGTTCTTATGATACCTAACATCTTAAGAAAAGATGACGCTAGCTGAATCTGTTTCCTTGCAAATACATTAAGAATACTGCGGTGGGGCGGACTTTTAGGGAGTCCATTAGTAGAGAGAAAAAAAAAAAAGAGGAGTTCATAGAAGTGATTTTTGCTTCTTGTTCTCCATCTGTCAGGGATTTATTTAACTCTAAAAATTGATTAGCGTTTTGCTCATAAAAGTGCTAAATCTTTGTGACAATGCATAGCTCTTACCTCACTGTGTTTAACAAACACAGCACTTCTAGAAAATCTATATAAATAATTTCTGTACAGTTAGTATAGACCCAAGAAAAAAAACTGCTAATCACTTATTTAAAACCCTGATCTGTGGTTGAAATACAAATAGTTTATTTTATCCTTAATAACTATAAGCTATATTTTAATTGTTCAATATAGTTGTGCTATAAGCTTTTGTTGAGTGTTTCTAAACATATCTCTTTACATTACTATAACTGCTGTTTTTTCTTTTAAAGGTCACCATTTGTAAGTTTGCTAACCCAGTAGTTTGTACAAGTTAGATTTTGAGTGGTGTTAGTATATTTAGCTTTATAAAGTTTTCTAAGGAATTATTTAACAATGGATATCAGAAAGAAAAAAATAGTTTCATGGAATATTAAGGGTTGTCATAATCCTATTAAGAGGACAAAGGTTTTATCTTTTCTGAAATCACTATGAACAGACATAGCATTCATTCAAGAAATTAATCTTACGGGGGAGGAACTTTTAGAACTGAAAAAAACATAGGTGGGATCAGTAATAGGTAGTTTATACAATTCTAAAAGCAGAGGAGTTTGTATTCTATTTAACAAAAATCTGAATCTAGTCATTAAATCTAAAACAGAAGATCCGTAGGGTAGATATCTTATTGTCAGTGTTCAAATTGATGGGGTTCACACTACTCTGACCAAACTATATGCTCCTATTGTTAAACAAGGTGAATTCTTCGCTGCTATGGCAGACAGACTTGGGTCTTTTGATTCTAAATCTCTAATTCTGGCGGGTGACATGAACACTACATTGGATAATTTTCTGGACAGACGCTTCTCACATAACTACAGAACAAATGGTTTCATCCAGAGCCTTCAATAAATTCTGTAAAGAACTAGGCCTGGTGGATTCTTGGAGAGTGACACACCCCAGAGATAAAGATTTCACTTTTAAGTCATGTAGACAAAACTCTTATTGTAGGTTGGATTATATGCCAATTGCTAAACAGTTATTGGTAGGTCTAGCTAGCAGCAATATAGGAAATATGTTTATCTCTGATCATGTCCCAGTATCAACTGGTATTCAGTTGGAGGACGTATCAGAACCAAAAGGGCTTTGGAGATTTAATAGTAGCCTTTTGAAGGACAATCATTTTTCCAAAATGCTAAACACTGAGATCAAGCAATTCCTCACAGAAAATGATAATGGTGAGGTGTCTAATGGCATATTATGGGATGCTCTAAAGGCCTATATGAGAGGCAGGATAATCTCATTTGCTAGCCACAAAAAGAAAATGCAGAATGAGGAGCTATTAAATTTGGAGAAAAATCTTAAGTTAAAAGAATCACAATATATACTATCAGGATGCTCTGATGCTAAACTGCTCTCAGAGACAGTAGGATTAATATATGAGGTTAACACTATATATAATCGCAAAGCTGAATTTTCA
Organism: Neoceratodus forsteri; assembly: GCA_016271365.2. NCBI lineage: Eukaryota > Metazoa > Chordata > Ceratodontiformes > Ceratodontidae > Neoceratodus > Neoceratodus forsteri. Next base: position 99,116,313 of record JADMNL010000027.1, on the reverse strand, counting down.
CTTTTTAGACTAAAACAAAAGTACTGGGAGTCTGGTGAAGCACAAGGAAAGTTACTAGCACATAGGCTTCGGAAAGCTACAGAATCGTCAAAAATTGCCTCAATCAGAGTTGGAGTTTCGAAACATTTTATTCAAATTTATATAAATCTGAAGTTTCATTTGAAGAAGAGTTATTAAACTCCTTTATTAGTAATATTAAACTACCTGCTATTTCAGAGAAAGATAAATTGGCATTTAACAACCCCTTTACAAAAGAAGAAATAGTTAAAGCTGCTATGGCCACACCTACAGGTAAGGCACCAGGCCTAGACGGCTTTCTTCAGGCAAATTTTACCAAGCAGTAACTCAAGACACTGCCCCTCTGCTGAACAGTGTTTTTACTGAATCCTTGAATTCAGAAATGTTACTTGCTTCTATGAGAGAAGCTGCTATAAACGTAATACCAAAGAAAAATAAAGATCACACTAGTTGTGACAACTACAGACCCATATCTTTAATTAATGTAGACTGTAAACTATTGACTAAAATGATTGCTAACAGACTCAATAATCTTATTCCCCAACTAATTCATCTGGATCAAGTGGGCTTTGTAAAAGGTCGTAACAATGCTGATTTGATAAAGAAGGCCCTACACACATTTTATATAATGCAAGAAATTTAGACAATAAACCTTTTCTTCTTTCTCTTGATGCAAAATAAAGCCTTTGATAGGCTTGAATGGGGATACCTTCAAAGTGTTCTACCTAAGTATAACTTAGGGGAACAATTTTGTGGATGGGTGAAAGTTCTATATCATCATATATCGGCTAAGGTTAAAGTTAATGGTGTGCTGTCGGGCGATTTTGACATTCTTAGGGGGACTAGACAGGGGTGCCTCCTTTCTCCACTACTATTTATTTTGGCTTCAGAACCATTATTAATTAAAATCAGGTCTACAACAGATATTAAAAGGAATGGGTTTGGGGAAACATAGCAAGCTTTTAGCTTATGCAGATGATTTATTACTTACATTTTCAAACCCAAGGTCATCGCTAAAACCTCTTCTAGAATTGATACACTCCCTTCTCCCAGTTTTCAGGCTTCAAAATTAACTTTGACAAATCAGAAATACTCTCAATCTATAAGGTGGTATGCGACCCTCAGACTTCAACCAGTTTAGTTTTAAAGTCTCCACTTAAACAGTCAGGTTCTTAGGAGTGGATTTGTGTGGAGATTTTAATATGTTTAGCAGTCTTAATTTTAATAGTTTATTTGACTCTCTGAAATTAGATTTACAGAGATGGAGTCCGATGCTTCTATCTTTCTGGGGTAAAATACAGGTTATTAATATGATCTTAGCACCTAAGATTTATTATCATTTGCGTCATATGCCAATTCAGTTACCAGAGAAATATTTCAAACTTCTAGATTCGGCTTTATTAAAATACCTGTGGAATAATAAGTCAGCCAGGATATCTAAACTTAAGCTTCAACAACCCAGAATAAATGGAGGGTTTAACTATCCAGACCTTAGAGCTAGACATGATGCATTTCTGGTCTCTCAAACCATCAAGACACTCTGGTTACAGGATACAAATTTAATACCAGGGTGGGCAGATATAGAAAAACACCTGCTGAAAGGAGCCAATCCCAGAATTATTTTATTCACAGAAATGCCAAAAGAAGTAAAATCTCACCCCATTTTAAGAGCCACATCAAGTGCATGGTTTAGGATTGCCAAACTGTTAGATTGGAATCCAGTTCTTTCCCCACACTGTCCAATATGGCTTAATAAACTGTTTCAATGGGCAGGGAAAACCTTAAATTGGCATATTTGGAAGGCAAAGGGAATCAGATATTTAAATGATTTATTAGACCAAAGTACAGCATCATTGATGTTTTTTGCAGATTTGGCTAAAAAGTTCATGTTGCCCAGAACAGAGTTTTATAAGTATTTACAGCTGAGGCAAATTTTAGAAGAAAAAGTGAATGATTCAATCACATGACCCCCGTCCCCCCAATCATTTCATGGATAAAACATTTACCACTAATAAAGGCTGTAGAACTATTTACAGCATGGTGCTAGATGCTAGGGATAAGCCAATTCAAACTCTTATCCTCAAATGGGAAACGGAGTTAGGCTCTACCATATCACATGAGGAGTGGGATTATAGCTGGACAAACATTCTTAAGGCATGTAAGGAGGCAAAAAGTAGGCTTACACATTATAAAATACTGCATAGATGGCATCACACACCAGAAAAATTGTTTAAAATGGGCATTTCCGATAATAAATGTTGGAGAGGCTGCAATGATATTGGTACTATCTCTCATATTATCTGGTCTTGTCCATTAATGCACTAATTTTGGGATGAGATTCTTGGTGCTTGTGAAAAAAATTTTGGGGAAATCTGTTGTCTCCTCAGGGAAATTAATAATTCTGGGCATTACTTCAGACTTAACTCATTGGTCCCAATTCAGTATGTTATGGTTACTAATAGCTTTTATCTCTGCTAAAAATGTAATATTTAAGAGATGGAAACAAACCTCTCCTCCCTCTCTTTCTGAATGGTTAGATGAAAAGTCTACCAGGGCAAGTTAAGAAAGATCAGCTTTTATTTGTTGTGATTGTATAGAAACCTTTTTAGATATTTGGAATCCTTTTCTACAATCAATATTATGTAAAAGAGATAGAAAATAACTATTATAAGTTATATTTTTAGAGACTTTGCTTTGATGTCTTGTTAAGTGAATATTTTCATTTAGTCTGTTAATTTAAGTTATATAATCTTATTCTTTATTTTATTTATTTATTTTTTATTCTGTTGTTCAAAGATTATATAAACAAAAGTTTATGTTTTGTATGTATTTTATGAACTCTTAATAAAAATTTTAATTATAAAAAAAAAAAAAAAAGGCACCAGACCACCTTCTCCTGTGCCACCGTCTGTTGACCAGCCCATGCCCGGTAAGCAGAGATGGCTGCCAGATGCACCTTAAGGGTCATAGACCAAAGACCCCCTTTGGACAGGGACCAAAGGTAGTTGAGGATGCTAGCTACCGGACAGGACAAAGTGTTCAGGCCCTTGCCCTGGCAGGCTGGCACCAAATGGAAAATCTTTTCCATTTGAAGGCATAGCACCTCCTGGTCGACTACTTCCTAGATGCCTAGACAACAGTGAGTACATCCTCGGAGAGACCCAAAGCCTGGAACTCTAGCCGCTCAAGAACCAGGCTGCCAGGTGCAGGGATTGAAGGTCCAGATGGAATACCTTCCCCTGATTGACTGATATCAGGTCTGGATGTACAGGAAGACTCCTCGGAGGCCTGGAGCTGAGGCTGAGGAGATCTGGATACCAGAACTGGCGAGGTCAGTCTGGGGCTACCAGGATCACCTGTGCCTTGTCCCTCTTGACATTGAGGATCACCTTGTGAACTAAGGGATGTGGAGGGAAGGCATAGAAGAGGCCTGGGTTCCACGGCCTCGAGAAGGCATCCCCCTGCAGCAAGCCCTGCTGGGGGGGGGGCGGGCATGAATCAGCCTCAGCTTGGTGTTCCCTCCTGAGGGGGCGGGCACAAAACAGCCTCAGCTCTGCATTCTCCCTGGAGGCGAACAGATCCACCTGAGGTTTGCCCCAGTGGGAGAACAGGCTGTGTACTATCTCGGGATGGAGAGACCACTCGTGGGAAGCCTCACCCATATGGCTGAGAGCATCTGCCAGTTGATTTGAGGCTCCTGCCACATGGATGGCTAGGAGATCTGCCTCCAGTTGGTTCACGAGAGTCCAGATGCGGAGTGCTTCCCTGCACAGAGGTGTAGTGCATGCCACCCTGCTTGTTGAGATAGTAGATAGTTGTGTTATTGTCCATCTGGACTTGCACCACCTGACCCTGAAGGAGCGGAGCAAATGCCGACAGTGACAGCTGGACTGTTTTGAGCTCCAGCAGGTTGATACGACATTGGGATTCTTCAGGGGTCCACAGCCCGTGGACTCTGTGTGATTCCCCATGTGGGCACCCCAGCCCGTGAGAGAGGCATCAGTCGTAAGAATGACTGTCGGCTCGGGACACACAAATGGGATCCCTTCCTGCAAGTGTGCTAGGATGGTCCACCACTGGAGAGCGTCCCATATTTTCCTAGTCACAGTGACCAGCTGGTTGAAGTGACCATGTCACAGAGTCCACTGGCTGGCCAGCTCCCATTGAAGGGGGCACATATGCCACCGGGCCCATTGGATCATGGCGGTGCAGGCAGCCATGTACCCCAGAAGGCGCAGGAAGTCCGGGGCAGGGCGCAAGTGCCCAACCAGAAACGACTGGGCAAAGAAGGAGAGAACCTCCGCCCTGTCCATCAGGAGCCTGGCTCTGGCTCGGCAAGAGTCGAGCTCTGCCCTGATAAAGCAGATCACCTGAGAAGCTACGAGTTCCGATTTGGTCTCACTGTCCAGGAAACCAAGTTCGATGCAGGTCTGGAGGGCCAGATCCCTGGACTTCCTCCTGTCTGGAGAAACCTGCTATGAGCCAATCATCGAGACAGGGGTACACTCTGACCCCTCGACACCAAAAATGGGCAGTCACCACTGCAATGCATCTGCTGAAGACCCGAGAGGCCAATGACAGGCCGAACGGCATGGCTCGAAACTCAAAGAGAGCTCCCTCCACTCGAGAACGGAGGAACCTGCAGTGAGACAGACGGATCGGAATGTGAAAGAATGTGTTCTGGAGATCCAGAGAGCAAAACCACATGTTCTGCTCGAGAGATAGTATGATCTGAGACAGAGTTACCATCCTGAATGTGCGGGACCTGAGAAATTGGTTCAGGTCATGCAGCTCTAGAATGGGGCGTCAGCCCTCGTCTGCTTCAGGACCAGGAAATACCTGGAAACAAACCCTGAGTTGACATGGGGATCTGCGACTCTGGCCACTACCTCCTTGCGGAGGAGTTGAGCGATGTCGTCTCGGAGAGCTGGTGGAGTGTGCATGGACACCATATACTCCCGTGGGGTGCGGGCTTGGCTTGGTGGGTACTGCGCGAATTCCTGAGACAGCCCCTGGCTGACCTCTTCCAGAACCCACCTGTCCATTGTAACAGCGGACCAGGCAGAAAGGAAGTGGTGGAGCCGGTCCCCAACGGAAGGACCCAGAGCTGGTGTGACGGGTATGGGGTTGGCTACCCTCATCCTGTCACTGTACAGGCTTGGAGGAGGAGGAGGATCCAGTTTGGGGACCACCGGGACCCTTTCCTCCGGGCTGCTGGGGACCCTGACTTGGGCCAAGGGTGCCAAGGTTGAGCCTGCTGCTGCTGTTGCTGCCCCGACTGGAAATGGGGCTGCTTGGCCACAGGGGCAGAAGGTCGAAAAGGCTTTTTTTTCTTCTGCTTTTTGGAACCCTGGGGTTCCTTCTGAGCAGAAGTCACAGAGTCCAAGGTGGCACTGCACTTCTGTATACGCTCGAGATGACCATCCACTCCTGGACTGAAGAGGTTGGTACCCAGGAAAGGGACGTCTGTTAACTTGTGTTGAGTGTCCACCATGAAGGTGGAAACCCTCAGCCAGGCCCTGTGGTGCATAGCAACTGCGGCCGCCACTGAGCGGGCGCAAGAGTCCCCAAGGCCCAGAGCCGTTTGGAGCTGCTTCGCAATTGCCCAGCCCTGGTCATGGACCTGCTTGACTGTGGTCTGGAGGTCTGCAGGGAGGTGAGGAAGAACCTCATCAAGAGAGCCCTGAAGGGCATGAGAAAAAATGTGCCATGATGATGTCCGAGCTTGCCTGACAAAGGCCCAGCGAAGAGACGGCATAGACTTACGAACATACGTAATTTGCCAGCAGATAAAGGCCTAGAGGTCTATCAAGTCTGCTCAAATGTGCAGCTAGCACCCCTTATTCTACAGCTGCCCCTCTCTTTCAATGTCCCATGTCTTAGCCGGCTGGCCTGACGGGGCACTGAGAAGCCAGGGAACGAGGCTGAAACCTCAACCGAAGTTGAGATAGAAGATTTCTGGGACTGAGATCTCTCATGGTACCAAGAACGTCGTCAGCAAGACGATCTTTCCTTGTGCTCCTTACAGGACTGAGAGACGTGCGCACCTGAGGGGCCCTCTCCCTTGGTAGGGAGGGACTGACACATCTCCCAAAAGGAGCCTGAAAAGGAGGAGCCCAGATTGAGTGGGACGAAGATCGACATAGAAAAGGACCGATCTGCATCTCGAGCCACCTCCTCTTTGAAGGCCTTCCTATGTTCCAACTGCTCAGCGGACCCCCGCAGCTGCAGAGACTGCCCAACGGGCTTCCTTGGATTTGACTGGCGGGTTCCATTTCTCCGGTGTGCTCAATTGCAGTCATGCAAGATGATCATCCAAAACATTTGGATGAAATGCACGACACATTTCTCACACCTGGGTGTCATGATCGTGACCCAGGCAGTAAACGCACAAGGTATGCGTGTTGGTCATAGATATCTTTTGCCTGCACAGGCAGTGGCAGAAACCAGGCAAGGACTTGTCCTCCATCACAGTCGAGATCGCGAAGTGATTAGGAGAAACTCTAATGAGTCTAAGTTTAGGTAAATCCATAGATATATGTGCCAGGGCCTACACTAACACATGAGCGATTAGGAGGGAACCTGAATCTTCCAGCGGAAAGGAAGATCTGACATCATGGGGCAGAGCCGAGGGATATACCACCCGGGTGGGTGGGAGGAGCCAGATTTTAGACCTTCTGGCAAGATTCTTAAAGGGAAAGGACATGCCAACAAGTGTGGATAGAACAACATAGCCACGATCCTAGAAATGAAAATTACATACTTGATGTAATTCTTGATCTTCCAGAATATCTTCATCGGTTATTCACACTTATGGGTCTGTGCCGGAGGCACTAGGACCCAGTGGGACAAAGTCTCATGCTGTCTACAGCTTAGGGACCGACACTGGTGCCAGTGCTGCCCACGAGGCAGACATACTGACTACCAACTTAGAGAAGAACTAATATGTGGGCCTAAGTGGCACAGAGGTAGCAGGTAAAAAGGAGCCAGAGCCTACTAGTCACCTGGACAAGAAGGTGGAGAAGGGCAACAGCCCTGGTACAGAGTTCTGGCTAAACTGGAGAGACCAGAAGGAATCTCCTAGGAAGAGAGTATGTAAATAGGCTTTGTACTACAAGTACAAGGAGAGGTTGGAAAGAGAGACAGGATAAAGGATATAGGTATCGTCTTGCAATTCCCCAAATGAGGGAGAGAGAGAGAAGGCTGCAAAAGGAGTAAGGATAATCCCTGAGCTGTCCTCCTCTCCAGGGTAAAGGCTGGTAACACCCAAGGAGGCTGAACTGCAGCTGGCAGGCGAGTATGCTGAAAAAAGGAACAGGCCTAGGCTACGTACAACTACAGGGGACAGAAGCGCAGCTGGCCATGTTCGTTTTTTTTTTTTTTTTTTTTTATTATTATCTGTTTATGCCCCTTCCTATTCCACACCTGTTCCTCTCTTCAGGGCTCCCCATGGTGACCGCACAGGCTGCACCGGAGGTTGGGGGCTATCCACTTCCACAGCTGCCCCGCTCCCATGAACCTTGAAGTCTCAGCTTGCCCCCCGAGCGGGGAGGAGGAGTCCCCCTTTTCCCTCCTTACCTTGAAGTGGAGCAGGCACACTCTGTGGAGCTTCTTCCTGATCCCTCCAGTCGCCGGCGCCAGGAACCCATCTTCAGGAACCAAAATGGGGAGTTTCTGTTTTTTCTGGACCCACCCCCTGCTGATGTCAATGCGCGGGGAGGACCCAAGGAGACGAAGGCATGCTGAGATGTGTTTTCACTCCGGACCCTCAGCCGACATCCCTCGCTCCCTGAGATTACTGCTTCCTCAGTTGCACCTCCACCCGTGGTCACCCAGGTGGCAGTATAGCAGCGGGGAATGCAGTCCACCCTCCCCGGGGAAGGATAGCGGGCCTCCGGGAGCCCGCTCCTCCACCCTCCCGGCCCTCCATCAACCCAGGCTTGCTAGCGAACCTAGGTTGCTGGCGTCGCAAGTGGTAGCATTACTACTGCGCCGGCAGGCCAGCTTGCTCACCTAAGTTTTAACATATTAACAATATTAACACAGCCTTGGATGAAAATAAAAATGCTGAAATGGAGGAGGAGGAACAAAGGGTTAAGAAAGCAGGGAATGGAACTTCCCTTCAAGAGAAACTTTTTTTTTTGAGGGATAAGGACCCCAAAAATCAGGGTCTTTCTCCTTTACTCCCCCCAGTGAGCATGTGAATAAGTGGCAAAATATTCTGAAATATCAAGAATTACAGTGAGTACAGAATTTTCATATCTCCCAAGAAGCAGTCTTCACCATTTATTTCTTATTTAAAGTGTATTAAGTCATCCAACTGTACATATAACTTAGTTTTCCAATCTACACTGAACATTTAGAAATACAGTAATAACTGTTATGATAACACTGAAAACTTAACTTATTTAATCTTGCGTTTTTGTAATCAGTTAAAGTGGGTTTTAGTTGCTGTTATCGGAATTTTAATTATTTATGGTATTTATATTATCTGTGATGTAGCCTTTGTAAAGCACTTTGATATTTATGAATTGCACTTATATAAATAAAGCATATTATTATTCTGATAGAGTAGATAACGGTAGACAATTGCACATACAGTAGTTTTGAAAGTTATTGTCTATGATTCTTATCCATTCCGAAAGTCTGCCAGAGCTACTATTAAATTTATAACAGTGTAACTGTTTATTCAGCTGGTGTGGTTCTGAAGGGGAGCCACACTGAGGGACTTGGCATCTTATCTCCCTGGAGTAAAACATATTAAGAAAATTTCAACTTGAGGCTGAAAAAACAATTGGTCCCATATCGGAAGTTCCAGAATCCAACAGCTCTCTCAACAGCACTCTATTTCAGAATTAAAGATAGTTTGTTCTACAACTGATTGAGCCAGTCAACCAATCCATTCAGGGACCCTTGAGACTGTGCAACTGTACCAACTTTGCCATTGCCTGGTAAATTGTCACCATTTATTTCTATTTATGGGTCAGAACACCAAGCTTTCCATCCAAAATGAAGGAGTTGGCTCACCCTGAGGGAAATGTTTTTTCCTTCCTCTCTGGGAGATACCCACCAGAAGGGTGAGGACCCTTACAGGTCTGGTGGGACCCGAGACTGGTCAGGGGCAAGGCAGAGGCTCCCGTGGCCTGGGAGCAGGAGGGCGCCTCAACTACTCACACCTGACACTAGAGGAGAAGAACTGAGCACCCTACACTGGGCCGGGGTGCTAACTGTGAAAGATGAAACCATGCTGTCCGCTGAATGCAGACTGCAGTTCCCATCAGCCTGTAAACTACCTCACTGGCATCACATGACGCCCTTGCTTGGTACCTTGCCAGCTCCGGGCCCTGGGAGGAAAGATGAATGGCCTGCCTGGCTGCATCATTGTCTGGCATGGGTGCTAAAAGCGGACTCTACGTCATGCACAGACACTTGCCATAAGCTGCCTGGTGGACCTGATGTGCAGAAATGCACATCATGGTGCGTGCTGCTGTAAAAACTCATCTGCTCCAGACATCAAACTCCACAGAGTCAGTATCGGGGGCGGTCATGTACCGGGTGCCTAGGCCCAGTGGGGTCTGCAGTACTAGAATCCCAGAAGAGGGATGAAGCATGAACCCTGAAGACCCCACAGATCGCAGTACCTGCACTGGATGTCCTTAGGTTTGGAGATGGGGCAGAGGGTGAAGTCAGACATTCCAGGATGCCTTGGTGAAGGGCCAAGGGCATGGAGGGACGACAGTAGTGTCTCTGCTGTATTCCGCAGGGAATGACAGTGCCAGGTATCAGTACTGCGAACTGACAAATGTTGAAGATTCAGCTCCTGCGTCATCTCCACTAGGCACTACTGGTACAGAACAGTTACATACTTACTGTAACAGTAGATCTTCGAGAGAATCTCTTCCCTCAGGCCACACCGCTGCACCCTCGTCAGCACTAGGACAACAGGGAAACTTTTGCTAGCCCGGGGATGCCCATGATGACATCATGTGTCAGCATCTACATAAATGTGGGCAGCCCCATCTCTCCTCAGTTCCCTGCTGGAGACTGTGCTCGGAGGACTCTCTTCTTGACGAACCAGGAAATTATATCCAGGTTGATGGAGCACTCTCAAACGCTAAGAGTGTTTCAGTTGGGGTCCCACAAGGGTCAAAACTTAGCCCCCTTCTTTTTGGCCAGCTTATTAACAGACTGCCAGAAGCTTGCCCTCAATCAAAGGTGCTCCTCCATGCCGATGATGCAATGATTTTTAACAGCAGTCCACAACATGGAAAACTCTTCAGTAGTATGGAAAGTAGTTTTGAGTCTCTGGAGAACTAGTTCGGATGCAATAAACTTGTCCTAAACTATAACAAGCATTTATCAATGCCGAATGTTTGCCATTTGCACTGGTGTCATGGGGGTGTGTGGTACTAATACTAGTGAAGGAATCATTTAATAACATTTAAGAATACAAAGTAGATGTGATGATGTTGGGCAGTTTAACTTTCTTGTTTGTTATATTTTTTGGCCCCAATTTTCAGCATACCCTTCTTATGACCACACCTTATGAACAAGTGCAGAGAAAATGTTCAACCCCTGCCTGAAAGGTGATTTCGTGCAGCAACTGTGAAATCACCTTTTAGGATGCAAAAACACATTTTGTCCAGGATCTGAAAAATGACAGCTGTCACATTCATGAGGTGCTGTGAAGAAATGGCTATGTTGAAATTTTAGGGTCAAAATATTGAAAATTACCAAAGTTACAAACCTGCGTTCATAAATTTCAATGTAGGCTCGTACCTTTGTTGTTTGTTAATATTTTTGCCGCCAATTGTCAACATAGCCTTCTTATGACCCCATCTCATGAACAAGTGCAGAGAAAATGTTCAACTCCTGGATGAAAGGTGATTTCATACAGCAACTGCGAAATCACCTTTTGGGATACAAAAACACATTGTGTCCAGGATCTGAAAAATGACAGCTGTCACATTCATAAGGTGCTGCAGAGAAATGGTTATGTTTAACATTTGGCATCAGAATACTGAAAATTACCAAAGTTAGGGAGCCTGTGTTTAAAAATTTCAATGCAGGCTCATAACTTTGTTGTTTTTAATATTTTTAAATCAAATTTTGAACATAGCCTTCTTATAACCCCACCTCATGAACAAAGGTTGGGAAAATGTTCAACTCCTGCCAGAAAGGTGATATACCTCACTCTCTCATCTCTTCAGAGCACCAGGCAGTGCTGGTTTGTGGAGGTCCCACATGAGATATCAAATGCAACTTGGCTGGCAGTCAAAATAATTTAATACCATTTAGACACTTAGCAAAGCTGTGTTAAGTGTTCCTGCTCTGTACTGTGGAAAACTTGGGCTACAACTTTGCAAACTGCCTTGCTATGTCTGCTTCAGAGATTCCTCAGCTCATGTGGGGCTTTAGTGGGATGATTACTCTTATTCATTGTACACCAGAATCTTGTATTTTGTTAGTACAAGATCCCTGATGTTCCTTATATGGACTGTTTTATATGACAGTTTCGGCTGTGAACAGCAACTCCCACTAATGCAGTAAAAATAGTGAAATTAGTGATGATTAAGAACATGTAATAAAGAGTCTAAGAAGAGAATTGAGAGGGGCAAATTATTAAGTGTTTACAGTGTCTCAGCATGAGCAGAACTAAGCAGGCAGCAAGCCAGACATTCCACGCATTCCAGGCTGACTCTGACAGATCAGCTTGGCTTGCTGGGCAGCACAGATCAAAGGGAATAGCTGATTCTTGATTGGATAGGCTATTCCTTTTGAAGTCCATGCCATCTCCACCCATCAAACTAAAACTCTGCCATAGTAAGCCTGGCTGATGATTGGAGTGACACTGAATTGGCCCTAAAACACTGCTCTGCATGGACGAACAGTGGCCCACCCATCAAAAAGCAGTGCTACTGTAATATGTTCGCTTTGCGCTTGTGTGCATGGCAAACATAAAAAGACAAAGACCATGTTGTTCACTGGCCCGCACCTAAAGAAAAAAGGTCCCTCCCCTTGCTATCCTCAATGCTCTGGGAGTTACCCTGTACTAGATTGAATCTTTCAAGTAACTGGGTGCCACCTTGGATGATACCCTTTCATTTGCAGCACATGTAGGCAACATCACACATCTTTTGCCAACAGAAAGCTAGAAGCACTCTTCAGGCAGTGCTTGAAACTCATCTTGGAGGCTAGATGCCTGGCAGTCTCCAGGATGGTCCTGCTGCTCCTTGACTATGGTTTCCCTGTTTATGGGGCGGCTAGTGACTCAGTTCTCAACAGAGTAAGGATGGTACTCAACAAAGCCTGTCACTTTGCCAGTGGGGCTGACAGACTCACACAGAGCTGCTCCCTACATGCTCTTACTAACTGGTTATCCTTACAGGACTGGCTAAAATACCAGTCCTGCCTGATGGCGAAAATAAAAGGTCTGCTAGGCCTCACCCCATTGCAATTCATGATCTCTTCAGCCCAGTCAACAACCAATACTCTAATAGGAGTATGACTAGACAAGCCCTTGAAGTCCCCTTCCATAAAACAAGCCTGGGAAGATGCTCATTTGCTATCTGTGCTGCCAATGGCTAAACAAACTCCTGGAATCCCTAGTTGGATTTCCCAAAATTACACAATTTACGAAAGCCCTAGAAAAAGAACTCACACTTAAATCAGCCTGTTGTTTTAAATGACTAATACCCATTTTTACTATATTGTTCCTTGATTGTCATTTGCTTGCAGTCTCCACTGGTAATACCTTATTGCTACTTGGAAGTTTTGTCCCACTGAAACTGCTGTGATACAGTTTGATAATAACTCTGCCTATTAATTCTGCCGCTTGTACCCGACTAGACTCCACTTGAGCTAGTGTATGTCTGTTGTTCCTGTTTGTTCTGATCCTTTATTGATGTGGAACATTTGTAAGAGAGCACTTGTGCTCAAAGGTGTTTTCTGAATTACGAATCAATAAATACAGTAACTAAATATCAGCACCTCAGACGTCAGGTGAATGCAGGTGCTGGAATTAGCAGTCATGCAAAGTCCCAAGGCCAAACTGGACACTATTTTCCCCCCTACAGCTGATAAAAGGAGCAATGAGGGAGGGCCGGTATGGCCTAAGAGAAGAGATTCTCTTAAAGATCTGCTGTTACAGTAAGTATGGAACTGTCCTATCTTCTTCAAGGATCTCTCTCTTTCCTTAGGCCACCCGCTGTGGAATGAGTCTCAAAAGTCAACTAGGAGGATGATGTCTGTTCATGACATGAGGCCCTTTAGTACAGGAAGGACTAAGCCTGCCCTTCTATGTGAGAATGTCCAGACTGTAGTGTTTAGTGAAAGTGTGGGCAGTGTTCCAGGTGAGTGCAGCAAAGATATCAGCCATGGAGACATTTCATAGACTGAGCAGAGCATAGAAGACTGAAGTATATAGAGCTATAACCCTGTATGTTATTTTGAATTAGGTATTTATCTAGTAATGTTTTGAATTTTAACATGTTTTCACTTCCCACTATTTCAGCTGGAAGACTATTCCAAATTTTAACCACTCTAATTGAAAACCAATGTTTTATTTGTTTTGAAACTTTCCCCTGCTATTTGTACAGCATGTGTTCTTGTATTGTACAATCAATTCCACTTGTATGCCTTTCGGATATATGCCATTTTCGGTTGTATGCCCGTTTTCTCACAGTCCCAATCCCCTTCCTAGTCCCACAATATAAATGTGTCCTGATGTATGCCTTTACAATTTCGGTTGTATGCCTGTTTTATTTACTGCAGCTGTGTCTAAATGAAGCTCCAGATTACCTGAGTATGTGTTAATTAGTTAATTACGGGTAATTGCTGTTAGCGGTTTCCTGTTAAATACAGCAGTTTACCACTAACAGAGAACACAGGAGCTTAACACCTCATGCATCAATGAAGAAGAACAAAAGAAATGTGCTATCTCTCGCTCGTAAAGCTGAGCTGCTTGAAAAATCAGAATTGCCTGGTGTTACAAGAAAAGATCTAGCAGCCGAATTTGGTGTGGACATTTCAAGTGTTGGGCATTTTATGCGGTCCCGAGATCAAATCCTGCATGAGTGGAGTCGAAGTGGCAACACAAACCGAAAAAGAAAAAGAGATGGCAAGGATCCTCAGGTAGAAGAGGCGCTCCTCAGGTGGTTTACTACCTCCCGCGACCGTGGTGTTCCTGTGTCTGGCATAATGTTGATGGAAAAAGCCAGCAGCATGTCCCCAACACTGGGTGTGCAGTTTGAGCCAACTACAGGCTGGCTCTCCAGGTGGAAAGAGCGTAACAACATCTGTTACAGACGGATCCACGGTGAAAAGGCAGAGAATGATACTGTAGCTGCCGAGGAGTGGGTCCGTACTGTTCTGCCCACCCTACTACAGGAATACACCTCTACTGACATTTTTAATGGTGATGAGACTGCCTTATTTTTTAGAGCGACTCCTGATGGCACACTGTCTTTCCGTACACAAACACCAGCCAGTTACAAGAAAGCAAAGGACTGTGTGTCCATAATGGTGTGTTCAAACAGCACTGGTAGAAAAAAGCTCCCACTCCTTGTAATCGGCCGCTCTAAAAAAAAATAGATGTTTTAAAAGCATCAATGTAGAGGCACTACCAGTTCACTATCGTGCCAACTCAAACGCCTGAATGACGGCTGACATTTTCCACGAATGGCTAAAAGACCTTAACAAAAAAATGCGGTTTAGAAAAAGAAAAATCGCTATGCTGTTGACAACTGTCCTGCCCATAAATCAATTAACCTGTCCCATATCAATCTCATTTTCCTTCCTCCTAACTGCACTGCCCTGATCCAACCTATGGATCAAGGGGTGATACACAACCTAAAGGTTCATTACCGGAAATCTATTGTTAATCATCTTCTGGATGACACTGATGGATCCATGGACATGTTTAACGACAAAGCACGAAAAATGACAATTCTCGATGCAATACACCTCATCCACTATGCATGGAAAGAAGTTAAACCCCAAACTATCCAGAACTGCTTTATTAAAGCCGGGGTCATTCATGGAGAGACCCAGGGTACAGACAAAATCGATCCACCAACTAGAATGCATGAGTCTGACTTTGTGGTTTACATTACCATGGACGCATAGAAGCAGACTTCTGGTGTTGTGACACATGAGGAAATCTGCAATGAAATCCTTACTGAAAATACAAACACAGCAGAGGAGGAAGAGGAGGAAGATGAGGAAGGGGAGCAGGAGCCAGTGGCCACCACGAAAGAGGTACGGCTGATGGTACGAGCAATACGGCACTATGTTGCTGCGAGGGAAATTAAAGAGTATGAGTGGTTTTACACTTTTGAAAAATGACTGGAAATGTTAGCAAATCGAGGAGCAAAACAGCAATCGATAGATAAGTGGCTCAAGCATGGCACCTGGTTGACGCTTGTTGAAAATGACACTGCTGTAAGCACAAACTGCACTGACTTGTGATCTTTTTTAAAATTCCTTAAAGTACTGCACTGTACTTAATTATTGCAGTTTTTATTTTAAATGTATTCAATGTCATCTATCAAGGTTGGCTTCTGTATAAATAAATGCAATTAACCATTTAAATAGTGTGGGGCTGATTCTCATGCATATTAGCAGCTGTTCGAAATTCATTTTCCCGCTTGTATGCCGTTTCGGATCTATGCCCATTTTTCTGCTGTCCGCGGCAGCGGCATACAAGCGGAATTGACTGTACCTTTTTCCATGATACTAATACCTAGTTGGTTTCTTAGTTCTAGTTCCTGCATTGCTCTGTACACGAGACACATATCCCCTCTTAGCCTGCTAAGTTCTAGGGAATACAGGCCAAGTTGTACTAGCCTTTCCTCGTATGCCATGCCCTTTAGTTCTGATAGCTGGTGAGCTGCTTTCCGTTGGATTTTTTCTACTGCCTGGATGTGTGTTCTGTAACCTGGGGACCAGAGCTGTGCACAGTACTCCAGCTGAGGACTTACCAGGGAAGTGTACAGTGGCATAATCACTCGTCTATCCCTACTAGAAATATGTCTCAGAATGCAATGTAGTATGCCTCCATCTTTTTAACAATGTTATTTTTATGTTGTTTAAAATTTAGATCCTGAGTAATTTTTACACCCAGGTCCCTTTCATCTGATACTGTTCTTAAAACACATCCATTCAAACTATATAGTGTTTTTGGATTTCCCTTGCCCAGATGCATCCCCATACACTTTTCCGGATTAAAGGCCAAGTTATACTTTTTTGACCATAGTTCCATCTCCTGCAGTGCTTTCTGGAGTATACTAGCTTCATCTTTATTGTTCACTATGCAACCCAACCTGGTGTCATCCGCAAATTTAGAAAGCCAGGCATCCAGTTGACATTTTAATGATATATATATATATATATATTAAACAGGCAGGGACCCAACACTGATACCTGGGGCACTCCACTCATCACATCCGCTCATTCAGAGAAGGTGCCCTTTATACATACTCTCTGCTTTCTATGTGAGAGCCATGATTCGATCCATTTGGTCATGTTTCCTGGTAATTTATATTCTACTAAAGTTTTCTACTAAAGTAAATTAATTCTCCATGTTGGACTCTGTCAAAAGCCTTGGAGAAATCTAGGAAAACTGTGTCTACTGAATTTGAATTTTCTAATGCCCGTCTGACTCTGCCATACAATTCTAAAAGGTTAGTCTGACAGGCCCGTCCCTTCCTGGAACCATGCTGAGTATTATCAACATCCCCTAGGTATTCCATGACAAAGTCTTTTATACATCCTTCCAAGACCTTGCCCAGTATCATAGTTAGACTCACAGGCCTGTAATTCCCCACCACATGTCTTGCACCCTTTTTAAAGACTGGGACAACATCTGCTTGTCTCCAAATATCCGGCACTTCACCTGAATTAATAATATGACTGATACAGCTCTATCAGGGGGCCTACAAGTTCCTCCTCCAATTCTCTAATCAATCCTGATGAAATGCCATCCGGTCCATGCACTTTATTTATGTCTAACTTCTGTAATCTCCTTCTAATATCAGTTTGATCGAATTTTAACTTACTCCCGTCTGAACTGTGTAAATGACTAAGGGTGGCTAAGCTTTTATTTTACTGAATACTGAGGGGAAAAAAGTCATTAAACATCTATGCCAAACTTCCATTCTCTGTTACTAGTTCGCCATCCTAGTTTTCTAAGGGACCAATGGGTTTTGTTGTACCTTTTTATGGTTAATGTATGCATAAAAGGATTTATAGTTATCCTTCACCCCTGCTGCTAATTTTAGTTCATGGGTGCCTTTTGCCTGTTTTATATTATATTTTGCAATCCTAAGGGTTTCTTTATAGTGGTGCCCGCAGACCTGGTTGCCACTACCCCTTACTCTAGCATAGGCTATTTTTTGTTCTTAATACTTCTTTTTACTTTCCTTGTTCACCATGGTGGAATTTTTCCTGAGCTATTATATTTAGATTGTGTCAGTACATAAGCTGTAATTAAACCATTTATTTTATGTTCCAGGCTTTTCCACATCTCTTGCAGTGTCTGGTTTTCAAAAACCACTTTCCAGTCCCATACTGCTAACTCTGCCCTCATTTTTATTAAAGGTAGCCTTTTTATAGTTAAAAACGTTGGTGTTTCCCACATGATTTGTTTTGCAGTTTAAACCTAATCATAGTATGGTCACGTGAACCTAAAGGTTGTAAAACTTCACAGTCCTGTACCCTATCTGGAATATTTGTTAGTACTAGATCTAGTTTGTTATTGCCTCTAGTATTACCTTCAACCATCTGTTCCGTACCAACTAGATTTACTGCCCCAAGGAAGTTTTGCTCTATAGGTGTTGTGGTCTCAAGATTTCCCCAGTGAATCCCTGGGAGGTTGAAGTCACCCATTTCTGAAGCAAGCAAGAGATGTGGCCATACCCCTTGTGGAATAACCACGAACCGCACCAAGAAGTTTCTTACCGTACTTCCTATAACAGAACGTAATACAATGTGCTAGCCATTTAGACAAGCACGGTTTTGAAACAGGTACACCCTCTTTTCTGGGGCAAACAAATCAAAAAGGCGAGAGGACTTTCTGCAGCCCTTGGTGCAAGCAAGAGAGTACCTCAGAATTCTATGTACATCTAAAGTGTGGAGCAATGCTTCACCTTGACTGGCAGACTCTGGACAATAAACTGGAAGGTGGATCGTTTGATTTAGTGAAAACTCAGACACCATCTTTGGCATGAATTTAGGATTAGTACATATAGACACTCTGTGGGAAATCAAATAAGGAGATTCACGCATTAGCTTGCAGCTCTGAAATCCTTCAAGATGAAGTACCTGCAATTAAAAAATAGCACATTCCATGAAAGAAACGTAAGCTACAAGTAACGGCTGGCCCAAAAGGAGCCAAAGTAAGCTTCTCAAAGACACAACTGAGGTCCCATGGGGGAACTGGATTGTGAATGAAAGGTTTCATGTGTAGAATATCTCTCAAAAAGACAGAGATCTCTAACTGAGCTATTGTATGCCATCAACAGGGGCATGGAAAGTTGATACAGCTGCCAAATGCCCCTTCAGTGAGGAATACTGCAGACAGAGACAGCAAGCATTCCAACACTGCATGGATTGGATGTGTAAATGGTTCCATATTCTTGGAAGTAGCCCAACAGTGAACCACTTCCCCTTCAGAGAGTATGTATGTCTGGTAGAAGGCTTTCGGGCCACCACCAGCATATCAGCAACTTTTGGTGACACCCCAAACTGTGCTATGGCTGTTGTCTTCAGCAGCCATGCATGCAGGTGCAGAGACTTCAGGTCTGGATGGACCAGAGCCCCCTTGTCCTGAGATAATAGGCCTCTGCACAGTGGCAAAGGCACTGGAGACTCCACTATTAGCTGCTGGAGCAGTGGACACCATATCTGTCGAGGCCACAGAGCTGCAATGAGGATGAGGGTCACACCCTCCATCAGTAGTTTCAGCAACACAATCTATTAACGGTATGGGAAGGAATGTGTACAGGAATTTCCCTTTTGCAAGAGAGGGACAACACATCTCACCAAAAAACTCCAGGCCCTGGGGCAAGCGAGCAGAAACACCACAGTTATGTGTTGTGTGGGGAAGTAAAGAAGTCCAACTATGGACAACAGTTCCAAAGTAAAAAATGGCTCAGTTGAAGACGTGCCAGTGTAAGTAGATAACAGTAAGAGTAAAGGAAACATGGCACAACCCACCAATAAACTTGCAAAAGGTTTTATTTACAGTAATAATTGCATATAGAGACCAAGGTACCACACAGGAAGTACATGTACCTCACATCAAAAGGCCTGACTGGTTTTGCGCATGAGCGCTTCCTCAGGGACCCTGAGGAAGCGCGCATGCATGAAACCAGTTGGGCCTTTTGATGAGTGAGCTGCATGTTGTACTACCTGCGTGGCAGTTTGTTTTATATATGCAATTACTACTGTAAGTAAAAACCTTTTGCAAGCTTATTGGTGGATGGTGCCATGTTTCCTTTACTCGGACACAACTTCTGAATGACCCCACCTTGTGAAGAGGTCATCCACCACTGAGGTCAGCAGTTACCATTTGTGTATTTTGGACTGCGACCTGCTTAGCCTGTCTTCTAAGATGTTTAGGCCAGGCCCTGTTCAGTCGCCCAGTACTACACTCTCATTACTTCCTGACAGGAGACAGGAATGAGTTCCCCCCCTTGTTTATGTAATGCAGAACACTGACGTTGTCCGTCTGAACCAGTAGATGACCTGGAGTATGGTGCTCCTGGAAAGCCTGGAGACTGCATAGAAAAGCTCTCATTTCCAGGTCATTTATGTGCAGTTTGGCTTCCACCTAGGTCCAAGACCCTTGGGTCTGATAAGAGCCTGGGTGCACTCCCCACCCGGATCTTGGGGCATCTGAGGTGAGGCTCTGAGTTGGAGTTGAGATTGAGAATGGAACACCCATCAAGAGGTTGTTGCAGTCCATCTGCCACATCAGTGTTTTGCGTAACTGGGATGTGACGAACACCTGTTGGTCCATGTTGTCTGTCAATTGGTCCCATGGCACTCTCAGTGTCCATTGTGGTATCCGTATATGCAAGCGGGCCAGTGGCACAGTCACAGTGGCTGCTACCATGAGGTTCAGAGGGCACAGGGATGTCCTGACTGATGCATGGTGACTGCTGTACACTAGCTGTGCTTGAGACATGAGCTGTTCTGCTCTGTCCAGGGGTAGAAATGCTCTGCCCTGTGCTGTGTCAAGAACTGCCCCTATATACTGCAGCTTCTGGCAAGGGGATAGTACTGACTTTGGTACATTCACTGTAACCCCCAGGACTGCGAAAAATTGCCTTGTGCAAGACAGGGTGTGTTTGAGCTGACTACTGGATCTGGTTTTTAACAGCCAGCCAGACAGGTATGGGAAGACACACAGACCTTCCCTGTGCAGGGCTGCTGCTACCACCGCTAAGCATTTGGTAAAGGCCCAAGGTGCAGAAGACAACCTAAAGGGCAATACTCTGAACTGGAAGTGCTTCCCTTTGAGGACAAATCTCTAGTATTTTCTGTGATTCTGTCTGATTTTGGCATGAAGGTATGCATCCTTAATGTCCAGGAAGCAAATCCAGTCCCCTGTTTGCAACCAGGGAATCGGGTTCTGCAGGAAGACCATGTGAAACTTCTTGTATTCTACACAGAAGTTTAGGTCTTGCAGGTCTAGCACAGGTTTGAGATCTCCTGTCCATCTGGGGACCAGGAAGTAGAATAAAACCCTTTGCCTTTCTGCTGTAAAGGCACCAGTTCTATGGCATGTTTGCTCAGTAAGACTTATACCCCTTCTTTTAACAGGGACAGATGTCCTGGGGGGTAAGTTGAAAAAGATGGAGGATGCTCCGTAGGGGTGTCTAGCAACTACAGAGCATGCCCCTTTGCAAGCATCTCCAGGACCAATTCATCTGTCATAATCTCCCTCCACTCATTCAGATGAAGGGAGAAGTGACCCCCTACTACCACCTCCTGCCCCTGAAATGGTTTTGGGGAAGTCCTGCATGAATTTTGCTCAGCTGGAGGTTCAGCACCCGCTGCTCTAGAGGCCTTAAAATAGGCTCCTGGGGGAGGTGGAAAGGCTCAACCACCCTTTCCTCAGCCCTGCTGATGGTAGGCTTGATGGCCACTTTTGGCAGCAGACTGGCGAAAAGGATCCTCTACCAGGTGTATTGTACAGGGATTTAACTGACCTCAAAGTCACCCTGGATATCAGTTGGCCTCTCAAAGCCTCTTCTATGTGATAGCCAAACTGGTGCCTCTAAGCGTGCACGCAAGACTGTTTGCTGCACATCAGTTGCAAACCCAGCCAACTCTGAGCCAAGAATACCTTCTCATACAAATCCCAGTGGCAGCTGCCCTGGCAGAGGCCTCTGAAATGTCATAAGCTGAGTGTAGTAAGTGCTCTTCTACCTCAGCACCTGCATTTACATTTTTCAGTAATTCATTCTTGGCTATGCCTTCTGGAAGTGCCTGAGCTGCAGCTTTGGCAGCCTTCCAAAGGCTGTTTTGATACGTGTTCATATGAGACTGAT
This sequence comes from Neoceratodus forsteri, assembly GCA_016271365.2. NCBI lineage: Eukaryota > Metazoa > Chordata > Ceratodontiformes > Ceratodontidae > Neoceratodus > Neoceratodus forsteri. The sequence continues at coordinate 99,094,738 of JADMNL010000027.1, read as the reverse complement.
GGCTGGCAATATGCAGGCCTAGTGAGGCAGAAGTGTAGGTTCGCTTGCACATCATGTCTAGCCTCCTGGATTCCTTATCAGGTGGCAGGGTACTCCCATGTCTCGGTGCCATGGACCTAACATGGGCAGCCATGATTTCCACAGAATCTGTTTCAGGTTGGTTAGCATAATAAGGATTGGCAGCAGGAGCAGGGTACTGCTTATCAGTCTTTCTAGGGACTGCTGGTATAGTATTTGGCTTATACCAGGCAGCAAAAGTGGCATCCTCTAAGGCAGGATACTCTGGAGGGACAATGACAGAGGGAGTGCAGGGCACTTCCAGAAACTCCATTAAATTCTTTTTAGATGAATAATCTTCTACTGTAAATCCCATAGCAATTTGCACCTGTTGCATCATTGTTTTTTGGAAAGTGGAGTCTTCAGGAGGAGATCTGGGTGCATACACCACAGAATCCTCACTGCAAGAGGATACAGTAGAGCTGGAACATGGAGCATAATGTTCCTCTTCATATTATTTCTCCATTATTATGTCAGGATTATATTCCTACCCGTTGTTCACATCTCGATCGGTGACGGGAACAGAGAAACCTCACTGGCAACTCTGCAAGCCTTTGTTCACTGAGCGCTTGCCGAGTACCAGTCCAGGGAATCGACAGGGCCTGTGATGCAGTAACCCTCGTTGATGGCAGCGTAGGCTGCAAAGGCAAGCCTGACAATATTTGTTGCATCATATCTGAGAACGACTACAGCACTGCTTGCTTGTGTGTCGAAAATGCCTTGGCGAGGGGTTGCAACCGCTGGTGTCAATGACAGGCCTGCCCCGTCAACAGCAACATGTGGTCCGTAATAGATATAGTAGTGCCTAAGCCAAGCCCTGACCTTGGTGTCTGATCGACATTCTGGGGGGGGGGAGGGGTTTGATGCCACTGCGGCAGATGATGACGACACAGACTGAGTGGGTACAGGCCACAGCAGCAACCTGGACCTCACCAGGGATGCTGATTTACTGATCTATCCTTATGTTTATACTTATGTCCCGACGATGCCCACTCTTTATCATGGTCTTAGGACTTTGATGACCGCGACTCAGTTGATGGGGCTGGCGATGCTTCCTTTTGACCCCGGGATTTTTGCATGGTCGCTAGAGTTTTCTCTCTAATAAAAACATTTCAAGCACCTTTTTTCTGTGTTGCCTTGTTGCTTGACTGAAGCCCTGGTAAATCTCATGAGGCCTGACGCCTAAACAGGTCTAAACAGCAGACACATAAGGTTCTTTCGTTTTTTTAATACTCCTATTTTATTTTCCAGTAGGACCAGGGCATCTCTCTGGAGTACCCACACTACCTCTGCCTCTACTCCCAGCCTGAAAGCACCCTCCTACAGTTCTCTGGATGCTCAATCCTCTCCCTCTCCTGCAGACTCCCCGACGACCCAAGTCAGTTTCCGAACCCGGGTCACCGGAGTGGCGTGAGGTGTGGCAACCAGGGCCTCAACCCTCAGCGCCACCAGGCCAGCTAGCAGCAGACACACAAGTTGTGGGCATCATCCTTGTATATTCTTTCACTGCAGTTGCAGTACCAGAAAAATGTAGTTGGTTTTAGAGGCATACAATAGTTGATGTATCACTAAATTAGCGATTATTTTATAGAAAAAATAAATGACAATGGCTAAGCATATTCGTTTCCATAACAGGTCCGACTAGTGCAGCTGACCGTGGGAAAATCATAGAAACATAGAATCTGTCAGCAGATAAGGACCATACGACCCACCTAGTCTGCCCATTTCCCTACTCACTGCTGCAGCCCCAGATCCTATTTGATCTGCAGCTCTCCTACTCTGCACATCTCCAGGGTACCCTTATGCACTCCTGACCCCCATATTGTTTTTGCACCCATCACTTCTGCTGGAAGGCTGTTCCATGGCTCCACCACTCTCTCAGTGAAAAAGTACTTCCTAACATTACCCCTGAGCCCTCCACTCTTCAGCCTCCTATCATGCTCCCTTGTTCTTGTGGAGAGTTTTCTCTGAAATATGCTTTCCACCTGTACCCTGTTTATTCCCCGGAGGTACTTGAAAGTCTCTGTCATATCTCCCCTATCCCTTCTTTCCTCCAGTGAATAGATATTAAGGTCCTTAAGTCTTTCCTCATAGGGCTTCTGGTGTAGTCCATGTACCATCTTAGTTGCCCTTCTCTGGACTGCCTCTGTTTTGTCAATGTCCTTCCAGAGATGTGGTCTCCAGAACTGGAAACAGTACTCCAGATAAGGCCTCACCAGTGATCTGTACAGAGGCATCACCACCTCTTTCTTCCTGCTTGTTATGCCCCACCCTATGCATCCCAACATTCTGTTTGCTCTCCCCACAGCCTTTTCACACTGTTTGGTCACCTTCAGGTCATCAGATATGATAACCCCCAGTTCTCTCTCCTGACTTGTGGTGGCCAGAATTTCCCCACCCATCCTGTACTCCTCACTTGGATTCCTGTGACCCAGGTGCATAATCTTGCAATTTTTAGCATTGAAACTCAACTGCCAGACACCAGACCACTCCTTTAATAGGCTTAGGTCCTTTCTCATTTTTTTCCACCCTCCGGTGTGTCCACTCTGTTGCAGATCTTGGTGTCATCTGCGAAGAGGCACACCTTTTCCTCCAGAAGCTCTGCAATGTCGCTAATGAAGTCACTGAATAGGATTGAAAAGAACTAAGGAGAGAGATGGTGCTGCCCACATTTATGTAGATGCTGATGTGTGATGTCATCATGGGTGGCCCCCAGCTAGCAAAAGTTTCCATGTGATCCTGGTGCTAATACTGGTGTAGTTCCAAAGGTGTGGCTTAAGGAAGGAGATATCCTTAAAGAAGATTGGGTGTATTCAGCATCAGAGGAGATATGGACAGAGGTATCCTCTTCTTCAGAGGAGGAGGAACTGGAGTCAGGAAGCGGAGGTGCAGGGGCTTCAGGCCTAAAGTCCGCTCTGAGGTGGTATTGTTGAAACACACCAGCCACTGTCCTAAACTGATCCCAGGTCATAAGCCCCAGAGGACCTAAAATATCTGGGAGGAGGTGGAGGCAGAAGAGGGTTATGAGAGACCAGGCCAGGTCCTCAGCCAGGGCTGCGAGAATGCTCAGTGGGCCTTTTGGGCGGGGGGGCAGACTTGTCCATCGTTGAGCGATCAACAGGTGTGGACCAGATGAGATGGTGTCCTTGGTAAGAAGTCCGGGGGAGGGAGCCGAGAGTGAAGCTGTATATGTCCCATAGGGCAGTCCTGATCCCCACCAGGGTCAGCTGGTGCCAGGGAGATACCCAGCTCCAAATCAGCACTGCAAAGCCTGCTAGAGCTACCACCAGCCATAGGCAAGGAGTGAGCTGCAGGTCCAGAGTCAAAGAGCCTCCCCTCACTAGAGCCAATCTTACCCCTTGGGCCAGGTGCAGGCTGTCGGCTGGAGCCTCCAGCGGAGAGAAGCTCAGAACCAGCACCGCAGATGGCACCAGGGACAGGAAGGACACTGGGAATGAACCCGGGACCAGAATTGGCACTGCAAATGGCACCAGAAAGGGCTCTTGCATTGCCCCTGGTACCGACCACAGACAGCACTCCCAAAGAAGCTCCTGACCTCGAGCCCATCAAAGAACCAAACCAGACCCAGGAAGGCCCCCCATCCTCACAAGTCCCAACTACAGGACCGAGGTCATCACCCAGCTCATCTCCTGGGTCATCTGACTGCTTGGGTGGAGAAATGATAACTACCTCAAGGGCCCGAGAAGGACTGGCTCTGGAGGCTTTTTATCTCCCAGCACTGTGAGCAGTACTGGAAGGGGGCCTAGTCTTGAGCACCACCTTGCTCACCAGTACCGGCCTCTGTATCAGGAGCTGAGGCAATAACAGCAAGGTACCCACCAGTGCAGGCCCAGCATACAGCTTCAACCTCACCACCAGTGGCATTTGCTGCCCTGAACAGCCGACAGACTGGGAGAAGTGCTCAGCTGTTCCCCCGGGGCAGATACCACTGTCCACCACACTCCTCCCCCAGCTCCTACGACATTTCAGTGGGGTGAGCACATGAAAAGAGCTAGTCTGCCTCCATACATTTAATACTGGGAAGGGGCTCAAGGGAAGAGCCCAGGGACCTTATCTTGGCATCCCTGGTACAATGCCTGCATTCGAAAGGGAGGGGCTTGCAACTCTATTTAATGTGCGAATCTCTAGGGTGCAGGTAAACCATCGAAAAGCAGGCATCACACCTGTTCATATAATGGTTGGCACTGAAACAGGTCCAGTATGTTTCACGCCGGTCCTGCACAGCGATATATCCCCCACAGCAGCACCAAGGCATGGGGTGGCTGCTGTGTTGCTGCTTCTTCTGCTTGCCTGAGGCCGTCTTTCCCTTGTGCTCTTTCGAACGGGACATGGTGCTGTCAACCAAAAAAAAAAGGAAAGAAAAGAAGTTCAGCGCCACACTATATTAGAAAATTAACAAAAGCAGCACACAAAGAGGTCGATGCTGAGAGGTACGGTGTTGAACTAGTGACTGTGAACTGAGGAAGGTGTTGTGATGCACTTATGACAACCAGAGCTCCCACAGTGTGCTGCCAAGCAGGAAAAACAACTGAGGAAGGTAGGGGGCTGGCGTCGGCTACTGGCCTATCCACAAGCACCATGTCAATATGACTGCCTCATGGGCAGCACCGGCATCGACGCGGGGTCAAAGTGCCTCCAGCACAGACCGATAAGTGAGAATAAATGGCGAAGATTGATTCTTGGAAGATCTGCCCCTGTGGGGGGTGCTACCAAGTCTGACGTGGCCGGAACCCTTGGGCATGCATGAAAAGGCTTTTTCTTAGCATTTGCTGGCCTAGGGTCCTTCTGGAACAAAGCCACAGAGTCCAGGGTGGCACTGGACATCTTAAAGCATGTGAGATGTCCTTCAACACCTGTGCCAAAAAGGTCGGTGCCCAAGAAGGGGACATCAGACATCTTGTGCTTGGTGTCCACTGCTAAAGTAGACATCCTCAGCCAGATCCTATGGTGCATGGACATGGCCGCAGTCACTGCTTAGGCACAAAAGTCACCTAGGTCCAAGGCCAACTGGAGCTGATGTATGGCAAGCATGCGGTCCTGGTCCCAAAGGACCCTAGCCTCTGACTCTAGCCTTCTGCTAGGAACGCAGGGAGAAAGTCCCCTATGAGACTGAAATAAGCGCAGCCACAGCAAGCCATCATCATGCTGCATCTGCCCTGTTGAAGGCCCAGTGTGGCAGCCATGTAGACCTTCCTGGCCACACAGTCCAGTTTATTGGACTCCTAATTGGGTGGCTTTTTAAATGGGAAAAGTCAGCACTAAGAGACTCGCACCGAAATGTGGGGCTGGTCCCAATTTGCCCTTTGTGTGCAAAAAATTAAAATTACATACTTACCATCATTCTTGATCTTTCAGACTATCTTCACCATTGATTACCACTTGAGGGCCATGCCAGAGACAGCAGAACCCTGCGGGGGCCAGAGCTTTTCTGGTGGAAGCAGGTGATGCAGTAGGCACCACGTGTGTCACCGTATGCACCTGCTGATATACAACTAGCACCAGCCCCCAGCCACCTCAGTAGCTTTTTAACTGAAGAGTTGAGCAACATGAACCTAACGAGTAACCTATGCAGTTAAGTGGGTAGTGACAGTTCTTAAAGGGTACCTAAACAAGCAGTTTTTTAAAACTGCAAACTCCAAAATCTGGCTTCATAACAAGGTAAAGTAGAGGCTGCTGTTTACATTTATGCTAAAACTGCATTTATGTAAATAATATAAATGCAGTTTTATAGCGTTTGAAAAATGTAAACAGCCTTTCACTTTCAAAAAACAGCCTTGGTTTCTCCCTAAGATGGCTGCCAAGTCTGTTAAATGATGAGTCATGATGACATCATCTGAGCCAAAGACAGAGACCCACATATATATCTATAGTGCTTACTAGTTCTACTTTCCCTCTTTGTTTTGAATTGGTGTACCAGAATGATCAACACCATGTATTAACTCGTGGATTATTTTGATCAGTACACATGTTAGGCTATGATTTTGTTCACTTAGTTTACTTTAACTTGTGGAAAATGTTTTGCAATTCAGCTGACTTTTTCCTTGGCAAACTGCATTACAGTACAACACTTCAATTACCTGATGATCTAGTGGTTATGTGATGCCCTGAATTTTGTTTTTTGTTAGCCAGGAGAGAGACACTAAGCTGAAAGCTTGTTTACAGGTGTGGCCTGGGAGCACAAGGAAGTGTAATGACTTGCTCAGGGTCACAGAGCAAAGTACTGGTCTGGTTCAGTTCCAAAGCCCATGCTCTCTTGTTAATCCACAAATAAGGCTTTCTTTTTCCCATACATGTGATATCTCCCTCTTTTCGCAGGAGACTCTTGTTGTTTTCTGACTGAACTCCATTCCTCCCTCCTGGGAAACAAAATCTCCTGCTTGACTAAAATTCTGTCCAAAATATCCATGTTTTTTGGGCAGATAAAGACACACAAAAATTAAATCAGTGATGAACAATGTATCTGATAACTTTATATAACTAGTTGTTTATTCTTTTTAGTGTTTATTTTTGACAAAATGAAATACATTAAATTTCTGTAATGGCTTTTTTCTTATTTTTTTGACGCCATTTAAGGACAAACTCGCAACGTTATGGCATCTCCCTACTAGCAGGCCAATCTCCCTCCTAATTTGACCCAAATCTCCCTCTTAAGCAAGTTGGCAGGCCAATCTCCCTCCTAATTTGACCCAAATCTCCCTCTTAAGCAAGTTGGACATATCACATGTATGTTTTCCATGTGAACCCCTTGCACCTAGCCTGCCTTCTGTTGAACACCCCACCATCCATACCCTGTCCTTAGTACTGCCTGGTGCCGCATACGTGCTTACGGTCTCATGAAGAGAATTATCACACCTCAGATTGTAATTTTGTACCTCAGAGAGTTGTGCACACCTATACCAATATGCATCATCAGCTGGCACTGTTAAAAAATGTCTCCCAAATCACTCGCCAGTCCACATTCTCAGTGTTTGACTTCTGCTCCCACAGTAAACATTGAATGGATCACCACCCTTCTGCACAGTGATGGTAGTATGTACAGTTCCCCTGTTGTGTTTTTTCCCACCTCGTTAACCAGCAACTAGGTCTTCCTGGAGGGCCAAGTAATAAGCATCATGACCCATCAGAAAAACTGCTGTTCATGCCCTCATAAGGGCTGCACTTAGAATGGGTAATGATATTATTAACTGGAGAGGCATACTAATACCTTGAGCAAATCCACCCGACTTCCACTGTCAGTCTACTCCTATACCTGTGATCTGCAGAACCCCGCAGGACATTTCCCAGCAATTCTTCTCCAGTACTTTTCTGTGCTGTACTCCACAATTCGAGTTGGCTGGCTACCACTCTTCGAAATCTTGAATGAGCTATACACAACTCCCTCAATAATGTCCTAACAAATGTCAAACCCCCCACCCCCACCCCCAACCTGAGGGTAATCTCCCTACACTGAATTCAAGTAACAGTTTAGGTGCAGCCCTGCCACTCTGGGTATTTGTCATTGCTGGCTACTCTCATCCACAGTCAGGTAGTGATCACGATGTTGGCAGCCCCACATTTCAGATCTCACAGTGATCTGCTCAACGTCCTCCTTCATGTCTTCAACTAACCTGAATATAGCTATACCCTGCTGGAATGGCCTCTTCAGTCCCTCTCTGGAATTCATTCTTCTCACCTGCACACCACACCAAAAACTGGTGAGTTCACTACCCTTCTGCATCATGAATGTGGTTAGTATAGTCTCCCATGTTATTTTTACATATTAATAATAAACATGATCTTCTGGTAAGCCAGGCTGATAGCTGCATTGCACAAGTGGAAAAATAGGCTTTCCTACCCATGTAAGATCTAAGCCATGTATGATTAGGCACTATTAAATGACATGCATAATGATGTGCACACCCGTCATTTAGCAGTGCCTAATCAAAGGTAGCCTAGATCATTTAAGGATAGGAAAGCCCATCATTCCCCTTGTTCTCTGTTGCTATCAGCCTGACTTCTGGAAAGATATGTTTATATTTGATAACTCAAAATAAAACGGGGACTCTACTACTGCATTCATGATGCAGAAGGGTGATGAGCTCACCAGTTTCGTGTGAGGAGGAATAGTGACGAATGGATATCAGAGGGGACTGAGAAGGCCACCTTGCAAGGTACTGCTATATTCAGGGAAGGGGGAAGAAAGAGGAGAGTAATATGAGCAGATTACTGTAAGAAATAAGATGTGGGCTGCCAGCACCTTGATCACTACCTGACCCCATTGTCCTGACCAACATTCCCCTGCCCATAAAACCAGTTCATGCAATTGTCCAAAGCTGTGTGTAGATATTAATGTATGAAATGGCTGCCACTACATGTTCAGTCACTTCACTATCAGTCTAGTATTGCTTGTAAAGCACTTTGGGATACAATGTGTATCAAAACCACTATATAAATGCTGATTCTTATTATTATTATTATTTCCCATGGAAAAAGAAGACAAGACAAGCATATATTTGAGTTTTGAGAAAGTATGAACTCTAACATTGGACTGAACAAGAACTTTGCTACAAAAAAGTGTTGGCTGTAGGGGGTGGTGAAGGGTGTGGCTGCACCTCCCCCCCCCCCACACACATAGTAATGTACTTGCATGCTGCTGCTGCATTTCACTTTGTTGAAGAAGTCTGATTTATTGATTGTACAAATGTTTACATTCAAACTATGGATTACATTTGTAGGTTCTGTCAAAAACGTACTAGAAAAGAATAGCAGAAAATATAAAGGTTTAATAAAAATGTTAAAAAGTGCATATTAAGCATGCACATCACCCCAGCACTTCCACTGTAGCATCTTGGATCCACCATAACCACTAGACCACCAGGGTATTCAAGATTTGTACTGCACTGTGGTTTGCCACAGAGAAAGTTGGTTGGATTAAAACACAATTTCAGCATATTAAAATGAACAAAATGAAGAGAACCATAGCCTAATGTGTATTATACAAAATAATGCACATGGTTTTGACCTTTTGAGTGAAAATTCTATACAAAGGGAAAAAAATAACTAGTTAGCACTATAAAGAGCCATATAACTTTCTGACTTCGGCTCTAATGATGTCATCACATAACACATTTGGTGGCCATTTTAGGAAGCAGGTAAGACAGTTTTTTTGAAATTAGGAGGCTGATTTTACAATATTCAAATGCTTTGGAACCACATTTAGGTAAATTATATATATGTAGTTTTAGCCTTAATGAATACAGCAGCCTTTCCTTTAGTCATCTACGGAGTCAAATTTTTTAATAGTTTGTTGCCAAAATGTTGTTTAGGTATCCTTTAACAAGGCCTGCAGACTCCCCCTTGGAACAGATAACCTAACACACACCTGTATGCTCTATGAAAAAACTAATTGGCTAAGCCTACGGAATAGGATAAAGTTCCAGGCGTGCCTCCTGGGAAAAAAAAAAAAAAACACTCCTAGGACAAGCTCCCTCCTGCATTAAAGACATTCTGCAAACCAATCAATCTAGTTATCTGACAAGGCGCATGGCGCAGTGTCCTTTGAATGTCCCCCTTAGAAGAACCACTCTAGGACAACGGTCATTCGAGTACAGGGCCCCTCTTTCATTAAGTGAGGTCCCTGCACAGATACTGAACACAGGAAGCCTCCTCACCTTCAAAGCTGAACTGAAACGACACCTTACCATAGCTGGATCTTATGCTTGCAGGACAGCGACGTGATCTCCTGATCCTGCTACTACATACACTCTCCACACCCTCTCCTGTTTATGTCTTGTTATGCAGTGAAATGCCACTACCTTTACCAGGATTCTCAGGTCGTCCCAGATTCTAACTGCACTTATACCCTCTGGCTGCCCCACACCCTGGACTCTGCTACTCCTTCCTCCCCTTTTCCACTTCTCCCTCCTCACTGAGTACCCCCTCCTTCAACACTCCACTTCCCCTGCTCCCCCCCTTCTTGGCCTTACCCTGCTGCCACTGCTTCCTCGACACGACACATTGCACTCATCTATGCACTCTCATTCCTTCCCAGTGTCCCTCATTCTCCACCCCTTTTTTTATTACGCTACCCAGTCTTCTGCTTCCTTGACAATGCCTTCCTTTCTGCATGCATTACCCTGGCTTCATTGGTAGATTCTTTAACTAATAGAATATTACATTGTGCTCAGTACTGTTCCTTTAGTGTACCTTGGAACTTGTGTCTCGCAATTTGTATCAATTACTATGTACTGTACTGCTTTCTGTGACGTGGAACTGTTGAAAAAGCACATTCTACTCAATGGTTATTTCCGAAGTAGCAGCTTTGCAGATTTCCTGGATACAGAAGTCCCTAGAAGCAGACATCGATGCAGGGGTATGGCGGGTGGAATGAGCCCTAAGCCCTCCGGGAGGCTCCCTACCCACCAACCTATAGCAGAGATCAATGCAGGAAGTAATCCACCTGCCAATGGTCCACTTGGCTGCAGGTCTGCCAGGCGCGGCTTCAGCATAAGTGATAAACAGCTGGCAAACCTCTCCCCGAACTCCAGCCGTGTGCTCTTTGTAGTAAGCGAGCGCTCACCTCAGGTCCAAAGTATGGAGCCTGTGCTTAGTCTCAGAGGTCTGATTCAGGAAGAACACTGGAAGAGTCACCACTTGGTTCAGGCGAAACTATGACGCAACCTTCAGGAGGAACTTCGGGTTGGGGCCCAGGAGACCTTGTTCCTGTGGAAGACCATATAAGGAGACTCCATCGAGAGCGCCTGGAGCTCACTGATCTTTCTGGCTGACGTGATAGCCACCAAGAAGGCGGTATTCCACGACAGGTGAGACATGTCACACCTGTGCATCGGTTCGAATGGCTTGCCCAGGAGCTTTGCCAAAACCAGCAACAAGTCCCACGGTGGTGTTGGCTCACGCACCGGAGGGGAAATGTGATCTAGGCCTTTGAAAAAGTGCCAGACCACCTTCTCGTGCGCCGACTGCTGACCGGCCTGCGCCTGGTAAGCAGAGATGGCTGCCAGGTGCACCTTAAGGGTCGTCGATCAGAGTCCCCCTTGAGAGGGAGACCACAGGTAGTCCAAAATGCTAGCCACTGGACAGGTCAAAGGGTCTAACCCCCTGCCCTGACACCAAATGCAAAATCTCTTCCATTTGAAGGCACTGCATTTTCGGGTCAATTTCTTTCTAGATGCCTCCACAACAGTGAGGACATCTTCAGAAAGACCCAAAGCCTAGAACTCTAGCTGCTCAGGAACCAGGCTGTCAGATGCAGGGATTGAAGGTCCGGGTGGAGTACCTTCCTCTGACTGATTGAGAGCAGGTCCAGGTGTATGGGAAGATGCCTCGGGAGCCTGTTGTTGAGGCTGAGGAGATCAGGGTACCAAAATTGGTGGGGCCAGTCCAGAGCCACCAGGATCACCTGTGCTTTGTCCCGCCTGACCTTGAGCAGCACATTGTGGATCAAGGGAAGTGGAGTGAAGGCATAGGAGAGACCTGGGATCCAAGGCCTTGAGAAGGCATCCCCCCTGCAGCATTCCCTGCTGAGGGGGGGCAGGCACAAAAATGAAAATTACGTACCTACCGTAATTCTTGATCTTTCTGTGTATCTTCACCATTCATCACATGTGGGTTAGTGGCCCGAGGTCACGACCCCGCGGGATGCCTTTTTTGGGGGGATGGGCGGAGACGACGCACTGACGACACCGCCCTCGAGGCAGACGCACTGCATGGCACTCATAGGTTGGCCACTAGGTGTCATCGACCCCGCCCTCCCGCCAGTTTTGAGTTGCCATAGAGTAAGAAAGGGTTGGGGGGGGGAGACAAGGAAGTCCAATGGACAGGACAAAGAAAAAGATATATGAACTAAAAGGAGAAATAAACGACTAAGAGGACAGACAGGAGATGGAGAAAAACTAATGGGACTGGGAAGGGACCCCAATCTCTGGAATCAGAAAAGGGAAGGAGGGAGGGAGGGAAACAAGAAGTGGAAGGGGAGAGGACATACCCCCGGACTCGTAATCTGGTCCCTTTTCTGAGTTATTGCCCAGGAGTAGCAACAAAGCTACACTGCCAGAATTCAAGTCACAGAAATTACTGGCAACGTACTCCAGCAGAACCATTTTAAGGCCGCAAGGGAACAGAAGGAAACAGGAACCTAGGGTTGTCCCCCACAAAACCAAGTAAAATGAGGATAGGGGAGAAAAAACAAATCTCCCTAGTTAAAATGAGGAGAAGGGATTAGTCCCTATGGACAAGGAATGAGGGGGGGAGAGAGAGGGCAGCCACCAACATCCCACCCCAAAGGGGTGGAGCCAAGGCAATGGAGGAGGGCAGCCCCCCGATCCCTCCCCCGCCAGAAGGCGGAGGAAAAATCCTCCTGTGTGCCCCAGGTCACCCTGCTCCTGACCAATGGAAAGGAGAGGGGGGGAAGGGGGGGCACACAGCGGGAAGGGGACCCAGAGACTGAGGCCCCAGGGGCATTGAGGGTCGGAATTGTGATGAATAATGAAGATGCAGAAGGATCAAGAATTAACGGTAGGCATTAAATTTTCATATGTTATCTGTGTCAATCTTCACCATTCATCACATGTGGTGAATACTAGTCCCCGGCGGGGTCCCAAGACTCTAAGGGACTAAGTCCCTTAGCTCCCAGTGGGGAGACACTGAGAGGGAGAACTTTACAGTACTGGCGAGGCCCGAGAATGGGGAGAGGAGACGGGCCCTTCTGAGGGGGGGAAAGTTGCCCGACAGATGCTCACTCACCCTACGGGAGAAAAGGTGGGTTCTCCAGAGGCGGAGGAAATCACCCTATGCCGGGCCAAGGGCGACAACCGGAAGACCCAGCCATGCTGTCCACCTAATGCAGATCGCTGTCCCTACGACCCCTTGTTCCTCGGCTGCCATAAGATGCCTCACTTGCGCCTTGCTATTCCAGGTCTCATGCAGAGTGTGCATTGGCTTGTCTGGTTACCTCCGAATCAGGCAGGGAGGCTAGGAGCTGACCTAGCCTGGACCACAAGAACCTATCATAGGAAGCATAGTGGGCCCGATGAGCAGTAATCAACAACAACAACCATGCCAAGAAGAAGGCCTTCCTCCCCCAGAAGTCAAAATCAGCAGAGTCTTGATCTGGGGACCGGTCACGGTGAAGGGCGTGAAGCCCATCAGGAGTGTCCAGTTGCATCAGCCCTGACTGAGAGCGAGGCATACAACCTAGTGACTCGGGGACAATACCTCTGGCTCTGATCCCTAGGGGCTGGGACTCCAGAAAAGGGTTGTTGCCAGAAATGCAATGATGCCTCCTGAAAAGAAGCAGGCCAGGCGGGCACCACAAGGGTGGCTGCACTGAAACAGCCTAAAAAGGCATGCGTCAAATGCTCCGGATTGTGCTGAGAGGTGGGTGGGGTGATACGCAGATCCTCCAACATCCTCGCGAGGAAATGCTGATACTCAGTGAAATCAGCAGCAGGGGAGATGTGGACAGAAGGCTCCTCTCCTCCAGAAGAGGAGGATGAGGAAGCAGAAGAGCTCGGAGATCCAGGGTCTGGCTGCTCGGGGGTAGGGTGGAACACCCGCTCATCCAAGGCACTGTCATAAGTAGGGAAGTGAGCAGCCGCACCCCTGAACTGTTCCCAGGATAGAGGTCCCATAGGACCAGAAATGCCTGGGAGAGCAGGAGATGGCGACAGTGGAATGGGGGCCAGATCCACAACAGAAGAGGAACGGCCTCTATCCGGGCAAGAGAGCACACCAGAAGTCTCCAAGGGAGGAAGAGTTCCAGAGAGCCCAACAGCTGACAGCTGATCAGCCACACTGGAACTGCCTAGACCGTGCTATGAAGTATCCCCCCTATGAGGTGACCGGGACCGTGAGAGCCCAAAAGGATGGTCCTTTCCCTCCAAAGACGAGGGCACTCTCGAGGAGACCGAGAAGGAAATGCGGGGGTCCACACTGTGACTCCTCCCCGAACCCGGGTGGGTTCCAGAGAAGGGCTGCCTCCTCGAACCAGGACCCCTCGGACTCCGAAAGAGCCGTCCGCCTCAAGAACACCAGCCTGGGCAACTGACAATCCTGGTCGGTCCCTGAGGAGACCACTCAAGGTGTAGCACCCTTCCCTTCCGTGGGTGCCCTGGTTAGCCCTAAAGTTGGGCGATCCAGGCACACCACAGGAGGGGGGTGTCCCAACTGAGGGGGCAGAAAACCCTCCAAGTCCAGGTTGCAGGGCAACAGTGGCCTGGACCACCGCCTGCTGGTCAGAACCCCTGACCCTAGACTTGGGGACTACTGCCCGCTACTCAGAGGGAGGCTGGGTCCAGGCCACCGAAGTGGCTACTGAGGTGCCCATTGGTTCTGCCGACTCCGAGGAGTCGGACAGCGAGTCCGAAACAGACACGGAGTCCACCTCTGAAGTGGAGACCAAGACCTGGTGCCAGACCACCCGCAGGTGCCTGCTCCTGTCCGGACCGAGGGAGGTGCCAATCTTGGTGTCCGCACCAGAGTCAGCGCCGAACTCCCCCGCGGCACCCTGAACAGCGCCAGAGGAAGAGACGGCGCCGAGAATGGCAGCGGAACCAGCATCAGACATGCCGCCGGCCCCTCCCATGGCACCGCAAACGCCACTGGGATCAGGAACAGTACTGACGGTGGCACTGACTGCAAGAATGACACCTTCCACAGTGCCTTGGCCTGGCATGGTGATGCAAGTGGCGTCAGAGCTAAACACAGCGCCGTCCCTGGTCTCTGTGCCACGGGCGGCACCGAGCCCAGAAACAGTCGAAGACAGCGCCGTAGAACTTCCCACAGTGCCCTCAGTGCCATGAACAGTGCAGACAGCAGAAATGGCGTCGAGCAGTGGTCCGATGCCGACCACGGCGCCATCAGGGCCCACAGCGCTGAGGCCCAAAACGGCACCGATAGACGGCGTCTAGGACAGTGCCAGCCCAGGCTCTCAAACCCGAGGACACGACACCAGGGGAGTCTTAGCTACCGAAGGGGCAACTGCCAGAGCAGTGCCTCCACCGCCGGGGGTGAACTAGGACCCTGAACTGCGGAAGAGGTTTCTGCCACAGCGAGGCAAGTAGAGGTGGAAGACCCTCCTCAGCGGTCCATATTGAACTGGGAGGGACCCAGAGGAAGGCTGAGACCCCAAGGCTTGGCCCGACGAGTGGGTCCTTCCCGAGTTACGGAGCTTGACCAACTTTCCACCGCATCAGTACTCGGCATCCATAGAGAACAGGCGTCGCACGAATCTAAGTCGTGAAGTGGGCCAAGACATGTTAAACAATGATCATACTGGTTGGTAACGGAATACTTGCAGCTGCACGGGCACAGACACATGGGAGGCCGCCCGCTTTCTGTGGCTTTTTTTTTTGCCCTCCGAATCAGACATGATCTATGGAAAATAGAAGTATAAACAGACTCGACGTCCCGGTAACAAATAAAAAGAACAGTCTTACTGGTCGGCGGCATCGAGTAGGAGGTGAAACGGAACCGACAGGTAAGGACTGTCATTGACGAACAGGCCGAGTGAAAACTAGGCTGAAGCTGCATAGTCTTGATAGAAGAGCTCCTCATGAGGTGCGACCTCTATGGCGGGAGACGAAGAACTGGGGGTATGGCGGGGTCGACGACACCTAACGGCCAACTCGTGAGCGCCACGCAGTCTGTATGCGTCTCGCAGGCGGGGGCGCTGGAGCGCGACTCCGCCCATAAAAAAAAAAACTCCCACGGGTGCGTGACCTCCGGCCACTAACCCACATGTGATGCATGGTGAAGACTGAGACAGATAAGATCAGCCTCAGCTCTGCGTTCTCCCCTTGAGGTGAACAGGTCCACCTGAGGGGTGCCCCACTGGGAGAACAGATTGTGAACTACCTCTGGATGGAGAGCCCACTCATGAGACGCCTCACCCACCCAACTGAAGGCATCTGCCAGCTGACTGGAGGCTCCTGCCACATGGATGGCTAGGAGATCCGTCTCCAGGCTGAGCACAAGAGTCCAAATGCGGACAGCTTCCTTGCACAGGGGCAGGGAGTGCATTCCACCTTGTTTTTTGAGGTAGTACATGGTTGTGGTGTTGTCCGTCTGGACTTGGACCACCTGACCCTGAACAAACGGAGCAAAGGCAGTCAGCACCAGCTGGACTGCTCGGAGCTCCATGTGGCAAAAGGACTCCTCAGGGGTTCAGAGCCCGTGGACTCTGTGTTCCCCCAGATGAGCACCCCAGCCCGTGAGAGAGATGCTGGTCGTCAGGATGACAGTTGGCGTGGGGCGGACAAATGGGATCCCTTGCTGCGGGTGCTCTGGGACTAAACACCACTGAAGGGTGTCCCACATCCTCTGGGTCACAGCGACCAGCTGGTCGAAGTGAAGGGGGCACACATACCAGCGGGACCATTGGACCACGCTGGTGCAGGCCGCCATGTAACCCAGAAGGTGCAGGAAGTCTCGGGCAGGACGTAAGTGCCCAACCAGAAATGATTGGGCAAAGGAGGAGAGAACCTCTGCCCTGTCCGAAGGGAGCCGGGCTCTGGCTCGGCAAAAGTCAAGCTCTGCCCCGATGAAGCTGACTGCCTGTAAGGGTACGAGTTCTGACTTGGCCTCATTGACCAGGAGGCCAAGGTCAATGCAGGTCTGGAGGGCCAGGTCCCTGGACCGCTTCACACCTCCTGCTTCGAGGGACCGGCTATCAGCCAATCATCCAGGTAGAGGTACACCCGGACTCCTTGGCACCTCAGGTAAGCTGCCACCACTGCTATGCATTTGGTGAGGACCCTGGGGGCTGCGGAGAGGCCGAAAGGCACGGCCTATAACTCAGAGAGAGTTCCCTTGACTAGGAAGTTGAGGAACCTTTGGTGGGACAGACGGATCGGGACATGAAAGAACATGTCCTGAAGATCCAGAGAGCAAAACCACGTCTTGCTTCAGAGATGTTATGATCTGGGACAGAGTTACCATACTGAAGGTGTGGGACCTGAGGAATTTGTTCAGGTCGTGCAGATCTAGAATGGGGCGCCAGCCCCCCCCATCCGCTTTGGCACCAGGAAGTACCTGGAGACAAATCCTGGGTGTTCCGCAGGATTTGCAACTCTGATCATGACATCCTTGTGGAGAAGTTGGGCTATGTCATCTCGGAGAGCTGATAGAGTGTCTGTGGATACCATGTCCTCCCATGGGGTGTGGGCTCAGCTGGGAGAGTACTGCTCGAACTCTAGAGGCAGACCCTGACTGACGACTTCCAGAATCCACCTATCCATGGTGACAGCGGACCATGCGGAAAGTGGCAGAGCCCCACAGGACCACCCAGGGGAGTGTGACGGGCATGAGGGTGGCAACCCTCATTCCATCACTGAGCATGCTTGGAGGAGGAGGAGGATCTGGCTGAGAAGCCACTGGGTCCCTTCCCTCTGGGCTTTCGGACCATTAAGGCCACTGATTTGGGCCTTGGTCGCCAGGACTGAGCCTGCTGGCCAGACTGATGCTGGGCTGGTTTTCGGCGCAGGAGTGGAGGACCGAAAAGGCTTATGCTTCTGCTGCCTGGAGCCCTTGGGATTCTTCTGGGCAGACGTCACAGAGTCCAAGGTGGCACTGGACTTCTCGATATGTTGGAGGCGACCTTCCATACAGGGCCAAAACAGGTCGGTGCCCAAAAATTGGAGGTCCACCAGCTCGTGCTGAGTGTCTGCCATAAAGGTAGAGATCCTCAGTCAAGCCCTATGGTGTATGGCATCTGCAGCCACTACCGAGCAGGCACAGAAATCCCCAATATTCAGAGCCATCTGAAGCTGCTGTTTGGCCACAGCACGATCCTGGTCCCGGACCTGTTTGACCACAGTCTGGAGGTCCGCAAGAAGATGAGGAATTACCTCATTCAGAGAGCCCAGATGGGCATGGGAGAAGTGTGCCATCATGATGGCTGAGCTTGCCTGGCAGAGGCCGAGTGAAGAGGCAGCATAGACCTTTTTAGCCGAGTGCTCCAATTTCTTGGACTCTTTATCCGGCGGTCCATCAACATCCCCTGAATTGCCCGCGTTCCAAAACATGGAGTCAGCCACCAACCCCTCGGCTGAAGGGTACTCAGTGAACCCCGAGAGGGTACCAGTAGGCACTGAATATTTGCAGGCCATCCGGGCCATGGGCAGGAGGCGGGGCGCTATCAAAGCTCCAGGGCAGGGCCAACTATGGCCTGGGCCACTGGGAAAGCCTCTGTCGGAGAGTCCCCTTTATCAAGAAACTCTGTTTGTGGGATAGCGAGCCCGCTTCTGGACAGGCTCCAACTTCATCACCGTGGACTCGGAGAGGAGATGGTGGATGCCCCTGAAGGACGTAAGACCTTCTTTCGTCGAAAAGTCCCTCACCAACTCCTTGTCGATCGGATGGGAGTGCAGTGCGGAATCCTCGGAGCCCGCACAGAGTGGCCTACCATCCAAGTCACTCTGGACCCGCCGCGGGGGGTCAGGTGTAAGAGTGACAGACAGCCGACGGGGAAGTCCCTCAGCTGGCCGAAACTCCTTGGTTGGAGTGCTGGTCGGTGGCTGTGGGGGGGGGGGCAGCTCCACCACAATCGGTCGGAGAGGCCAACTCTGGCTGAACCAAGGTGGTCTGTATTGACTCCGTAGGCAGAGAAGCAGTGTTGACCGGCCCCCCACCAGGGGCATCAGTGTTGGCCTTCTGGGCGACAGTTAACTAATGGCCGGTGTAGGAGCTGGGGTTGGCTTTGAACTGAACACCACCAACTGTTGCCACAGCAGGTCTTCATAGTGTCAATGCAGTTTATGCTGGAGCCTCTCCTTACCCGAGGAGGACAAAGGCGAGTAGCGGTGGTGCCGCTACCCATGGTACCGCGAGCAAGACCGCAGACACCGGCAGGACCTGCTCGACCCAGAGGATGAGGATGACCTAGACTTCAGCCGCTGGAGGTGCAGACGGAGGATCTCCGAGGTAGCCAGGTCTGGCTCAGTGGGCTGAGTCGAGACTTCGATGGTCACCGGCAGGACCAGAGTCCTGAATAAGGAGTTGTTGGCCTCTTTGGAGGACAACCGGTTGACTGGGCCAAGAAAAATCTCGGCCGCATCATTGGACGGTTGACCAGCCGGCCTGATGGGGCACTGTGAATCCAGCAGCCAACACCGCGGTTTCGACCGTGGTCAAAATCTGGGAATCCTGAGACGGAGAACGTTCCCAGTCCCAAGAATGTCAACAGTGAGTCTTCTTTTGTTTCCTGGACTCCTTGTGAGATCGAGAGCTGCGCAAACCCGAATGGCCCTCTCCCTTAGTAGGGAGTGACTGGCACAGCTCTTTGAAGGAGTCTGAATAACTGGAGCCAAACTTGAGCGGAATAAAGGCCGAAGCCGAAGAGGACTGCGCGGCGGCCCGAGCCGCCTCCTCCTTGAAGGTCTCAAGCTGCTCCAGCTGCTCGGCGGACCCCCCGCAGCCGCGAAGATCACCCAACGGGCGTCCTTGGATTTGACCAGTGGATGTCGTTTTTCCAGGCGGCCCAACTTCAGGCAGGCAACGTGGTCCTTGACAGCCGACGCATGAAATGACTGGCAGATCTCGCAAGCCTGGGGACTGCGCTCATGCCCCAAGCGGTAAACGTACGTGGCATGTGGGTCGGTACATGACACCTTCTGTCCGCAAGGGCACCGGTGAAATCTGAGTGAGGACTGGTGCTCCATTGCGGTCACGATCGAAGATCAAGCTGAAGATGAAACTCTGAAGAGTTTAAGTTTTGGAAGTAAACCCGAAGATTTGAGCGCCAGGGCCTACTCAACGTGGGAGTGGTAAGGAGGGAACCTGCTTCTTTCAGCGGAAAGGAAGATCTGGCGTCATGGGGTGGAGCCGAGGGTTATACCACCCGGGTGGGTGGGAGGAACCAGTCTGAAAACTTCTGGCAAGATTTAAAGGGGAAAGGACAATGCCAAAAAGTGTGGATAGATCATATCCACGTCCCTAGAACAGATTTCTTCATGCCAGTCTAAATGCATCCTAACAGAACATGCCACATCTTGGACTTCTGGCACAGAAGCAAGGTAGTCTGGTGTTGAGTGGAGGTGCAAAAAGGTCCACATCTGGGGTGCGAGACTCGTTGAACAGTGATTTCATGACGTCTGGTGACAGTGACCATTTGTGAGAATTGGCCTCTGTTCGATTGAGCTCATCTACCAGAGTGTTCTGGACTCCTGGCTGATAGATTGCTTTGAGCAGGTTCCTCTGTTTCAGGCACCATTCCCACACTCTCATCATATCCCTGCAGAGAGGCTAAAAGTGTGCTTCTCCTTGTTTGTTGATACAGTACATGGCAGACTTCTTGTTTCTCTGGAGGAAAACTGTCTTTCAACTGATCACGTCCATCAGGGCTTTCAGACCATGCAGAACTGCTGGCATCTCCAGCACAATGATTTGGAGATGTGTTTCTGATGGGTTACAGACACACTGGGTCTGAAGGCCCTGGCGGTGGGCTCCTCACCACAACAGGGAGGCATCCAAGGTGAGGATCACCTCTGGCTCCAGTGGGGAGAGGGGAAGCCCTGGAGGAGGCCGTCTTTGATTGACCACCACATCAGGGACCTCATGAGATGTTTGGTTGCCTGGATGGGATAGTTTTGAGGGTGTGATGCTTGTACATTGTGTACTGAGCATCCACTGGGTCATCCTCATGTGCAGCTGTGCCAGAAGCACTGTGAACACTGAGGAGGGTATTAAGCCTAGTACGCGTTGCATGGAAGGGCTTGCACAGTCTCACGTTCCATGCTGTAGCATGCTATTTCAAGATTGCTCGCAGCCTGCTTTCTGGAAGGAAGGCTCAAGCCCAGGATAGGTCCAGAACAGCTCCTATGAACAGTAACTCCTGGGAGGGTTCCAGCTGAGACTTTGAGGGGTTTAGCAGAACTCCCATGGATGTTAGGAACTGAGAGGCAGTGGCTACTACCTGCACTGTCTCTTGTTTGGATGGGCTTGAGACTAGCAAGTTATCCAGATATGGGAAGATTTGGAGTCCTAGCTTTCTGAGGTGCTACGCATACAGCGACGCACTTTGTAAAGAGTTAGAGCATAAGGAAATCCAAAAGGGTGGACTCTGAACTGGTAGTGTTGCCCTAGCACACAGAACTGAAGTACATGCAACAGATGCCATGAGGCAGGTGAACAACAGTCCATGCACAGGAGAGAGAGATTACTGCAGTAGCTCACTAAATTGAAGGTGGACAAAGCAATGGAGCCAGATGGCATCACACCCGAGGATATTAAAGGGAGCTGTGAAGAGAGCTAGCGGAACCTCTGGCAGCCTTGTTCACAGAGTCGTTCAACACAGGAGTGGTACCAGAGGATTGGAGGAGGGCACATGTGGTCCCTCTACAC
The DNA here is from genome assembly GCA_016271365.2 of Neoceratodus forsteri. Lineage (NCBI taxonomy): Eukaryota > Metazoa > Chordata > Ceratodontiformes > Ceratodontidae > Neoceratodus > Neoceratodus forsteri. Next base: position 99,073,324 of record JADMNL010000027.1, on the reverse strand, counting down.
AAATCAGGCAGTAGGGAGGAGGCGGGGAACTATAGGCCGGTCGGCCTCACCTCAGTAGTGGGGAAGATCATGGAGGCACTGTTTAAGGAAAGGACAGTTGGACATCTAGCAGCCATTGGTGCCCAGGACCCTAGGCAGCATGATTTCACAGTGGGTATGTCGTGTCAGACAAATCTGACAGATTTCTTTGTCTGGGTGACAAAGGAAGTAAATCGGGGTGGACATTGCCTACCTTGACTTCAGCAAAGCCTTTGACACTGTCCCACATTAGAGGCTGGTTAACAAGATGGGTAGTCTTGGCATGGGAGACAAGGTGGTAAACTGGGTTAGGAGCTGGCTAACATACAGGAGGTAGAGGGTGGTAGTAAATGAGGTACAATCTGGGGAGGCAGGTGACCAGTGTGGTATCTCAGGGATCAGTCCTTGGGTGAGTCCTGTTCAATGTCTTCATCAGTGACATTGCAGAGGGGCTGGAAGGAAAGGTCTGCCTGTTCGCAGATGAAACCAAGATCTGTAACTAGGTGGATACTCCAGAAGGGGTGGAGAAAATGAGTAAGGATCTGGAGAAGCTTGAGAAATGGTCTGAGGAGTGGCAACCGACGTTTAATTCAAAGAACTGCAAAATTATGCACCTGGGGCATAGAAACCCTGGAGAGCTACATGATTGGTTTGGGGTGGGGGGGAGTTGCTGACAGTCACCAAGGAAGAAAGGGACCTGTGGGTTATTATTTCAGATGACCTGAAAATGTCAAAGCAGAGTACAAGGGCAGTAGGGAAGGCCAGTAGCATGCTGGGGTGCACAGGCAGGGGTATCACTAGCACAAGACGGGAGGTAGTGATGCCGTTATATAAAACCCTGGTCAGGCCTCACATGGAATACTGTGTACAGTTCTGGTATGGTATGGTAAAATTTTATTTATACAGTGATAAAGCCATTAGGGTTCCGAAAATCCCTATTCACAAGGCTTACCTGTTTACATTATACAAAATAGTTACAACTATACATTTATAACAATTCAAATGACAAAAAATACAAAAACACATCACAATTTTTACAGACTCATCAATTACAAGCATGTAGTCATTTTAACTTTTACATTATTTTCACCTATTACAGCAACAGTGAAAGCTGCGTTCATGATTCAGGCCATTTTTAAAAACGTGATGAGTGATTGTTAATTCACGTAAAAAAGGAGGGAGACAATTCCAACTTTTAGCTACCTGATATTGAAGGGTCATTTCACTAAATCGATTTTTTAATTTTGGTATTATTGAATCTCTAGCACCAGTTTTTCTTAAATTTAAACCATGTTTTGGATTTTGTAATTTGTTTTTCAAGTTATCTAAAGATTGATTTTTATGTTTGCTTGCACACATGTGCAAGAAACATAGTGCCATCATACGAGTTTTCTAGAGGTGTGTCAGCCTCTTCCAATTGAGTCAGTGTGTTTGCAGGCGCAGTCGCAGTGCGCCAATCACTGCTGCAGCTGTCTATGACAGCAGGAAAATGCAGTGGCATACAGTTGAAAGGGAGAGCTCCGCTTCAGTGAGCAGAGCTCCCCCCCCCACGCATATTGCAGTGCTGATCGCCCCCACTGTGTGGCCAGCGGGTGCTCAATCCCCATCGGCTCACGCCTCCCCAACAGCTGTCCAGGTGCCACGCTGGGAGCCCGCCCAAGCGTGTAAGAACTGTCTCATAGCCAGCGGGGTGCCCAATCCCCATCGGCTCCACGGCTGCGCCCCAAAAAGCTTTCCATGTGCCGCGCTGGGTCACCCAGCGTGGCAAAGCATTATGGCGGCGTGGTGCCCAATCCCCGTCGGCTCCAGCCCAAACAGTCTTTCCAGCTGCCACGCTGGGAGCCCACCCTAGCGTGGCAAGCGTCCTGCGTCACCTAAAAACCTGTAAAGAAGAAAACCTTCCTCGTAGTCTCCGCCCCCACAACCCGCACCCATCCACTGCGCAACCTGCCTCCCCTCCCCCCCACCCATACTTACCTCCAGAGCTCGGCCTGACGATCATCGGTGGACCGGGAACACGTCTGCACTCTTCAAAGCCGACCGAGAACTGAGGAAATGCCGGTAAGCTGTATAATGGAATAAATAGGGTTTTTTCAACTTTGTTGCATATCTCAGGCATTTTTGGGAATTTTGGGCCCAAATTTTCTACATGGGTTTTTTGGGACCCCTCCTCATGAATTCTTGCACTGTCATGGCGTTAATCGGGCCCGAAGGGTGATTTTGCAGTCACTGCGTGAATCACCTTTCAGGACCCATTAACGAAATGACACTGCCAGTGTTCATAAGGTGGGCTCTCAAAAAGCCTATGTTGAAAATTTGGTGAAAAAATTCCTAAAAATGACTTTATTTCTAGCGTAGTTGCACAGTTCCTCATGCGCTCAGTAAGTTCGCAAAATTTTCAATATTTTCACTCCAGATTTTCAACACTGCCATTTTACTACACCTCTTATGACCAGTACAGCTGTCATTTTCACATCTCACCCAAAGCGTGTTTCCGGCCCATATAGCGCACAATGGCGAGATTGGTGTGCGAAATCAATGTACGGACACATTAAGAAAATCACAGTGACACTGTTCATGAGCAGAGGTCTTAAAATGGCTATGTTGAAAATTTGGTGAAAAAATCCCTAAAAATGACTGTTTTACGAGCGTGCATTGCAGAGTTCCTATGCACGCTCGTAAGTTCAAACATTTTCAATATTTTCACTCCAGATTTTCAACATTGCCATTTTACCACACTCCTTATGACAGTACAGCTGTCATTTTCACATCTCGCCCATAGCGTATTTCAGCACATATGAGCGCACAATGGCGCAGTCGGTGTCTGAAATCAATGTATGGGACACATTAAGAAAATCACAGTGACACTGGTCATGAGCAGAGGTTTAAATGGCTATGGTAAAATTTGAGAAAAATTCCCAAAATAACTGTTTTAGGAGCACACATTGCGCAGTTCCTACGCACACTGGCAAGTTTGCGAATTTGTAATATTTGCACACCAGATTTTCAACAGTGCCATTTTACCGCACTTCCTTATGAGCAGTACAGCTACCATTTTTCACATCTCGCCCAAAATGTGTTTCCGCACATGTAGCGCACAATGGTACAGTCGGTGTGCGAAAACACCCATGTAGCGCACAATGGTGCAGTCGGTGTGCGAAATCAATGTATGGGACACATTAAGAAAATCACAGTGACACTGATCATGAGCAGAGGTCTTAAAATGGCTATGTTGAAAATTTGGTGACAAAACTCCATAAAATGACTGTGTTACGAGTGAGCATTGCGCAGTTTCCACGCACCCTTGTAAATTCAAGAATTTGTAATATTTTCAATCCAGATTTTCACCAGTGGCATTTTTCCACACCTCCTTAGGAACAGTACAGCTGTCATTTTCCACAACATGGCCGAAATGTGTTTTCACACTTTCAGCGCAGAAATGTGTGGTCGCTGTGGGAAATCATTGTTTGGGACAGATAAAGAAAATCACACTGACACTGTTCATGATTTGAGGTCCCAAAATGCCTGTGTTAACAATCTGCTGTAAAAAAATCCCCAAACTAGTTACATTACGGGTGTGCATTGCACAGTTTCTACGCACACTTGTGACTTCACCAGTTTTTTTAAGATTTTCATAACAGATTTTCAACATTGTCATTTTTTACACCTCCCCATGAACAGTACAGCTGTCATTTTTCACACCCTGTTCAGAATGTGTTTTTGCACCTGTGGTGTCAAATGCCGTAGTCGCTGTGCAAAAGCAGTTTTCGGCTAACAAACTGATATTGCCACTGTTCATGAGGTGGGGGTCACAAAAAAACCATGTTGAAAATTTGGAGTGAAAATACCAACAAATGCCTGAGGCGTTAGGGTTTCCGACCATAATGCCCCACCCTGTAGAGAATGACAGGCATCAGGGGTTTGACTTGCGATTCTTGCCTGTAATGCTCATACCATTCCACCCCCACCCACACCCTGCAGCCAGTGAGAGGCATCAAGGTGTGCCTTGGGACTCTTCAGGCCCAAACTTCACCCCATTCTCCTATACCGCACCCATCTCACCGTATTTCCTGATGGAATGGGGTGCGCATAAGGGCCAAAGACCCCAAGGCACAGTGACACTTGTCAGAGTCTGCAGGGTAGGATGTGGTGAAATGGCGTGGTCATTATGCCTGATGACCCAAAGGCACACCCCAATGCCTGTCACTCTCTGCAGGGTGGTGGTGGGGTTGGCTTCAGTTCAATACTTTCGCTGCCATTCCTATTATGCAGCTCTGTAACTTCTACACTACCAATGCCAGCAAGCAAACATTCTGCATTGACAAATGCTTGTTAAATATATTACGAACCTGATTTAGCCAGATTCCCTTGGCCCGCAAGTCCAATGGAATCCATCCTAAATCTGTATACATAATACAATGATGAGTTTAAAATCACACCTTAACACAAATCTTTCAAGCTTATTATAAAGTGTATCCAAGTTATTTAAATATTTTCTTGCTGTATGTCTATATATATGGCTTCCATAATCAATAACCGGCATTATTAACTGATCATAATCGATCTTGTTTCCCTTGTCATACCATTTGATATTCGTCTCATAGCTCCAATCTTAGCATTTGTTTTCTTTATTAAATTTGTTATATGATATTGAAAAGTAAGACATTGATCTATGTGTACCCCTAAATACTTATATGTTTCAGTTTGTTCTAGAAACTTACCCTCTTGTGTCTTTATTTTTAATTTTGAAATACCCTTTAGATCCAATGCAAATGACATAACCTGTGTCTTTTTATTAACTAATAAACCCAGGGATGAAAAGTGACCTTGCATAGCGCTAAAGTCCCTCAGTAAGTTTAGTTCTACTTCAGTTATAGTTTTTCCCTCTGCTACTAAAACTGTATCAGCTGCATTGAGACGAATTTTTGAATATCCAATATTCTTTGGTAAGTCATTTAGATAGACTACAAACAAGAGGGGGCCCAGGTTCTGGTGGCCGCACCTTCAAAAGGACATTAACAGGCTGGAGAAGGTCAACTAAGATGGTACAGAGCTTGGACCACAAAACTTACGAGGAGAGATTAAGGGATCTCAATATGTACTCGCTGGAGGAGAGGGGACATGATAGAAACATTCAAGTACCTCAAGGGCATAAACAAGGTGCAGGGAGAAGACATTTTCCAATACAGGAGAAGTACAAGAATGAGGGGGCATGACATTAAATTGGAAGGTGGCAGGTTAAGAGGGAATGTGAGGACATTTTTCTTCACAGAGAGGGTGGTGGACGCATGGAATAGTCTGCCACAAGAGGTTGTGGGAGCAAGCACTGTGGTTGGATTTAAACATGCATGGGACAGGCATAGGGAAACCATAGTAAGTAACAGTAGTAGTAAAATATTTTATTCATAAAATGTTATGAATCCAGATTAACTCGATTGAGTTTACAACTCATTTACAACGAGGTCCATAAAGCATGTAAAACAACACTGTTTCAGTTACATAAATACAAAGAATGCAAGTATATAATATAAAACCCAGCAAAAATCTGTAAGGGAGCAATAACAGAAATTAGACCAACGGACATTACAGTATAGTACATCAATAGATGCAACAATAAAAGCCTGTCCTCAGAATTAATCTTTATGATATGCAGTGCAACACTGTCTTGTTTTGATAGCTGTGTTATTCAGCCAGGAATGTATTCCTTTCCAGGTATTATTCCCAACTGAAGTTCTCAGGTTGAGTGGGATGCTATTCCATCCCAGTGCACCAATCTAATAGACAGAATCACGTTCTACCTCCAAACTGCATTTAGGAATTACTAAATCCATACCTACTGCAGATCTTAAGGATCCAGTTTTTTTTCTGCATACCAAATGGGTAGATATATAGGGTGGGAGCTTACCACTCTGGCCCTTGTGTATAAAAGCAAGCAGGTGCTCCTGTCTTCTTGCATCACGTTTTTCCCAACCTAAGCGATCATATAACTGGCATTTATGTGTTAAGTGAGGGGTGTCAAAAATAAACCTAGCAAGCCTACTGTGACAAACGTCCAGTCTTGCAAGGTCTCTCTTAGACCCACTAGCATACAGGATGTCCCATAATCAAAAATTGGTACGATCATGGAATTTACTACCTGCCTTTTAATATCCATGCTCATACTCAATCTTGCCCTCTGTAAGTCCCCTAATCTTTTCCCTAAATTCTTTGTTAAATTGTCTATGTGGACATCCCACCTGAGTGAATCATCCAACCAGAGTTCTAAGTACTTATATGAGAGAACCTGTTGGATCTGGGATCCCCCATGGGTGACCACATTTAAGAACAAACTCTCAGGCATCTAATTAGTGCGAGAGAACAACACTGACTGTCTTCTTCGCATTCAAGACCAGCTTACTACTCTCAAAAAAACCTTGTAGTTCGTTAAATGCTTTCTGAAGTTCATCCTGGATCTTATTTACAGTGAGGTCAGATGTATAGATAATCGTACCATCTGCATATAGATGAAACATGACACATGAATCTGAAAAAGATATGCTGTTTACATAGATAGTAAACAAAAGACGGCCCAGTATGGAACCCTGGGGGACAACAGATACCAGACCTGAGACCCAGTTCTCAATGGAAACCAACTGTGATCTACCCACCAAGTAAGAAGTTAACCATTTTAGGCCATCTCCTACTATACCTAGTGAGGCTAACCTGGACACGAGGACACCGTGGTCCAAGGAATCAAATGCCGTGGATAAATCCACATATATTACGCCCACTGGTGTCCTCCTGTCCAGGGCTGCCTGCACATCACTTACAACCTTAGCCAGGGCAGAGGTAGTACTGTGATACCGTCTGAACCCAGACTGCATATTATTAAGCGTACCCTGAGAGTCTAAGTACTCCTTTATCCGGAAGGAAATTCATTTTTCAAATATTTTGGATATCTGGGGCAACAAGGAAATCGGGCGATAATTCCCTATTTCTGGTTTCTTTCTCCCCTTATAGATAGGTACAACCGTGGATTGTTTCCAAGCTGTGGCATATTTCCCAGTTCTAAGTGAGAGATCAAATATATACGTTAAGGGGCATGCAATTATGGGAGTGGCATATTTTAGTAATTTAGATGGAATACCACCTAATCCAATGGCCTTGGAAGTGTCCAACTCTAGTAGCTCTTTAATTACTGATCCTATGGTTACAGTAGAAAGTGAAATTTGTCCTACTAGGTTAACATCTGCCGACTGCCGGGCCAAGACCTGGGAGTTATTGTTAGTAATACCCACACTACCCATTTTACTAAAATAATCAAAATTTGTCAATGACAATTTGGGACTTTGGGAGCATCTGGTCCTTTATTCTGAATACATTTGAGATATCATTGCCATAGCCTTTTAATAATATATTTATTGTTTTTCAGAAATCTTTAGGATGCATGGTGCAGTTATTGTCCAACAGTTGCAGATAATGGTTTTGTTTGGCCTTTTTTTACTTCATTAACATATTGATTACGAAGTTTTTTATATTTCTCCCAGTCATATTTATTAACACTTCTTTTTACCTGGTACCATGCTTTATCCCTATTTTTTTTTTTAATTTCCTTAGTTCATTTGAATACCAAAGTGCGTTGTTCCGTTTTAAGGTTTTAGTTTTTATGGAGGCATGTTTGTTACAAACAGACATGAATTCTCTTCTATTAATATTCCCAGGCCACATCAATTGTCATAATTAATTCTATGCGGTCCCAGTTTACATTGCTCAATTCCAGCATGAATGTAACGTAGTCAAACTTTTTAAAGCTACGCCATTTAATATGTTTGTTACTTTCCCAGTTTGATGATTTACCCCTTATACAATAAATAAACTGGTGGTCGGAGACAGAATCTGATAATACCCCACTTTCCAAAATATTGTGTGTAGAGTTAGTAAAAATCAAATCCAATGTTGTTGAAGATACAGGGTCCACTATATTGATCCTTGTTGGATCATTAATCAGCTGGGTAAGTCCCAAATTTACCCGAAGGTCAATCAATGGGTGGGTCTCGTTAGTAGTTTGCCAATTTGTATTAAAGTCACCTGTCATAAGGATTTTAAGGGTGTTTTTGTACTTCAAGAGTGAGTCCTGTAGGCAAAGGCACAGGGTTTAATCTTAGGTGGACAATATACTCCTGCTATTAATATTTTTTTAGTATGTGGTAATCTCAACTCTAGGAGCAGTACTTCTAGCTGCTCTAGATCACTGTTAATATCTAATTGTAGTATGATTAAATCTTCCTTCCCATATATCAATACCCCCCCTTTTATTTCTATCACTACGCCATATGTTGTAGCCAGTAATATTCAGCAGGTTATCCTCCACTCTATTATTTAGCCATGTTTTGGTAATTACAACAAGGTCTGGATTATAATCTCTCAACCATGTGCTGAACAAATCCATTTTTTTAACATGCCTCTTGCATTAAAGTGTACTATACTAAACTCCTTCCCCCCCCCAATGTAGGAAGCATTAATTGGGTCTGATCCAGTATTAGTTATTATTGAGTGTATTTCCACTTGTTCCATGCGATCAAAATTTTCCTGGCCACGATATAATGGTCCTGGGTTGGGATGGACATCCACACAGAAAATCAGAAACACTAGGAAAGAAACGTTGCGACAAACTCATGTGTTTACATTTCTTCCCAGAGTTTCTTCGTATACTTTTTAACATTCATTTTGCAATGATGTTACCCAAATTAGATTTATACTTTACTGTCGTTAATAATTAAGAATTTATGACCATCATTTTTCAAATCTGGTTACACAGAAACCTGCCTTTATAACAAATCCATAGTGATTGCTTATACCAAAATATGCGTTAGTGACACGTTTTGCAGTTTTCTGATCCTGTAATGCCTGCTCAAGTTTATCATTCCACCCATCTCCTCTTGACTCCTGAAAATTCCAGGTTAAAATGAAGAGACACAGAATTAATAGTCTGTGAAACTTTTTTTTTTTTTTTTACAATCCTGGTCACAGATCAAACAGGAAGAAGTGGGGAGGGGAAGGAGGAAAACTAAAGCTTCCCTTTAAGAAGTAAGTTAAAACTATTAATTTCCACAGTGGGGAAGGTCCAATTAATTACTACTTAAAAAACGTTTAAGTAAACCAGTCTTAAAATGTTGCAATGAGTAATTATCTAACTTTACCTTAATAATGGGGCAACCCACCCTTAGTTCATAATAAATAACTATTGAGTAAATTGTTCCCTTATAGTATGTAATCCTGGGTGGGCCCCTTGGTTAACCCTAGTTCAACTATGACTAGTTTTTAGAATAAAAACAGTATAGAGCCCGTCTTCACTTGAAATAAAATCTGCCTTATTACAGGGTCAAAGCACCTCATGTATCAAGCTACACATTACCTGAGCATATCCTGTTCCTACAATGTTACTGCTTTCAAACAACTTTCTGTGACCGAGTGACGCTCGTGCCACTCACGTTGCTCGCACCATGGCGCTCGCACTGTCGGGCAGCGTGGGGCTTTGTAGTGAGTGGAACCCTGCCCCCTCAGCGTTTGGTCTGCCGCTGGAACCCCTCAACAGCTGAGCAACGATGGAACAGTTCATCAGTAAATGCAACAGCAAGCAGAATTCAAAGTCCTCAAGTGTCCTGTGTTGGAGCAGCCCCTTCGGCTAAAAGCAGCACTCGCCTGCAGCCGGAATGTTGTTCTGGGCACTCAGAGAGGTAAAGCAGAGAGAGGATCAGAAGCCGTAATCAAGTACAGGGCTTACGAGCAGACTAGATGGGCCTAGCAGTCATTATCTGCCGACAATTTCTATGTTTTACTTGTGATGGCTGGGGTGCACCAGTATGTGTTGATAGGCATCTTGCTTATACAGATAGGCTAGCCAACACTGTTGCTTCAGGTAGAGTAGCAAAGAGCCCAAAGAAATAATTTTGAATTTTTCTCAATCCATGTATTTGTTCAGATTTCTGAGGTCAAGAATGTGGCACATGCCCCCTGATCTCTTTGGTACAAAAAAGCAGTCGGAGTAGAACCCTGTGTTCCATTCCAACTCTGGCACTATTTCCACTGCCCTGTTTCTCAAGAGGCTCACAATCACTTGTGCCAGAAGCTCGGACGTGAGCTGACAAGGGGAGTTGCCTTTTGGGAGGACAGTATGAGGGGTTTCTGATAATTCTAGGGAGTACACCTCCTGGATAATCCTGAGGACCCACTTGCCTGTTGAGTTGGGTTCCAATTAATGGTAAAAATGGGCCAGGCACCCCCCTACTGGGAAGGAGAGGTCCACCTCAGGCTGCTGAAGCAGAACTGGGGCCGGAGCTTCAGATGGTGGCACTGAGCACTTTTGGTGCCTTTGCCTTCTTTTGGGGCTGGGGAGGCTGAGCTATATTGTTTTCAGCTCCCCTTCCCCAGCCATGAAAGGACTACTTATTATGACAAGAGCCACGTCCTCTACCCCTCTGCGGGTTATAGAGGACTGACCTGAAGGTCTTAAAAATCATTATAGTTTCAGCTCTTTAAGAGACTACTCCACCTGCTGTTTGAACAGATACATGTCATCAAAGGACACATTCAAGATCTATTGTTGGATGTCTGGGGTGAAGCCAGCAGTTTGCAGCCAGGAATGCTGCCTGATGCAGACACCTGCAGCCGCGGAGCAAGCTGCTGCATCAACGCATCCATAGAGGCTTTAAGATGATAGCTGTCAGATTCAATATCTTGTTTAACTGCTAGCAGGATCTCTTGTTTTGCCTCTGTCCAGTAACACCGGCCCTGGCTCCCGATATCGTCATTTTCCTTAACTACAAATCCCACCATCCCCTGCAGATGACATCAGAGGAGGGCTACAGCAGTGGAAGAATCACTAGCCCGCAGTACATGTTGGAGATTTCAAAAGCTCTAATCTGATGTTTGCTGGTCCTGCTGTTCTCCCTGGGCTAAGTACAGTCGTCTGTGACTGTACTTAGCCAGGGGAGGACAGTGGGACCAGCAAACAAAAGATCAGAGTTATAAATATTCCAACATGCACTGCAGACTATTAAATCTTTCACTGCTGCAGCCCTCCGCTGATGTCATCTGCAGGGGATTCTGGGATCTGTAGGCACAGAAAATAGCCTGGAAATAAGCAAAATTAGTCTGATACAATTTACTATACTACAGCAAACAGTCAATAAAAAAAATGTTTTTGCACACAACGTGCAAATTGGAACCAGCCCCACACTTGGGTGTGGAGCTCTCAGGGCTGACTGTTCCCCTTTAATGACAAACACAATGACTGTAAGGTGGCTAACACTAGCAAGCTACGTAACCAAACAGCAGTCACAGTTATATGCTAATATTCCAACTAGAAACAGTAAATCATGACCATATAACCAAAGGTCAACGCTATTTCAGGTATTCCCATGAAGTTTCTGTTCATGTCTGGCGCAGCTGTAGCTTTAGGTTTCTCGGTGAACTCTCGTGGCCTCTGGATCAGTGAAGATAAATTGCTTTGTGCAGCCTGAGCTTGTGGTCACACAGGAAAAAGTCTTTACATTAAGATCCCCTTTCTTCAGAGGCCAGCCTATCAAAGCAGCAGCAGCATCACTACTCGCAACGCCGGAGACTGTGGCTCATGAGCAGGCCTTGATAGTCTGGGGCTGGGAAGGTCGTGTATCCCAGGAGATGCTCTCCTTCTCCAGGAAGGGAAGCCTTGTATAGCCACCACTATAGTACCACCTGGGTGATCACAGGTGGCATTACAGGCAATGGCATGCCACTTTGGAGGGGGGGGGGATGTGGGCTATAACAACATCCTGTTGCAAACTGTGTGCGCTTAGTGGCATGGAGTCAGTATCCTGGTGGAGGGGAGGAAAATGGCTCCCTGTGACAATGGACCTCGATAAAAATCAGGCTTCGTGCCTCCACCTCCCACCACTTGACAACAGCTACTGCTGGGGGTAAATCTCCTACCCTGACCATGCCTGGACCGGCTATCCAGTGTAGCATGAAGGCAGGTGAGTGTGGTAGAGGGACATGGGCTGTCGTGATGTGCCTTAGAGCTCCTGAGGGAAACAGGCACAGGGGACAGAGGAGGAGGGGAAACAGCAATACCTATTTAGCCAGCTGCAAGGTCTGCTTTTTTCTCCCAGGTTTGGGGTGAGATGTTGGGAGTAGCGGTTAATTGCAGATGAGTTCCACTTTTCATTTGCTGACCTGTGGGATCCAAACCTGAGCCCTCTGTAACTGGGGTAACAGAGTGCTGAGCTGCTCCATCTTGAGGTCAGCTCCTCAACGGAATCTCAATGCATAGACAATTTTTAGTTCCACTGCTGATGGCAACAGCTGTAAGTTTATTTATTTATTTGTTTTTGTTTACCGGGTAAGCACACTAGACAACTGTGTCTTCCAAGGCATTCTATATTCATAACCCTCTGCAGTCAGCCTCCTAAGCAGAGCTGCCCAGAGAAAACGGAACTATATGCAAATGATAGAACTATCATTGGCATGTGACACATATTCAAACTGCTGCCCTTATCTGCTGCAACATTCCATCAATGTATCAGATTTCTAAGGAGCCTACAAGGCAACATATTTAGTTTTAGTTAGTTTTTGTTGACTGAGTAAGTGCACTACACAAATTCTGCCTATTTTCAGGCATGACGGGGGATACAGATGAATGCCAACTGACCTTGAACCAGATTAAGTTGTTGGTGGTATGTTTTTAGTGAATGGGAAATTTGTCCAGGACACGGGAAATTCCCCCTACTCACAGGTAGTGGAACCTCTGACATCCAGGTCCTTGGCCAAGATGGCAGAGCTCATGGATCTAAGAGGAGGTGGAACAGTGAAGTCTACGGGAATGGAGGAGATGGCCTCCTCCTCTGTCCCTTTACTCCTAGAGGCAGTAGTGGATGAGAGAAATGTGGATATGGAAATTGCAGAGCAGGTACCTCTGCCTGCATGTCAAGGTTAGTTGGATTTCAAAGGTGGTGAACGAGGTTTCTCCTCTGAGCACAGAGCCATGGGTGGTTCTAGCATTTTGTCTGCAACACCAGTGAGTGAGGATTTACAAAGAGAATCGCAATTTCAGACTAGACGTGATTATTTGCGGGTGCTGTTGGCGGAGGAGACGCGCCGAGAGAACAAAAGGAAAACTGGCAGTTTAGCGAGCGAATTTTCTGGACCGGAGCTCGAGCTGCATGGGGACAATCTCACTGTCATGCAGTGTCCCATAGATGGAGCAGCATGCATGATTGTATCGGATGATATTTCACTGCTACAGTTGGGTCTGAAGGACGGCAGAGTACAGGAGGAGGAGTCTGCTACGAAAGAAAAGGGAAGTAAAACTGCTAATTATGATACTTTTCATGTTGGTGATGTGCAAAATGTTGTGCTTTCAGAAAAGGATGAGGGGGGAGTCATAGAAGGCTTGAGCTCTGGTGGATCGAGCTCTCAGGAACTGCTTGAGGCGGCAGTATGTAGCTTCAGTACGGGACAAATGGGACTTCATCCTGATATCAGGGCAGAACTTACTAATTATGATGAAAATGTGTTAGTTACGGGGAGGACCATAGCTGAAGCATTGATTTCTGCAGGTTGGGTTAAGCAGGCCCTTGACCAACCTTGGGTGTCTCCTGCAAGAACAGAGGAGGATCAGAGGGATCCTTTAGAACTCCCCCCCCCACCCCCTTAGAACTGGTGAACTCTCCAGTGTTATTTCCTACAGCACACAAGAAGCCTTTGATCCTCCCCACTAGTAACAATAATGCTGGGCAAGGAATATCCCCTGCTGAACACAAGGTGGTATCTGACATCACAGTTCTGGGAGATGGGACTGTGCATTCTGGCCCTGTCTCTGGGGTTCAGCATTCAAACAGGGAGAACACTAGGGAGCTTGACCCTAGGGGACGACACTCTTCTAGTAGAACATATGCAGGTCTGTTTCATGCACCTCCAGAACCAGCTAGGAGAAGAAACGCAGTTCGTATTAAATACAAGGGTGGCCTAGAGACCTATCCGGACAGGATTTATGTGGGGCGCACACTTTTGAAAGACAGCCTAGGATTTTCAGCTCAAGAGATTTATGCCTTGATTCACACATCTGGTGACCCTAATTTTGACACTAGTTTCAAGACTGCAGCCAGTCTTGAACTGTTCTGGGAGCGGTACCAGGGTGTTCGCAGAACTCCAGAATGGAAGGCTTTCAGTTATCTCACTAATGAAACCTGCTTACTGAACGATAACAGTGCTATTTAAAAATGAAGGGGTGGCAATCTCAGATATTCTTTTTTCGCTGCCAGCAAAATGCACTGTGCTTGTACTACCAGATCCTATTATTGATTCGGAGGATGTATGGACAGTGGGGTGGCGAATCGAGTATGGCTACCGCAGGAAAAAGGAATGATTCAGCACCTACCCAGCTGTTTTTACTTGGGGAGGGACCGAGGATTTATATTTTACTCAGGTCAACCGAGGTCATGCTTTCGTTGTGGTGCTCACACGCACTTTAGTGCCTGTGATAAAATGAAGTGTTCATCATGTGGAGGGATTGGACATGTGGTGTTTATGTGTCAGACCCCTGTGGTCTGCAACTTATGTGAGGATACCAGCCACACCTTTAAGGACTGCCCATGGGCATCGCACAATGCGGAAGGGGAGGAGTTGGATGAAGATGATGATGCTATTGTGAAACAGAACAGAGGTATTGTGACTCCAGATCTCCAACAGTTCTCCACTCGCTGTCCCCCACCATTGTGCCATCCTGTACCACCAGTCAGTTTCCCTAGGGCTCAGGCAGAACCTCAAACCCCCCTCCAAGTCAGGCATTCTTCAGCAAGTATGGTGTCCTCAGAAAGGGACACTCGGGTTGAAATGGACAGACCACAATTGTCACAAGAGTCAATGGACAGAGATACTGAGGGCGGACAAACTGTTCTGCCGGGGACATCTAAAGGACAGACTCCTGCTATGCCACCACCACAAATGAAGGAGTGGGAACAACAAAAAAACAGCAGGATGACACGTAGTGCTTCACAAAAACTTGGTCAATGATCTACTGCTCAGACTGCTGATGAGGTTCCTACAAAAAATAGATTTACTCCTTTGGCAAAGAGGAAACAGTGGGAGGAAGATGGGGAAGGCTCTGATACATCCTTCATAATTTCCTCTCAAGCAGAGAATAATGAGGATTCTGATGTTTCACACAAGAACCAAAGGGGGTTGGGGGTTAAGAAGTTACCTTATAGTGCCTCATCATTGTACATTGTACCAGATTTCTGGGTTATTACCACCAAAATTTAATTCCATTTATTCTCTTTGCTGTAAAATAGATAATGTAATGAGACAAAAGGATAGGTCTCCCTTGTATTCATTGTTATCCCTTAGGGAAGTTTCTAGGAATTTGAGATCAAATACTACCCCTAGTCTAAACTTGAGGATAACAAAAACAAAAATGGGTGATCAAGCTTTTGCAATTCAAGCCTTTAAATGTTGGAATAATCTTCCATCTGCAATTAGATCTGGGAACAGCCACAATTATTTTAAAATGAAATTGAAGCAGCATCTTTTGAATAGTATACAATGTCACTGCTATTTTGAAAAATGCTTGCACTATTGATTGTCCTGTTTACTGTATGTTTCTATTTTGTATTGTTTGTATTAAGTGAATGTAAAAGTTATCTTGTACATTTGATTTTACATCTTGTGACTGTATCACAGTCCCGGGTCCCATATGAAAAAGGGCCTTGGCTCATATGTTTACCTGGTAAACAAAATAAATAAAAAAAAAAAAAAATAAAACAAAAACTGTTACTAAAACCCTAAGAGCAAAAGGTCTCAAGGACGGTGTTGGCTCAATTACATGAACATGGAGATTCATCTTACTCTGGGTTCCATTAATGTAAATAGCATCAAGAACCAAAAAAGGAGACAAACCACTTTTTCTATAATTGCAGATCATCAGATGGATGTTTGTCTACTACAAGACACTAGGTTACACACATTGCGAGACACCCAACATGCATCTAAAGAGTGGTGTTGAGGGTCTTCATTTTGGTCTTTGGGGAAAGAGGTGTGCTCTGGGGTGGGGTTTCTTATTTTAAATCCAGACCTCAGAGTCACAAGTCTAATTGATCTAGTGCCTGGAAGGGTGTGTATTTTGGATGCAAGAATAGGGATCTAGGAGTTTAGATTAATTAATATTTATAATTACCAAACCAAATACCAAAGGGTGGATTTAATGAAGAAAGTAAAGCCATATCTTTGAAGGGCTAGGTCTGTTTTTTTTTTTTTGGGGGGGGGGGGGAACTGTATCTCATCATTGTCAGATAAAACTGGTAGAACTCAAAAAATGTATACAGACTCTAATTTTTTGAACAGAATGTATAAACAGGCTTGGCTTAAAGACTGTGCTGTCGCTAGGGGCCAGGTACCAGATCATACTTTTGTAAAGGCCGTTTGCCTAGACGGATTGACTTTTTGTTTGCCTCTCAGTGGGTCCCAGTTCTAGATCTTTCAGTCTACCCTGTAGAAACTTCAGATCATAGATTAATTAGGGTTAAGGTGGGAAAGCCAATGAACAAACCTGGATCCAGCCTGGGTTGGAGGCTGAATGTCGCTGCCTTGGAGGATGCTGAGATATGGCCAGCGATTCAGGCTGAACTAGAAGCCAGGTTTTCAGTGTTTGAGTTATATGAGAACTACCTCTTTTGGTGGCAAGACACCAAACGCGACATAAAAGCTCTATGTAGTTCTCTGCCAAAAAAAACTGCAAACAATAAATACTTAAATTATCTTAAGTTAAGGGATAGACTTCAGATGTTATTATCCCGTTCAGTTGAGACTGGTGAAGTTCTCACGGAGGACATTCAACTGATTAAAGCTGAGTTGTGTAAATTCCAGTATGATAGAGCACAATCGTTATTAATCAAACAGAAATTTGGTACACAGGGCAGTGTGCAGAATGTCAACCTGTATGACAGTTGTGCGCAAAGGGTGGAATCCAAATTTATGACTGAACTCAAGACAGATTCAGGGGTAGTTGTGTACACGGGGGATAAAATAATTAATACAGTTCAGGATTTTGTGGAGGCCTCCTTTAGTGGCCAACCATCTGACCCTGACGGGACTGCTGAATTTCTCCACCAGTTGGAGGTACCAGGGTTAATAGAAACGGATAAAAAAATTCTGATATCCCCTATATCAAATAAAGAGGTGGTAGCCAGCTTACAGAATGGGTCCTTGACTGGTCCAGATGGGTTACTGGGGGAATTTTATAAAAAGACTTTAGATGTTTTAAGCGAGTTCATGGTGGTCATCTTTAATGATGTCCTGGCAGGTAGGAGTCCATTTCCTGCAGCACTGGCAGATAGCCTTTAATTTTCCTTCATAAAAAGGGGGATAGAGCGGAGTTAAGTAACTGGAGGCCTATAAGCCTGATAAATGTGGATTGGAAGATACTGTGTAAAATTCTATGTAAAAGATTGGCTAAAGTAGCACAGGAGGTGATCTCCCCTGGACAAGCCTGTGGTATTCCCCATCATAATATGGGGGAACTTGGTTAGAACCTTACAAGAAGTCTTTGATGGCACAGAAACTGCAGGTTACCTGATTTCATTGGACCAGGCCAGGGCCTTTGATGGGGTCACACATAAGTATTTGTTTCAGGTACTGGCTTGTTATGGTATATCGGACGTTTCTGTGAATTGGATCAAGATTCTCTATAAAGAAGCTTCTTTGTGGCCTCTGGTTAATGGTGGTATTGGGAAGCATGTGAGAATTCAGAGGGGTGTACGTCAGGGGTGTCCTTTAAGCCCCCTTTTGTACATCATCTCTCTGGACCCTCTTTTAAAGAAGTTGAACGGGGATATTTGGATCTTGCCTGTCAAGAGTCCACGAGAGGTGGTATTTCCAGTTGCCTTGGCCTATGCGGATGACACCAATATTTGGTTGCAGATGGGGCTTCTGGTGGGAGGGCTATGGAGGTTGTAGAGGCCTTTTCTGGAATTTCAGGTTCCAACATTAATAAACAGAAGAGTAAAGTTGTAGGAATACATATTTGAGGGGAAGAACTGCAGGAACTGGGGGGTATACCTGTGGTGGAGCCACCGATTAAGGTTTTAGGAATTTGGTTGGGGTCTGGGGAGGTGGCAGTTGTAAATTGGGGGACAGCCCTAGCCCAAGCAGAGGAGAAAGTGGACAGATGGAAGAGTTATCCTATGACCAAAAAGAAGCGGGTCTATATGTACAAGACCTTTATTATACCCATCTTTTTAAATGTTAGTCAAATTTATCCTTTACTGGTTAAGCTGGAAGTCAAAATGCATAGCGTTGCATTTCAGTTAATTTGGGGTAGTCAGTTGAATCCCATAAAGTGGAACAGTACATACTGGCAGGTTACAAAGAGTGGGCTCAATATGTTGAACCCAGTTTTATTTTTTTTCTCCATGTTTCTTTATGCCAATTTGGTTCCATTATTGATTAAGAAGGAGTTGGTTTGGGTTCCATCATTACTGGATTGATGCATATATTTCTGGCAGAGATGGGAGACCCAACAATGGGGGAAATTCCGAGCAATCCCGATGGTATGTCTGACTATTTTTACTGGAGACATGTAAGAAACTAAAAGATGGCAAATTACCACTACGGAGCTTTTGCATAATGGTAGGAAGGTTGTGTATCAAAGGTTATTACAATCTGTGTGTTTTACAACACCTTGTCTTGTAGTCCCAGACAGGGTGGTTGTACCAAAAGTAGTTGCACAATTAACGGAACCAAGAGTCCCACCTAAGGTGTGGGATTCTCTCTGGCCGAGTTGTCACTCTAGACTGAATGTTCGGGGCAACCATTTTCATAAAAGTATTTTAGAGAGAATGTGTTTAAGGGAGGGTTGAGGAGCAGATGTACAAACAATGGAGCACCTTTTTATTAAATCTGTGTATACATCACAGGTTTGTGGGATTTATTGGCTAATGCATGGGGCATTCCACAGCTGCAAGATATGACATACAATACACTAGTGTTTGGTCAGTTTGGGAGGGATGAATGGAAGGGTTTTCATGTGGGAACTGTAAGAGTTGTACTGGCCATTATGAAGTGGGTGGTATGGCAAACAAGGTGTCAATACGTGTTACAGCAGAAACAGTTATCGTTATTAGGGCTGAAAAGTAAAACTGAGCAAGAAATTGGAATAGTATATAAGAAATAATGTGTTATTTTACCTAGACCAATGTGTCAAAAGTGGTGGAGGGGTTGGCTTGATGCTCCTTTTCTTCACGATACAGGATAAGTGTTAGAAATGTGGAAGAGCTGTGTGAGGATAAGGGTGCGAGAGGGGGTGGGGAGACCCAAAGTATGCAGGGTGGTTACACTTAAGTAGAGTTACAAATGTTTGCATGAGTTAGCTTGCTGGGGTACTTGTATAGGAAAGGTATGTGAGTTAGGGTAATGGTGTGGATAGGCATGTTATAATTGTGTGTATTAAAAGATAACAGACAGGCAAAATGATATTAGACAGGATATGGTAAGGGGAGTTATTTCACTAGGGGATGGGGGATAGTCCAGGCAAGGTTATTTCATGTGGTATTTCTGGTGATTGTCTGCACTGTCTATTTACAAGCTTTTGTGATGTACTTATGTGAGTTATAATGTAGTTTTGTCCAATAAAAAATTCCCCTACTCTTTTCAAGAAGTGCCATGGGATCTTTAACATCCACCTGACCTACCACCAGAACAGACAGATGGGACCTCGGTTTAACGTCTCATCCGAAAGGCGGTACCTCAGGAGTGCAGCACCTCCCTCATGCTGCACTACAATGTCAGTATTGGGATTTAACCCAAGTGCCTGGTGTGGGGCTAGAACTCACAGCCTTCTGATCTCCCAGCCTCAGAGGCGAGTGTGCTACCTGCTGAACCACTGACACTGACTTATCTAAATATGCTTATCTAATGTAACAGAACAAACTATCCATGACAGCATGAAACATCCTTAATATCATTATAATCCTACCCCCCAGAATGCCTGAATCACCTGGAAAAAGAAGGGAATTACACATTTCCCACTAGGGTTAGAAGAAAAAATTACTCACCTTAGTAATGTTGTTTCTTCTAATGGAGTCTTGCTATATTGTGACTAATGCAGTTTGTCCCACCATTAGAACTGCTCCGGAGGTGAAAGTGTTAACTTCCATGCAGAGCATGGAACTTAGAGCGCGAACTCGGTTAGAAAAGCTCTGTCTGGGATATTTCAAACCGAAACTGTCAGATCTTTACGAGCAAAACTCACTAAGGCTCTGTGTGGAAGCTGTAACCTACACTAGCCAACTGGCTACTAAAATATTAACACATTTTCCTGGTCCCAACACCAAGACTCAAGTCAGGGGACCAGAAAAGATAAAATAAAATAAAACACAACACCCAAACACCCCAAAAGAAGGGTGGAAAACATAAAAGGGGCATCAATAAGTGCCAACAGTGGACTGCCCACCCACACCAAAGTAGAAGTTCTGAGAGGGCAGGCTGGGGAGGTCATAATAGCAAGACTCCATTAGAAGAAACAACATTACTAAGGTGAGTAATTTTTTCTTCAAACAACATGAAGTCTTGCTATATTATGACTAATGCAGATTACACAGCAGTACCTCCATGGAGGAGGGACAGAACCTACTTAGGGAATAGGCTCTGAAGCACGGCTGTGCCAAACCGAGCATCCCTCCTGGCCTGGATATCCAGGGAGTAATGCTTGGTGAAAGTGTGTACTGTTTTCCAAGTAGCTGCTTGACATATCTCTAAGATAGGGATGTCTCTGGCAGCAGCTAGAGACGCAGCTGTACCTCTGGTAGAGTGAGCCCTCAGGCCTGAAGGGGGAACCTTACCCAGTTTTTGATAGCAAAATTGGATACAAGAGACAATCCACCTGGCAATGGATCTCTTAGTGGCAGGTTTCCCTTTCCCAACCTCACCATAAGTGAGAAATAGTTGGAGGAGTCAAACCTGTGACCCTTGGTACGCTCTATGTAGTAACTTAGGGCCCTCTTAACATCTAAGCTGTGCAGCCTCCTCTCACCAGAGGAGGAATGGTCAGTGAAGAACACTGGAAGTGAAATAGATTGGTTAAGGTGCAAATCTGAAACCACCTTAGGTAAAAAACTTCCTGTTAGTCCTGAGGACTACCTTATCCCTGTGAAAGGAAATAAAGTCAGTCTCCACTGATAAAGCCTGTAACTCACTTATGCGCCTGGCAGAAGTGATGGCTACTAGAAATACAGTTTTCCAAGTCAAGTACTTAAGCTCTGCCGAAGACAGAGGTTCAAAGTGGGGTTGCATCGCTGAGCAATGCAAACATTAAGATCCCAGGCAGGGCAGGGTCCCTGAATGGTGGTTTAGTATAAGCAATCCCTAAAAACTTGGAAAATACAGGGTGAAACAGAAATAGAAGAGGGCTTCCCTGCTGAAATAAAAGCAGAGACAGCTGCCAAATGCACTTTCAGGGTAGCTGGTCTCAGTCCCAAGGAATTAAGATGGACCATATAGTCCAAAACAGTGGGCAAATCAGCAGATTCTGGGGAAATATGCTTCCCAGAACACCATATGGAAAACCTTTTCCACTTGGAGTTATAGGTAGCCCTGGTGGAAGGCTTCCTAGAAGCTTTCAAGATTTCGAGAACACCTTGAGAAAGTTGTAGATCAGCAAACTCTAACTCCTCAAGAGCCAGGCCTTGAGGTTGAGGGATTTGAGATTCGGAAACCAGACTCTCCCCTGGGCACAGGTTAACAGATTGTGGTTCCTGGGGAGACACAGGGTAAGATGGACTGCTAAGGACAGAAGGAGTGGGTACCAGGGCTGCCTGGCCCAGTCTGGAGCAATCAGGATCATCTTGCAGGGCTGAGATCTGATTTGACTTGCACCTTGAACAGGAGAGGAAGGGTGGAAAGGCATGAAACTTCCTTCCCAATCGAGGAGAAAGGCATCCAGGGGACTGAGGCCCAACACTGGGGCCTGCAACAAAAAGTGGAAGTTGATGATTGTCTGGGGCTGCAAAAGATCTATCTGAGGGTGCCCCATCTGGCAAAAACTATCCCCAGTACTAGGGGATCCAGTGACCATTCGTGATGGCCCTGGGAAATCCTGCTGAGAGTATCTGCCAGGACATTGTCCTTGCCTGGGAGGTGAACTGCTATGAGGGAAGTGTTCAGGGAATAAGCCAGAGACCACAACTTCATCGTCTCCTGCACAAGGTCAAGACCGAGTGCCCCTTGTTTGTTGATGTACCACATTGTAGTGGTGTTGTCTGTTCTGACCTGTACCACCTTGTTCTGAATAGATGCAGAAAAACCTTAAGTGCTAGAAAAACAGCTCTGAGTTCCAACAGATTGATGTGGGCAGAGATTCTGAGGGACCACAACCCTGGGTGGAGAGGTCGCCCATGTGAGCTCCCCATCCCAAGAGGAGACATCTGTAGTAAGGGTCAAGGAGTGAGATAGAGGGATGAAGGCACCCTTGTCTCAGATTGCTCTGATCCTGCCACCACTGAAGGGCCTGGATCAGGGTTCGAGTCACTGGGATTAACTTGGATGAGGAATCTCTTCTTTGAGACCAGAAGGCTCTCAAATGGAACTGAATGTCCCTCATCTGAAATCTTGCTCCTTGCACTACAGCTGTGGAAGCAGCCATGTGTCCCTAGGAGCTGCAGGAAATGCCTTGCTGGTCAGAGACCTGCAGAGTGAAGGAGCAGGCCAGGGCCACCAGGGTCCTTACCCTTTCTAGGGAAGGAAGGCTCTGGCTCATGTTGTGTCCAGTTCTGCACCTGTAAAGGTGAGTACCTGGACAGGTTCCAGAACTGACTTTCAAGATTGGAAGAAAGCCCAGAGAGGTAAGCAGCTGCTGGGTAACTTGCAGGTGTGATTTGACCTGGTCTGGAGACTGACCCACAATGAGCCAGTCGTCCAGGTAGGAAAGATGGCAATCTTTGCCTTCTTAAATGAGCAACTGCTACTGCCAGACATTTTGTGAATACCCTTGGGGCAGAGGTAAGGCCGAAGGGCATTGCTCTGAACTGATAATGGCCTGAGGACAGTTCGATTCTGAGGTACTTTCGGTGGGAGCTTCTGATAAGAACATGGAAGTAGGCATTCTTGAGGTCCAGGGAAGCTAGCCAGTCCCCTGGCCTTAGGGAGGGTAAAATCATTCCCAGAGTCACCATTTTGAATTTTGGTTTTTAAAAGGTGCTTGTTCAGATATCTTAGGTCCAGGATGGGCCGCCACTCTCCTGTCTTTTGGGGTAGAAGTACCTGGAGTACAGACCCTTGCCCTGGTGTAGGAGAAACCCTTTCTACAGCTCTGAGAGCCAGGAGGTTGAGACTTCTGTTTCCAAGGCAAGAGTCTCTAGAGGGTTTGCAGGTGGAAAAGATCTGATTCTCATCTTTGGAAATTTTTTGAAGCTGAGAACCAGACCCTGGCTTACTACTTCCAGGACCCACGTGTCTGATGTTAAAGACTCCCAGTCCTGGACGAAGTAAGCCAGCCTGCCCCCTATAGGTAATGGAGAACCGGCCCTGGGCATCCCATCAGGGTGCCTGTTTGGCAGGGGCTTTAGGCTGAGGGGTGGGAGCAGGCCTGCTTGTACCCCGTCTGCCTCTCCCTCTGAAGAACCCCCTCTGAACATAAGATGAAGAGCAGGCCTGGGTCTGGTAAAAAGGCCTGTGAAAAGGCCTGCCTCTACCCCTGTGGGGCTGCCTCTGAGGAGTGGCTTGCTGTTCCCTGGCTTGTGCACTCCTATAAGTGGTTCTATATTCATCCATTTTCTTCATATAATTCTCTGTCTGCTCCCCAAACAGAGAATTTCCCACCACAGGAAAATCCATAGCCTTAGACTGGGTATCCTGTGACAAAGTAGTACACCTGAGCCAAGCCAATCTATGAAAAGCCACAGATGTAGCCATGACTCTAGAGGATACATCATTAGAATCCACTGCAGCATGGAATTGCACCTTAGATGCCTCAACACCATCAGCAGCCACCTGCTCCAGCTCCTTGGCAAGCTGGCCAGGGCCCTGTTTGGCTAAAGCCATGACAGTATCCATCTAGATTTTGGTATCTCGCAACATAAGCCATATAGTTTGCTTGTCTGAGTCCCAAGGACGCTGCCATATATTGTTTTTAGCCATGGCATCAATCTTCCTGGAGTCCTTATCAGGAGGATGTGAAGCCAGGGAATATTACTTATCACAGGCTGCAGCCTGAACTACTAACATGGCTGCATTGCTGTGAAAGAAATTCTGTATCAGGACCTGACAAAGTGTACCTCCTGTCCATCTTTTTATCCACAGGAGGCACAGAATTAGGAGCTTTTAAAATTTTTATTGTTTGTTCCTAAAAGATTTATGTAAAGGAATAGACAATCTCCTGGACTCTGGGATATCCATCATCTCTACAAAGTCAGGCTCCTCTTGCTCATCCACAGCCTCCTCCAAAGGAAGCTGGAGGTTTCAACAACTTTTATAAACCAGAAAATGAGAAGGGACTCAAGCCTAGAGGGAGATTCTCCTAAAGGTCTGTCTGGGGAGATGTCCGGTTCAATGGGCACATCCAGACTTTCAAAGTCACATTCACACTGTTCATAATCATCCTCCCCCTCCTCTGGTTCATAAAACTCCTATATATCATATTCTTGAACCGGTGGAACCGACCGTTTGCCAGATAGTGGCGGTTCGGACGGAACCGGGGAAAGTGACTGGACAATTTGTATTGCCCTGGCTATCTCTGCAACAGTTGGAGAAGGGAATTTTGACTCCACACCTGCTGACTTTCTAGTTCTCTTTGCTAGAACTGGCTCCTCAGAGTCAGCTTTACGTTTGCCCGAGGAAGTCTGGCCCTGGTCAGAGGGCACTCCCTCCGGTTCGGTTGGCTGGCCATCCGGGTCAGCGGACTTTTTGGCCTCTCGTTCCCTGAGCCTAACGACTCTTTTATCTAGGGTAGCTGCAGGAAATTCTTTTGCAAAATCTGGTAGTCTGCATTGAGGTGGTCAAACCCCAGACAATAAACATAGGTGTGTGTGGGTCAGCCTGCAAAGGCTTCCCCACAGACACTACAGTGTTGAAACCCAGTGGCCCGGTTTTTCTTTTGGTTTCTCAGACATAATGCCAGCCTAACCAAAAACTTGCCCTTTTTTTCGGCAGTGCCAGGCAAGACACCCTTATCGGTTCCCAACCGTGTCACGGGTTGTGGAAAAAACCGTAATGAAATCCGTCTTTTTTTAGAACTGATAAGAACCAGGAACCGCACTCTAAAAAGCCTTAAAACGCTTCAGAATGAAGTTTAAACACAATCTGATTGGTTCAAACCGAACCGATAAACATTTACAAGTTCCACACAGAAAACCTATCTATTACTTACAATACCATAGACAGAGCTTGAACCGATCGGTTTGCGGTTAAAATAATGATAATCGCGGTTGAATTTAACAGAGAAAAAACTCTCCGGAGCAACTGTTCAGTGAGGCGGAGTAAAGAATCTGACAGTTGCGGTTTAAAATATCCCAGACAGAGCTTTTCTAACCGAGCTCGCGCTCTAAGTTCCATGCTCTGCATGGAAGTTAACTCTTTCACCTTCGGAGCAGTTCTAATGGTGGGACAAACTGCATTAGTCATAATATAGCAAGACTTCATGTTGTTTGAAACATATGCCAGTGTTTGGGACTTTCAATCATAAAACTTGATCAGGAGTGCAGAGGCTACGGTTCTGGAAGGGGAGGCAGGTAAGAAGAGTTATGAATACAGAAGAATACCTTGGAGAAAGCAAGATTACTAAGGTGAGTATTTTTTTTCTTCTAACCCCAGATATTCTTCTATATTCCTAACTCTCTGCAGACTTCAAAGCATCACCTTTGGAGGTGGGCAGAGAACCTACTTAGGAAAGAGGCCCTGCAGAACTGCTGTGCCAAACCTGGCATCACTCCTGGACTGTGTGTCCAGGCTGTAGTGTTTAGTAAATGTGTGTACTTGTCCTCCAGGTAGGTGCTTTACAGATTTCCACTAGTGGAATATCTCTGTACGCTGCTACAGTAGCAGCTGTGCCCCTAGTTGAATGAGCCCTCAGGCCTGCTGGGGGTTCCTTGCCAACTTTTGAGTAGCAAAACTGAATGCACTGGACTATCCAGCGGGAGACTGACCTCTTAGAGGCTGGGGTGCCTTTACCTACATCCCCATAAGTAAGAAACAGCTGTTGCTTGTCATGTCTATGATCCCTGGTATGGGTCATATAGTAAAGTACAGTTACGTAAGAACTTACCGTAACAGTAGATCTTCGAGAACAGCTCTTGCAGCAGGTTACACCATTAGGACTGAAGCCAGCAGGCGCCAGGACCCCACGGAAATTTTCTAGCTAGCAGTCTTCAGTGGGGACCACCTCCGACATCGGTCCCGCCCCCGAGGTCGGGCGTAGTACATAAGGAGGCGGTCCCCCCATAATCCTCAGTTCTCCCGCCGGAGACTCCCGGCCGCAGGATAACATCAGAAGGGGAGACCAAGGATCCGCCATCAGATGGCAAAACAAGTAAAAAGGAATGTCCCATCAAATGAGATGGGTGCTTGACTCCGACCTACCTCCAGCGGGGATGGTGGGAGGGAAGGTACCTGCTGCAAGAGCTGTT
Source organism: Neoceratodus forsteri (assembly GCA_016271365.2). NCBI lineage: Eukaryota > Metazoa > Chordata > Ceratodontiformes > Ceratodontidae > Neoceratodus > Neoceratodus forsteri. Next base: position 99,046,682 of record JADMNL010000027.1, on the reverse strand, counting down.
CTTGAAGATCTACTGTTACGGTAAGTTCTTACGACTGTACTATCTTCCAGAGATACAGCTCTTGCAGCAAGTTACACCATTAGGACTGATTTCCAAGCAGTAATGGCAATCATGCACCATCGGGAGGAGGAAAGGTACAGACCTCGAGAAAACTCGAGCCTAGGATAGAAGTCCCTGAAGGACAGCTAGACCGAACCCCACTCTTCGCCTTGATGCAATGTCCAGACTGCAATGCCTGATAAAGTATTCACAGAGCTCCAAGTAGCTGCAGCGCAAATAGCTGAGGTGGAGACGTTCTTTAACGTCACAAAGGAAGTAGCCACACCTCTAGTTGAATGACCCTTGACAGCGCCCGGCAAGGGTTTGTTGCGCTTCTGAGAACAGAAAGCAATGCACTGGATGAGCCACCTAGATAGTCACTGCTTAGAGACAGGGGCTCCTTTCATCCTGTGGGCAAAGGAGACGAAAAGTTGGTCCGACTTTCGGTGCTGTTTGGTTCTGGTCAGGTAGTATCTGAGGCATATGTGCACATCTAAGGTGTGCAGAAGGGCTTCTCCTCGATTAGAGTATTTTGGAAAATACACTGGTAGATCGATGTCCTGATTAAGGGTGAGAGCTGAGACCACCTTAGGCAAAAATTTTGGGTTTATCCTGAGGGGTACCCTGTCCAGGTGGAAAACCAAATAAGGCTCTTTGCACATAAGAGCATGCATTTCCGAAATTCTTCTGGCAGAAGTAACTGCAACTAAAAATAACATTTTCCAAGAGAGAAAACGTAGCTCGCAATCCGTGGCTGGTTCAAAGGGTGGCAGCGTGAGCTGCTCCAGGACAAAAGGCAAGTCCCATGGAGGGACTGGATTCTTAAGTGGAGGCCTAAGATGGAGGACACCCCTTAAAAAGGCACGAGTAGTGTCCAGCTGAGCCACCGGCCCCATGGCCTACGGGGCATGGTAGCTGAAATGGCACAAAGGTGCACTTAATCGAGGAGTAAGCCAGTCCGAGTGGAAAAGGAAAGCAGGTAGTCCAGTATCAGCTTTTCTGGATGAGTCCAATGGAAAGCACGGCGCTTGAGCCTCAAAGCAGAACCTCGCCATTCATGGCATAAGTTCCGATGGGTAGCCAGTTTTTGGCAGAGCATCTGCCATTTCTTGCGGACCCGTATCGCATCATGGCTATGTCTCTAGAAGCCAAGCATGCAGGTTCAATGAACGTAGGTCCGGATGGACTAGGGAACCCGCCTCCTTAGACAGTAGATGGAAGCTGATTGGCAAAGGCACTGGAGGCTCCCGGGATAGCTGGTGCAAGAGAGGGAACCAGATCTGTCTGGGCCAGAAGGGTGCGATCAGAATGAGCATCGCTTGCTCCCTGCGAAGTTTTAAAAGAACTCTCTGGATCAACGGGAAAGGAGGAAAGGCATAGAGAAATCTGCCCGCCCAGGAGAGGAACAATGCGTCTCGCCAGAAAACACCAGGCCCTGGATCTAGCAAGCAAAAATTGGGCAGTTTTGCGTTGGATGGGGACGCAAAAAGGTCTAATTCTGAAGTACCCCATCTGTGAAACAGATCCTCTGCACCTCCTGCAGAAGTTCCCATAGGTGGAGGAGGAGTAGCAGGAGGAGGACGTGCAGGGACCACATCTTTCTTGATGGTGTCCCACCAGAAGCTAAAAAGCTCCTTTACCTCGGTAAGATTAATACCCGACAACGGGCCTGGCGCCGGGTCCCCCAGGGTCTCCCGCCCCGGGGAAGGTTCCATTGGGAGCCCGATGTCACCAGACTGGTCTTCGGCTGTGTGGCGTGACCGGGTGGAGTCCTCTGACCGAATCCGCCGCAAACGGGGTGCGGTCTTCTCCGGGTAGCCACGCCGGTCCCCTGGCTGATGTCTTCGGAGGCGAACGCCTGGCCGGTGACGGGTGTCTGGGTGTCGTCGGCTCCTGTGAGCGTCAGTGATGTTTGGCAGACGTCGGATGGGCCAACGTCAGGTCCGATGTCCGTTTGAGGGATGTCAGGTCTTTAGTTTTGCGGGGCGCCAGATCTGAACCTCGGGGTGGCTGGGAGACTGACCTGGTGTCGGTGTCCCGGTGACGAGAGGAAGATTTATGGCACTCACCCGACTTTGACAAGGCCTTGGAAGGAGTAGAGAAGGCCGAAGGCCTCAAAGTCTTCAGAGGCTGGAGAGAGGAAGAACCGCTAGAGGACCTGACCTGGACCGGGGGAGGTTGCGACTGAGCCCTGGAGGGAGAGCGGTCCGATTTGGAGCCGGAGCTTCGCGAGTCCGAGGCCCTTGCAGGAGACCTGGACCTCGCCTTTTCCCGGTGCTTGTCCCGGTGTTTATGGGATTTGCTTGAAGGCTCTCCCCGGGAGGAAAGTTCCTGGTCCATGCTTTTCAGTTTCTCTTCCAGAAGAAACGCTTGAAGTGCCTTCTGACAGCGGATCCTGGTGTGGCTGTTAAAACCTTGGCAAAAAGGTAGGCCTTGGTGTTGTGGTCGGCCTAGCTAAGCACCGCATGGGCGAGATGGGGATCCTTGAGGGGATCTGTTTGCCATGGCCGCCGTGTGGTGACCCTCTAAGGATGGAGTTGGAGAGGATATCAGTTGTTCAAATCCAAAAAGAAGACGAAAATTGTCGTAGTTCTGCAGTCATCACAAGCTAGAAAGGAGACAGAGAGCCGATACTTTGAAAGTCGACGAGGAAAGAACTGGGGATTATGGGGGACCACCTCCTTATGTACTATGCCCGACGTCGGGAGCGGGACCGACATTGGAGGCGGTCCCCGCTGAAGACTGTTAGCTAGAAAATTTCCGTGGGGTCCTGGCGCCTGCTGGCTTCAGTCCTAATGGTGTAACCTGCTGCAAGAGCTGTATCTCGAAGTAAGATCTTAATGCTCTTTTGACATCTAGACTATGGAGTCTGCGTTCACCTGAACTGGTACGTTCAGTGAAGAATACTGGAAGTGTAATGGACTGGTTTAAGTGAAAATCACTAACCACCTTGTCATTATGGAAGGAAAGATGGTCCTTCTCAACACATAAGGCTTGTATTTCACGGATTCTTCCAGCTGAAGTAACTGCAACCAGAAACAGAGTTTTCCAAGTAACATATTTTAAATGTGCAGTGGACACAGGCTCAAAAGATGGTTTCATGAAATGAGCAATGCATATGTTCAGTCCCCATACTGGAACTGTAATAGGTGGGTGCAAGTGGCACAAACCTTTAAAGAACTTCTTGAAAATGGGATTGGATGCTATGGAAATACCTTTCCCAGCAGAAATGTAGGCAGAGACTGATGCCAGATGCACTTTCAAGGATGTATATTTCAACCCGAGAGTGGTGGTATGTGAGGTATTTCAGGACAATTGGGATTCCACTAAAATAGGGGAAATCTCCTTGGAATTACACCAAATAGAAAATCTTTTCCATTTTGATGCATTGGTTTTCTTAGTTGAAGGCTTTCTATGCCCTTTCAGGATATCCAGAAGAGTTTGGGAAAGTTTTATGTTTGCATATTCTAAGTCCTCAAGGACCATGCTGCGAGTCTGAGAGACCTGAGATTCGGAAACAAGATTTTCCCCTGGTGGGAGGTCAACACGTTGTGCCTCCTGGGTAAGTGTATTGGTTTGGCTACTGACATGGAAAGTAATAGAGGATACCATAGCTGCTTGGCCCAGTCTGGTGCTATCAGAATCATTGATGCAGGTTGTGACCCGAGTTTGATCAGGACTCTGAAGATGAGAGGGAAGGGAGGAAAAGCATACAGACTTTTCCCTGACCAGTCCAGAGCCAGAGCATCCAGTGGGATTGTGCCCTTGGCTGGTGGTCTGCAACAAAAGAGGGGCAGAAGGTGGTTTTCTTGGGATGCGAAGAGCTCCACCTCTGGTGTACCACATCTTCTGAACAAGGAGTCCAGCACCTGCTTGTTGATGGACCACTCATGATGTGCCTCGTTGATTCTGCTCAGTGCATCTGCCAGGGTATTGTCCTTTCCTGGTATGTGAATGGCCTGTAATGAGGCCTTTAGTGAGTAAACCAGACTCTAGACTTTTATAGCCTCTGTGCATAAAGGGTCTGACCTTGTTCCCCCTTGCTTGTTTATATAGTACATTGTTGTGGTGTTGTCTGTCCTGACTTGCACCACATTCTCTTGTACTAGATGGGCGAATGCTTTCAAGGCCAGAAAATGAGAATTACGTACCTACCGTAATTCTGATCTTTCTGTGTATCTTTACCATTCATCACCTTTGGGTATAGTGGCTGGAGGTCACGACCCTGCGGGAGCCTTTTTTTTGGATGGGCGGGGTCGGCACATGGCCTCCCTCCGTCGAGGCCGCGCTCTCGTGGCGCTCGCAGGTTGGCCGTTAGGTATCATCGACCCTGCTCTCCCGCCAGTTCTGAGTCGCCGTAGAGTAAGAAGGTTGGGAGGGTGGGACAAGGGAGACCAAGGGACAGAAAAAGGAAAGGATATACAAACTAAAAGGAGAAATAAATGACTGAGAGGACAGAGTAAGACTAGAAAAACTAAGGGGATTGGGAGGGGCCCCAATCTCTGGAAGCAGAAGAAGAGGAGGGAGGGAGGGGTGAAAGAATTTAGAAGTGAGGTTTTGGGGAGACATACCTTGGAACCTTGACCTGTCTCCAGATTGTATAGGAACTGTGGAGGAGTAGCCAGAGGGCTAGCCTGCCAGAATTCAAGGTACAGAATCACTGGCAGTAACTCCAACATAAACAGAATCGGCTATTCTGGAAGAAAGGACAGGATACAGGGCAATACCCCTCCCCCCGAATCAAGTTTTGGTATAGGAAAAACTATTTTCTTAAATTAATTTTAAGGGTTGAGTCTTTTAGACAACAAAACCAAGGGAAAAACTGATGGGGGAAAAGAGGGAGAGAGGACCGAAGAAAGGGCAACCATCATCCCCCAACCCACAGGGGTGGAGCCGAGGCACTGGGGAGAAGTGCCCCCTATTCTGACCACTCTCCCCCTTGGAAGAAAAACATCCCCCTATAGGCCCAAGGTCACACCATGCCTGACCAACGGAAAGGAAGGGGGGGAGGGCACATAGAGGGAGGGGGACCCAGAGACTGAGGCCCCAGGGGGATGGAGGGTGGGATTGTGATGAATGGTGAAGATACACAGAAAGATCAGAATTATGGTAGGTATGTAATTTTCATATCTTATCTGTGTAAATCTTCACCATTCATTGCCTGTGAGTGAGTACCGAGCCCCCCCAATGGGGGCCCTACCCCCTAAAGGACCAAGTCCCTTTGCTCTCAGTGGGTGGCACACCAGGAGAGAGAACCCTCATGGGTCTGGAGAGGCCCGAGACTGGGAAGAGTGAGACGGGACCCCCCCCCCGGAGGGGGTAGGAGATTGGCCCGACAAACATGGTCTCACCCTATGGGAGAAGAGGTGGGTTCTCTGGTAAGCGGAAGTGATCACCCTATGCCTGGCCATGGGTGACAACCGGGAGAGACACAGCCATGCCGTCTGCCTAGTGCAGATCGCTGTCCCTACAACCCTGGAAGCTACTGCCTTGCTGTCATAAGATACCCTCGCTTGGTGCCTTGCTAGCTCCAGGCCACGTGCAGAGAGTGCAATGGCCTGTCTGGTTACCTCCATATCAGGCATCGATACTATGAGTTGACCTAGCCTGGACCACAGGAACCTGTTATAGGTAGCGTAGTGGGCCTGATGTGCAGATATAGAGAGAAGCAACCGTGCCGAGTAGAAAGCCCTCCTACCCCAGAAGTCAAAATCCATGGAGTCTGCATCTGGGAGCTGGTCACGGTGAAGGACACAGAGCCCATCGGGAGTGTCCAGTTACGTCAGTCTTCAGCTAGGATGAGGTAGATTACCTGGAGACTCGGGGCACAATACCTCTGATGGAGATCTCTAGGGGCTGGGACTCCGGAAAAGGGTCTCTGCCAGAAGTGCATTGAAGTCTCCCGAAAGGGAGTAGGCCAGGGGGGCGCTACAAGAGTGTCTGCACTGAAATCACCCAAAAAGGCACGCGTCGGATGCTCCGGATTGTGCTTGAGTGGGTGGGGTGATATGCAGGTCCTCCAACATCCTCACGTGGAAACGCTGATACTCTGCGAGATTAGCAGCTGGGGAGATGTGGACACATGGTTCCTCTCCTCCTGAAGAGGAGGAGGATGAAGAATTGGAAGACCTCAAAGGTTCAGAGGCTGGCAGCTCAGGGGGAGGTTGAAAAACCAGTCTGTCCATGGCCCTAACATAAGAGGGAAATTGAGCAGCTACAGCTCTGAACTGCTCCCAGGAGAGAGGGCCACTCAGACCAAGAATGCCTGAGAGAGCAGGAGGAGGTGGCAGAGGAGAGGGGACAGAGCCGACAACAGGAATCGGCTGTCCTCTGCCTGGGCTAGAGAGCACACCTGCAGCCCCATGGGAAAAGGGAGCTCTGGAAGACTCAACAGCCGACAGCTGGTCAACCATACTGGAACTGCCTAAGCTGCGCCCTGAAGAATCCTCCCTGTGAGGTGACTGGGGCCTTGAAAGTCCAAAAGGATGGTCCCCTACCTCCAAAGAACAAGGCCCTCTCGAGGAAACCGAAAGAGTAGGGCGGCGATCCACACTACAACTCCTCCCGGAACCTGGGTGGGTCCCAGAAAAAGGTCGCCGTGTCTAACTCCTACCCTTCGACCCCTCAGAGTCCGAAAGAGCCCTTCTCCTCAAAAAAGCCAGCCTAGGCAAATGGCAACCCAGGTCAGTCCCGAAGGGACTATCCAGGGAGTGGCATCCTCCCCTCCTGTGGGTGCTCCGATCAGCCCCAAAGTTGGGCGATCCAGGCACACCACTTGAGGGGGTACCACCACTGAGGGGTCAGAAGAAAAAAATTACCCACCTTAGTAATTGTGTTTCTTCTAATGGAGTCTTGCTGTATTCTGACAATTGCAGTTAGCTCCAGCCTTTGAACTGCCCCGGAGAGTATAGGGTTAAATTTCTATGCAGGGCATAGAACGTTGAGCTCGAGCTCGACTGAAGACTCTGTGTGCAGTACTTTGAATCCAAACCGTCAGATTCTTACGAGCTAAAAACTCACTGACCTATCAGAATGTGGAAATTGGAAAATTTCTGCTAGCCAACTGGCAACTAACGGTCTAGGTTCCCAAAGGAAGACTCAAGTCAGAAAACCCAAAAACCAAACAAAAACCAGGTAATGAAGCATAACAAATTCCTAATAACCAAACTAAAGCACCCAACAGGAAGTATGCTGAAGACACCCCTGGGGTGCAACACTGCACCTGCCCACCCACTTCCCAAAAACAGGTTCTGAGAGGTGAGGCAGGGAAGGAGGTCAGAATACAGCAAGACTCCATTAGAAAAAACACACTTACTAAGGTGAGAAATTTTTTCTTCAAACAACATGAAGTCTTGCTGTATTCTGACAATTGCAGACTACCAAGCAGTACCTCCAAGGAGGAGGGACAAAACCTACTTTGGGAATAGGCTCTGAAGCACTGCTGCGCCAAATCTAGCATCACTCCGAGCCTGGATATCCAGGGAGTAATGCTTGGTGAAGGTATGAACAGTTTTCCAGGTGGCTGCTTGGCAAAATTCTAACAAGGGAATATCCCTGGCTGCAGCCCGAGATGCAGCTGTACCTCTAGTGGAATGAGCCCTCAGGCCTGAGGGAGGAATTTTTCCCAGTTTCTCATAACAGAATTGGATACAGGACACAATCCACCTGGCAATAGTTCTCTTGGTGGCAGGTTTGCCCTTACCTACTTCCCCATAAGTGAGGAACAACTGGAGGGAGTCAAACCTGTGACCCTTTGTACGTTCTATGTAGTAACTAAGGGCTCCTTTTAACATCTAAACTGTGTAACCTTCACTCTCCTGAGGAAGCACGATCACTGAAGAACACAGGAAGAGACATGGATTGGTTCAAGTGGAAATCAGAAACCACTTTGGGTAGGAACCTCCTATTGGTTCTAAGGACCACCTTGTCCCTATGGAATGAGATGAAGTCCGTTTCAACTGACAGAGCTTGCAATTCACTGATACGTCTGGCAGAGGTAACAGCAACCAAAAACACAGTTTTCCAAGTCAAGTTCTTGAGCTCTGCTGAGGACATAGGCTCAAAAGGGGGTTGCATAAGCTGAGCAATGCAGACATTCAAATCCCAGGCAGGAGCAGGATCCCTAAAAGGAGGATTGGTATGAAGCAATCCTTTGAAAAATTTACAGAATACAGGATGAGATGACAGAGAGGAAGGCTTTCCCACTGACAGAAAAGCAGAAACAGCTGACAAATGTACCTTGAGAGTAGCTGGTCTGAGGCCTAGACCATTAAGATGAACCAAATAATCCAGAACTGTAGACAATTCAGCAACGTCTGGGGATATATGCTTCGTGGAACACCAAATGCTGAATCTCTTCCATTTTGAGTTGTAAGTTTTTCTGGTGGCAGGCTTTCGAGAGGCTTTGAGAATGTCCAGAACCCATTGGGACAAATGCAAATCTGCATATTCTAACTCTTCAAGAGCCATGCCTTGAGATTGAGGGACCAAATCCTCCCGAGATGAGGTTAACAGATTGCACTTCCTGGGGAGAGACGGGGAAGATGGACTGCAAGGGACAGCAGCAGGGGATACCATGGCTGCCTGGCTCAGTCTGGAGCAATCAGAACTAGTTTGCAGGATTGTGATCTCATTTTGACCAGAACTTTGAACAACAGAGGAAAAGGAGGGAAGGCATAGAGGAATTTCCTTCCCAGTTCAGAACCAGAGCATCCAGAAGGACTGAGCGCAGTACTGGAGGTCTGCAACAAAACACAGGAAGTTGGTGATTGTCCAGGGCTGCAAAGAGATCTACCTCTGGAGTGCCTCACCGGGAAAAAAATCACTTCTAGCACCAGGGGATCCAGAGACCATTCGTGATGGCCCTGGGAGATTCTGCTCAGTGCATCTGCTATCACATTGTCCTTTCTCGGAAGGTGGACTGCAACTAAGGATGTCTGCAGAAAGTAAGCCAGAGACCATAGTTTCATGGCTTCTGTGCACAAGGCTGTGGACCGAGTGCCTCCCAGCTTGTTGCTGTATCACATGGTGGTGGTGTTGTCTGTCCTGACCTGTACCACCTTGTTCTGCACTGACTGAGAGGAGGGCTTGCAGAGCCAGGAACACTGATCTGAGCTCCAAAAGATTGATATGCAGGAGGGACTCTTGATGGGACCACTGTCCCTGGGCTGTGAGAGCCCCAAGATGGGCTCCCCACCCCAACAGAGAAGCATCTGTGGTACGGACCATAGAGTGGGGATGATTGACGAAAGGAACCCCTTGCCTGAGATTGTCCTGATCCTGCCACCATTGAAGTGCCTGGATCAGAGTCTGAGTCACTGGAACTAGTTTGGTAAGAGGATCCTTCTTTTGGGACCAGAAGGACCTTAGATGGAACTGAATGCCCCTCATTTGAAACCTGGCTCCTTAGACCACTGCTGTAGAAGCTGCCATGTGACCCAGAAGCTGAAGGAAATGCCTTGCTGGTCGAGAGACCAGAAGGCGGAAAGAGGAGGCCAGCTCTGAAATGGCTGTAACCCTCTGCATGGGAAGAAAAGCTCTTGCCTTGACTGTATCCAGCTCTGCTCCTATAAAAGTGAGAAGCTGTACAGGTTCAAGAACTGACTTGGAAAGGTTGAAAAGAAACCCCAAGGGAGTGAGCACTTGCTGGGTCACTTGGAGGTCTGACTTGACTTGGTCTGGGGACTGTCCCACAATGAGCCAGTCTTCCAGATATGGAAACACTGCAATCTTCTTCCTTCTTAAAAAGGCCACCACTACTGCTAGGCACTTTGTGAACACCCTTGGAGCTGATGTTAGGCCAAAGGGCATTGCTCTGAACTGATAATGGCCTGAAGGCAATTCGAACCTGAGGTACTTTCTGTGGGAGCACCTGATGGGAATGTGAAAATAGGCATCCTTGAGGTCCAGGGAGGCTAGCCAGTCCCCTGGCCTTAGAAAGGGAAGAATTATTACAAGATTCACGATTTTGAACTTTGGTTTTAACAGATGCTTGTTCAGATATCTTAAATCCAGGATGGGTCGCCACTCCTGTCTTTTTTGGGGTAAGGAAGTACCTGGAGTACAGACCTTTGCCCCATGTAGGTAAGGCACCCTCTCTATGGCCATTAGAGCCAACAGAGATGAAACCTCGGCTTGCAAGGCAAGGGATTTGGAGGTGCTTGCAGGTGGAAAAAGATCTGGGCCTCAGCTTTGGAAATCTTTTGAAGCTGAGGACCAGTCCCTGGCTTACCACTTCCAGGACCCATTTGTCTTAAGTAACAGACTTCCAGTCCTGGATGAAGTAAGCCAGCCTGCCTCCTACTGGTATGGGGGAGTCGACCCGGGCTGACACCTCAGGGTGTCTGCTTGGCAGGAGCCTTAGGCTGAGGGGTGGATGCAGCCCTGCTCATCCCCCTTCTGCCTCTCCCTCTAAAGAACCCCCTCTGGGAAAAGGGAGAAGAGGCTTGAGCTTGGTAGAAAGGCCTGTGAAAAGGCCTGCCCCTGGCTTGCTGCCTTTGAGGAGTTGCCTGCCTTTCCTTGGCCTGTGCACTCCTGTAAGTGGCCCTGCATTCGTCCATTTTCTTCATGTAATTCTCTGTCTGCTCCCAAAACAAAGGAATTACCCACCACAGGAAAATCCATGGCCTTAGCCTGGGTGTCTTGTGAAAGGATAGTACATCTGAGCCAAGTCATTCTCCAAAGAGACACAGATGTAGCCATGACTCTTGACACATCACTGGAGTCCACAGCAGCATGAAACTGAACCTTAGATGCCTCGATCCCATCAGCAGCCACATCCTACAGCTCCTTGGCCAGCTGGGGGGAAGCCTGCTTAGCCAGTGCCAGTACAGTGTCCCATCTGGACTGCTGGTACCTGGCTGTATAGGCCATATAATTAGCCTGCCTGAGTCCCAAAGAGGGTGCCACGTACTGTTTCTTTGCCATGGCATCCAACTTCCTGGAGTCTTTATCTGGAGGGTGTGAAGCCAAGGGAATGCCTGCCCTGTCACAGGCTGCAGCCTGCACTAAACCAACATGGCTGCATTGCTGGTAAAGAAACTCCGTATCCAAGCCTGACAGAGTATACCTCTTGTCCATCCTTCTGTCCACAGGAGGTATAGAGTTAGGAGACTTTAGAATGTTTTGAGTCTGCTTCCCAAAAGACTTATGAAGGGGAACAGACAGTCTCTCAGACTCTGGAATATCCATCATTTCAACGAAGTCAGGCTCTTCTTGGTCCTGCACAGCCTCTTCCATAGGAAGCTGGAGGGTTTCTGCCACTTTCCTGTAAAACAGAAAGTGGGGAGGGGACTCAGAGAGCCTAGGAGGGGAAACACCAGAAGGTCTGTCTGGGGAGATGTCTGGTTCTATAGGCACATCAGGACTTTCTAAGCATTCATCATCATAATCCTCACAGTCCCCCCTCCTCAAAATCCAGTTCATAAAAATCTTCAGGGGCATAATCCTGAACCGGAGGAACCGACTGAACTGAACCTCTACCAACTGGGACCGGATTGGTAGGAACCGGATGAAGCGATTCCACAATCCGAATCGCTCGGGCAATTTCTTCCACGGTCGGAACATGGAGTTCTGGATCCGAACCAGCAGATTTTTCCTTTATTTTCCTTTTTGTAGGAAATGACCCCTCAGGATCAGCTCTCCTCTTGCCCGAAGAAGTATCACCCTGGTCAGAGGGCACTCCTTCTGGTTCAGTGGTAACCGAACTGGGCTGGCCTTCTGGGTTAGTGGATTTCTCGGCCTCCTTCTCCCTAAGTCTACCTAATCTCTTATCCAGGGTAGACTTGGGAAAATTCTTACATATTTGGCAGTCTGAATCAAAGTGGTCAAACCCCAGACAGTAAACACAGGTGGTGTGGGGATAGGCCTTAGCAAAGACCTCCCCACACTCACTGCAGTGTTGAAACCCAGTGGGCCCGTTTTTTTTCTTGGGTTTCTCAGACATGGCCAACCTAACCAAACTCCCTTTTTCGGCAACCCGCCAGGCAAAGACCTCTTATGGTTTCTTAAATGTTACAGGTGTTTGAAAAAAACGCTACAAACAGGTTTTTTTTTTAACCGATAAGAACCGGTAACCACACACTAAAATGACTAAATCAAAAGACCTAAAGGATCGGTTCAGCCGACCCGATCGGGACTTTTACAATTTCCACAATCCAAAAACACTAAGTACTTACTGTACTGCAGACAGAGTGAACCGAATTGCGGTAAAATAATTCAGAAAACAGAGACTTTAACAGACACTTTAACAGAGTCTTTGAACCAAGCAACAGGAGAAATCTCCGGAGCGACTGTTCAGTGAAGCGAAGTAAAGAATCGGACGGTTTGGATTCAAAGTACTGCAGACAGAGTCTTCAACCGAGCTCAAGCTCAACGTTCTATGCCCTGCATAGAAATTTAACCCTATACTCTCCGGGGCAGTTCAATGGCTGGAGCTAATTGCAACTGTCAGAATACAGCAAGACTTCATGTTGTTTGAAAACCCTCCGAGGCCAGGCTGCAGAGCAATGGTGGCCTGCACCACTGACCCTGGACCCAGGAGTACCTGTCCACTCCTCAGAGGGGAGCAGGTTCCGGTCTGTCGAGGACAGTACCAAGGTGTCTACGTGAGCAGCCAACTCCAAAGAGTCAGACCGCCTATCTGACTCTCAGTCCGATTCCTCAACAGAGGAGGTGGAGACCAAAGTACAGTGCCAGACGGTATGTAGATGCCCGCTGCCATCCCGACTGAATGGGGCACCAGTTCGAGGGACTGTACCAGAGTTGGCGCCGAAGCCTCAACCGCACCGTGAGCGGTGTGGGACGAAGACACAGTGCGAAGATGGCGGTAGTATCGGGGCCGGGGGTAACAGCGCGTCCGACCCCGGCGCAGAGGCGGTGCGGCGGCTCCGACCTGCACTCGGTGCGCGATCAAAGCCCCAAGGTGCGATGTCCTTGCTTGGCGCCACAAGCGGCACCAGAGCTGGACACGGCACCATGCTCAAACACAGTGCTGCGAATGGCGCCAAGGTGAGAAACAGTGAAGGACGGCACCGTAGAGCCTCCCACAGCACCGTCAGCACCATTTGCACTGTGAACGGCACAGACAGCGCCGAGCGAAGGACTGGCACTGATGATGGCGCCTTCAGGGCCCATGGCACCGTGAACGGCGCCAAGGCCCAAGACGGAGTCAACAGACGGCACAGAGGATGGCACTGACCCAGGCCTTCCAACTTGAGGAAATGACACTGGGGGAGCTTTCACCCCTGAAGGGGCGACTGCCAGTGTGGTGCCTCCCGCCCATCCCCCAAGGGGGATGAACTGGGTCTCCTGCACTGCGGAAGGGGCTTCTGCAACGGCAAGGCTACTAGGAGCAGAAGCCCCCTCCTCCGCAGTCTGCACAGAACCGGGAGGGGACCCGGAGGAAAGGCCGAGAGATTCTGGCTTGGCCCGAGTGTGCACCCATCCCCCGAAAGTCAGCAGAGCTCAGCCAACTTTCCACGCACGTTGTTCGATGACACGACGGTCCATGGAGAAGCAGGCGTCACACAAATCCATGTCGTGTAGTGGACCAAGACACGCAAGGCAACGGTCATGCCGGTCGGTGACAGAGTATTTACGGCTGCACAGGCACTGGCGCATAAGGGGCCGTCCCGTCTTCAAAGTTTTCTTGCCCCCCCCAACCAAGACATGACCTACGGAAAGAACCACCACCAAAAAAGACTCGACGTTGCAAAATATAAGAAAAGGAACAGTCATACCAGGCGACGTCAAGTGGTGCAAACAGCGGAACCGGCAGGAAATATTAGAAATACTACGGAGTCGACAGACTCTGCGTTGAGTAAACGGCAGCTTAAGGGCTTTGAAGCAGACAGCAGGCTCTTCGCGAGCACAGCTTCCCATGAGGTGCGACCTCTATGGCAGGGAGACGAAGAACTAGCGGGAGGGCAGGGTCGACACCTAACTGCCAACCCATGGCGCTGTGTAGTGCGTCGGTTTCGAGGAGGGCACCGGCGGTGAGTCGATTCCTACCATCAAAAAATAAAATAAATAAAAGCTCCTGGGGTCGTGACCTCCGGCCACTATACCCAAAGGTGATGAATGGTGAAGACTGACACAGATAAGATCACTGCCCTTAGCTCCAGCAAATGTATATGCAGGAGTGACTCTGTGATGGACCAGGTTCCATGAGTGGTGTGATCCTCTAAGTGAGCACCCCATCCTAACAGAGAGGCATTGGTTGTGAGGACAGCCAATGGGGTTTCCCTTTGGAAGGGTACTCCTTCCCTGAGGTTGTCTGCTTCCTTCCACCACTGAAGTGCTTGAAGCAGGGTTCTTGTTACTGGAGCCAGTTTTGTCAGTTTGTCTTTTCTCTGGCACCAGTGTGCTCTGAGATGAAACTGTATCACTCTCATTTGGAACCTGGCTCCCAGGACTGTGCCTGTTGCTGCAGCTGTTATGTCCCAGAATTTGCAGAAACTGTCTTGCTGGTCATGGCTCGTTCAGCTTGAATGAGGCAGCTAGCTGTAGAATGCTTTGCATCCTGTCATGAGGAAGGAAAGCTCTTCCCTGTATTGTGTTCAGTTCTGCTCCTATGAAATACAGGACTTATACTGGAGTGAGAATAGATTTCTCCTGATTTACCAGGAATCCTAGAGACTGCAACAGGTTTAGTGTTACCTTTAGATGATCTTGTACCTGCTGTGGTGAACTTCCCACCTCTAGCAGTCATCGAGATAAGGGAAGACTGAGATACCTAGCCTTCTTAGGTATGCCACTACCACTACCACTGCCAGACACTTTGTAAACACCCTGGGTACTGAAGTGAGACCGAAAGGTAGAGTTAGGGTTACCACCTTTTAAGAAGGCCAAAATGGGACATTTCTTACGTAAACATGATTTTTTGCAGGACAGTACATAACCTTGACCAATGCAACAGACTTGTTTTCTCATTATAATCAGAATTAAGGCTAAGCATTGAAGTTTCATATTTGCTTCTATTGTTTCTTATCATTTTAAGGTATTTTAGTTAAGGTATTGTAGTTTTCTGCAACATTTAGTGGAAAATTAGAAAATATTTTTTCTACTATAAAATCAGGACATGTAGTATTTTTCATGTTTTTTTGCAGGACACAGCTGCCCAAATCAGGAGTGTCCTGCAAAAATCAGGACAGATGGTAACCCTAGGTAGAACTGAGAATTGGTAATGTCCTGTTGGAAGTCTGAATCTGAGGTACTTCCTGTTAGATTCTCTTATTGGGATGTGAAAGTAAGCATCTTTTAGTGTTCAAAAGTCTGAGGTCTAGAATAGGCCGCCACTCCCCATTTTTCCTTTTGGTGAGGAAGTAACCTTTTTTTTTTTTTTTTTAATACTTTCTCTTTATGCCCCCTTCTCGCTGTACTGGATTCCTTTCTTCGGGGATCCCTAGGCTGTGTAATCCCATAGTCCTGCCCCGAGTACCTCTCCCTCCGGTGCTGGTTAGCCTTTCCCCATCCTGCCTCGGTTTACCTCTCAGGCGGGGAGGAGAGGACCCACTCTTAGTCCCCCTCTCGTACCTCAAGTATGCGTGGGAAGGCGTCACCAGTCCCACCTATGGAGCCTGGTTAAGAGTCATCTCGGGACAGCCGGGTCCCGTCTACAGGAGCCCAGCACAGGGTTTTTCCGTTTTCCTGGTCCCAGCCCACAGGACGTCTGCACGCACGGAGGGGCCATGGAGCGACGTGCTAACGCTCTGGTTCCCGGTGGACGCCTCCTCCTCCCTTATATGCTTTCTCGCTGCACCTCCACCGTGGTCACCCAGGTGGCGGTATCGCAGCAGGACCGCATCCATCCCACCCGGAGAGAGCAGCCCTGGGTGCTCAATCCTCACCTCCCCCAGCCGGCCCTCAGCTGCCAGGTCCATTCCCAAACCCGGGTCGCTGGTGCACTTGTGATAGCCCTACCAGCTGCGCCGGCGGGCGGCTCAGGTGAGGAAGTATCTTGAATAGAAGCCTCTTCCTTTCTGATGATTTGGGACATACTCCACTGCTTTCAGCTGGAGTGAGCATTGAACCTCCTTCTCCAGGAGTTTTTTCTCTGAGGGAAGCTGTTTTGAACGCCCTTGTTCTCAAAGGAGGAAAAGACTTGAAACTCAGGGACAAACCCTGACTCACTACCTCCAGGACCCACTTGTCTGTGGTGATGGAGTGCCAAGCCTGGAAACTGCGAGCCAGTCTGCCCCCTACTGGTAGAGGGGAGGCGGCCTTGATCATTACATCAGGGGTTATGTTTTGCCTGGGGCTGAGCTTGGGTAGTTTGGGAATCTCTCCTACAGCCCCTTTTACCTCTGGCTCTAAAATACCCAGTCTGCTGTGGGTATTGTTGATACTGTGGGACAGCCTGTGCCCGATAAAAAGGATTACTATAAGTTGTCCTTCCTCTGCTTCCCCTTCCGTATGGCCTATAGGAGGAGGAAGAAGAAGGCCTCTCTTTTGAGGAATTACTCTTATAGGTGGCTTTATATTCATCCACCTTCTTCATGTATGCTTCAGTCTGTTGATCAAATAAAGAGTGACCCTCTACAGGAAAATCCCTGGCTTTAGCCTGGGTATCCTGCGTTAAATTAGTAGCCCTGAGCCATGCCAGCCTTCTAAGGTCTATGGTAAGAGCCATCCATCTGGCACCATTGTCACTGGCATCTGCTGCCATTTAAAACTGGTACTTGGCAGCTTCAAGTACGAACCTGGTTGTTTCAGCCAAATCATCAGAGAGAGGTGAAGGAGTCTTCTCTGCCATGGTCAAAATGGATTGCCACCGTGATTTTTGGTACTGTGCTGAGTAGGCTTGGTAGTTAGCCTGTCTTACTCCCAAGTAAAGCAGCTAAATAACCTTTCTTTGACATGCTGTCTATTTTGCGAGAGTCCTTCTCAGGTGGGTGAGAAGCTAAAGGAACCCTTGCCTTCTCACAGGCTGCTTGCTGGACTATCCCGATAATCAGGGTGAGAGAAGAGGAATTCAGCCCCTTGTCTGTCCAGTTGGTACTTTTTATCCGCCTTCTTGTCCAGAGGTTTTATCATCCAAGGGATCAACATGCATTGCCTTCTCGTTTTCTTTAGTGGGAACTGGACAGTCAGCCGGATCACCCATCCTTTTTACAGTAGATGTTTCACCCTTGTCAGGGGTGCTTAAGGAGGAGACAGGGGGTTCACCTGCAGACTTGGAGGGTGTGGGTTGGTCAGAACCCATAATACCCTTCTCTAATCTTTTTTGTAGTCTTTCAAGTCTCTTTCCTACTGTTTTCTGTGGGAATGATTTGCAGATATCACAACCTGCTGAAAAATGTTCATTCCCCAGGCAGACTACACATAAATCATGCTTGTCTGCTTTCGCAAAAACGTCCCCACACTTCAGGCAGTTTTTAAACCCTGGGGGGTCCAGTCTTTTTCTTAGGTTTTTCTGTCATCATCAACCGATGAAAAACAAGAACCGCAATAAAGATTTCACCCCTTTTTATTTACGGTCATTCAGAAACCAATGAAAGTTCCGATAATGAACCGAGAACTTAAGAATCAGAACTGGGTTAGTGGTTCACAGAAACTCGGTTAGAGGTTTCAAATACAAAATTTATTTAAATTTAAATAGGTAAAAAAGTTAAAACTAAATAGCAGAATCTAGCAAATAAAGCTTCCACAACAGTTATACCAAACCGTGAGGAACTGAGAAATTAAACTAAAACAGCACTAAATAATACTAACTAAACTAATGTTTAAAGTAAAAATAGACAATAAAAGCAGCAGTAAGAATAATAATATAAGAAACTACTTATATTCAGTGAAGAACTACAAGGAACGACTGATATGGGAAGTCTCCTAGGCGTCTCGGCTTGTCAGGCAGAGAAAGAAATCTGATATGTTGATGGAAAGTTGCAGCAGATAAGGGCAGCAGTTTGAATATGTGTCACGAGACAATGATAGTTCTATCATTTGCATATAGTTCCATTTTCTCCAGGCAGCTCAGCTTAGGAGGCTGACTGCAGAGAGTTAGGAATATAGAAGAATATCTGCGGTTAGAAACAGGGTATTTTCAAGAGTATAAACTAAATGCACAAAGCATTTAAGACATATTTTATTTTATTTATTTTTACAATTTCTGGCCAGGAAAGACACACTAAGCTGAAGCTCGTTTCCAGGTGCATCCTGGTAGCACAAGGAAGTGAAGCGACTTGCTCATGGTCACACAGTATGCAAGTGGTGGCTGTGGGATTCGAACCCAATTCTCCAGGCTTGCAGTTCAGCGCTCTTAACCACTATACTATACTGCATCCCTAGTCTATCACTCTGATGTTATGCTGTCTGGCTTCAGTCTCCTAAATTTCTAATTTCTTTAAATATTTAAATGTATTTGACAATCATAGCATTTACGAAGACTTGCCACTTGCTCTGCTGACCCAGTTAGGAAACTGTCACTTTGTTCTCAGATCCACAGCCATCCATAATACTGAACACTGGTTTCGCTAGAGCACCCAACTGTTTCATCCCCCTGGTCTTGTATTTTCTGTAGCATACTCATGATCTGATAAGCGAGACGCAATCGCCTTTACCAATGCCATGTCGTGAGGGCTTGCCAACTTCACCAAGCAACTGAGGGTTTGAGGGGAAAACCAGGAATCTACACCCATCATCTTGCTGTTGACTCCTTGTTGGTCTTCTTTTGTTAATATGTTTTTACTGAACTTTTACGTGATCAACATGGTAGACTGTAATAGCAATAAAACTGTTCTGTATCTTACTGTGAGGTGTGTCCTTCTGTCCATCATTGCTCCTTAGACATCCATTACATTTAAGAACAGTACCCCTGCCTCCCTCTTAGGTACAGCGTGAGGAAGATATCAGGGAAGCATGAACGGCTTAGCAGAGTCTCTAAGTAGTGGATATCTTCTGGCACCAATGTTTCAGATCCACCGCTTGGTGACCCATTAAGTGTGGTGGAGGGAGGGGTGGCACAGCATCCCGGGAGGGCGTGGGGGCATAGGTGAATGGATCAGGGTGTCCTTAAAACTTTCCCACATATATGGTAATGTTTCAGTACTCCTTTATAGAGTTTAATGACAGATCCCTGCGTGCCAAAGGGTCACCTTGTCTGGAAATTTTACAGGACCAAGGTGGGGTCTTTGCTTATGGCACTGAGCAGCCAGTTGTTACAGTGAGAGGAGCATACCTTTGTGTGGTCATTAAGGGAGTGTGTAATTTTCTCCATTTGATAGATATGGCAACCAGTTTTCTCCAGGTAGTCAGATCTGGGGCACTTTGTTATAGCTTTCTTGGATACTGTTATCAGAATCCCTATCAGACAGCATGAATTAGAATCCCTAAGGAACAGTACAAGGTTTGGGGAAATGGGGATTTGTAGCAGAGCTGACAGATTTTGGAATAGGCTGAGTGCTGCCACTAGGATATTGCGGATGATCAACATGTTTCAAAAAAGCTTACAAGATAAGCTTACTTTCATATGCGAATGTTAAATGATTGCAATTTTAAATACTGATGTGCATTTGTCAAGACTAGATACTGACTTTTATATTCTACTTTTGTATGTTTTGCAAGGAATAATGTATTTGTGTGTAAGAAACAGGATTAATCTGAAAACATGCTTCGGCCCAAGTATGCATGCAAGTCCTCTATAAAAACTACATTTTTACTTTACTTACTAAGCCATCTGGGGTACTGCAAGAAAAGGTACAGGTTTGGGGTGAGTGGAACTGGTTTACCAAACAATTCTTCTCGCTCCACCTACAAAGAATGAAAACATGGTTGCAGGATGTAACAGGTCACATTATGTGAGCGTAAGTGGCCCTAGGTTCACCATAGCCTCTTCAACAGGAGGGGGAGTGGCCAGGAAGGTAGTAGGTTATCATCACTGGAGTCTGAAAAGAATCTGGTTAGCTGTTTGAATGCAGACTCCCTCCACTGATATGAGCTAGTGACTTTGGTTGATGCCTGACGGGCCCACTTCCAAGTGTCTATCAGATGCCTGTTTCCTCCTCCCACTTCAAGGCCACATCCATGGAGTCAGCTGCCAGTGTGGACTGAAGGGGCTGGTAAAGCTGTGAAATCAGGTGGGCTGGATTCCGGTTTGGAAGAAACTGATGCTGCAGGTAGTAACAGTTGGGTACATCTCTGTATATTACTGACGCAAATTTGTAAATATACTGAAGGGAATCTCTCTCCCAGGTACAACAGTCATGATCAAGGCTGAGCAGAGCAAAGCTCTCCACTTGCGCTATCAGGCATAAAAGTGGGAGAAAGCAAGTCAGGTGGAGTTTCTTTCTGATACTGTGCCAGGTCTTCACCTGGAACTGCAGCTACAGGTTCAGGACCTGGGTCGTTTGTGGCGTTACTGTCTGGTGGTTCGTAACCTGTACAAACCTAACCTGGTAATTGGGGAACAAGACCTATTCCATGTCTAATCAGGTCCAATGCTTGCTGCACAAATGACAGAATAAAAGGAAAAGCATGTGCGCTGCCCAAAAGTACAGCTGTAGGTGTGGAGGTGCTAGGCCTCTGGACTCCTTGGGGAGAAACAGCTGCTGCATTTTGCTGCGGGGTCTATGCCCTGTCCAGATAAACCTGGAGATCTCCCTGTTCCAGGCTCTCCATGTAGGTGTCAGTAGTGCTAAGGGAATGTTTTGAAATAGGTGATGCGCACTAGGTATGGTAACCACGCGAACCACTATACGTCTGGTCAGAGGAAGTGGCAGAGTCTCTCCCCAAGTGGGCAAAATCCTATATCGTTTGCTGGGTAAATGAGGTGTAGTTATCACTCTATGCTCAGTCACAAGTGTGAGCAATATTTAACCCTATATACTTCAACTTTTGTAGGTCCCAGCGGAAGGGGAACGCGTCACAGAGGGGTTGAGAAGAGGAAAAATGAAAGCTGAGAGTTTTGGTTTTAGAAGTGTTCAAGCAGTATCTTGAGACCTCACTGAACCTGTGTTAACAGACTGCAATGCAGAAGGATCTTGCGTTTTTGCCTCCTGTAAGTAAATACATGATTTAGTCAGGTAAAACTGCTATAACTTTAATATAAACAAAGTATGCAGGATCTCTGTTCTTTGTCTCTTTCCTGACTGCTGCTCCCCACACATTAATTTTTTCTATGAAAACAGCATTCTTTTATTAAGAGGTGTCGCACAGCTTGGACTCAAAAAGAAATGGATTGGGCCCCCCCCCTCTGTTTTATCACACATTTCCAGTCTGCAGTCAAGGTTAATCTCGGCTGTCACACTTTTTTTTGTGTGGGAGGTTGTGTAGGACCAGAGATTAGCAGTAAGCATATGCTAATGATTTCCTTGGGAGAATGAACAAGTCGGAACAGAGAGAAAGGAGAACAAGATGAATAGCACTCCACTTACAAGGCAACTATTCATTAATCAAACAGGCTCAATATAACCCAACAAAAGGCAAGCATGCCGTTAAACGAGGTTTCAAATGAAAACGATGGTAGCCTACTGTCTTTTTATCCTTTGAAGTAAATCAGAAGCACTTTACAAGGAAATGTTAAAATACTGACATTAAAGACCCTCCTCTCTGAGATGTAGCTGAAAATAGGAAAAGCTTTCCTTCTCCTCTTTTTCCTAGTCAACATAAAAATAAAGGTAACAGCTGGAATTGCCAAATTCCCATGTGTCTGCTCCATCAGCAGCATTTGAGGGCCAAGGGACAGGTCAACCATCAATAATTTGAGTAATCATTTTTAAATCCTGATCCAGGAGAGCCACTAACTGACTCGAAATTTGACTAGTAATTTCAACCATCATTTAGGAGAGATGAAAAAAGAATCGATGTTCAGAGAATAAAAGCATGCACTTCGTATATGCCAATCCTGGAGCCCCATCGACTCAGGGAAGGGAAACCCAAGACAAGTTTGTTGGGATAAGGTTACAGAGCATGCTGCAGGTGTGATAGGGTGTGTTGCCCATGCTAAAAGACGTAGTGGACCATAAGTTCTGACCAGCTACATCTCCCAGTCTGCAGCTAGTCTTTAGGCCCCGTCCCCAAAATGTCTATTGTGAGTTGTAGAGACAGACACAAACTCATACAATGCCCTGATGAAGCTCCTTGTGAGCACAGTGCCAGGGTTCTCCTTGTGCTCCTCTGCTTGTTTTCACTCTTGAATGCCACTAACAGTTTGCACTAGGCAAAACTATCTGTCTAGAGTGTGCTGCCCTTCTGTTTGATTCCTGCTTGCTCCAGCCTCGGCTGCAGCCTGCAGTACCCGGCGCATCTATGAGCACATTCCACTTTTGTCAGCTCCTTACCACTAGTGTAGTAACCATGCTTCAGTGTCTCCTCCCAGACTGCTGCAACTAAGGAGTTAGAATCTAATGTTCAAAGTTTGAAAATTTCAGTAGCTTTCTGCTGTCATTGTAAAGGAAGCTCACAAACAGCAGTGGTCACATGGCCACCAAATGTTTCAAAGTGAATAATGCTGATCTGTACATGTCCACTGATCAGTGAATCTGAACTTCCACTTTTTCAGTAACCCCCCTTACTTAAAAGGGTCACTGGGCTCTTGAGTAGCTTAGAAACGATTGTGACTTAGTAGTATGTAGTGTTTGTGCATCTGTGCTCCCTGTCTGTGCTATGGGGACTACCACCCTGTCGGGGTGTCACAAGGATGTGGGACCCTGATGAAGGGTTCCAACCCACTCAAGGTGGCACTGGGATAGGGTCCCAGTACCAAAGGCACCTTATGGAAGAAGACCCAAAAGCAGAATGGAAGACAGACAAGCACAGTTTTCCCCAAGGAGGAGAGATGTAGCCGGAGACCCAGACCCAGGAGAACAACCAATCGACTCCAACTCCTGCGGAAACTACCTAACCTATGACCTTTGGTACAGAGGAGAGGAAAAACCCCTTAAAGGAGGAGGAGGAAACCTCTGGGAATCCAAGTTCACCTTCCCTCTTGGTCACCTTCCCTCCAGGCTAGGGACAGAGTTAGTGATGACTCAGCTACTACAATTTAGAAACCCAATTCAGGAGAAGATTTTAGAGGAAGGGCTCTCACTTTATCCCTCTAATAGGAACACCGTGAGGGTGCCGCAAGCTGATCTCTGCAGCCAGAGGAAGTTATCCACAAAGGAGGTCCAACCCCGAAAGTGAGGAGGAGGAGAGCAATGACTGCTGAAAGGTACTCACCTGGCCTCCAATCGAGAGAGGCCTAGGGAGGAAGCCGAATCATTGAGGGGCAAGGCATGGAGTTGAGCCCTTGAGGGGCAGAGTTTTGATAGTTGTATGATCTTTACCCTTGAATGGCAGGGGAAGAAAAGTGGGAGGAAGCCAGAGAAACTTAGGTGGCCATAGGGAAGAACAGCCATCGAAGGTGCTGCCCATGTGGTCTGAACAACTAAAGGAGCCCCCAAGGATGCAGAGGTCCCATCCACCGGTAGCTAAAGTCTTAAATGCCACATCAAGAGGTGCTACTGGGGGCGTGGCTAGCTATCCAGCTGAACGGACAAACTTCCAGAGAGCTCCCGCTGCAGTACACAGAAATCAGCTAATTTTGTATATTACTCTGCCTGAACTTCTAATCAAAGCATCTTTACCAGATTTCCTGTGTTCAGCCGATCGCGGGGACACTAAATTTGCCTAGATGGGGAAGAAAAATAAGGACTTAAAGGCGAATTTCTTTACCTCACGTGGCGGGGCTTCCAAACCACCAACTGTTTCTACAAGCCTTCTGACTACGGAAGCTACAAGTGGGGGAGAATGGTCTGGCCATTTTGGAATCTGTGCAGCTAGCAGTGCTGAATCTGACTAAAACCATTCAATGGATGGATGAAAAAATGGACGGGTATAATACCTGCTTGTTACAAGTTGAAAAGAAACTGGATGGCTTAACAGAGACAACCCAGGATGCAGAGAAATCTTCGCAGCGGGCTCAGGCCGCCACCACAACCTGCGTCAAAGAGCAGGCCTTGCTCAGATCCCAACTAGAACATCTAGAAAATATTACTCGTGCTGCCAATGTCCGAATTATCGGATTACCGGAGGGTATGGAAGGTGAGGACTTACCGCTCTATTTAAGTAATTGGTTTTCGGAGACTCTGGGACTGGATTTAGAAAGCCAAATTGTGCGAGCCTACAGGGTTAACATCCGAAGACCGTCGCCGACAGAAGGGGCTAGAACCATAATGCTGATCACCACCTCCGTAACAGCGAGAGAATGTATCCTTTGGGCAGTTCGGCAACAACGCAAGATCGAGGTGGAAGGCACGAGCGTACTGTTTTTTCCCGGATCTTTCCTATTCTACGTGTATCAAGAGAAAGGCTTTCGATGCAGTTAGGAGACGTCTAAGGGCTTTGTAGGTTCCAAATAACTTATTAATGCCAGTTCGACTACATGTTACAGTTGGGAGGAAGGCCTACATATATACAGAACCTAAGGAGGCAATGAAAATGCTTGAAAAGCTGGAAGTCGAGAGGGCAGCTCAAGAAGGGAACCCCTCGTCAAACTCTGAGGCAGAGGACACCTGAAAAAAAGAAATGGAAAATGGGTCAAGAAATGGGCGAGTCTGATAACATTCTATTGACTTACTGTTGCTGTTTGCTTAATGTTTAAAGAAATTATTCTATCTTATCGCACAGCTGAATTTCGAGGGATATCTGTTTGTCAGGTCTGAGAGTTTCGTTTCAAGGGCTGGTAATAACTGACCCAAAGGACATTTGGGTTTCTTTATCTTAATCTGATCATTATGATAAGTAAGATAAAAACTCATTTCAGACCGAACTGAATCGAATGTAGAACCTCCGATAGAGACATAGGTAAAACTGAATGTTTGGTTCTTTATATGCGTTATGGGAGCATACTGGGAGGTATTACTGGGATTTTCTTGAAGCTTAGAGTTAACTACCAATCAAGGGCGATTTGCCTGGGTTATTTTTCTCAGCTTAATAAATAAAATGCTATTTCGATATATTATTAGCATGGATAGCAAATGGCCATACGATGTTTGGATATTGTTGTACTAATTAGCTTAATAGCTATATGGAATTCCCCCTTATCTTGTACTGAATGTTACAGTGGATCACAGATTCGAATATCTTTTTAATGTTGCTTGCCTTATGGTGTAATACACTGTACAGTATTCAATAGTGTGATGTAACTGCATAAACTCTATAAATAAAAAAGTTAAAAAAAAAAAAAAGTGCCATTGAGTTGATCTGAAGGCTGAAGTTTCCCCCGGAGTTAGGATATTCTCATCCGAAGGGCAGAAAGATGAGCAGCCTGCTCAGGTTGAGAGACCACCCCCCTCAAGATGAGGACTTAACGGGAGCATAGCAAGACCGTCAATCTTCGGGGCAGGGATCTCTGGATGTCACAGGTGGTCACTGAGTGCATGCATTCCTGGCCAGTAGCAGCAGAGTTGCAGCAGGAGGCTGATGGTGAAGTTTAAAGGCTGTGCGGGAGTCCGGTAAACAAGTAAAACTAGACATAGTGGCTGAGCACAGTATGACTGAGCAGTGCCAGACAAAATGACTGACATGATGGATGCTCTCCACACATGGACAGGAAAAGCAGTTGGAGGCTGCTGCTGTGGTACTGAGACCGAGGACTGCAATATGGATAGCATAACTGATTAGGCTAAGGCAGTGACTCAAGCAGAATAAACAAACTCTAGCCAGAGCCGATAGGGCTGTGAAAAGTTGCCAAGTGACTACAGTTACACGTGCATAGAAATTATTCAACGCCCAGGCGTATCTTGGCCATTTTTTGGAGGTGTTGCACCAAATTTTCAATATGCCCTTTTTGGGACCCCTCCTCATGAAGAGTGCCAGTGTCATTTTGTTCACTTGTTCCGAAAGGTGATTTCGCAGAGCGAACGTGCTATTCTGTACCAGAGGTGTGAAAACACATTATGGGCAGGATGTGGAAAATGACAGCTGTACTGTTTTGAAGGAGGTGTGCAAAAATGGCAATGTTGAAAATGTGGAGTGAGAGTCAGCCCAGTGGCGTGGAGGGTTGAGGTGCAGGACGCCACACCTCACGGCACACTGGCGACCCAGATTCGGGAATGAGCCCGGGCCGACGGCCGGGGGGAGAAGAGTGAGCGTCTGGAGGACTGCTCTTCTCTCTCGGAGAGATCCAGGGACTGTCCAGCACCGCAGCGGCCCCCGATGGAGATCGGAGGCACTGAAATGCTCAGGACTTGCGTAGTGGGACGCAGAGCTGCGACGGACGACCTGGCGTCATTGCACGCTCGGGCTCCAAGGGGGAAGGGCATAACAAAAACAGGGGAAAAAACACCCTTCTCTCCCGATAGGCGCATGGCTCCCTATAGGACTGGCTGCCACACGCCCAACACCGGGTCCTTTCTCCCCCCTTTCGGCCTCTCGGACCAGCTGGGTGATCTGGACTGTAGACAGAGTGCCAGGAGTGGCTGACGGCCCTGCCCCGAGGGACTCAGAGTCGGGGGGGCTTGCCTGGCATGGGTCTATCGAGAGGCAGTAAAACAGATGAGGAAGAGAGGACCACGGTGGGCAGTAGAGCAGACCAGTGGGTTAGGGCAATCTGAGAGAGTTTGGGGGGTAGGAGACAGAGTTGTAAAAAAAAAAAATATATATGTGGAGTGATAATATAAAAAATTGGTGAGTTAGGAGCGTGCATAAAAATTGCGAAATGCACGCTCATAATGCAGTCAGTTTTGGAATTTTTTCACCAAATTTGCAACATGGGCTTTTTGGGACCCCACCTCATGAACAGTGGCACTGTCATTTCATGAATCAGTCCCGGAAGGTGATTCCGCACAATGACCACAAAATCACCTTTTGGGACAGAGTAACAAAATGACAGTGACAGTTTTCATGAGGTGGGGTCCCAAAAACCCCATGTTGAAAATTTGGAGCCACAATTCCAACAAATGACTGATTTATCGACATAAGTTGAAAATCCATTGAATGTCATTATAGCATGCTTACCTTTGATTCTTCAGTTTGCGGTTCAGCTTTGAAGAGTGCAGATGTGTCCTGGTCCAGAGAAGAAGATGGTGCCGACCTCTGGAGGTAAGTATTGGGGAAGGGGGGGGTGCAGGGAGGTGGGTGCTCAGTGGGAGGGGGACTGGAGCGACAAAATACAGTTACGTAAGAACTTACCGTAACAGTAGATCTTCGAGAGGAGCTCTTGCAGCATACTATTACAATAAGGACTATGCCTATGCCGCAGGTACTAGGACCCTCCGGAAAACTTCTCAGCCAGCAATACCCAGTAGGGACCGCCCCCAACGTCGGCTCCACCCCGTCAGCTATGGTATAAAAGGGGGCGGACCCAGCTCCACCCCAGTTCTCCCGCCAAGGCCAGCGAACGAGTCCTGACAGGACAACGAGGCAAAGCTCGAAGATGAAGCTCTGCACACCTCAAAGGGGGGAATGGAGGGCCGGGAAAGTAACGCCTGCTGCAAGAGCTCCTCTCAAAGATCTACTGTTACGGTAAGTTCTTATGTTACTGTACTATCTTGCTTTGAGTGGGAGCTCTTGCAGCAGGCTATTACAATCAGGACTGAATCCCAAGCAGTCCCTCGGCAAAAAGGTAATTGACCCCGGGAGGTGGAAGAGAGGAAGCTGGACACAGAGGCTCAAGACAATAGTCCTTGAAAGACTGCCAGGCCAAAGCCGGCATGGCATCTGGAGGCAATGTCCAAGTTGTAGTGCTTTACGAAAGTATGCACTTAATTCCAGGGAGCGGCTGCATAAATGTCCCTAATCGAGACGTTCCGCGGCATGGCGAAGGCAGCAGACACTGCCCTGGTGGAGTGACCCCTAACCGGGCCCGGAAGGGGCTTGTTGTGCTTCTCATAGCAGAAAGAGACACAGTGGACAATCCATTTGGAAATGGTCTGCTTGGACACCGGTCTACCCAAGTGTTGTGGCGCAAATGCCACAAACAGCTGCTCCGATTTACGTTGATTAGCCGTTCGATTCAGGTAATACCTCAGCGTCCTGTGGACGTCCAAAGTGTGAAGGAGAGCGTCCCCTCTGTTAGGAGGAGAAGGGAAATAAAGTGGAAGGTCAACCGACTGGTTGAGGGTCAACTCAGAGACCACTTTTGGAAGAAACTTGGGGTTCGTCCTCAGGGAAACCCTTTCCCTGTGGAAAATTAAATATGGCTCTTTACACATCAGAGCCTGAAGCTCGGAAACTCTTCGAGCAGACGTAATGGCAACTAAAAAGCAAACCTTCCAGGAAAGATATCGCAGTTCACAATCTGCTGCAGGTTCAAACGGGGGAAGAGTCAGCTTCTCCAACACAAAAAGGAAGTCCCAGGGTGGGATAGGATCCTGAATGGGAGGTCTCATGAAGAATCCCACGCAAAAAGGTGCAGGCCACATCCAACTGGGCTAAGGCCCTGTCTCTTGAAAGGGCGTGATAAGCAGAGATGGCCCACATGTGCATCTTTATGGAGGAGTAGCTCAAGCCTTGCTGGTATAAGGAGAGGAGATACTGTAGAGTTGAGTTCACGGGACAGGTAATGGGATCCAGATGGTGAGACGAGGCCCACAAACAGAACCGCTTCCACTTCATAGCATAAGTGGAGCGCGTGGAGGGCTTTCTCGCCGACACAAGAACATCTGCCACCTCTGGTGATACCTGTATCTGTATTTTGCTACATCCGAAGGGTCAAGCATGAAGCTGTAAGGATCGGAGATCGGGATGGACCAGCGAGCCCTCATCCTGGGACAGCAACTGTGAGCATACTGGCAGTGGGACTGGAGGTTCCATGGATAGCCGCTGAAGTAGTGGGAACCAAATCTGCCAAGGCCATAGCGGGGCGATCAGAATCATTCACGCTCCCTCGGCCTGTAACTTCAACAGAACCCTCTGGACGAGAGGGAAGGGAGGGAGGGAAGGCGTAAAGAAACCTCCCTGCCCAGCAAAGAGACAATGTGTCTGGCCAAAAAACAGCAGGCATGGGCTCTCGCGAGCAGAAAACTGGCAGTTTGGCGTTGTGTGGTGACGCAAACAGGTCCAGCTCTGAACAACCCCATGTCACGAACAGCTGATCTGCTGATTGCACTAGCTCCCACTCATGTGCCTTGGACAGTGATCTGCTTAGACTGTTGGCCAAGTCGTTTAAGACACCTGGAACGTGCACCGTGGACAGGGAGATGTGCCGCTCTAGAGCCCAATACCAGACACTCATCGCCTCCCTGCACAGGGGGTAAGAATGAGAGCCCCCTTGCTTGTTGAGATAGAAGACGACCGCCATGCTGTCCGTCTGAACAAGAAGAGAGCCTGGTACAAGATCCTCCTGAAAGGCGTGTAGCGCACTGAGGACCGCTCACATCTCCAGGACATTGATGTGGAGATTGCGCTCCTCAGGTGACCAAATGCCGTGCTTGGCGGGCCCCAGGTGCTCTCAACCCAATCCGAGGCATCTGTTGTAGGGTCTGATTCGGGGGCCCCGGACGAAAGAGGACCCCTTTTTCCAAATTGAGTGGATCCATCCACCAATGAAGTGTTCTCCTTACTGGCTCTGTGACTCTGACCATGTGGTCTAGGTTGTCGAAGCACTGATCCCACTGCACCCTGAGCATCCATTGTGGGATTCTCACGTAGAGGTGGGCCAGAGGAGTGACTGGAATGGCCGCCGCCATGTGCCCCAGAAGTCTGAGGAAGGTGCTTGCTGGGACCTGAGAAGTTACTAGGACCGATCCGGCTATCTCCCACCAGCGATCGCCCCTCTCTGGGGGTAGAAAGGCCATGCCCTGGACCGAATCCAGGACCGCTCCAATAAAGATGAGTCTTTGGCTGGGTTCTGGGGAAGACTTTGGAAGGTTCAGTGTGATCCCCAGGTCTCGGAAGAGAGTATAGGTGTCTCCGATAGCTTGAAGCAGGTGTGACCTTGACGGGGCTGCGAGCAGCCAATTGTCCAGTTAAGGGAAGACATAATGCCCCTGATGCCTCAGAGCCGCAGTCACTACTGCCAAGCATTTTGTGAAGACTTGAGGAGCGGAGGAGAGGCTGAACGGAAGAACTCGAAACTGATAATGTTCCCTCTGGAACTGGAACCTCAGGAACTTCCTGTGAGGGGGAAGACCCTGATATGCATATACGCATCTTGCATGTCTAGGGAGCAGAGCCAGTCCCCTTGGTGCAGCAGAGGAAGAAGACCTGGAAGGGTTACCATCTGGAACCTTTTGTAATCTATATAAAGATTGAGAGAGCTTAGGTCCAGAATGGGATGAAGGTCGAGTCTTATTTGGGACCAAGAAGAAGTGGGAATAGCACCCTTTTCCCTGCTGCCGAAGGGGGACTCGTTTTATCGCCCTTTTTTGCAACAGGGTCTGTATCTCTCCTTCTATGAAAGGGACATGAGAAGGAGGATATCTGGAGAACCTTAGTGGAGTGTCTGGAGGAATCTCCGTGAATTCTAAAGTGTGTCCTCTCCTTATGACGTCTAGGACCCATTTGTCCACAGTGATCGAGCTCCATCCCTGAAAGTATAGGGAGAAGCGACCCCCTACCACCTCCCCTGGAACCTCCGTCGGAGGAGGGGGTCGGAAGGGAGTCATTGGGCGGAGTCAGGGGTGGGCAGAGTGGCCTGGGAGGACTTGGGCCCACAGGGAGGAGCGCCTCCAGGCTGCTGGTTGCCTGCTCTCCTCCGAAAGCCTCCTCTCTGGCCCGGTTGATTGCCACGGGCTTGACCACCTGAGGGCTTCCGAAATGGCCGCTTTTGCTGTCTCCGCTGGTCTCCATGGTACATTTGGCGGACCAACCAGATGGATTGGCCTGACTCTTGGAGACGAGAGATAAGGGCCTCTGTCTCCTGCTTAAACAAAACAGTACCCTGGAATGGTAAGTCCCAGATACCAGACTGCAGATCCTGGTGAAAGCCCAAGACCCTCAACCAGGAATGGCACCTGAGGCAGACACCTGATGCTGCCGCTCTGGCCGCTGTGTCTGCAGTGTCGTACGAGACACGCAAAACATGAGTGCCTATGTCCGAGCCTGATTTTAGGACGTCCAGAATCTCCGTTTTCTTCTCGAAGTCTGGCAAGGCGTTTACCAGCTCTTGTGCCCACTCCCATAGCACATTCTGGTACTGGACCATATGCGTAAGGAAATTCCGGGACCTTATTGAACAGGTGGAGGCAGAATACACCTTCTTGCCCACCTGGTCCAAATAACAAGACTCCGGATTGGGAGGCTGCGAGCTGAGGTGTTTGGGCTGCTTAAATTTGTCATGAGCAGCCGTGATCACTGAAGAGTCCACCTGAGGGTGCTCGGCCAGAAATGGTTCATCCCTCGGGGCTCTGTACAGCCTGTCCAGTTTCTTTGGAACTGGCGGGACCGAAGCCAGATGCTTCCAGGTTACTCCGGTGAGGTCTTGGAATGTGTCCACCAAAGGAGGCACCACCAAGGGCTTAGGCTCCTTTTGCCTCAGGTACTTAGCCAATCACCGATGTTCCGGATCCAGGTCCTCTGTGTCCCACTCATTGGAGGCATGGATGCGCCTCATGATGTTCATGAAAGTGGGATCGTCAGGAGGCGAGCAAGGCTGGTCCTTCTCTTCCGGGGAACCCCCGATTCCCGAAAAGAGGTAGAAGACGAAGAAGAGGAGGAAGGGCTACTGGGTGACAAGTAGCCAGACCTATCCCTATGGCTAGCCCCACTCGAGTGTCGATGACTCACCGACTGACGTCGGTCACGGGACCGACGGTGGAGCGGAGACCGATGTCAGTCAGGGGACCGACGTCGGAAGCGGTCCTGTCTAACAGAACGGGAACGGCTCCTGGTGTGAGACCTGACCCGGCGTCGGCTACCTGATCTGGTAGAGCGCCGGTGATGGTCTACAGACCAGGAACGAGCCCTGGGAGGAGGTGTAGGCGGCGGCCTCTCAGGGGTCTTCCTCGGTGAAGCACCACCTCCTGGCTGTGGTTTACCCGAGGGGTCCAGGACCAGTGACAGGGCCGGCTTCGGGGGCGGGGTCCGCTTCTGGACCTGCCCCCACCAGAAGGAAAACAGATCCTGGAGCTCGTCCTTCGAAAAAATGGAGGCCACTTTCCCTGGAAACTGAATATCCGCAACAATGACCTTGGAAGGAGAGCCCCCTTCTGAGCCCCGAGGAGAGGAGGACTTAGGGGATGGGGACGCAGCCCCTTCACTGGCTGCGTCTGGATCCGTCTCCCCATCACCCGGCGAAGGTAAAGGGACCGACGATGGGGTACCGACTGGGGGTGCACTCTTGACTGGCGGCGCCGAGGCCTTGGAAGGCGGGGCGGGCTTGCGCCTCAAGGACTTCTGGTGACCCTTGGCAAGTCACCTTAAACGCTGGTCTCCCCTCCGAAGGCCCAGCCTTAGCCTTATCTTTAGATTTAGGATGCTCACCTGAGTCCATCGAATCACAGGCTTTCTTGGGAGAAGGACGCGAGTGGGAACGAGACTGAGACCTGGACCGGTGCCGGGACCGACTACGGTCTTTCTCACGGGACTGCTTGGTTTTGCCCTTTTTCTGCTTCTACCCAGAGGTGTGCATGTCCATTTTCTTTTCAAGCAGGAATGCCTTCAGGGCCTTCAAGTGGCAGATCAGAGTTCAGCTGGTGAACTTCTTGCAGGACGAACAGGCTGCGGTGTCGTGCTCAGGCCCGAGGCGAAAAATGCACTACTTGTGGCCGTCTTAAGTTAGTATCTGGCGGCCGCAACCGCACTTGCTGACGTGGGGTCCCAACGAGGAGACAGAGGATGGTGAAGACATACATTGGTAGACAGAGAAAACCATCGAAACTGTGGAGAAAAAATGCTGAAAAGGCGAAAAAAAAAATATATATATATTTTTTGCTGGGCTGGCAGGCCAAGTAACAGGAACTCTTCAAGTGCGTGAGACGCGGCGGGAAAAGAACTGGGGTGGAGCTGGGTCCTCCCCCTTTTATACCGCTGCTGATGTCGGGGTGGAACCGACGTCGGGGGGGGGGGTGGTCCCTGCTGGGTATTGCTGGCTTAGAAGTTTTCCGGAGGGTCCTAGTGCCTGCGGCATAGTCCTGATTGTAATAGTCTACTGCAAGAGCTCCCATTCGAAATAAGATCGAGGAACCGTTTTCTGTTTAACAGGGGGAAAAAAAAACCAGCAGGAGATGGTTTTCTTTGTTCATAGGAAAAAAAGAAAGAAGACACATTTCGGCACACTGGGGTGAGCTCCCAGTATGCTACCTGAGTGTGGTGAGGGGGGCACATCATGGCAACATGGAGATTGGGCACCCCAATGGTGGGGGGAAAGAGAAAAAAAAAAAAAAAAGGAGCACACTGGGGTGGGCTCCCAGTGTGCTCCATGAATTGGGGGTGCACATAATGCCAACACGGGATTGGGCACCCATGCTCCGCTGGGGGTTAATGATAAATGTTTGGGCACATTGGGGTGGCCCCAGTGTGCCACGAGTTGGGGTGCCACAATGTCGTCGCAGGATTGGGGACCCTGATGTCAGCACGGAGGGAGTGAGGAGGAGAGCAACAGTGGGAGGCTGCGGGAGGTTTTTTTTTTTTTTTTTTTTTTAACTTTGTTTTCCGGTGCTGGCAGTGGTGACGCAACATGTGCAGTTGCGGTGGATGGCATTTTTCCATTCACAACATGGCGGCACCAGCGGAACTGCGCATGTGCAGTTTATGCACTGGAATGTGGAATTAACAGCCGAAATAGTGCACTGTTATTCCATAGCGGCCGATTGTGGTGGAGGGTTTCAAGCCCCATTGGACATTCAGATGGACACTTCCAAATGTCCAATGGAAGGTTCCATGATCTGTCATTTTTAGAGCTACGATCTGATCCCAAAAGGGCTGTAGGCTCCTCCCACAGCCCTAAAAAGGGAGATGGCAGGTCAACTGCTTAACGTGGAAGGCCTAGGACCCTGAAGCAATAAGCAACTGCAGCCACCACTGAGCAAGCCAACATAGATAGAACAAGGCACAAGGCAAGCAAGCAAAACAATGATCCCAGATCTGAATGGAGCCCCTAAGAACAGGTGAGCTCTGCTCGAGTACAGCAGCCACTGCCATGTTAGCGAGGACAGAAGACACCCTGGGACAGCAGCCCAAAGTCACTGGAGGTGTTCTAGGGATTGGACCTCTGACAAGATGCAGGAAGAACTGGGGGAGGAGCTCAAAGGCCAAGCAGGAAGGCAGACGAAAGTGGCTTGGGAGGCCACGCACAAGGAGGAAAGAGGGATACCACATGGCATAGAAGGTACGGGCAGGCAGGAAGGTGGAGGTGAACAGCCACACAGCAGCAGAACTAAAATTTCAAGTATCCAAAAAACGTTTGGACCTGCATGGTTTTAACTGTGTGGAGGGGGGTGTGGCTTGGTTTCCCACTGCCCCTGTAAACTACAGGCAAAGTCTTACAATTGTTACCTGCTGCATCCATCACAACCTTTGGCACCCATCTTTTCTGAATGGCCACCAATGCCAAAAAGGATGGTGGCCACAAAAGAAACACACCTGGCCAGTCACTGTACTAGCACTCAGGAAGCATCTCTTTGATGATCAGATGTCCTTTTGCGGTAGTTAGAGGTGGCAGATACAGTTTTTGCCACCCTAAGAAACTGCACATAATCGGAGTCAAGTTTGAAGGCCACCAGAACTCAGTCTACTCTCATCCTGTATTTGTGACAGTTCTGCAAAGAATAAGGGGACCTACCTGAACCGAGCGGACAGTCCTTTATCTGGAACTGAGATTCATTCTCATTTGGAATGTCTTTCCAGGTAGCCAAGAAAACCTGTCGATCTGGGGATGGCAGAAACAGAGAAAGAAGGTTTAGTTACTTTTAGGTACCCCCCTTTCTAAAAGCCTTGGTAACAATATTCAGCGCTAGTGAAAACATGATGGCCAGACAGGAGACATAAGCAATCTGTCTATCCACCGATCCTGTACAGTGGGAACAGTGACAGTACACAGTTCCTCACACTGTGATGAATGTAGTGCTGTCTGGTCGGAGTACACTATCCAACTCCCATCACAATAGGGAAAGCAGTGGAATAAACAGGAGCAATATTTACGAGCAGCACAAGCAAATTACAAAACTACTAGATCACTATAAACTGGCAACTGCTGAAATGCTGTATACTTCTTTGTCCTTTTAAACTGAACCTCCTTTGTGGGAATTTCAGCATCTTTTATGGTAAAACTGAAGACTTCTTTAAACGGCCAAACCCACAATCCTGCACAAAGCACCGACACTCGTTTGTCACTCACTCACTCACCCATCTTGCCATCTTCCACAAAGAGGATGTTGACGGGATACAAGCAGCTGAAGTAGAATACGTCAATGTTATTCTTCACTGCAACCTAGGGTCAAGAGACAAAACCAAGGGGTTAATGTTGTTATACTGCCAACTACAGGCAAAGTCACCAAGAGTCAGCAATGTAAGGCCAGGGGTGGGAAAGTGGGTAACTGCTACAAGGGCAAATCATGCTTCCCAGATGCTCCACGTTTACATTAGACAGCTCACTACACCCTGCTGCTCATGGCTCTGGCAACGCAGGACACTAGAAGGCATGGGGTGGCAGAAGAATGAGCATTCCATAGGATTCCGTCCTACAGACTGGGTGGCTGACTGTCGCTGCTCTGCTGCCACCACCTGAGTTAACGCAGGCAGTGGCGCACAACGCTGCAGCTGGTTATGGTAGGAGAACTTTGCTGTTTTTTAGCATGAGCACGCTCACATACATGAGCCCAGGAGCCCTGCTTGTTGATGTCTTGTGGGAAAGAACAATTTCTGGGAGAAAATGTTGGGCAGCACAGCACCATGAATATGTAGGGCAATCCTGGGCCCTGCACTGCTGCTGCCAGCAGATCATTTAAGCAAGGCTTCAAGTTACCCTTAATGGCCACAGCTGAGAAGGGCAGCTGGACCCGGCAGGGGAAAAACAGGTAAAACAAAAAGACATGTTGCTATTCATGTAACACCTGAACTTATTACATTGTGTTGGAGTCCTTTCTTGATCTAACACACTATTTACAAAATGAAATCATCTTCATTGACCTATTCACCTAGCACAAAGAACAGCACGCCCATTATTTTGAATCTTACTACAGCTTTAAATTAAGATGCGTTCTACTCCATTCTATCCGAGCTGCGGTTTTCCATGCCGGCACTCTGTGTTTGATCTCCAACAGGCTAAGAGGCATGCTATAAATATTTGACCACTTAAAATGTTAGATGTACAGTGCTGCTAATACATTTTAATGAGAGCTGTGACATACGAACAGCACAGCAAGTCACATCAAAGGAGAGATCCTCTGATACACAGCTATGCTGACATTTTATGTCTAACTGCTCTTTGTACAGTATGGGGGGAGTACTGATTGATTGTAACAAGATTCCACAATGCACTGTGAGGGAAGTGCATCAGGTGTTGTAATGGCCAGCTGACCATCCTCCTTTACACTACATGGTGAAGGTTAAATAAAACAGTTCAGTGGTGACATCAGCATTGACAGACTATAAAGGTGCTACATAAGCATGCCCATCCAGCCAGACATTCCTGTGAAAGCTGTGGCATACAGACTGGAAGTCATGTATGACATCTCGAATGATTTTTTTTTTTTTATCACGGCATTATTTTGTCTACCGCTGCGGAACCCCCACCCCCACCCCCAGAAGGGTATGTCCTCTAGCACCGAGGATATCATGGGTCCTGCGGGTCCTGATTATTTTCCCCATGCCCCGCCCGTTATTAAATTGTAACCTGTCTCCACCTCCATGGGGCAGCCAAGCACCCTGGGCGTGGGCTGAACCCCTCTTGTTGTGCTAACGCACGCAGCACAAACCCCAAAACCCGAGGAAGGAGAGCAGTCCGGACACTCAATCCTTACCTCCCCGGCTGAACCCCGAATTACCAGAGTCCATTCCCGAATCCAGGATGCCACTGTGGCGCGAGGTGTGGCACCCAGGACCTCAACCCCCAACGCCACCGGGCCGGCTATCTCAAATGATAAGAAAATGGATGTGTTATGGAAAATTTGAACTGAAGGAAAGCCAGCAAAAAATAGTGGACTACCATCCCCTGAAGAAATTCAACAGGGCAAAACGCTGGGCTGGGCTTGGGTAGCAAGTAAAATTTATTAAATTCAAGAATTTTGAAAACTGGAACAGAGTGGCTAATTCTTGGCAGCTGCTTCTCATCTGGAAGGGGAAGGAAGATCACGTCCAGAACCCCTCAACAGGCAGTGACTGAAGTTGGCCATCATTACAGTGAAACTTGCCTGGCCCCAGAAGGGAAAGCGGCATAAACATTCTTAGCTGTGTGGTCAAGCTTCTTAGATTCCTTGTCCAAAGTGGGGGGGGGGGCTTGTTCATGTTCCCTTGGCCCCAAACTTCTAGAAGGCCAAATCCACAACCAGACCCTCAGCTGAGGGATGATCTGGGAACCCTGAAAGGGAATCCATAGGGAACGTGTACTTGCGAACCATACAGATGGAGGATGCCAGGAAGGATGCTGGATAATGCCAAAGCTCCAGGACCGGTCACAAGATGGCCACTGCCATTGGAAGGGCAACCCCTTGGGAACTGTCCTTGTCCAAAATGTCTGTGAAGCGGTATTTTGCCCTCTTCTGGACATGCTCCAAGCAGACGTGGACGCTCCAAGACCAGACGTAGGTGAGCCCCAAACTACACCATTTCATGGTAAATGGACAGGTCCTCGACCAAGGGATGATCGAAGGTGTCAGTCCTCAAAGACAACATGGACGAGTCAT
The DNA here is from genome assembly GCA_016271365.2 of Neoceratodus forsteri. Classification (NCBI taxonomy): domain Eukaryota; kingdom Metazoa; phylum Chordata; order Ceratodontiformes; family Ceratodontidae; genus Neoceratodus; species Neoceratodus forsteri. The sequence goes on along the minus strand of JADMNL010000027.1, from coordinate 99,008,943 downwards.
CCGAGGACTACTCGAAAATGGCCTGCGGCCACTTGACACCTCTGACCACCATGGAGTCTTCCAACTTGGTGATTTTTACCAAGAGCTGACCTGGCAAGCCAGCAGCAGCACGGGAGTCCTTGGTCAGTGCTCCCGCTAAAGGCTGCAGTGGAGGCAGCTCCACCTGGAAGGGTGGAGAGGAAGATACAGGGGATATCTGTTGAGACTGAACCGGCATAGGTATCACCGGGACCTGCCAGTTGACCATGGGTCCAGGGGGTAGAGCCCCACCCTGCCCCACAATGGTCTATTTCTACGAAAGAAGTTCCTTGTACTACTGGTACATCTTGCGGCGCGGTGCCTCTCCTTTGTCCAAGGACGAGAAGGTCAAGGAATGTCAATGGTGGCGCCTCCCAGTTAAGTGGAATCATGACCATGACTATAGACTAAGAACCATGGGCTAGGGACAGGGCTGGGATAGTACCTGGGGAGTTTGTGAAGCTGGGGAGAGGTCTTGGGTGGCATGTTTAGTGGCTTGCACAGAGGTGCTGCCTGCCTATGACGGGCAGACAAGAGGGATCGCTGCACTGGGACCTTCAACTTATGTGTGTGCCAGGCAGTTGCTGGGAATAGAGCACAGCATGATTTTAGGTGTACCATTGTGTTTTTTATTGAGTAAAACCTACAAAAAAAAACTTTTAACAAAAATATCTTTGTCTTGCGAGTCCTGTCCGTTTTGCATGGTGGTGCACACTGGTTGAGCAGTGCACCTTGGGATAGTGGAGGGACTGCCAATCCTCCACAAGAACAAACACTATTTCTTAAGCCTGTTGTGTTCTGTCAGGGAATGCGATCAGCCTAGAGGCTGGTACCAGGATCTAGCCACAAATAAGTGTCCGTTCAGTTGTTAAAATTCTGGGTTTTTTTTTTGTTTTGTTTTTTTATTTTTTTATAAAACTATGTACTGCTGGACCGGAAGTGCCTGAGTAGAGGTACTTTCGGCTTCCTGCTATTTAGATCAGAGATCAGATCTCCGCGGCCCCCTGACTCGGGTGCGGTCCCCCATGGTGCGACTATTTCTGCCACTGCTGCCCACTTCACCCTCCACCAAAAGCCACAAGGAAGCAACATCTCCGAGGCCTCCTAACCTGGGTGTGTTCCCCACAGTGCAGCTATTTCTGCTGCCGCCTCCCACTTCACCCTCCACTGAAAGCCACAAAGAAGCAAGATCTCCAAGGCCTCCTGAGCCGGGTGCACTCCCCCGCGATGCAGCTATTTCTGCTGCCACCACCCGATTCACCCTCCACCAAAAGCCACAACGAAGCAAGATCTCTGAGGTCCCCTGACCCGGGTGCGCTCCCCCCCCCCCGCGGCTATTTCTGCTTCCGCTGTCCGCTTCACCCTCCACCGAAAGCCACAAGGAAGCTCTTCCAGGGAAATTTTCAAGCTACACACCCGTTCCTGCTTACCAGCGATTGGACTCTGAGAGGGGTACTGCTCCTGATTGGCTCCCAGTGCGAGCTGATGGAGCACTGCTGCTTGTTAGCAATTTACCTTGTTCTTTCCTCCTAGCAGCCAGTTGAGCTAAAATTTTAATGCAGAATGCTAAGGCTCAATTTTTTTTTTAAATAGATGCATCTGTTGATTTTGTTATTTGTAAGCCAAACTAACTTGTGTGCATGCTGCTTGAGAGTACTCTTATTTCTCCCTCAGTTGCAGCTCTTATCAACTGTATAATTATTTTCAGCTGCCTGTTTGCTGTAATTGAATTGTTTTTCCCCTTCTTTTCCCTGCACTGATCTCCCCATGCAGCTGCAGAGCTTTCAGCCACAGAATGTTAATTGCCTGCTGATCTAAATTTTATTTATCTTGCCCTGCAGCTGCATCCTATCTCCTGTGCCTCTTTTTCCTCTCTTCTCTCACCATTCTTTCTCCCTACATCCTCCCCCACTACAACCTCTGTTTCTCCAAACTTTCCCTGCACTTGTTGCTGACCTACCCAGCACCTCGCTCCATTGTCTCTCCTCTCTCTGCCCCTTCCCGCCCACATTAAGCTAATCTTTCTCCAGATGCCCCAGCTCCCAGCAGCTTGTCTGCCTAGTGTCTATTAAATCTTCTCGTTTTTTCTCCCAGCCTCCAGCAACAAGACCAAGTAGCTAAGTCCTTATTTCACTCCCAAGCAGCCAATCCCTACTCTCCAATGCTGTTCCTTCTATTACATCTTTTCTCTCAGTTCCACCCATCTCCCATGCCATCCATTTTGCTCCCCTGATCTTTCATTGCTCTCCTGTTTCTCCTACTAATTTTCCTTGCCTTTCCCTCAGTATCCACTCCTTCTTGCCAACCCTCCCACTGCCGCCCCAGCCCTATCTCTCCTCCTTCTCCTATCCACTCCTTGCCTTCTCCTCTCACGAGCCCCCCCCACCCCCATGGCCTGCCCTGTGCCCTAAAATCCCATTCCGCCCCACGCACTCACCCTCCCTCATCCACCCCTCACTGCTCTCCTCCCACCTTCTACACCTCGAGGCACTTTATCACCGCCTGAAGGCCTCTGCACGCCTGTCCTATCAAACTGAAACTCCCCCTTCCTTCCTCCCTCTCCCTCCTGCTCCTCACTGGTGACATCCAACCCAACCCTGCCCCCCAGCTCCAATCCATCATCTCTTTGCCCACTACCCTCTCACGACTGCCCTCACCCCAGAATCTGTTCTCTCCCCCAAAGGGCCTCGGTATCTTTCATCTCACTGCCAGGAGTCTCCTCCCCAAAACTGATGCCCTAAATGTTTGGGTTACCCAAAACCACCCTGACATACTCTGCATATCTGAAACTTATCTGTCTGCCAAAATTCCTAACTCCTATCTTGCCATTCCCGACTTTAACTTACTCCGACAAAGGTAAGCGTGGTGGTGGTGGTGGTTGTGGGGGGTTGCCTTGTATGTCAGACTCTTCATCTCTAGCACTTCCTCAGTAAATCCAGCCCTTCCTCCCAAGAACTCATTATTGCCCACGTATCCTTTTCCTCCTCCACCCCCCCCATATTGGCGCTCTGTACGCCCCACCCAAGGCCTCGCCTGACTTCATCATCAAGGCCATCTCCTCCATCTCCACCCTCACATCCAATGGTGAACTCTTGCTCCTAGGAGACTTCAATATCAACTGGCTCCCCCCCCATCTGCCAAGCCCACTAGCTTAACAATCAAAGCCCTCAACCTCTCTCAACTCATCCAGGAACCTACCCGCCTAAACCCTCGGTCCCAAAACCACTCCCTTCTAGACTGGATATTATCCTCCCACCCTCACCGCATCAATGCCTCAGGCATCCTTTCTGATGCCCTCAGCGATCACTGCATTACTTACTGCATTCGCAAAATCCACACACCCCACTCCCCTCTGAAGTTCATATGGACCTGCCCCCTCCATTCCCTCAACGAAGCCGCCCTGCTGCACGACCTCTCAATTGCTGACTGGATGCCAGTCTTTTCCGCCCCAGACGTAGACATTGCCTTATCCCACTTCTATGACATCATCAATGGCATCTGGGACCTGCATGCACCTTTCAAGAAAGTGAGGGTAAAAGGCTACCACCACTCCTGGATCACTTCAGACATCATTGCCTTGTGCTATGCCAGGGACAAAGCCTGGCATCGTTACAAAACATCTCTCGCCCAAAGCGATCTCCAATCTTATCAACAGCTTAGAAATAAGTGCACCAAGGCCATTCGCCAGTCCAAGGCTTCCTATTTTTAATCTGAGCTTGATAAATACCACAACTGCCCAGCTTTTTTCTGGAAAGTGATCCACTCCCTCCTAGATCCCCCTCCAAAATAGCCTGCCCGGTCCTCAAAACTGATGGCTGCCCAGACTCAGGCCCTGCCTCGGTAACCAAGCTCTTTGTCTCTTGTGCCCTACCCAACTCCCCCTACCCCTCTCCGCCTAGCACATCCCGCCCCCGAATCTCCATCCTTGTCCGCTGGTTTCCTCTTTCCTCCCTTCTCTCCTTTAGAAGTTTACTCCGTGCTCATCTCTCTCAACCCGTCCAAATCCAGCTCTGACGACCTCCATCCCAGACTGCTCCGTATCTCCACCCCCACGATAGTTGCCCCCTTGACTTACATACTAAATCTCTCTCTCTCGCTCTCTCCACAGCCTCTGTTCCCATCACCTGGAAATCAGCCAAAGTTCTCCCATTGAACAACGGTGGTGATCCTACATCCCCTGCAAATTATCGGCTCATCTCGCTCCTCCCCTCAATCACCAAAGTCCAGGAATCCCTCATTCTTGCCCAAACTCTCTGACTTCTTCTCCTCAAACAACTTCCTATCACCTGTACAATCTGGCTTTTGGAAACAACACTCAACTATCACCTCCCTGCTGCGTGTCACAGACTCCATCTTCACAGCTATGCTCCAAAGCCACATCACTGCTGCCATCTTCATTGACCTGGCTAAAGCTTTTAAATGCAAGGATCTGTTCTATCCTTTCCTTTTCTGTCTTTGTCTGTCTGGTTGCGAAAACCAAATGTTCTCGTGAGACTTAGGAACTGATCACTCTGATGGTCTCGCAATTCTCCGCCTCTCACTATCTCTCTGCCTTCACTTGCTGTTTCTGTCTTTTCTTCCCCCATGCATATCTGCAGTTATAAAAATATATGTGAATCTTTAAGTGATACTAGGATCCCTTTGTTTGAAACAGTATGTAGTTATACTGCTGAAATGATTGCAAAAAGCTAATTGGAATTTAAGGGGTTAACTCTTGCGATGCAGTTTGAGCTCCACACGCTTGATTGCAAAACTGTCAGCAGGAGGCCAGCTTGGACACTGTTCTATTTGCAAGCTTGCTCTGTAAAGAAACTGACAATAACGCTGACACATTTTGTAAGAAACAGGATGTCTCCTTAATGAGCTCAGGAAGACATTAATCACCAGGCAAAGACTTATTATAAAAAGAGCAGCAATCTTTTGCTGGGGAGAGACTGAAACTTGGAAATAGAGATACCCTCAGACAAGGAGCTTTGTTTTCCCGGGTTGTACTGCCTTTTTAAATAGTTATACTGAACAAATTTTATTTTTTATTTTACAGTTATTGATAATAAAACGCTACTTGTGAATTTTAAAACTGATCCTGGTTTTCCTATGCTTCTTGACTTGTGCCTTGATGACAACTATAAATTCCTCTTCGTGAATGCTAGAAGTTTATATATACTGAAAAAAATGAATTAGCCATTCTTCTCATCAGGGATAATATTGATATAGTGTATGGTGGAATGCTATTGTGCATGGAAAGCCATGCTCTGAATATCCTTGTTTTCCTGCACTGAGTATGTCACGATCTTCTTGTGCTGCACTCAGTACGCCAATAGTGCAGCACAACAAAATCGAACGGCTTCTCGCGCTGCAACCACTGCGTGACACTGTTTAAATAAATATGTGAATCCACCGCCACACACAATGGCAATTCGTACTTCTTAACCGCGAAAGTGAAAGCAACCCAAAGTAGTAACACACAAAAAAAAGCCATTGTCCTGCTCCTTACAGTCCATAAACTACAGCACACTCTCAGATGACAAGCAGGAAAGAAACTCAAAGTTACTAGGCCATTCATTGAATTCATTGTGTTCAGCCACAGTAATAATATCCAGCCCAGAGATACAGTGCCAACCGCCCCCAAAGTGCAAAGTACCGTTCAGCGATGGTTCTCAAATAAATATTTTCGGACAAAATTGTATCTTCCAGCACCCGTTCATGGTGAACATCGTCCATAACTATGGCCAGCGGAAGAGGAAGAACTATGTGATTGTGAATACTGGCAGCGGCAGTTCAGATGACGAATAAGGTAAGTACCCACCCTCCTGGCTTCCTGTAACTGTGCAAAAGAGTGATCGCATAATGTGCCTGGCGTAATTAGAGCAACCTAACATGTAATAATTTTTTTTTTCCTCCCGCCCTGCTCAGAATGTATCGGCAACATGGAAGAAGCTCACCCAAGGAACGTAAGCAATGCGATCTATCCGCATGTGGACCCAAAAATACAAACGTTCATTTTCGATGATCAGATAAGACATTTTCTTCTATGGGCCATTTGTTCAAAATGTAGAAAGGCTATTTGTTTCTTGTCTGCCTGCTTGTTATCATACTGCTGAAGTAAATGTGTAAATGTTACATTTATCTGAATTGTTGCAAGGGTATTTATTTCCTGTTTGCCTATTATTGTACCTATCTAGTAAAAAAAAAAAAAAAAAAAAGTCTGCCAACACATCACTTCCATTTGTTTTCACTGCGACTGCCCATACACTATAAAAGATTGTCTATGGGGAGTTTTGCACAACAAGGGTATTTGTTGATCTCGAGGTATCTATGACAAGGTGAAACCTCTCGAGCTATGCTCTCGAGGTTACATGCTGCCATAGATACCTCTCGATCAAGAATACCCTTGTTGTGCATGCCTCCCCATAGACAATCCTCTATATAGCTGCCATAACAGAAACTTGATGGGATAATACCAGCGACTGGTCACGAGAGATTTTCAACTATAAATTGTTTTATATAAACAGGAAAGATAGGAAAAGGGGTGGTGTATGTACATTTAGAAAATGGGCAAAGAAAATTCTCACTTCTGATTGGCTGAGACACTTATTTAGGTGGGCATCTATCAGACAATAGATGCCCACCAAATAAAAAGCCCCAGCCCAAACCTTCCTGATAGCCAGCAAAGTATCCTTGTGCCCAGCACCCTGCTTCCTCATTGGCTGAAGCGCTGGGCACACAATCTCAAACTGTGGCCATTTTTTTAGCACTTGTGGCGACTTATGCCCCCCACTACCATTGCCACCACCGTAGAAAGAAAATGGCGTTAACTAAAGCGCAACATTTAAAATTAATTCTAAATAATCAGCTATCGAACTTCCCACACACACTGATCTCAGCGCTCTGTCCGTAGTCAAAAAAAAAAAAAAAAAAAGGCAACACGGTTCTCAATGAAATAAATGTTGCCGCCGGAGCAAAAAGTAATTTCAGGAGACATGCCAGAGTTATAGAGCGCTACTACTCCTGTCAAACACTGGTGGTACCAAAGGCTGCATGCTCCGTATGTGTCTATCTCATTCTCTCCCAGTCCCTGCTGCAGAAAAAAAATCACAAAACATTTTCCAAAAGCAGAACAGTGTGAGTAAGTGATGCGGACAGACCCATTTTCTCGTGACTACCGGCCCCTCAAAAACCAGCCGCTGTAGTACTGGCACCTACCCGTGATTGACGCCGCATGTCTAGGCAGCCAAATAGATCGGTGCTGCCTCCGCGCCTCACTCTGTGCTCCTCTCATGCCACTAAGGTACGTTGCTTTTTCATTTATCTCCTTAGTCCACACAAACCATCAGCTGAGCAAGAGAAAAAAAAAAGCAAATTTCCCCACATATCTCAACACAAGATGAAATTACTTCTGTTTTTTTTTTTTGAAACCGGAATAACTTCCCCGGTCTCACCTGTGACTTGTGTTCACTCTCCCCACCAGTGGACAGCATTTAACACTGAACTTCTTGCCGCAGCAAGGAACTGCATTAACTCCTCTGTGTACTGTTAAATCACAAGGCATTTAAAAACAAAATAAGCCGAAGTCTCACAAACAGCGATCTGCCACTTGTGCTGACAGCCCCTATCTCTCTCTATCCTCCAGCAACAGCTGCCACTTACAAAAACAAACTTCTGTTGCCAGTGGCGATGGGGGGGCATGAACAAAAAAAACGAAACAAAAAAAAAATCAACTAGAAAAGCAAAGGTGCCTCATCCTAACAGGTTGGGGGAAGGGTGCTTTCTAGTCATTCTGATCCAGGTGGAGGAACTATTTTATTTCAAAACTTACATGAAACTACTATTTTATTAGCATTTTTTTATTAAAATTTTTTTTTTTTTTCAGTGCCCATTTTCTAAGCGCAATAATACCCTCCAGGGTGGGCGGTATTGTGCTATTCCGGACCTTCCAGGGGCTATAAGGCCCTCCGCCTGTGGCATCGGGCCTCATTACGCCCCTGGGCGGTCCGGTATAGCACAATACCGACCACCCTGTTGGGTATTATTGCTTACACAGAAAATCCAGATTAGACTGCAATGAATTACAGTTCTCGGAATAATCCCAGTGTGACACAGAAAGTAAATGGATCCAATTACGAACAAAGTTAGGTAAAAAAGTAGCAACTGGTGACTGTTACAGACCTCCAGCTAGTAGAAACATAGACTTTGATGGCAGATAAGGACTGCTTGACCCCCCCCAGTCTGCCCATTTCCCTACCTACTGGATAAACTGCAGATCAGCCTATTTCTTCCTGCCCTCCCCCACACGAATTGCCTTATGTCTGTCCCATGCATTCTTGAATTCTCCCACAGTTTTAGACCCTACAACCTCCTCAGGAAGACGGTTCCATGCATCTACTACCCTCTTTGTGAAAAAATACTTTCTCACATTGCCCCTGAGCCGTCCCCCCTCTATCTTCAAATTGTGTCCCCTTGTTCTTGCACATCTCTTTTTCTGAAAGATGCTACCCTCTTGGACTTTGCTGATTCCACTGAGGTACTTAAAAGTTTCTATTATGTCCCCCCCTTCCTCCTTTCCTCAAGAGTCTACATATTAAGCTCCTTTAGTCTTTCCTCGTATGGCTTCTCTTACAGACCCCGCACCATTTTAGTTGCCCTCCTCTGGACTGCCTCCATCCTGTCTATGTCCTTGCAGAGATGGGGTCTCCAGAACTGGACGCAGTACTCCAGATGGGGTCTCACCAACTGTACAGAGGGATAACAACTTCCTGTTTTCTGTTGGTGATGCCTCTCCCTATACATCCCAGTATCCCCCAGCCCTCCCTACTGCCTTCTCACATTGCTTGCTAACCTTAAGGTAATTTGATATGATTACCCCTAGGTCCCTTTCCATTTCTGTTGTTGTTACTACCTCCCCTCCCATTGTGTACTCTTCCCCTGGGTTTTTGTTTCCCAGGTGCATTATTTTGCACTTCTTCGCACTGAATCCAAGCTGTCATACTTCTGACCATTCCTCCAACCTTGCCAAGTCCCTTCTCATCCTTTCCACCCCCTTTGTGTATCAACCCTGTTGCAGATTTTTGTGTCATCTGCAAAGAGGCATACTTTTCCTTCCAGTCCCTCTGCAATGTCACTTATAAAGACATTAAAAGGGACCGGACCCAGTACTGAACCCTGTGGTACCCCACTAGTAACCCCCCCCTTTCTTCAGAGTGGACTCCGTTTACTATTACCTTCTGTGTCCTGTTGTCCGGCCAATGTTTTACCCAGGCTACCACCGTGGGACCCACTCCCAGGCTGGCTAATTTGTTTATTAATGTTTTGTGTGGGACTGTGTCAAATGCCTTGCTAAAGTCTAGGTAGGCTATGTCCACAGCCCCTCCTTGGTCTACTACTTTGGTCACCCAGTCAAAGAAATCTATTAGATTCATCTGACATGACCACCCCGCTGTGAATCCATGCTGCCTTGGGTCCTGTGCCCCACTGGACTCTAGGAACTCAACAGTTCTTTCATTCAAAAGTGATTCCATCATTTTCCCTACAACAGAGGTCAAACTGACAGGTCTGTAGTTTCCTGTCTCCGTCTTGCTCCCACTTTTGTGAAGGGGAATCACATCTGCCCTCCTCCAGTCCTCAGGTACCACACCATCCTCCCATGATTTGTTAAAAAAGGGTAGTCAGTGGTGTCACTAGTTCACCCCTTAATTCTTTTAGAATTATGGGGTGAATCCCATCAGACCCCATTGCTTTGTCCACCTTCAGTTTTAGGAGTTCTTTCAGAACCCTTTCTTCTGTGAAAGGACTGGGATCGACCCCCCTATCCAGAGTGCTTCTGTTAATTGGATTAGGTATCTCCCCCTCCTCCTTTGTGAATACTGAGCAGAAGTATTCGGTCAGTATCCCTGCTTTTTCACTGTCCCTCTCTGCCCATCCACCATCCATTCTATTCAGCCTCACTATCCCTTCCTTTGTCTTTCTACGCTCCCTAATGTACCTATAAAAGGTTTTATCCCTCTTCTTAACCAAGTTGGCTATCTTTTCCTCAGTTTGGGCCTTTGCTATTCTGACTGCCTTCCCTGCTTCCTTCTGCCTTAACTGGTACAGTGCTCTGTCCTGCTCCTTCTGTGTTTCCTTTCCTAAATGCCATCTTTTTCCCCCTAACCTTCCCCGCCACCTCTTTTGAGAACCATAGTGGCTTTTTCTTTCATTTTGATTTGTTTATTTGCTTCACACAAAGGCTTGTTGCCTCTGTGATGGCAGTTTTGATGTTCCCCATTGTTGCTCCATCCCTCCTTCTTGCCTGTTTGCTACTGCTTTTCTAAGACGCTCTCCCATTTTGACAAAGTCAGTTCTCCTGAAGTCCAGTACCCTCACTTTTGTATGGCTTGACTCTGCAGCTGAGTTTATCGCGAACCACACTGTTTGGTGGTCACTTGTTCCCAGATGGCTACCCACGTCTAGATCTGAGATCCTCTCACTGTCCCCATTTGAGAGTATGAGGTCTAAGATTGCTCCCTCCCAAATGGGTTCCAGCACTAGCTGTCTGAGGCATGCCCCCTGTAGGGCATCAAGAATGGCCCTGCTCTTGGATGTGGCTGCAGCAAAGGTGCTCCAGTTAACATCTGGCATATTCAGGCCCCATCAACAATATCACCCCTTTCTCTGCCATCCTAAGGATGCCTTCTATCATATCCTTGTCCATTCCCTCCCTCTGAGATGGGGTCTCGTATACAACCCCGCGTGGGTTGTGGTGCCATTTCCAGTCTCTAAGGTGACCCACAGTGCCTCCTCTCCTCCCTGTTTACTCTTTTGTTCCATTGCTTTTATCCCTTCCTTTACACAGAGAGCTACTCCTCCTCCCCCTCTTCTACCCTCCCTGTCTCTCCTGTAGGTTGTGTACCCAGGTATGTTAACATCCCGGTCATGGTTCTCTGTGTACCATGTTTCTGTGACTGCCACAATATCCAGGCATCCCTCTTCCCTCAAGGTCACCAGTTCAGGGAGCTTGTTACCCAGACTACGGGCACTGGTACTCATTACCCTCCATTTCTTGATGGTCTTACCCCTTTTTGCCTCATCTCTGTCCTTAGTGCCTTTGTCGTTTTCTCCATTTACCCCTGCCCTTCTCCCTACTGACGTCTCTATTTTGGTGTTTACCTCATTAACTACCCTGATTTTTTTGGGGGGGGGGGGGCTAGGATTTCCCTGCTCCTTTCTAGTGCCTCCCCCCCTTGGCTAGTTTAAATGCTTGCCAATGAAGCATTTAAACCTATCACCTAGGATCCTGATTCCCCTCCTGGACAGATGCAGACCATCGCGCCAGTATAGGCCTGCTTCACTCCAGGTGGACCCCCAGTCCCCAATGAAGCAAAACCTCGAGTTCCGCACCAGTTTTTCAACCACCGATTGAATTCCATGGTGTGGAGCACCCTAGCTTCACCCATGCCACAGACAGGCAGCAACTTCAAGAAGGTTACTGTGCATGCTACTTGTCTAAGGTCCCTCCCCAACTCCACAAACTCCTCCTGCACTGTTCTGCTCCCTTTCCAAGCCAGGTCATTTGTCCCTAGGTGGACAATGACATCCAGCTCCCTACTTCATGCAGCTGCTCCTGCAATCCTGAGGATTTGCTCCCTGTCCCTCCAAGCCATGGTGCCTGGCAGGCACCTTACCTCCTTCTCCCAGTTCTACCCTCCTAACAATGGAGTCCCCCACCAGCAGCTGTTTCCTTCCCCTGTGGGGTCCCATGCCACCCTCCTGTGGGTGTCTTTTGTGGAGGTTCCCAACATCCTCCTTGGTCTCCACTGCGGGTGCCTCTATAGAGGAACCACACTCTGCCAGAGTGGCATACGAATTGTGGAGTGGTACAACTGGAGAGATGCGCCTCTGTTCCACCACCCTCACCCTTCCTGAGCCCACTGTGGTCCAACCACGCCTCTTTCTTGGCAACCTCTGAGGCAGCAGCGGTGGCCCTGGTGGTCCCTGGGTGGGAGCAGAGGTTCCCAAATCCTGGCCAACTCAGCCTGGAGATGAGCAACCTCCGCCCTCAGCCCAAAGAGGTGCCTGCAGATGGGAAGCCCAGAGAGGTGCCTGCAGATGGGACACCACTGCATCCTCCAGAATGTCTCCCGGAAGACTGCTGCTCCATAGCCACTGCACTGTACCACTCCCATCATGTCTTATTTCTGGCCCCTTAACTACTGTTTTGAATACTTACTCTTTCCTCTGTTTATTTATTTTTTATATATATAATTTTATTTTCTCCCTACTTACCTACCTAGTACCAATTTATATAAAGAAAATCTGATAAAGGAATTGGCATTAGCTGCTAACTCAATAAATGTAATAACATTGGGGGATTTCAGTCTTCTGGGAGTTGTTTGGGAACAGCTAACTGGCACTAATCATTCACTAGAAATAGATTTCCTAAACACCTTATTGCAGCTAGGGCTGGAACGAAAGATAATGGAGCCAACAAGGGGACAGAATACCCTGGATTTCATTATCACAAACTTACAAACAGAGCTCAGTGATGCACGAGGGAATCCGGGTAGTAGCAACCACAACATGCTATACTTCAGTTTGGTGACATGCCATAGCAATGACACCCATAATCTACTTTTGTGTAACTACGCAAAGGCACAAGATATGAAAATTTGCAGCAACCTAAAGTCCTTTGTGGAACACTGCTGAGACCTCATTAAAACAAAACTAAAGGAGCTGGAAGACAAGTATGTTCCCGTAACGCGAAAGTATAAACAGCAAGGGCAGGTTCCCCACATGTTAACTAATAATATTAAGATGCAAATAAAGAAAAAGAGTGTGCCTATACAAACTTTAAAAGAAATCCATTGGAACAAACAAAATACAAATACTGGGCAGAGCAAAAAAGCAACTAAACAATTGATCGGCAAAGAAATAAATAAATTTGATTTCAAGATAGCGCACACTGGGGAAAATCAAAAATCATTTTGTTATACATAATAACAAGGCTGGCAATATATCAATTGGGCCCTTAGTTGATAAAGAACAGTTACGCAAGAACTTATTGTAACAGCAGATCTTCGAGGAGATCTCTGTCTTCAGGTTACACATATGGAATTTCACAATTGGTGAAGCAGGATCAACACGGAAGGGCTGCTCATGCCGATGTCATGTGCCGACGTCACCAACCCTATAAAGGCATTAGCGGCCCCACTCCCTCCTCAGTTCTTTGCCCCGCAGAATAAGGAGCAAAGCTCGTGCCATGGGGGACCAAGAAAAGAGAGAGAGAGAGAGGGAGGTGCCCAGGCCTAAATAAAAGGCTGCATACATCAGATAGACAGTTCTGAGAAACAGCCCCTTAAAGGGGGGACGTGGGAGGCAAGGCAGAACTGATGACAGAGCCTCTTGAAGATCTACTATTACAGGAAGTTCTTACATAACTGTTCTGTCTTCACTAGGGGTATCTCAGTCATCAGGTCACACATATGGAACGAGTCCCAAGCAGTTACAGATGCACATCAACAGTCTGGGAGGAAAGCCATCCCTAAACTCAAGACAGGAAGCCCTGCCAAAACCTGCAAGGGCTCTAGAGGCAATGTCCAGACTGTAGTGCTTGGTGAAAGTATGGGCGGTACTCCAGGTGGCAGCAGTGCAAATGTCAGCAGCTGAGACCCCTTTGAAACAGGCCACAGAGGTAGCCATGCCCCTTGTGGAATGGGCTTTCAATCAATCATTCGTTTATTAGATAGGCAAATTGAGAGAAAAAAAAATCTCTCTTTTACAATTACAGTGTCAGTGGCTCAGCAGGCAGCACACTCACCTCTGAGACTGGGAGATCAAAAGGCTGTGGATTCTAGCCCCACAACAGGCACTTGGGTTGATATCCTAATACTGACACTGTAGTGCAGCATGAAGGAGGTGCTGCACTCCTGAGGTGCCGTCTTTTGGACGAGACGTTAAACCGAGGTCCCATCTACCTGTTCTGGTGGTAGTTCAGGTGGATGTTAAAGATCCCATGGCATTTCTTGAAAAGAGCAGGGGAATTTTTATTTAAAGCTCAAAAACAAAATACATACAGAATAATAAAAAAAAAAAAAAAAAAGTAAAAACATAAATAAGTATTACAACATACATGAACCCCAAACGTGAATAATAAATACTGTAAACAGACCCCCTCCCCACTAAAAAAGTAGGGGAATTCTTTTTTTTTTTTAAAACTTACAGAAGTATCAACAAAAATAGTATTACATAATACAAATCACAGACAAAAGGAAACAAAAATCAAGTGTTGGAATAAGCACAACAGCAGCATACAAAAGCTCATTCAGTAACAGGAAAACATTTCAACCCAATCATCCACCCCGACACTGTACTGGAAAAACAGGAAAAAAATAAAAATAAAAAGGATTGAGTACAGCACTTAAAAAAAATATATATATATATATATATACAGAAAAAATACACTCAATATAGAGTATCAAAAGAAAGCAGTATCTTAAAAAATCGGATTATCTTTCCCAAATTCCTCTTTTAAGAGACACAAATTCTGTAGATTGTAAGTGAAAGATATCATTATAAATAAAATGAAACAATTCCAATGCAGAAACATGTTGCCGTTGTAACAAAAAGCGGCATCTTACCTGCCAGATCCAATACAAAAGGAAAGCAGAAATAACATTAAGCGTGCTAGTATTATACTCTGCCCAAGTATGAGGGGAAAATGCCGTAATACAACTGTATGGGTAAAAAAAAGATTGAAAAGGGTATAGCTTCCAATGATCATTCCAGATACTCCAAAATTCTAGAATGAAGGGGCATTCAAAATATAGGTGGTCCATTGTCTCAACCTGCTTTGTGCAAGAGTGTCTCAAACAATATCCGTCAGTCAAGGCTGTGTGCTTATGGTTCCCCCCAGTATTAACACGTCCATGAGCACCTAGCCATACTAAATCCCATGTGTTTAGTGATTCTTCGTTCCAAAAGCCTCCCTCATATAGACTGATGATCAGAATCCAGAAAATTAGAAAACGGACGTTCTGAGAAATATTTATGCATAATGTCAGCATACAAAGCTCGCCTAGACAACAAAACATCATGGACTTGCAAGTCCTATTTTTTTATTGCGTCAAAAACAGACCCCCAATCAGGAGAAAGGGTATATCGCCTCTTATTTGTATGCAAAAAAGCAGGTGTTTGTCATTCTCTAAAAATTTCCTGTAAAGCAAAGGCCACCCCGGGCCCCAAGGATTACATACATTCTGCACAACAGGTTTCAAGTTTGTATTAATGAATACAGAAAAAAAGAAAACTACTGGATGAACCATCCCTACACCCCCTTTACTTCGATCCAAATAAAGAACATTACGTTTAATGGGGTTCAATCTGCTACCCCAAAAATGAGAAAAAAAAACAGGAGAACATCGCTGTCTCAAATTTTTTAGGTAAGGGGAAAATGTGGCTGACGAAAAGAAAAATAGGAACAAGGAACGTTTTCATCATAAATATCCTTTTCAGTTTTCCCATACGCCATTTATGCCATCTACTAACCTTATCTCTGCCTCTATTTAGGCACAATTCCCAATTATACACTGCTAAGTCACCAGAGCCAAAATAAATACCCACAATTTTCTGGGCGGGGGGGACTGTGAAACCAGTATATCGCTGATGAAAGTACCAGAAGCAGGAGTACTGGAAAGAGATAAACAAAAACTCTTTGAGGCATTTATCTTGGAACCAACAACACCTACAAATGAAATGAATACATTACAAACCAATTCCCCAGTACTGACAGTAGGGGTGATGACACACAAGTCATCAGCATAACTTAGAATCTTCAGCTCTCCTATGCCCAGGCAACCAATACCATATATTATACCATGGACATAAAAGCAGAACCAATGAAAAGCGTCAGACTGGCACCTTACCACTGTTGGAAATCCACCCCGATAACCAACACAAAAGGTGACAGCCAGCCGCATATTAAAAAAAGCAATCCGACCCGAAACCACAAAATTTAAGCCACAATGTTGAATCCCGCTTAAGTGGCATCTCCCAAAAGTGACCGGGAAATTTAAACACAATTCAACGCGGTCCACAACATAACTAAATTTAGATAAAGTACTTTTCTTGCCCATAAACACTTCTACTCAATTCATCTCATAAAAAATCCTTTGCTGTCTTCTGGGCTCCATTGCTACTTCCATGTGCAGTCCTCCGTATCTGAATCCCCACTTTCAGCCACAGGAAAAAGAAGAAAAAAAAACCCTGTCTCTCAACACAGACTCCATCTCCTGTACATTCACGCTCTGTCTCTCTCTTACAGTCCTGCTCTCCGTGTCCGAATCCCCACTGCCAAGCAGAAAAAAAACGTAATGAGAGTGTGCTGGACATTGCTGTTCTCCACTGCTCTGTCTGGCTCCACATAAAAAAACAAAACACGCAGCGGGAGTGTGCTACAGCACCCAACCGTTCCTCTTCTACTAACAGATCTCTCTCTCTCTCTCTCTCTCTCCACACTGCAGCAGCAAACGATTACTCTCAAACCCCTCTATTCTGCTTCCAGAGCACAGAGCAGAATTGTGAGGGGTGAACCAAGGACAATTTTTTTTTTGTGGCGGATTAACAAATACAAATACAAAAAAAAAAAAATATATGCTTTTTTGTATCTCAAAAAAAGGCACCATGGTATAATCGCAATAAGCCACTCGGGGGATGTGGGTCATCAGGGGATTTACCACGGCTGGCGAGGATTTACCCGCACGGCTGCGCCTCATGGGCAAACCAAGCCAACCGTGGTAAATCCCCTGATAACCCACACCCCTCGGGGCTTATTGCTTAAACAGCAGAGATCTATGCAAAACTAAGGATCTGATCCAATGCCAAAACATATAAGATGGGGTTCAAAGGGCAGCTTTGCCAGACCCCACGCCTCATAAGACAGGCTTTCCCAACCCAACCATTCACAAATCGGCACACATAAGCCAAAGCATAGCAAATCTGTAGCCAATTTATAAACACAGTCGGAATACCAAAAGCAGACAAAGTGAGCCAAATAAAATCCTGAGAAATATGATCAAAAGCCTTTTCCTGCCCAAAATTCAATATATAACCTCCAGCACTATGAGAACAATTCTGGTCAAATAATCCCCTAAGCAGTATAAGGGCATCTTGAAT
Organism: Neoceratodus forsteri; assembly: GCA_016271365.2. Taxonomy (NCBI): domain Eukaryota; kingdom Metazoa; phylum Chordata; order Ceratodontiformes; family Ceratodontidae; genus Neoceratodus; species Neoceratodus forsteri. The sequence goes on along the minus strand of JADMNL010000027.1, from coordinate 98,991,783 downwards.
AGAATGCCCTGGCACAGAGCAGAATTGTGAAGGATGAATCAAACTGTCCAAAACTGAGAGCTACCTATTACACAATAATTTGGCAAAAAGTTTAAAATCTACATTTAATAAAGTGATAGGCCTCCAATTCTTTAAGGAAAACCTATCCCCCTTCTTAAACAAAAAAAAATCATCAATCCTGCATACATTGAGTCAGATATACCATCCTCATCTAAAAAGGCACTGAAAACTTCAACCATAACATCTGGAACTATATCCCATAAAATCTTGTATAATTCGCCCGGTAGGCCATCCGGGCCTGGGGCCGGTTTGTCCCTTAAACCTTTAAAGACTATAGCCAATTCTTCCTTACAGAAGTTGCCTACCATAATATCAGACCAAGTAGGATTCAAACGAGAAAGACTGGCTGCATGAAGGAGAGTGAGCATATGTCTTGAAGCAGAAAAAGGGGAACCAAACTGGGAAGAAATAAATTCTTCCAAAACTATAAGAATTTCTTCCTTGCTAGACACTAAAAATCCATTCTCATCCGGAGTACTAGTCATGTGTCTAGCAGTCACCCTCCATTTGCAGTCATCAAAGGGATTGGTCTGCTCTTTCCTACTTTGTGTACCAAAGTGCTGTTCCATTTCTAAAGACCTGTGTCTATCATATTGAAATAGCGATAAATCCTGTTTTATGTTAGCATATTCTGCATCATAGGACTGCTGCCCTTTTGCAGCTAGTGACGTTAATTTATATAGGGAATTTTGTGATTGGACATAATGGCAATGCCTGTTAGCTGCCAGATTGTGGGAATACTGTTTAAATATATCCACTAAACACATTTTAGTACCCTCCCACCATTGTATATGAGAATCGTATAAAAATCACACCGACTCCCTATCCTGCAAAATGTCTGTAAGGGACTGAACATCATCTGGGTCACAAACTAGAGTTTAGTCTCCAGACCCCTTCACTGGGTAACTTGGTCACCTGTGGAGAAACCAACGCTCCTATCAGACAATGGCTGGAAGTTTCAATGGGAAGTGTATTGAATTTCGCTATGGGCAATAAAGGTGATAAAAACCAATAATTTGGTCTAGAAGTCAAACGACTCTCTAGAAATGTCGGTCATGGATTCGAAGAAAACACATCACTAAGACCAGCCTGATGGAGTAAGGTCTATAGTGCAGTACTGCCTCAATAAGTTTTACTCCCTGAGCTCCCTCGCCATAGGGATATGTTAACTCCCCCCCCAACATAACTAATCGATTAGTAAACAAATAGGGTCGCAGTGTGTGTGATAAAGCCACTCAAAGAGCTTTTTGCTGAGGGGTGTAAATATTGATCAGTCTGCAATGAACCCCTTGAATAACAAGATCTAGGAGCATAGCTTTACCAGGTTCAATATCCAACAATTTCTGAACTGTACAATCAGGAAAGTGAAACAAATCCCTAAACCTGAACATAAATATGTACCCAGAGACCAAAAAGAGTCCCCTCTATGCCACAGTCTCGATGCCCCATGAACACCCAGGTCAGTATACAGTCTAGTGTCCTGTAAAAAAAAAATGCTAAAAGGTAAAGAACACAATACTGCATACACAGCTTTTTTCTTGTACTCTGAATGTATACTATTCACATTCAAGCTAGCCAGATGTAAGGTTAAACCTGAGAGGAAAAGAGAGAAGAAAAAAGAAAAAAAAAATTAAGAAGTTTTGTCTTGGTAGCTCTAGTGGATCTCTTCTTCACAGTAAGGGGGGGAGGGGTGTCTATGCCAGCCTGTCCACCTTTATCGACCAGAGGCTCACTTTGGGTCGACTGGATAGAAACATCGGAGTCTTTGTCCTCCATTACATCGCCCCAACTGTGCAGCGGTTCATATGGGTTAGACATAACCATAACAGTAGGTGCAGAGGATTTCACATTCCTTTGGGTAAATCCATTTCTTAGGGATGGGTTTAAAGACAGAAATAACAGCAGTTAAAACTTGTAGGCACCAGGCCGGGGTCTGGGTCAACAACTTCAGCGGGGAGAGAGATAACCCTTTCAAGAGAGGGAGACTGTGTCATACCAACATCTAGCAGAAGATGCAAAACTGGGTCAAAAGCCTTTGGAGCATCCATAGAGGAGGCAGGAGAGGTGCATTGCCCATTCAAGAGGGGTGGGGTTTTCAAGGAAAAGGACTGTCCCCTGTGGGGACCTTAGACCGTGAAAAACAGGCTTTCGCCGATTTGTTAATATAAAAATCATGTTCAGCATAGTCCGAAGTACTGTGGGCAGCCCACAGACAGGAAGAAAAAACATGATGTTTGGATCCACAGAGATTGCATGTGGCGGGGAGGGGGCCAGTACAAGTGGTAGCTGAATGGCCCAAAACCCCACACACCGAACACTTAAGCTGATCACGGTCAGAGTTCAGGTGCGTAGGCTCCGCACCTATAACAAGAGCAGGGTTGGCTGGGGTAGAATAATATCCCCCCTATCCTTACTCAAATAGAAACAGTTGGGCAGGTGTTGTATAAAATCATCCGTGAGCCTGACCTGAATCGCAAACTTCCACCCCTCCAGTCCAAAAACCATTATCATCAATAATGGCAGTAGGTATGCCATTCACAGTGCACCTCTGCTCCAACCAATAAAGAATCTCCAGGACGCTGACCCCCTCGTTGCGGAATAAAACAGTTATTTGTTTAGCTCTAGGTCTGGTGATAGGAATAGCAACAAAAGGTTTCCAAACAGGTAAGTGTTTCACTGTATAGTAGGTGGCCCAGAATTTGTCCAATAGGTTAGCCGACCGAAAGCTAATATCGAAATTGTGATCACCAGATGCGTGAAAAAATGCATAAACCTCCGCAGGTGTAAAGTGGAGGGAGTCCAGAATCAAACATTTCCTAACATAATTTCGGTCAGGGGGGAGATGAAGACCTCCTTTATAGTGTATATGGGCCACGAATTGTTTCATGGCTGCCTCCTCGAGTTTCTTAAAAAAGGCTGTCATAACTGGCAGGTTTACTGCGAGCCTGAGGCCCTCCCATTTCCTCCGAATCAGCAGTAGCATGAGAAGACTGTGAAAAAGAAGAAAACGTACCTGCATTCTCCTGAGGAAGTGGGCTGATAGTTGAATGCTGAGGTTCCTTCAAGACAAGGTTTCCAGGTAAACTGTGTCCATTTGACACCGACCATTGCACCAGCAACGAGTCAGCATCTGATGCAGTATCAAAGGGATGAGCCGCACCCTTTGATCGTGCTGTCACAGAAGCAACCAAAACTTGCTGGCCATCCAACTGAGCAAAGGCCACAGCACTTACTGCAGGGGAAAAATCAGGCGCAATTGCAGGTAAAGATGTTTTGGGCAATGGAATGTCCGGATCAGGAATCTAGATGCCATCTTGTAAAATCCACCCAGCACGTTGTAACACTGATTCAGGTTTCCAGGTAGACTGATCCGCAGTGCAAGGAAGCAAAACGGAATCTGAAAGTGATGGGGAAGAAACGGGAGCCTGAAGGGCCAGCAGGTCCAAATCTAGGTTCATTGAAAAGACCTTTCTTAACAATGGATACAGTGGGGCTTAGTTCAGAATGCTTTCTTTTTTTAATCTTCCTCACAACGAGATTGCCTGGAGTTAAAATCAGTATCTGCCTCAACAAGCATATGCATCAAGTTGGTTTCTGCTTGATGCAATTCTTCTTCTAACAAGCCCTCCTCAAGTACATTCACAACCATATTTTCTGAAGCAGAAGCTGTAAGAAGTACAGGCCCAATTCCACAGGCAGCTGCAAAACACTTCCTTCCCCTTGCACACCCTCTGGCTGACTGAGAGGATCCATGGTGAACATGGACAAGGGGTTCCCCTACTGGCGTGTAAGGGAATTTCCCCGGTGTCCTGGCCAAATTTCCCCCCATTCACTAAAAATACCACCAACAGCTTAATCTGGTTCATGGTCAGTTGGCATTCATCTGTATCCCCCTCCCCCAGGTCGTGCGTGAAAATAGGCAGAATTTGTCCAGTGCACTTACCCGTGAAAAACTAAAAAAAAAATAAATAAATAAACTGCATCCAAACATTAATAAATACATAAACAAAATACATTGAAATACAATACATATATAGTTCCATAATAAACCTGTTTAAAAAGTAGAAATGATCAATACAATTAGCATAATATGGTAAATACCAATCATTCAACCGAAACAATTACAATGTTTGTGTGTTAATATAGCTAGGGAGGCCCTAAAATGTGCAATTGAGATTAACGCATTTAAATTTAATTTTTTTCTGGATTAGTTCCCATGTTCGTGGAACACTAACAGCTAAAGTCATTTCCCCCAATTTTTTTTTTGTTCAATTGTTTAATCAGGAGTGGCACACTAAGCTGAAAGCTTGTTTACAGGTGTGACCTGGGAGCACAGGGAAGTTAAGTGACTTGCTCAGGATCACACAGTATGCAAGTGGGGGCTCTGGGATTCAAACCCAGGTCTCCAGATTTGCAGCTCAGAGCCTTAAACCACGGCGCTATACTGCCTCCCTTGTTCGAATCTTTGGAATATGAAAAGATTGAAAGTTAGTAGATTAAACTGTATTTGGAAAATGTTCTAAACTGTAGGACATTTAACCGAAATGAAGGCAATGACTTAAGTACAAACTTGTAAACAAACATAGACCAATGAAGATCTCTATGATCAGATAAGGAAGGGCATCCTGAATTTGAGTATAATAAACATCGATACGTTCTATAAGGCAGGTCAGTCACAAACCTTAACGCACTGTGATATGGGTCCAATAAATTCAATATCGAACTTATAGTTTTCATATAAATGCAGTCTCTGTAGTCCAAGATAGGAAGAAATAGTGAAGTAACCAGTAATTGTCTAAGCGCATAATTAAAATGCACTCTGTTTTTATAAAAGAACCCCAGTAACAGTTTAGTTTGGTACATAAATTCTGTACGTGCAGTTTAAAAGTTAACTGTTTATGCAGAATTAGTCCCAGATACTTGTAACCACTGTGTTTTATTTTCATTCAACAGCAGTCTCAGATCTAGAAGGGCCTTCTGTACGTTGAGAAAATCTTTTTGTAAAATATCAAGTACCAAATCAACATCATCTTATTGAGTATACATGATCGTATCATCCTCATACAAATAAATACTCGGATAGTAGAGCAGTAAGTGGGGAGATCGTTCACGTAGAGCAAGAACAGCTGGGGGACCCGACACAGATCCCTGTGGGACCCCCATACTGATTCTTGCCATACCCAAGCAAATACCTCCCACTTTAACACACTGAAACTGTGCTGCTAGATACGAATGACACCAGAATGGAGCAGACATACCTACAGCAGATGCTTTTAGTTTATTAAGTAAAATTGTGTGATCAACTGTGTCAAATGCTTTCGACAAGTCTAAAAAGAGTGATAGTATCCTGTGTCCTTTGTCAAAAGATGTAAAGGCATCATCAGTAACCTTTGATATGACATAAGTAGTGTTGTGGCCTTTTTTAAATCCAGGTTGTAAATGTGAAATAATATTATATTTAGAGAAGTAATTAGACAGTTGTATATGTAACAACCTCTCAAAAATCTTTGTACAAATGGTCAAAATCAAAATATGATGATATGAATTTGGTTCAGAGGAATCACCTCCCTTAAAAATAGGGATAATGAAAACAGTTTTCTAGTCAACCGGTAAACATGAAGTTTGTAATGAAAAATGAAACAAATAAGCAATGTTTTGTGACAATATTTTAGGTGCAGTTTTGTAAAAAAAAAAAAAAACAGTAATACACCATCACAGCCTGCCCCCTTTACTCGTATCCAGTCCAGAAAGTTCCTTTAACACTTTGTCTTCTTTGATTTCTCTGAATGAAAATTTAGGTCTGTTAAGTAAACCTGAAAAATCTGCATCTAACAGAGGAGAAATTAAACCTGGATGTTCCCTTTCAAATGTCTGACCAACCACTAAGAAGTAATTATTAAATACTTCCACCTGTTCTTGATCACGATGTACAATTTAAATGTTGTAGTTTAAGGTTCTTGGCAAGGTGGATGATTCCCCCCCCCGCTTCAGAGAGTTAATGCACCTCCATATCCTCCTAGGGTTTCTAGATGGGTCAGAAAACTGTTGAGTATAACAGTTTGATTTTGCTCTCCTCATCTCCTTTGTACATCTGTTTCTTGAAATTGTGTAAGCTAATCTATCAGATGAAGGCTTAGATAATAGATAATAACTTTATTCCAAAGTTGCCCTTTTTCTTTAATTAACTGTTTAACTTTTTTGGTAATCCAGGGTAAAGTTCTACACTCGATCCTTTCCCTAATCAAGGGGGCATGTCTGTTTATAACTTCTAGTAATGAAGTCTTATAACAGGAGGAAGACAAAGGAAAGCACCTGATTGGTACAGAGCCATCAGGTGGCCGTTGATTAATCCACGATATATGCACAGCATGTGGTGAAGCGTCCACCCTGAGTGATCACTGAGCAGATGAGATCTAGTTACTGTGCCCCAAATGCAGTCTGACTGTCAGCCATTACTATCCTCGCTAAGAGAGTGAGAGGTGAAGCTGTCATTACCATCCTTGGTAAGAGAGCGAGAGTTGAAGGCCGTCGTGTATTGTAGCATAGTGCAGCGTCAGTGGCTGCACTGTTGAAAATGTCAGAACTGTTGTGAGTCTGTCTTTCGGTGTGTGCCAGGTGGGCAGTGTTAGTTAGTGGGCCCCCCCCCGCCCCACATGTACTCCTGTTCTTTTGCTATGCAGTCCCCACTGCTAGCGGTGCTGTGCTCCCACCCACCCGCGCAAGTTCTTCTATTTCTCTCCACTCTCACTTCTGCACACACAGGCTAGATCAGAAGTACTGTGGTGTCCCAAATTGCCATGATGCTTCAGTGTCTGTTTTGACGCGCCCCCCCCCCCCATGGTTCCGTTATTGTGTACCCATGCAGAGCATCTCTACCGACCATCCTCCAGTGACAGAAACCAAGAGTGGGCTTTCCAGAATGTTACCTGGGCTGACTATCTCGGATCCCACTCCTCCACTCATCGTATGTGTGTGTCAGAGAGAGAGAGAGAGAGAGAGAGCGCTGCACAGCAAGACTGGGACATTAAAGTGAGAGTTGCTGCAATGTCCTGCGCCTCTTGCTCTGTCTGCGCAAGTAAAAGTGTTGCTCTGTCTCTCTGTAGGTCTGTCCTGTAGCAGGAGTTGCCCCGCCCCGTCTCCTGGTGGCGGCTCTTCTCTACCCAGAGCAGCTGACCATGGTTCTCTCGCTGTCTCTATCTCAACCATGTGTGGCATGGAGAGGGCGAGACAGCAAGCAGTACCAGGGAATGCAAGGCAGGGTTCAAGCTGGTGGCAGCGGTTCAAGAGAGCATTGGGAGGAGTGCAGCAGGGCTCCCATAAGCCTGTAGACATTATCACAGGGAGGAAACAGCAGGACTCTTGTCAGGAAAAACAGTAGGGTCAGGACTGGCAGCAAGTCATGTAAACCTGCACCCGCAAGACAGTGGCATACAGCGAGAGAGAAACAGAGAAATCAGTTGCATGCATATCGTGAATGAGAGTTCCCCTGTACTGTGTTTTGCTCTGGGGCATAGAAAGAGACAGAGAGAGACAGTGAGCAAGCCCCGGAGCGAGCAATGGGAGTGTCACATTTTATTCTTTCTCTTCAGATTTTGTGCAGCAGCAGCAGAGCATGCAAACCCAGTGATCTCTCTCTCTCTCTCTCTCTCTGTCTGCCACTGAGTAAAGGTGCCGATTCTGAACAGTATGTTTATTCTCCCTGCCGTGTCTGTGTACATCAGTGTCTCTGTGGTGATGCAGTACAGACCAGAGATAATTTCAAGTGTGAGCAGTGCATATTCTGCACAGCTCATCAGTGTCAGCACAGCAGTGCTTCGGGTGGTGGCAGAACACATAAAAAAGTTCCTATGTTTTAATCAATGAATTATGCTTTCCTCATATTTTGTGAAGGTCTGGTGACACCACAGTTATAAGACACCTGACTTCCAGGGTGTGTAGACAGATTAATCACTCTGGTGCTGTGAGGCACTCAGGCTTCACCTCATGCCTCACAACACACCCGGGGTGTTGATTAATCCCCAATATCCACACACCCTGTCGTGGGCTACTGCATACTTAAAACATGCCCATGCAGACGTTACATCACGGCATACATATAACAGCGACCAGTTTACATCTGCCACATCTCTCATGAATGCTTGATCATATTTTGGGTAACAGTTGTTCGAATAGGGAGACACACTTTCATGCTGTCCCGAACAAAGGAGATGTAACAATGGTCACTGACATCCAACTCGTGCATTACCGATGTACATCGGTTAGGTGTAGTAGTTAGAATAACATCCAAAAGTGTGTCCTTATCATTATTAGTTTTATGGGGTCTTGTGGGTAAAATGATTATTTGGGTAAGGTGTAGTGCTGTAAATTGGTTTAGCTTTCACCACCCCTGGCAACTCTTTGCTATGCTTGTTTAGCAGTTCACAATACAATGTGCCAACCATTTAGACAAACATTGTTTAGAAACCTGGCTGGATTAGCATACTCAGGAAAATAAACAGGTAGGTGGATAGACTGGCACAGGGTAAACTCTGATACCACCTTAGGAAGAAACTTAGGATTTGTGCACAAAGACACCTTGTCTTTGTGAAAAATCAAATGGAAATCAGAGCAGAAGTTACAGCAAGAAAAAAATACTTACCATAGTAATTGTGTTTCTTCCCAGTGATGCTCAGATATTCATAACTTTATGCAGTAGTCTCCCAAGGTAGAAATGCCCAGAAAGATGGAATATATGCAAATGATGGGATCTTTTGCATGAGCCACTTTTCAAATGCTGCATTCTACTAACTGCCTTTGCTCTAAACCCTCAGATTGCCTAGAAGCATGGAAAGACAGGCCCATGAGGACTAAGTGTGACAATGATGACAATATTGAGCATGATAACAACAATAAAAATAATAATTATAGTAGGAACTCCTTTAACACCCAGAAAAAGGGCCTCCAACAGGAAGGCATAGCATGTGAAAGAATATCCCTGAATGGCAGAATCACCTGGCAAGGGGGGAATAACAATAGTGAACGCAATCACAACATACGTGCCACACATGGCATTTATATCCCTGAGAGCACAGTATACAGGAGTGCAGAGGCTGAAGTTCTGGAAGGAGGGAGGGAAGTTATAAATATCTGAGCATCACTGGAAAGAAACACAATTACTATGGTAAGTAATTTTTTCTTCTAACCCCAGTAATGCTCAGTATATTCATAACTTTATGCAGACTATCAAGCAGTACCCCTGGAGGTGGGTACCGAACTCTAATTTGGATACAGACTTTGCAGGACTGCTGTGACAAACCTAGCATCACCCCTAGATAAAATATCCAGATTGTAATGCTTTGTAAAGGTGTGTACTGTTTTCCAGGTAGCTGCTTTACAAATGTCCAGTAATGAAACATCCCTGGCAGCTGCTAAAGTAGCAGCTGTCCCTCTTGTGGAATGAGCCGACAAACCTGATGGGGGCTCCTTACCAGCCTTTGTGTAGCAGAACTGGATATCCATCGAGAAATTAACCTTTTGATGCTGGATTAGCCTTTCCCACATTTCATAGGTCAGGAGCAGGTGTTTCCTATCCTGCCTATGGACTGTAGTTGTTGGCAAGTAGTAGCTAAAAACTCATTGACACCCAAACAATGAAGACTCCTTTCACTTGAACCAAAGTGATCACTGAAAAGACAAGTAAGTTAATGGTTTGGTTCAAATGGAAATTAAAATCCATTTTAGGAGAGAAACTTCCTGTTTATTTTCAGGACCACTTTGTCTCTGCAGAATTAAATGTAGCCATGTTCAATGCAGTAAGACTGAGGCTCGCCGATTTCTCTGACAGAAATTACCATAAGGAAAGAACTATTTTCATGTGGCATATCTCCAATAAACTGAAAGCATAGGCTCAAAAGGGGAACCCATGAGCTTAACCATACACACATTTAGGTACCATGCTGGCACCGGTTCCTTGTGAGGGTGTGTACAAATAGGACAGGCCTTTAAAGAACCTTTTGAAAACAGGGTCTGGGGCACAGAGAAATAGAGGAACATTATGTCCACTGAACTATAAGTATATGCTTCTAAGGTACTGAACTGTAAGTCCAGTAAATGCAATAGGTAAGATAGTCCAGCACAGATGGGACACCAGCCTGTACTGTTATGTGTGAAGCCCTTAAAGAGCCTTTTTGGAGATAGAATCTGGAGCGACTTGACACATTTTGTCTAGCTGATATGCAGGCTGATGCTACAGCTAGGTGGACCTTAAGGGTGCTGGACTACAAGTCAAATGAATGTAAATAAGAAAATAATCAGACACAGCTGGGACCCCAGCATGTGCTGGTACCAGTTCCTAGTTGAATAGCAATAGCAATAAACTTTTCCATTTGAAGCATAGATTTCCTTAACAGAGGGACTCCTGTAACCACTTAAAATGTCCAAAACATTTTCAGAAAAATGCAATTCCACATAACTGTAGGCCCCCCAAGAGCCATGCCTTGAGCCCAAGTTTTAGGTACAGGAGCCTCCCTTGGTTGGAGGTTAGCAGACTGTACCTCCGAGGAAGGTGTATTGGTTCAAACCCAGACATAGAGAGTAGCAGAGAGTACCATGGCTGCCTGGCCCAGTCTGGTGCTATCAAGAGCACTGATGCTGACTGGCACCTGAGCTTAAGAAATACTCTGTACACCAGAGGGAAAAGCATGTAGGTGCTTCTCTGACTAATCCAGAGCCAGAGCATCCAGAGGGATTGTTCCCGTATCTGGTGGTCTGCCATAGTACAATGGCAGGTGGTGGTTCTGGTAGGACACAAACAAGTATACCTCTGGGGTGCCCCACCTCCTAAAGTTTCTTGCACCACCTGACTGTCCAAATCAAATCTATGACTGGACTAGCTGATTTGAGTCAGAGTATCTACCCAGGTATTGTCCTTGCCTGGCAGATGAATAGCCCTCATGGAGCATCCTATACCGACTCCCTATTATCATAAGTCTTCTGCAGGCAGGGCTTGACTTTATCCATCCCTGCTTGTTTGTTTGATACATTGCAGTAGTACTGTCTCTTCTGACCCGTACCACCTTCCCTGTACTAGTTGTGTGGAAACCCTTAGTGCCAGTGACACTAATCTTGGCTCCAGCAGGTTTGTGTGCAGAAGTGACTCTGTGCTGGGATGGTGTGAACCCCCCAGATGGGAGTCACATACTAGCAGAGATGCATCTGTTGACTGAACAATTGATGGGGACTCTTGTTGAAAAAAGGGGACCCCTTTCCTCAGGTTGGTTTCTTCTTTCCACCCTTGGGTGACCTATAACAATATTTGTTGTTATCAGAATTAGTTTTAAAGGAGGGACCTTTCCCTAGTGAACCCAGAGGTGAAACTGAATGTCCCTCATCCATAACCTGGATTCCAGGACTATGCCAGTGGCAGGTGTCATGGGGCCAGCAGCTGAAGAAACTGTCTTTTGGCTTTTTGTTTGTTCAGGCTGAATGAGCTCACTATCAGTGGGATACATCTTGCCCTGCTGAGAGGCAGGCAGGCCCTGCCTTGCAAGGTATCTAACTCTGCTCCTATGAACTGTAGTGCCTAAGCAGGCTGAAGGACAGAACTTCTTTAGATTATCAGGGACACTCGTGACTCCAGGAGCCCCATGCCACTTGCTCGGTTGATTTTACAACCCCTAGCCAGTCATCTAAAGGTATGGGAAAAACTGTGACACCTTGTCTTTGAAGGTGTGTCAGAAACCCTGCCAAGCACTTCGTGCAGACTCTTGGAGAGTGACCTGATGGGAGTATGCACCTGAGGTACTTTCTGTGAAATTCCCTTATGAAGGTGAGGAAATAAGCACCCTTTAAGATTCAGTGATGCCAACCTTCCCTTGTCTGGAGTGTTGGCAGAACTCAGTGACAAAGTTATCATTTTGAACTTTGGCCTTGTTAAAAATGCCTGTTTAGTGCCGTGAAGTCGAAGACAGGTCAGCACACCCCATTCTCTTTGTCGTACCTTTTGCTGTACTAGGACAGGCTCCACTTTGTGACAGTAACGTGTTTTGAAATTTTTTATTTTTTTACTGTTGGCAGGGATTTGAACTCTGAGCCAATCCCTAACCCACTATGGTGCCTGAAGTACCCCTGGTGTGGGTACTGCTAATACTGAGGCACAACTCTAGCCTGATAAAAGAAAGGCTTAATGTGAAATTATCTGTCTCTGCCTCCCCTTCCATATGTTTTAGTAGAGGGGAAGCTTTCTTTTGCAGAACTGCAACTATAAGCGGTTTTTGTATACATCCACCTTTGTCATGTAAGCCTTTATCTTTCTTCCAAGAGGGGATGACCTCAACTGGAAAAAACATAGCCTTGGTTTGGGTATCCTGAAGGAGGTTTGTGACTCTCAGCCAGGCAAACCCCCTTGAGCTACTTAATCTGCCATTTATCTGGCAGTAGTGCCTGAAAAAGTAGCAGTCATATGACTGGTATTTGGCTGCTCCCAAACCCAACTTAACTGTTTCAGCTAGATCATCTGACAGGGAAGTCTGAGCCTTGACTGCCATAGCAAGGATAGACTGCCATAGTGACTTTTGGTATTGAGCACCAAAGGCTAGAAAGCCGTGCTGTCAATTTTCCTGAAATCCTTGTTAGGAGGAATGCCAGGGTATCTTTGCCTTGTTACAGGCTGTCATTTGTACTACTTGGTGAACAGGGTGGGAGAATAAAAATTCAGCTCCCTTTCTGTCCAGCTGATATTTCTTATCCAGCCTCTTTTCAAGAGGGGAAGACAGAGCTTTGAATTTGTAGAAATCCTTAAAGTATCTTTCCTGAAGAACGTATTCATAGGAAGGAAAAGCTTTTAGTGGGTGTCAGCCCAATCATTTCTCAAAATATATGAAAAGTGAGGAATAATCCTCAAATGCTCTGTGGGAATAGCCCAACTCCTGTTCAGGGAAAACCTCAGTTTAATAGGTTCCCCTTTCTACTATTTAATCATAAACATAGACTGATCAGAGGAGAAAGACTGCTTTGTAGTAGTCTGCCGTTGAGAAACAGACAGCCCTTGCAAGCCTAAAAGTTTTTTTTTTTTTTAAACCATTCAAGGCATTTTTCCACACTTTCTCCTAGAAGGCTTTACAATTTCTGCAGGACTTGTTAGGCTTTATAGCAGACACAGAAGTCCTCAAATGCTGTCCAACAGGAGGTTCTGCGTTTGATTTATTTGAGAGAACCAGGGAGTCAACCAGTTCAATAAGTCTAGCAGGCACAGAAGTCCTCGTACGCCGTCTAGCAGGGGGTTCAGTGTGCTTAGTTTTATTTTATTTCTTAGAGGGAGCCAGGTAGTCAGACAGTTCAGCAAGCATCTCAAAGAACTGCTTGTATACCCATCTCAGGGGTAGCAGTTACAATAATTGTTGTGGTTAGGGCACAGAAATTTAGGGTGTCTGCTGGTCAGAGCTAGTGGGACCCTTAGGTGGTGATAACATTTTTTTTTCAGCCTTATCCAGGCATGTTTAAATAGTTTTCCGAGGATATGTAATGCAGATTTCACTCTGCTTGGAAATGAACATGCCCAGAGAGCAAACAAAGACTGTTTGCCTTAATAAATATCACCACTCTCAACACGATTCAAAACCGGGATCACCAGTTTTCTTTCTCGTTTTTTTCTGACATTTTCCAATAAAACCAATAAAAGTTGCAACCGCTAAAAGAAATGTATTTATTTAAACTTTATTTAACAATCGCGGTTGGTTCCCAACTGATGAGGAACTGATCGGGACCAGAAACCCAAGTAAAATGAACCGAGGCTATCGGTTCAAAACCCAGTATTAGCAGTTCTTAAAACAAACTAAATTAAATAAAATTAAACATAACTAACAGAGTTTTTTTTAGTCAGAAAACTCCGATAAATGAAAAATGCACTTCGGTTTCCCCCCGGTTATACCAAACCGGAAGAAACCGATAAACTTACAATTTAAACACTAAAACTACGGGTTTACTTAAAACTATAAAAGTAAGCTGGCCCGCTTAGGCGCGGTTGGATTTCCGCCCTGTAACGCCAGCCACCTGTCTGGAAACGGACTCGCTGTTTGGGAATAGCTGGGGGAAGGATGGAGCGTCCGGGACAGCCTCCTTCTCCGGGGAGGGTGGATGCGACCGGGCGCACGCTGACTCCTGGCAGAGGCTGTGAGCACAGCAGTGACGCCTGGGTACGGTGCTCAAGGGGAGCGACAGACGGTGTCTGCATTGATGTCAGGACGTCACTCCCCACAGAAAACCAGGAAATTCTTCCTGGCTGGCCAGATGACAGTCTCTCTGTCCTCCGCTGCCGCCGATCCCATGACCGAAACACCTCAGCAGTACCCCGGGCCAATAAAATAGTGCGCTTGCCACCCCCACCGGTGCCTTCCCCCTCGGAGGAGGGGGACCCGACCAGTGAAGGGTTACCGGGGGGGGAGGGGGCTGCCATATGAGGTTGGTAGTCGGTGTGGGAGTCGGGGCAGACAGTCGGGAGGGACGTTGGAGAACCGAAGGAGTGGGCAGCCAGGAAGAAGGGGAGGCGCAAAAAAATAAAAAAAAAAAAAAAAAATGAACTATAAAAGTAAGAAGGCAGCAAATGAAATGTAAAGAATACTTATATAAATTTTATATGTTTTCTCACGTCAGAACAAGATGATGAAGAGAGGATCTCCAAGCGTCTAGTCTTGATGGGCGGAGAGAAAAATCTGAGGGTTTAGAGCAAAGGCAGTTAGTAGAATGCAGCATTTGAAAAGTGGCTCATGCAAAAGATTCCATCATTTGCGTATGTTCCATCTCTCCAGGCAGTTCTACCTTAGAAGGTTACTGCATAAAGTTATGAATATACTGAGCATTACTGGGGTTGGAACCAAAAATAACGCTTTTCAGGAAAGAAAGCCATAGACTGTCTGAAGCTATCAGGATCATCCATGCCTTGTCCTTCTGGGCTTTGACCACCACCTTGTGGATCAGGGGAAGGGATAAAAGGCGTACATGAGTCCTGGTGTCCAGGGATTCATGAAGGCATGACCCAGCAGTGTCCCAGACTGAGGGGAGTAGGCACAAAAGAGCCTCAGTTTGGCATTCTCACATGAGGTAAACAGGTCCACCAGCTAACTGTTCTCACCCATGACATGGATCACCAGGAGACGCTGCGCACGAGCTTCTAGGTGCGGAGTGCCTCTCGACACAGAGGAAGGAAGTGAGTATTGTCCTCCCTGTTCAAGTAGAGGTCCTGCAAAATCTGAACCCTGACTAGCAAAGCAAATTCTGTCAGAGCCAAATTCACTGCACGGAGCTTGAACATGTTTATGTGGTGATGGGACTCCCTGGTATGTCAGAACCTGTGGGCTCTGTGGTCTCCCAGGTGTGCTCCCCACCCAACCAGAGACATATCCATTGTAAGCGTGACAGTCGGTTCTGGGCAGACAAATGGGATTCCTTCCTGCAGGTGTTCTCAGACTAGCCACCACTGGATGGTGTCCACATCGGCTGGGTCACTATGACCTGCTGGTCTAAATGGCCTAGGCACTGGGAACACTGATGGCCCAACTCCAACTGAAGGTGGGGCATCCGCCAGCAAGCCCAACAGACCACGCTGGTGCAGGACACCATCAGCAGCAGGAAAACCCAAGCAGGCGGCAAGAGCACAACCTTGGGCAAAGGAGGTAATATCCACTGCCCGGTCCGCAAGGAGATGGGCCTTGGCTCAAAGGGAGTCTAGTTCTGCCTTGATGAACTTTATCACCTTCTTTGTCACTAGTTTGGACTAGTCCAGGTTGACCAGCAGGCCTAAGTCTCAACAAGTCTGGAGATGCAGATATGTGGATCTCTCCAATGTTTTTCAGGAGGGACTGGCCAACAGCCAGTCATCCAGATAAGGATACACTCTGACTCCAAGGCTCCGCAGGTGGGCCACCATCACTGCCATGCATCTGGTGAAGACTCGGGTGATGAGGCGAGACTGAGGGACAGGACCTGGAATGGGTAAAAGACCCCCTCCACATGGAACTGGAGATACCGGCAGTGGGTTCGGCAGATGGGAATGAGGAAAAACACATCCTAGAAGTCTAGGGGAATTACTCACCATAGTAATCTTGTTTCTCCCAAAATGTTCTTCAGTATAATTAACTGTAGCAGTCAGCCTCCTGTGTTGAACTGCCTCGGAGAGAAATGGAACTTACGCAAATGAGGGAACATCTGTTGGCTCGTGCCACCATTCAACCTGCTGCCCTTACCAAATGCTGTGTTCTATAATGCTCAGATTTATTGAAGACTGCTGGGTAACACCCCTAAACGAATGCTATTCAAAGAATATTAATAACAACTCCATAACAAATACCCTTTTAACTTGTCCCCTGGTAATGTCAGATAGGATTAACGAGAGGAAAACAGTGAGCCACCTGGTTTTAAAAACTGAAGATAACCAGTGTATGATCATCCTAACAATAAGGGAAACCAGCTGTGATGCAGAGGCCAACTGGTTCTGCAAGGGGAGGTAGGGTAAGAGAGTTACTCACACTGAGGAGAAGAAACAGGATTACTAAGGTAACTTTTTCTTCTAACCCCAAGAATTCTTCAATATGATAGAGGTTGGGGAATTCATTGCCAGCCTGATGCTGGAATCCCCCAAATGGTTCGTACTGGGGGATTTCAATGCTTGGGTTGACGACGGACTCTCACCTTCTGGGCGTGACCACCTCCGGAGCACGGAAGCTCTGGGCCTGTCGCAGGTTGTCACCTCAGCGACCCCCTCACACGGACACACACTGGATCTTAGGGTTGATGACCTCAGGATTGATCCAGTCGTTTGGTTGGATCATAACACCATGAGGTTCATGTTTTGGCCACCCCCCTCCCGAGGGTCCATTCTCTGTGGAGATGGTTCCTTTATAGGGATTGTCCCCAACAGGACTCCAGGCGGTGTTGAACCTATTGGGCATGGAAGCTGCTTGCGTGGTGGCTGCAGAGAAGGTGGTGGCAGCCTATAACAGGGCCATTACCATGGCCTTTGACTCTATTGCTCCCATCCATGTCTGACCCTTATCTACTCATCGGAGGTCCCCCTGGTTTGATGGAGAGCTCAGGGAGTTAAAGATTAAGGGTCAGAGGTTGGAGTGACACTGGAGGAGATCAGGACTGATTGAGGACAAACTGGTTCTGAAGTCACATTATGGTGACTATTGTGGCACGTGGACAAATGGTTCTGATTACAATATGATATTTTTTCTGCAATAAAAAAAAGTGGGGGGAGTGTCTGTCAGGAGAAACTACTGTCTTGCTGAAACCAACACATCAAAAAACCCCAGGTATAAGTTCAAAAGACAGGTCGTAGGTTAAACTACAGATATTTGAGACGCAATTACCTTGTCAATTTGCTTTGAAGCCAGGAACCAATATATCCATTTTATAATGCCCTCAGGGAAATACTTTGATTTGCACTAGGTGTCATGAGGAAAGGGGCATATGCATGGGGTTTGGGGTGTCTTCCAAGGAAGCCAGCTAATTACATCAAAGAAACTTTGATGTCTGTGTGGAGCATGCCCCAGACTAAACTGGAAAGTCCAATACACATTTGCTTTGGGAATCCAGTGAATTACATCAGAGAGAGACTGATGTCTGTGTGAAGCAGATCACAGACTGGCTTGGGGGAAGTCACATGAAGAGAGGAGATTCATTGATGTCACTTATTTTGCTAAAATATCTTATTAGGACATCGTGTTATAAAATATAAATTTTAATACACCAAGGTGGAGTTAGGTGACCTCAGAGAGAAAGCCAGCTCAAGACTGCTTTTAAGTCTACTGAGCAGATCTCACAGAGACACATTCATTTTCTGACTGAGAAAGAGGAATATCAAAGCACTGAAAGATTAAGAAAGTAAGATATTATTAGATAAGACCAGTCTGAGTGTATGGATTGTAGAAATTTGCACTTTTAAACCCATTTTGTTTTTAAGACTGTATGTGTTGGGATATCTTGTTCTGTATTTACTGTTTTCCTATGTTTTACCTATTTTAAAGTAAAAGATATATTTTAAAAACAGAAACTGCCTGGTGTGCCTTGAAACTTCTTTTTTTATGTGAAGCTTAGATGGTTATACTTGACACTGTGCATGAGCTTATTGTGGTACCAACTAGGAAAGGGATAAGAGTCCTCTAGGTCTTGCATAGAGTTCTGAGGGTTCATTTTGTAATACCTGGTTAGGTGCCCGAAGGCAAAGATATCTGGCTCCCCGAAGACAGAATTATCTGAGCCTGACAATTGGGAACGCTAACAAGAGGTTATCAGTTTGAATCCCTCCAGAACTTGGGACAAAGGTGACTTGAACCCACAAAACAGACAAGACGGTTACCTTGTTCTGTTAACTGTTCACAATTCTACGCTTAGAGGTTGGCACTTTGGAAGTAGAGGACTGACCTGCTGAGTGGGGTTGTGACAACTATCAGAGGGCAATTTCCCAGAAAAAGGCAGACTTTCTGTCAAGGAAGATTGCTGCGGAGAGGAATAGACCGGCTCAGCTTTTCCGTATGGACGGCGGCCTGCTGCACCCAGACTGTCTTTGTACTGGGGGAGACAGTTTAAGCACACGGTGCAATCAGTTTGCTCTATTCTTTGCTGACAAAGTGTCCTCTATCAGGACTGAGATCTACTCCAGTGCCGCTTGTGGGGTTGGACCGAGGACGTGTCAGGACATCCCTCTTGTCTGGGATGAGTCTGATCCAGTTGGAGTGGAGGAGGTGGCTGAGTTGGTCTTGAGGCTGCGACCAACCCACTATGATCTAGACCCAGGTCCAACCTGACTTTTTTTGTCGGCTGTGTGGCCCTGATTGAACCTGCGGTTGCTGGGATCATCCAGTTTTCTTTGAAGAGTGGGGTCTTCCTGGTGGACTTGAAAGAGGCATTGATGACACCCATTTTGAAGAAACCCACATTGGACCCGGACTGTCTCACCAACCACGGACCAGTCTCAAACCTCCCATTTTTAGGGAAGGTTTTAGAATGGTGGACGTTCAGCTTGAAGCCCGTCTTGCCTCCTCTGCCACTTCTGAGCACTTCCAGTCTGGATTTAGGCCTGGGCACAGCACGAAGACTGCCCTGGTGAAGGTGCTTAACGATCTCATAATACCAAGAGATGGGGGAGAGCGTACCAGCCTTGTTTTCCTGGATCTCTCGGCATTTGACACCATGGACCATGAGGTGCTACTGGACAGTCAGCGGAACTGGTGTGGATTAACCGGCACTGTCATCAACTGGTTTAGATCCTACGTCACGGACACAGAGCAAAGGGTGATGATGGGGCTATCCTCATCTAACCCGATGCTTCTACACTGTGGAGTTCCGCGGGGTTCGGTCCTGGTGCCTCTGTTGTTCACGGTGTACATGCTGCCATTGAGAGATATTATTAGGCAGTATGGGCTGGGTTTTCATTGCTATGCTGATGATACCCAGCTATACATGTCCTGTGCATCTGGAAATGAGATGGTGGCCTCTGAAGACGGAAGTACTAGTGGTGGATCCTGGTCGACGATGGGATGGAAGAGGACTGAGGAATTATCCTTGCCTGAGGCTAGGATGAGTCTCTTTGATCCCCCTCCAATCCCGTTAGGGATCTGGACGTGTTCCTTGACAACAACCTGACACTTGATGCTCAGGTGTCGGCCATCGGCCAAAGTGGCTTTTACCATCTGAGGAACATTGTCTGGATCCGAGCCCTGTTACCGGCTGAGGACCTCACCACTTTAATGCTTGCCTGCATCACGTCTAGGTTGGACTACTGCAATGCTCTCCGCCTACAGCTATCTGGAAGCAATGTCCGCCATCTGCAGCTGGTGCAGAATGCGGCAGCCAGGCTGTTGACTGGTGCAGTAAGATCCAATCATATTATGCCTATTCTCTGTGGACTGCACTGGCAGCTGATAAGGTAGAGGAATGACTTCAAGGTCAGGCTACTGACCTATAAAGCTCTACACAGTCGGGCCCAGACTACCTGCAAGACCTCCTGGTTCCTCACTGCCCAATCCACTCTGTTCCTCCGAGGGATGCCTCCTAGTGGTTCCCAGGGCAAGGCTGCAGCAGTCAGGTGATCGGGCTTGCTCAGTGACCGCACCAGCCCTGTGGAATTCACTGCCATGCTATGTCAGGGAGGCACCTCGGTTAAGGGTGCCTCCCAAATTCTCTTCAACAAAAGTTGGTACTCGGGTCTTTTCAGCCTCTGCACCTGTATTATGGAATAGCTTGCCTGAGAACCTTAGAACTATCGGTTCCTTAGATTGTTTTAAAAGAAAGCTGAAAGAATGGTTGCATGCTATGAATGTATGTAAATGTTTTTAATATGTTGTTTTTGTTTATTATATGTATTTTTGTATTTGATGCATTTGTTATGTGTTCGGGTTGGACCTGGAAAAAGGGCTTGCCCCAGTGCCCTTACCAGCTCAACAAAATAAATAAAAACAAACAAAACCTTCAAAAAGGGCCTGAAAACATTTTTATTTGGTTAAGCCTATGAGCTGTATAATGACTGAATGTAGTTATATTTTTCCTGTCTTTTTTTTTTTGTCAACTGTAACCCTACCTCACTGGACACTCTCTCCAGCTGGGTCTCTCAGCTAGCCAGCTGTTCCTGTCTTCCCGAAGTCCTGGTATCTCTTTGGGACCACGCTCCTCTCACTCTCACGACTACCCCCGAACCCCCCCCCCATGGGATCTAAGCCCACTGGGAGAAAGGGCTGCCAACTCCTACCCAGTGCTCTATCTCACAGTGTCTGGTGGGGGAGGACAAGAAGAAAACCCGAAGGATGCTGAGGACCCGGAGTTGACGTGGTGCCATGCCCCTAGACCCACCTTTGCCTACCAGTGAGAAGGGGGTATTTTAACTGTACTCCTCCCCCCACTGGCCCAGCAGTGCAGTGCGCTCCAGTGCGGTGTGTGAGTGCTTCCACTCACGCCCACAGGAGCACTGCCACGGCCGTCCCACCAATTTCCAGGACCCAACTGCTGAATTACCCCTAGTCACCACTACAGGACGCCAGACGGTGAGGCCTTAACCCCCACAGGAAAGAAGAGCTATCCTTAATACGCTCGATCCTTTCCTCCCCTGCCAACCCCTGACGACCTGAGTCTGCTCCCGGAATGGCGCGAGGTGTGGTGTCCAGCACCTCAACCCTCAGCACCACTGCGCCGGCACTTTTCCTGACTGTCTTGATATGATAGATATGTTGCATGTAATCTGTTTTTAGAGTTATTTTATTTTGTTTATTCTGATTTTATTTTAATTGCTTATTTACCCTGCAAGTTCACTGCTGTTGCTTGTCTATTTAATGTTTTTCTACTTGATGTTTTTATGAATTGTGCAGCACTCTGAGCCTCTGGGACGGAGCGCTACATAAATGTAACCCCTTTGTTACCCTGGGTTACTTGAATCCCAGTAAGACCTAGTGGTAGGCAGGGAAGGCAGCTTGTGAAACTCCAGTTAAATGGGTTTCACACTGTCTCACTCTGTCCTCAGTCACAGCTGAGACTTGAGAGATGACATCATTATAGAACTGTCGCAGCTGCATGAGCCACATTTGGAATCTTCAGCTCAGAGTAAGTTTAGAACTTTGGGAATTTCAAAGGCAGTCTTCCGTTTGTCCTTAAGCAAGAAGGAAGCAATTAGTGTGCAGTGTGATTTCTCACTCAGAAAAAGGAACTGTTCCTGTATTTTACCTTTTTAAAGTGGTGGAGACCACTCCCCCGGTCTCAGTGCCCCCCTTCCTCTGGGGAGGAAAGTTCTCTGTGGGTTCCAGGGGCAATCCCCTTCTCCCACCCTGGGAAGAAAGCTGCCTGTTTTAATTTAAGTTCAGTCTGTTCATGTATAACAGCAAAGGTTACAGTACTTCGCCTGTGGGGCACCTGCAACGAATGGGTGAGTGTTTGGCTCCATTGGAAGGGGCAAACAACTTCTTTTCTTCAGTTGGATTTCAAGTATTGGGGACTGCTATTTGGGAGGACTATGTCAACTAGGACAAACAAATAGAGCAGTCATCTGTTTAAAGTGTTAATGGATTTAAAGTTCACTGTAGAGGGGGTGCTTCAGGTCATCCACCGTTCAATCTACATTTTAAAGTCTAAAGTTCTGTGTGTCCAGAGGAATGGCCGGGTATGGGCTGTGGGAGCTGAGGTGGGAAACCCCCATCTTTAGTAACCAGGTCCACCTCTACGATTTCTTCTGTGTTTTTTTGCTACTTGCCTCATGCGCTGGCCAGTGATGGGGTGGGTACCTAGACGTGGGTCGCAACTTGAAAATTTCTAGGAGTCTTAGACTCTAAGTGGTGTGGAGGCACAGGATGGGAAAATTACTCCTTGTTGGATGGGAGTCTCCTTGTTTGATGGGAGTTTGATTGGAAGTACGAAACAAAATCTCTCTAGGAGTCGCAGACTTCAAGTGGTGTGGGGAGCCACAGTTTGGGAGCCTCCTTGTTTGATGGGATGTCTTTCCAAGTAAAGTTTGGGTTCATTCGCCAAGTGGACCATCAGTTGAGTGGCCGGCAGGGGAGCCGGGCCAGTCGGGCTATGTATCCAATGCGCATGCAAAGTCCGGGCTGAGTGCCTGGTGGGTCCAAAGCCAGACATTTGTAGTAATGTGTTCATTCCTCAAATGGACCGCTGTGTTTAACCTCTAATCTGCATTACAGTAACGTAGCCCTTTGGGGGACCATGCAGTGCTTTGTTTATGTTCAGTGAGTTAATAAATAAAGCCACACTGAAAAATCCCAATTCTGGTTCTGGACATTACAGTTATTGCTTCCTGTAGTTGGATTTACTTGGTGCCCTGTGCAGAGTAGCCAAACCTAGGTCTCTTGTACCAGGTAACCTCATCCTTCCTCGAACCCATAGATACATATGTATACCCATGTTACAAAATGGAGACATATGGTTACAAAAATGGAGGCACCGCTTTAGATTTGTTTGGGAAGGAAGGTGCTTGGGCAAGTAGGCTAGCGTTTATTATCTGGCAGTTGGTAGCCTAAAAAAGTTGAAGCAATTTCCCTAGTGTGTGCTGTGTGCTGTGAATCTTGTGCTGCTGTTTAAAAAATGCCAACTGTTTACCAAGGAGCTGTAAAGCCAAAGTGTGTGTCCTTCTCCTGCATCAATATAGTTTACAGCGTTTGTCAGTTTTAAAATAAAGTTCTGTGAAGGAAAGTGTGGAAAACTAGGGGTAGCAACAGAGAAATTATGCCCTGGACGTTGGAAATGCTTTCTGTGCAATACTAGAGACTGCAGAGTTAAGGGCAATGTTACATGGTTGAAATGGGCTCCCGCCGTGGAGTCAGTTGGAAAAAAAAAAAAAGTGCATCTTTTCAGTTTAAATTTGCCTGCTCAATGATCGCTGTGAGGAGAGGAGCCCTCGTGAGGAAGAAGAAGAGGCTCATTTGCATGGTGTCGTGTGGTTGGTCAGTTTGCCATTAGTCCCGCCCCTCAGCCAGTTCTTCAGAGTCTGCTTCAGCATTCGAGAGGGAGACAGAGAGAAGGCGTGTACTGGCAGTGGAGGAGCCGTTCATGAGTGTTCAAAGCGCTGTAAACAGTAAAAGTGATTTTCCAGTTAAAAATCGGCTCAACCCGCTTATCGATCGTGGGATCAGTGAATTGTGTGGTTAATACTACGATCGCGGAGACTGCCCACCCGTTTGCAATCTGAGGCCTTCAAAATCTGGCTGCAGGCCGTTTTACCCCATCGCAGCAATCTGCTTCAATAACAGTGAGTAAACGATTTAAAACTGCTCAAATCAGTGATTTTCAGAGAATGCCATAAAAAATGTGTATGCAGCTGTGTAGTCGCTTTGCAAGTAGCGATTGTGTGATGTCCTGCTGGCAACTGCAAGTCTGTAAAGCCATTAAATGTGTGCATAGCAATGAAAGTAGCCTCAGTTTAAAGTCTGCAGCCATAGAGATACTGTGGGTTGTAAAATAAGTGCAACACTAGTAAAAGCAGGCAATCCTGTGCTGAAACCTGAAGTTTTAAAAGGGACTGTAATTAAATGAATGTTGCCAGCATGTGAAAAGTCCAAGGAAAATCCTGTAAATGTGTGAACAGCAAGAACAGAGCAAGTTGTGCAGTTTGAAATAAAAGTTATTAGTAGCTGATGTAAATCGGGTGCACAGTGGCTTGACCCAGAGTCTGAATGTTGATGCACAGGAGTGCTGCCGCCATTACAGGGTGGGTTAGTAAGTAAACACAGCAGCAGAGGAGCCATTTTAAAGCTACAGAGCGTGTTCATTTAAAGTGGGACTTTCAGTTACAGTGAACTTTGTTTGTTTTTCTGCAGTTATGGCCTCAGGACCAGCTCTTGCTACCCAGATCATGCCCGGTTGCAGTAACAGCAGCAGTAACAGATTGAGAGATATTGAAAATTGGTGCTATAGAGGGCAACTCCTCCTGATGTGGCAATCCTAATTATCCAGTGCGGTATGCCAGATGTGCTTGAGTGCTGGAAGGATGTCTTCATGATTCCTCACTGTGCTGGATGTCTACAAAATATGGCTTGTATAAGTGCCTCAAATTGCTTGGCTCCCACATGGACACAACTTCAAGAATCTGCAGTTGGCAGCACACGCATCAGGCGGAGCCTGTGGAGGAAGGTCCCTTGGGGGAGTGTGGTACAAACTTAGAGAGTGCAGAATTAGAGACTGAATCTGAAATTGAAGCATTGGATGCTGGATCTCAGAAAGCAAGTTCAGATAAAGCATCAATAGTCCCCTGTGTGGGGGGTGCCTAGCCCAAGTCTCGAAGGTGAAGATGAGATGCGGGAGGCCTTTGAATGGGAGATGTCGACCTCCGCTCCCAGTGATGAATGGATAGTCTCAGGGTGAGAACTACTGCTCACCCTGGGCTCAGATCCTCAGTGAAGAGGAAGATGAGGGGAACCTATGTGGCCTTGTGAGAAAGGAACGGTACACAGCCTCAAGATCTTGCCTGGAGGAATGTGTTCAAGAAGGTGGTGATGCTACTGCCCTGGCTTCACCAGAAGAAGTAGTAGTCAGGGATTCGCTTTAATTTCATTGAGGATGCGGCTGGCAGAACCAGGACTGGCCACCCCCAAGCCAGGCCAGCGGTCTCAGATTGACCAAAGCAAGTAAAGAGGAGAGACTGGTTCGAGAGAAGGCCAATGAAATCTTTGGTATGACCTTTCCTACCTTTCCTTGGAGAGTCTGGGAGGAGATTGAGAACTGCAGGAAATCCTGGATCTGGGATGAAGCAATGAAACATGTGCATCCTGGGGCTAACCAGCATGTAAAGAATAGACTGTTCCACATGAAAGTATACACAGTGGAAGAGAGGCAGGACACTGTTTATGGACAGAGTGAGAATAGTGGACGGAGAGGGACGCCAAGTCTTCCACTGTGTGAATTATGTGCGCTCCAGATGGAGTAATAATTCAAGCCCCTGACCCCTCTACTATTGGCCCAGTGCAAGGACCTCCCAGTAATTAAGCCTGTGCTCTACAAAATGGAGAGCGAGCAGTGGTAGTCAATACTGCCACATCTAGACTGTGAAGTGCCCTTACTGAACTGCCAATATGAATAAACAAGAAATCAGGTGCCCCATATTCTTCAGTCCACAGTGTACTGCCCTTATTCAGCAACCATCTACTGGTACCACCAGATGACTTCAGATCCAGAGAGGACACCAGCCCAGCTGTTTTCCTGTTCATCGCCTGGTAATCGGATGATGCCGGACCAGCTGTTTCTCTTTTTGTTCCTGTTCTAAGGTTCCTTCTCCAGTTATGACATCAGCCCAGCTGTTTCCAGATGTGCACTCCTGTGGGTTCTCGGAAGATGTCCGCCCAGCTGTATCAGAAGAAATGCTGCCAGGGAGAGTCTTCGGAAGGGACCAGGTTTGTGATGTCCAAATACTTCAAGAGGCTGGTAAGTCCGCAAAACCCTTTTTATTCTATCTTTATGACATTGCAATACACACCCTACACTACAGACTTGAAACAGTGTGTGAACTGTCCACAAAGACTCTCCCCTTCGGGATTATTGCCTTAAAGAACTATGCTTCACGGGGCTCCGGCCCAGGAGAGACTCTTTAATGGACTGGCCTTCGGGCCTTGTAGTCACTAGTGGTACATTTAGGGCATTCCACCCCCCCCCCCAAAGGTGTATTGTTACTAATGTCATTGTACTTTAATGTAAATACTGTTTTCTACCTTTTCTAAAAAAAAAAAAATATTTTTCCTTTTTGGGATTGTTCAGTGCTTTTTCTGTATGGTAAGGGTTGTTGTTGCTGTTGCCATTGTTGTTGTTTAGATAGACTGTACATGCAGATTAGGATGTGTTTTTTTTTTTTGTCTTTTCTTACAGGTGTTCCTGGAAGACAGAAGAGAAGACAAGAAGAGGAGGAGGGGCTCATCGGAGTCCCTCGTCAGTGCTTATGGTGTAGAATTTAAATGTACTGTGTTATTATTGCTAAAGGTTGTAGTTGCAGGCTGCCCAAGGTCGGGGAGGTCCCCGGGTTTTGTTTTTGTTTGGGATGTTATGTTAGAGGCAGATAGGTTTTCCCTAGAGGGTTAGGGGGGATGGACAGGCTGTGGCCCTGACCTGCAGTAGGGGCCGCAGTGCTGATCTATCAGGGCTATGCTCTGGATGCTTCTACCAGAGCCACTAGGTGTCCATAGTAAGTGGATAGAGTAGAGGCTGATATGTCAGCTATAGGCCTCTAGACCCTTAGTGTTGCCTACCTGTGCTCGCACATGGTAGGAGGGGGCCTGATCACCCCCCTCCGCAAGTAGCACATAGGGTGGGAGGCCTAAGGCCGGGTGCATAATGACTGGGGACAGTCATTTTCCTGGTCAAGGGCGAGTGTAACCCCTTTGTTACCCGGGGTTACTAGAATCCCAGTAAGACCTAGTGGTAGGCAGGGAAGGCAGCTTGTGAAACTCCAGTTAAATGGGTTTCACACTGTCTCACTCTGTCCTCAGTCACAGCTGAGACTTGAGAGATGACATCATTATAGAACTGTCGCAGCTGCATGAGCCACATTTGGAATCTTCAGCTCAGAGTAAGTTTAGAACTTTGGGAATTTCAAAGGCAGTCTTCCGCTTGTCTTCAGCAAGAAGGAAGCAATTAGTGTGCAGTGTGATTTCTCACCAGAAAAAGGAACTGTTCCTGTATTTTACCTTTAAAGTGGTGGAGACCGCCTCCCTAGTTCAGTGCCCCTCCTCTGGGGGAGGGGGAGGAAAAGTCTCTGTGGGTTCCAGGGCAATCCCCTTCTCCCACCCTGGAAGAAAGCTGCCTGTTTTAATTTAAGTTCAGTCTGTTCATGTATAACAGCAAAGGTTACAGTACTTCGCCTGTGGGGCACCTGCACGAATGGGTGAGTGTTTGGCTCCATTGAAGGGCAAACAACTTTTCTTCAGTTGGATTTCAAGTATTGGGACTGCTATTTGGGAGGACTATGTCAACTAGGACAAACAAATAGAGCAGTCATCTGTTTAAAGTGTTAATGGATTTAAAGTTCACTGTAGAGGGGCGCCCAGGTCATCCAATCGATCAATCTACATTTTAAAGTCTAAAGTTCTGTGTGTCCAGAGAAATGGCCGGGCATGGGCTGTGGGAGCTGGAGGTGGGAAACCCCCCCATCTTTAGTAACCAGGTCCACCTCTACGGATTTCTTCTGTGTTTTTTGCTACTTGCCTCATGCGCTTGGCCAGTGATGGGGTGGGTACCCAGACGTGGGTCGCAACTTGAAAATCTCTCTAGGAGTCGCAGACTCTAAGTGGTGTGGGGAGGCACAGGATGGGAAAATTACTCCTTGTTGGATGGGAGTCTCCTTGTCTGATGGGAGTTTCGATTGGAAGTACGAAAACAAAATCTCTCTAGGAGTCGCAGACTTCAAGTGGTGTTGGAAGCCACAGTTTGGGAGCCTCCTTGTTTGATGGGATATCTTTCCAAGTAAAGTTTGGGTTCATCGCTCAAGTGACTGGGTTGTCGAGTGGCCGGCAGGGGAGCCGGGCCAGTCGGGCTATGTATCCAATGCGCATGCAAAGTCCGGGCTGAGTGCCTGGTGGGTCCAAAGCCAGACATTTGTAGTAATGTGTTCATTCCTCAAATGGACTGCTGTGTTTAACCTCTAATCTGCATTACAGTAACGTAGCCCTTTGGGGGGACCATGCAGTGCTTTGTTTATGTTCAGTGAGTTAATAAATAAAGCCACACTGAAAAATCCCAATTCTGGTTCTGGACATTACAGTTATTGCTTCCTGTAGTTGGATTTACTTGGGTGCCCCTGTGCAGAGTAGCCAAACCTAGGTCTCTTGTGCCAGGTAACCTCATCCTTCCCCGAACCCGTAGATACATATGTATACCCATGTTACAAAAATGGAGACGTATGGTTACATAAATAAAATATCTGTCTTACTGTAGCAGACTATGAAGCAGTACCTTTTGGAGGTAGGCACAGACCCTCACTTACGAAATAGACTCTGCAGCACTGTTGTGCCAAACCTGGCATTATTTCTGGATTGAATGTCCAGAATGTAGTGCTCTATAAAAGTGTGCACTGGTCTCCATCTCCATGTAGCTGCTTTACAGATCTCCAATAGGGGAATATCCCTGGCAGCTGCTATTGTAGCGGCTATGCCTCTTGTGGGGTGTGCCCTCGGGCCTACTGGGGGCTCTTTATCAGGCTTACTTTAGCAGAACTGGATACATGCCACTATCCAGCGGGAAACAGTCCTTTTAGAAGCTGGTCTTCCTTTTCCCGCATCACCATTTGTCTGTCCTGTCTGTGGGCATTGGTGTGATCAAGATAGTAGCCCAGAGCCCTCTCGACATCCAGGCAATGCAGCCTGCGCTCACCTGACCTAGAGTGCTCAGTGAAGAAGACTGGCAAGGCGATTGGTTCCGATGAAAGTCTGAGACTACTTTTGGAAGGAATTTCATGTTAGTCTTGAGTACCACCTTGTCCCTGTAGAAGGAGATACAGTTCTGCTCTATACACAGGGCTTGTAGTTCACTTGTCCATCTGGCTGAGATAATAGCCACCAGGAATATGGCTTTTCAAGTAACAAACTTCAGATGTGCTGTGGCCATGGGCTCAAATGGGGGTTCCATGAGTCTGACAATGCAGACATTAAGGTCCCAACAGGGCACCGGTTCCCTGTGGGGATGGTACAAGTGTGCCAACCCTTTGAAAAACCTTTTGAAAATAGGGTTAGCAGCTAGAGAAACACCCTTGCCCGCCAAAAGATAGGCTGAGACTGATGCCAGGTGGACCTTAAGGGTAGTGGGCTGTAGTCGAGTGCAGGTGGGTGAGATAGTCCAGCAGGACTGGCAACCTTGTCTGGGAAGGTACTATGCTATTAGTATTACACTAAATAGAAAACCTTTTCCACTTTGAAGTGTAGGTTTTCTTAGTTGAGGGCTTCCTGCTGCCCCTCAGAACCCTAAGTACACCTTCAGAGAGGTGTAGGTCAGCATATTCTAGGTCTTCAAGAGCCATGCTCAGAGTCTGAGACCTGAGGTTTGGGTATAGGAACCTCCCCTGTGAGGAGGTCAGGAGGTTGTGCCTCTGAGGGAGGTGTATGGGTTGGGCTACTGATAGAGAGAGCAGTAGTGAGTGCCACGGCTGCCTGGTCCAGTCTGGGGCTATTAAAATCATTGTAGCCGGCTGGGACCCAAGTTTGATCAGGACCCTGAGCAACAAGGGGAATGGAGGCAATGCATAGCGGTGCCTCCCTGATCAGTCTAGCACCAGTGTATCCAGGGGCACTGTGCCCTTTGCTGGTGGCCTACAGCAGAATTGGGGTAACTGACGGTTCTCTTCTGAGGCAAAGAGGTCTATCTCTGGGGTGCCCTATCTTCGAAACATCACCTCCAACACCTGTCTTTTGAGGGACTACTCGTGGTGGTTTTGGACGATTCTGCTGGGTGCATCCGCCAGGGTATTGTCCTTCCCTGGAAGATGGATAGCCAGCAGGGACACCTGCAAGGAGTCAGCTACACTCCATATTTTCCTTGCTTCTGTACAAAGCAGGTTGAACCTCGTTCCTTCCTTGCTTGTTGATGTAGTACATAGTGGTGGTGTTGTCTGTCCTGACCTGTACCACCTTGTCCTTTACCAGGGATGCGAAAGATTGCAGTGCCAGAAGCACTGCCCTGAGTTCCAGCAGGTTTATGTGCAAGAGTGACTGCTGGGGACCAAATGCCGTACACTATATGCTCTTTCAGATGTGCCCCCCACCCTAGGCGGGAGGCAATGTTGCAAGTACCAATGTGGGGGACTCCTTCTGGAATGGGAACCCCCTCTGAGGTTGCTTCTGTCTCACCACCATTGCAGAGCCTGCAACAGTGTCTTTAACACTGGTACCCATTTTGCAAGATAATCTCTCTCCTTTGGCACCAATGAGCCCTGAGGTGAAACTGAATATCGCTCATCTGAAATCTGCAACCCTGAACTGTTCCTGTTGCTGCAGCCATGTGTCCCAGCAACTTTAGGAAGTGCCTTGCTGACTGTAGCTTTTTTGAGCCTGCAATCTGCAGGATATTGTCTACCCTGTCCTGAGGGAGGAATCTGCCTGGAACCAGTTCTGCCCCAATGAAATTTAGCACCTGGGTAGGTTGAAGTACAGATTTTTGGACATTGATCATGAATCCCAGTGATTCTAGGGTATCCTGGGTGAACTTGAGGGCATTTTTTACCTGTTGTGGTGACTGCCCCAAGACTAGCCAGTCGTCCAGGCAGGGGAACACAGTGATGCCCTGCCGCTTTAGGTATGCCACCACCACTGCCAAGCACTTTGTGAATGCCTGGGAGCCGAGGTTAGACCAAATGGCAGGGCTGCAAACTAATAGTGTCCTGAAGGTAGTCTGAACCTTAGGTATTTTCTGTGAGATTCCCTGATGGGAATGAAAAGGTAGGCATCTTTCAGATCCAGTGATGCCAGCCAGTCTCCTTGCTGAAGACTGGGAAGAATCATTACCAACGTTACCAT
Organism: Neoceratodus forsteri; assembly: GCA_016271365.2. Taxonomy (NCBI): domain Eukaryota; kingdom Metazoa; phylum Chordata; order Ceratodontiformes; family Ceratodontidae; genus Neoceratodus; species Neoceratodus forsteri. The sequence goes on along the minus strand of JADMNL010000027.1, from coordinate 98,960,767 downwards.
TCTGAACTTTGGCTTTGCTAAGTGCTTGTTCTGAGCCCTTAGGTCTAAAATGGGTCACATCTCCCCATTTTTCTTTAAAGTTATGAAGTATCTTGAATAGAACCTTTTCCCCCCTTTGGGAGAAGGGAACCCATTCCATGCTTTTGCTACTAGCAGGTTGGACACTTCCTTTTCCAGGAGTGCGCTTTCTGTGGGGGATGCTGGTCTGAAAAGTTTTGACCTTAGCTTGGGGAAAGATCTGAAGCTGAGGGCTAGGCCCTGACTCACTATTTCCAGGACCCACTTGTCTGTGGTAATGGCTCCCCATGCCTGGAAGTAATAAGTCAGCCTGCCCCCTACTGGTAGTGGGGGAGGCGACCCTGGCCAACATATCAATGAGTCTGTTTTGCTTGGGCTGCAGCCTGTGGGATCTGATCCTCACGCCATGAGCCCCTTCTACCTCTGCCCCTTAAGTATCTTCTCTGGTGTTGATAGGGGTGACCTGGAAAAAAGGTCTGTCATAGCCTGACCTACCTCTACCTCCCCTTCCTTGTGGTCTATAGGAGGTTGAAGCCCTCTCCTTAGCTGCATTGCTCTTGTAGGTGGTTTTATATTCATCCACCTTCTTCATATATGCCACTGTTTTTTCTCCAGATAATTATTTTCATAAGGGAAGCCCACGGCCTTAGCCTGGGTATCCCGAGTGAGGTTTGTGGTTCTGAGCCAGGCAAGCCTCCTCAGAGCCATAGTCAAAGCACCCACCTAGCTGCAGTGTCATTGACATCCACTGCCATGAGGAACTGGTACTTTGTGGCTTCCAGGCTGTCTCCGCCAGGTCAACAGCCAGACCAGGTGGTGCCTTATTTACCATCGCCATTATGGAATTGAGAGGATTTTCTGGTACTGGGCAGTGTAGGCCATATAATCAGCCTGTCTGATGGCCAAAGAGGCAGCTAGGTAGCCTTTCTTGGCCATACTGCCCAACCTCTTGGAATCTTTTTCAGGTGGGTGGGATGCCAGTGGTACTCTGGCCCTATCACAAGGTGCTGCTTGCACCACACCCTCATGATCAGGGTCAGAAAACAGAAACTCTGCCCCTGATCTGTCAAGCTGATATTTTTATCAGCCTTCTTATCAATTAGGGGCATAGAATTTGGTATCTGCAACACCTTCATGACATGTTTCTTTAGTAACTTATTGATGGGGAGCAAAAGCCTCTTGGTAGGTGCCGGGCCCCATCATATCCATGAACTCTGCCTTCTCCTCATCCGCTACTGAATCGTTTGTAGCAAGGCCGAGGGATTCCACAATTTGTTGACAAAGGTGTAGTGTGAGGAATATTCCTCAGGTAATCTATGAGGTGATTCAAATTCCTGATCAGGTGAAACCTCCAGTTCAATAGGTTCATCCTCGTCTTCCTCCTCCTCCTCATCGTACTCCTCATACAAGGGCTCCTGAAGTACTGGAGCAGAGCCCTGAACCGTTTGAGGAACCGTAGTCGAAACCGTCAGAGGATCCAATGGAACCGCTGGTGCTGGTTGTGACGCCGGTACCAGACTTTGCAAGGCTTAGAGAATTTGTAAAATTTGAGACACTGCTTCAGCCAAAGGCATGTTAGACTTCGGCACCGGGAGTTCCTTCGGTTTTTCACCAGGAGGTTCAGTGTGCTTTTTCTTTTGTTTCTTTTTAACTGAAACCAGTTCAACAGCCGGTTCCCCAGTTCTTTTTGGCTTTGATGGCTCACCTTTATCAGAGATGTTTGGTTTCGTATCTTTCCTATTTGAAGAAAGAGCAGGTTGATCCATTGCTGGATCACTCTGAACCGTAGTGGTAGCCATTCTGTTTTTTAAATCTTTCAAGATGCTTTTCCACAGTTTTATCTGGGAAGGTCTTACAGATTTCACAATCAGCTTTAAAGTGTGAGGATCCCAAACAAATTAGTTACAAACTGCACTTATCCGCTTTTGTGAAAACTTTCCCACACTTAATACAGTTCTTAAACCTGGTAGGCCCAGTTTTCTTTTTAGCTTATCGGACATAACCACAAGTACAATTTGAGAATAAAATAAAGAACTTAACTCGGTTCCCAATCGCAGTGTTACCAAATAAAAGGTGGCAATACGGTTTCCCAGACTGTAGCGGTCAGTTCCTGAACTGGGTAGAAACAGCTAATCTGGTGAAAAATAAACCAAAACCTTTGGCCAAAACTAGAAAGGGTCCGGGTAAAGTCCTGTTGCAAATATAAAAGAAATGAGCTAGAAATAGCTGGTTCCGCGACAGTTCAGGGAACCGCCGAGGAGCCGCTAATTGAAGTAAAAATTCACTAAAAGAATCTCTAAAACTTGCATTAACTAAAAAACTAAAGTAAAGGCAGCAGTATTATGAAGAATTAAAGACTGTATACTTATTTTCCATGAAAATAAAAGAAATCTCAGTCACGCTGAGGAGCAGTCTCTGAGGTGTCTTAGTAGGCAGGCGGAGAACAAAATCTGAGCATTACAGAATGCAGCAGTTGGTAAGGGCAACAGTTTGAATGGTGGCACGACCCAACAGATGTTCCATCATTTGCATAAGTTCCATTTCTCTCTGAGGCAGTTCAACACATGAGGCAGACTGCTACAGTTAATAATACTGAAGAATTCCTGGGGTTAGAACCATATGTTCTGCTCCAAGGATGGAATAATCTTGTTTGGAGTGACCATCCGAAAAGTACAGTTACATAAGAACTTACCGTAACAGTAGATCTTTGAGAGGAGCTCTTGCAGCAGGCTATTACAATTAGGACTATACCGCAGGCACTAGGACCCACCGGAAAACTTCTCAGCCAGCAGTACCCAGCTGGGACCGCCCCCCGACGATGGCTCCACCCCGACGTCAGCCCTGGTGTAAAAGAGGGGTGGACCTGGCTCCACCTCAGTTCCCCCATCAAGGCCCATGAACGAGCCCTGACAAGAGAAGGGGGCGAAGCCCGAAGATGACTCTCTGCACACCTTAATTGGGGGATGGAGGGCAGGAAAGTTACGCCTGCTGCAAGAGCTCCTCTCGAAGATCTACTGTTACGGTAAGTTCTTACGTAATTGTGCTATCTTACTTCGAGTGGGAGCTCTTGCAGCAGGCTATTACAATTAGGACTGAATCCCAAGCAGTCCCTCGCCAAGGAGGTATCCGATCCCAGGAGGTGGAAGAGATGAAGCTTAACAGAAAAACTCAAACAAGAGTCCCTGAAGGACTGCCAGGCCAAAGCCGGCATGGCGTCTGGAGGTAATGTTCAAGCTGTAATGCTTTACGAAAGTATGCACTGAATTCCAGGTAGCAGCCATGCATATGTCCCTAATAGAGACATTCCGCATAGTGGCGAAAGAAGCAGATATTCCTCTGGTGGAGTGACCCCTAACTGGACTCAGAAAGGGTTTATTGTGCTTCTCATAACAGAAAGAAACACAGCGGACAATCCATTTAGAAATGGTCTGCTTGGACATCGGTTTACCCAAGTGTTGTGGTGCGAATGCCACAAACAGTTGCTCCGTTTGACGGTGAGAAGCAGTTTCTTTAAGGTAATACCATAACGTCCTGTGGACGTCCAAAGTGTGAAGGAGAGCTTCTCCTCTGTTAGAGGGAGAAGGGAAATTAACTGGAAGGTCAACCGACTGGTTGAGGGTCAATTTCAAGACCACTTTTGGAAGAAACTTAGGATTCGTCCTCAGGGAAACCCTTTCCCTATGGAAAATTAAATACGGCTCTTTACACACCAGAGCCTGAAGCTCGTAAACTCTTCGAGCTGACGTAATGGCAACTAAAAGGCAAACCTTCCAGGAAAGGTAACACAGCTCACAATCTGCTGCAGGTTTAAACGGAAGAAGAGTAAGCTTCTCCAACACAAATAGGAGGTCCCAGGGTGGAACAGGATCCCGAATGGAGGTCTCATGTGAAGAGTCCCCCATAAAATGGTGTGGGCCACATCCAACTGGGCTAAGGCCCAATCACCCAAAAGAGCGTGACAAGCAGAGATAGCCCACATGTGCACCCTTATGGAGGAGTAGCTCAAGCCTTGTTGGTATAAGGAGAGGAGAGGAGAGGAGAGGAGATACTGCAATGTTGAGTTCACCAGACAGGTAATGGGATCCAGACGGTGAGACGACGCGCATAAGCAGAACTGCTTCCACTTCATAGCATACGTGAAGCGCGTGGAGGGTTTCCTCGCTGAAACAAGTACATCTGCCACCTCTGGGGATACCCCATACCTGGATTTTGCTATGTCCGAAGGAGCCAAGCATGAAGGTGTAAGGACCGGAGATCAGGATGGACCAGCGAACCCTGATCCTGGGACAGCATCTGCAAGCATATTGGCAGCGGGATTGGAGGTTCCGTGGAGAGCCGCTGAAGTAGTGGGAACTAACTGCCGAGGCCACAGCGGGCGATTAGAACTATCTCGAGCCCCCTTGGCCTATAACTTCAAAAGAACTCTCTGGACGAGAGGGAAGGCATAAAGAAACCTCCCTGCCCAACAAAGGGACAAAGCATCTGGCCAGAAAACACCAGGCGTGGGCTCTCGTGAGCAGAAAAGTGGCAGTTTGGCATTGTGTGATGACGCAAAGAGGTCCAGCTCTGGACGACCCCATGTGTTGAACAGCTGATCCACTATTGATTGCAGTAGCTCCCACTCATGCGCCTTGGACTGAGACCTCCTTAGGCTGTCAGCCAAGTCATTTAGGACACCTGGAACATGCACTGAGGATAGAGAGATGTGCCACTCCAGTGCCCAGTACCAGACTCTCATCACCTCCCTGCACAGGGGGCAAGAGTGAGCACCCCCTTGCTTGTTGATATACAAGACGACCTCCATGTTGTCCATCCGAACTAGAAGAGAGCCTGGTACGAGGTCCTCCTGAAATGCACGTAGCGCATTGAGGACCGCTCGCATCTCCAAGACATTGATGTGGAGTTCGCACTTCCCAACCCAAATCCGAGGCATCCGTTGTTAGAGTCTGATTTGGGGGCTCTGGACGGAAAGGGACCCCTTTTTTTAAATTTACCGAGTCCAACCACCAAAGAAGTGTCCTCCTTATTGGCTCTGTGATTCTGACCATGTGGTCTAGGTCGTCGGAGCACTGATCCCACTGCACCCTGAGCATCCATTGTGGGATTCTCATGTGGAGGCAAGGCCAGAGGAGTGACTGGAATGGCCGCCATGTGCCCCAGAAGTCTGAGGAAGGTCCTTGCTGGGACCTGAGGGGTTACTAGGACTGATCCGGCAATCTCCCGCAAGCGATCACCCCTCTCTGGGAGTAGAAAGGCAATGCCATGGACCGACTCCAGGACTGCTCCGATAAAGACGAGTCTTTGTCTGGGTTCTGGGGAAGACTTTGGAAGGTTCAGGGTTATTCCCCCGGTCTCGAAACAGAGTACAGGTGTCGCCGAGAGCTTGAAGAAGGCATGGCCTTGACGGGGCCGCAAGCAGCCAATCGTCCAGGTAAGGGAAGACATAATGACCCCGACGCCTTAGAGCCGCAGCCACTACTGCCAAGCATTTTGTGAAGACTCAAGGAATAGAGGAGAAGCCAAACGGAAGAACCCGAAACTGATAATGCTCCCCCTGGAAGTGGAACCTCAGGTACTTCCTGTGAGAGGGAAAGACCCAGATATGCAAGTATGCATCTTGCATGTCCAGGGAACAAAGCCAGTCCCCTTGGTGCAGCAGAGGAAGTAATCCTGGAAGGGTCACCATCCAGAACCTTTTGTACTCTATATAAAGGTTGAGAGAGCTGAGGTCCAGAATGGGACGAAGGTCTTGAGTCTTTTTTGGGACCAGGAAGAAGTGGGTGTAATACCCCTTCCCCGTTGCTGCAGGGGGACCGCTTCTATTGCCCTTTTTCGCAAGAGGGCCTGTATTTCTCCTTCTATGAGTGGAATATGAGAAGGAGGATATCTGGAGGACCTTGGTGGAGTGTCTGGAGGAATTTCTGTGAACTCTAGAGTATGTCCTCTCCTCATGATATCTAACATCCACTGGTCTGCAGTGAAAGAGCTCAAGCGACCCCCTAGTGCCTCACCTGGGACCTCCGTCCGGAGGAGGGGTCAGAAGGGAGTCATTGGGCAGATCCAGGCATAGGCAGAGGGGCCTGGGAGAACTTGGGCCCACAGGAAGGAGTGCCTCCAGGCTGCTGGCTGCCGGCTCTCCACCGAAAAACACCTCTCTGGCCCTACTGGTTGCCACGGGCTTGTCCACCTGAGGGCTTCTGAAATGGCCACTTGCGCTGTCTCCTTTGGTCTCTGCGGTACATTTGGTGAACAGACCAAATGGATTTACCCGACTCTTGGAGATGAGAGACTCCGTCTCCTGCCCAAACAAAATGGTACCCTGGAACGCTAAGTCCCAGATCCTGGACTGCAGACCTTGGTGAAAGCCTGAGACCCTCAACCAAGCATGGAGCCGGAGACAGACCCCTGATGCTAACACTCTGGTTGCCGTATCCGCAGTGTCGTACGAGGCACGCAAAACATGTGTGCCTACATCCGAGCCTGATTTTATGACATCCAGAATCTCAGCCTTCTGTACGGAGTCTGGTAAGGCGTTCACCAGCTCTTGTCCCTGCTCCCAGAGCGCACTCTAGTACTGGTCCATATGCGTTAGAAAGTTCAGGGATCTAATGGAACAGGTGGAGGCAGAATATACCTTCTTGCCCACCTGGTCCAAATAGAGAGACTCAGGATCAGGAGGCTGCGAGCTGAGGTGATTAGGCTGTTTGGATTTATCATAAGCAATCGTAATCACTGAGGAGTCTGCCTGAGGGTGTTCAGCCAGAAACGGTTCATCCCTTGGGGACCTGTACAGCCTGTTCAATTTCTTCGGGACTGAAGCCGGATGCTTCCAGGTGATCCGGGTGAGGTCCTGGAATGTGTCCACCAAAGGAGGCACCACAAGAGGTTTAGGCTCCTTCTGCCTCAGGTACTTAGCCAATCGATGGCGTTCCGGATCCAGGTCTTCTGTATCCCACTCACTGGAGGCCCGGATGTGCCTGATGACATCCATGAAAGTCAGATCATCAGGAGGCGAGCGGGGCTGGTCCTTCTCTCCCGGGGAATCCCCGATTCCTGAGATGGAGGAGGAAGAGGAGGACCAGCTACTGGGTGTTGAGTAGCCGGACCTATCCTTGTGACTAGCGCCACTCGAACATCATTGACTCACCGACTGACGTCGGTCATGGGACCGCCATCGGGAGCAATCCCGCCTAACAGATTGGGAATGGCTCCTGGTGCGAGACCTGATCCGGCGTCGGCTATCCGATCTTGAAGAGCACCAGAGTCGGTCTAAGGAACATGAACGGGAATGAGCCTTGGGAGGAGGTGTAGGTGGTGGCCTCTCGGGGGTCTTCTGAGGCAAAGATGCACCTCCCAGCTGCGGTTCACCCGAAGGGTCCAGTACCGGTGTCAGGGCCAGCTTTGGGGGGGGGGGGTCCGCTTGACCTGCCCCACCAGAAGGAAGAGAGATCCTGGAGCATGTCCTCTGAGAAGATCAAGGCCGCTTTCCCCAGAAAGGAATGTCTGGAACATCGGCCCCTGAAGGGAGTCTCCTGGAAGCCGGCGTCATTGCACACCTGCCTGCGGTGACCATGTATGCCTTCTGGCGCTCTCACAAAAGCGTTGCCCGTCTCCTCCTTCGGCTGTAGCGTCAGTGCACTGCCCCAGTAGCCGCTAGGGGCCAGTGGAGCCGACAGCCAACGTCCCCTACCCCGGAGAAGGAGAGCAGTCCAACGGATGTCTGATCCTTCTCCTCCCGCCAACTCCCCGACGCACCCTGTTCGTTCCCGAACATGGGTTGCCAGCGTGGCTTGAGGCAAGGCGTCCAGCGCCTCAGCCCTTAACACCACCGGGCCGGCCAATCCATCTTCTTTTCTAAGAGGTATGCCTTCAGGGCCCTTCAGGCGGCGGATCAGAATCCTACTGGTGAAACTCTGGCAGAAGGGACAGGCCGCAGAGTCGTGGTTAGGCCCCAGGCAGAAGACGCACTTCCTGTGGCCGTCTTTGGATGGTATTTGATGGCCACAACCGCACTTGTTAAGATGGGGTCCCGCGAGGAGACCAAGGATGGGGAAGACATACGTCAGTACACTTGAAAAACTGTTGAAAACTGTGGAGAAAAACGCTGAGGAAAGGCAACAAAACAAGGGTTTTTAGCTGGGCTGGCAAGCCAAGAACTGGAACTCTTCACGTTCGCTGGACGTGGCGGGAAAAAAACTGGGGTTGAGCCGGGTCTGCCCCCTTTTATACCAGGGTTGACGCTGAGGTGGAGCCGACGTCGGAGGCGGTCCCAGCTGGGTACTGCTGTCTGAGAAGTTTTCCGGTGGGTCCTAGTGCCTGTGGCATAGTCCTAATTGTAATAGCCTGCTGCAAGAGCTCCCACTCGAAGTAAGATCTTGCATTTCTGCATGAACTGGTTGAGATTGTGCAAAGCCAGTATGGGGCTCCAGACCCTCCTGTCCATTTTAGGACCAGGAAGCACCTGGACATGTAACTCTCACTGGCCATGGAGCCCAGGACATGGGCTCTTGTCTGTTTCGCAGGAGCTAAGCGATGTCCACCCTTAGGGTGGACAGTGTGCCCTGTGACACCCTAGACTCTCTAGGCACATGGAGGCAGTAAGGCAGGAGAGCCTAGACATCCAGAGACAATACTCTGCCCACTACGTCCAACAGCCACTTGTGCGTTGTGATAGCGGACCAAGGTGGCAAGAAGTGGCACAGCTAGCCTCCAGCAGGGGGAGCCATCAGGGACAGAACAGGTGGAGTAATGACGCTTCTAACCCGTCACTAGACAGCTTTTGCGGGGGCACTGATGGCTGCTGCTGAAGGGGCACCGCTACCCCTGCCCCTCCCCTTTTTGGCCCCTGACCCCCAGACTTTTGTTTGGGGCACCAGGCCCAGTACTGCCCCTACTGGGGCTGCTGCCATGGAGACTATGACTGGAAGGGCTAGTATTGGAAAGTCTATTTTTTAGGCTTATTTTTCTGGTCCTTTTGGGACAATGTCACAGAATCTAGGGTGACAATGGACTTCCCGATTTGAGTGAGATGTCCCCCCACCCCAGGGCTGAAGAGGCCGGTACCCAAGAGAGGACATAGGCCAGCTTATGTTGGGTGTCCTCTGTGGAAGTGGACAGGCACAGCCAGGCCCTGCGCTGTATGGAGTCAGCCCCTGCCATGGCACTGGCGCAAGAGTTGTCCAAGGCTGTCTGGAGCTGCTGTTTGCCCAGTGACTGATACTGGTCTCTGATGAGCTTCCCCGCCAACTGCTGCTTGACAGAAAGGTGAGGGAGGACTACATTAAAAACACCCATCAGGGACTGACCAGTTAGCCACCATCACAGCATAGTTAGCCTGCCAGAGACCCAGAGATGCTGCAGTGTACACCTTTTTAGTGGCGTGGTCAACTTTAATTGGCTCCTTGTCTGGAGGCTTGTCTACATTTCTTTGGTGACTGGATTTACAGAACACCAAATTCAGGACCAGACCCTCTGAAGAGGGGTTATCCAAAAACTCTAAAAGGGAACCCATGGGGACAGCATACTTGTGGGTCATGTGGGCAGAGGGTGCCGGGCAGGATGCTGGATGCTGCCAAAGCTCTAAGGCCAGTCTCAAAATGGCCTCAGCAACAGGGAAGGCAACTCTAAAGGATTCGTCCTGGTCCAAAATGTCCGTGATGGGGTACTTAGCCCTCTTTTGAACAGGCTCGAGCAAGACCTACACGGACTCTGAGTTGAGTTGAGTTACAGAAGCGCGCCCAAGGACACTGGGCCATGCTCAGTGGAAATTTCCTTGACCAAACTGTGGTCGAAGAGTGGAGTTTCAGGAGACCATGGACTCATGATCTGAGCCATCAGAAGACTCCTCAGAAATAATCTTTGACTGTTGCTCGCTGCGGCCCTCCTGGGAATCCTCTCCTGGAGGGATCCTCACAGACAACCGACCTGGCAAGCCAGTGGCTGAGCAGCTGACCTCCATAGTCAGAGCACCCACCTTCTGCTGTGGTGTTGGTGGTGGCTCCACCTGAAGAGGTAGTGAAGCAGCTGTGGGTTGCACCTGCGTGGTGTGGACTAGTGGGGTATCACAGCTGATGGCCAGGAGACCAAAGGTCCAGAGGGTGCAGCCCTGCCCTGTCTGCAATGGACCACTGTTGTCAGAGAAGTTCATCATATCACAGGCACATTTTGTGGCAGTGCTTCTTCTCACCCGAGAATGAGGAGGACTAGGAACGTCAATAGCAAAGCCTCCTGGTCTAGTGGGATCGAGAGTGGGAATACCACTATTGCAACTTTGACCAGCCCGTAGATGGCAAAAAGGGCCTTCCGGCAGGTTGCTGTAGACTATGTGCCTGTCTACATTCAACAACGTGGGCAAGAAAGACCTGACTTCTGGTGGAGGCTGCTCCTGTTGATAGCCAGGTAGGACACCGACCAGACCACACTGTCCTGGGTGAGGACCAGGAGCACCAGGGTTCACAAGATCGAATCCTCAACCTTGTCCGACAGTTGGCCGACAGGCTTGAGAAAAATCTTGGCAGCCTGCTTGAATGGAGTAGAGTTCAACTGGCTCGATGGGAGAACTGAAGAGCCCTCAACCACTTGCCCAACCTGCCCCCCCCCCCAAGTCAAGGGGTACTCGACAGCCACCAAGCGGTCAGGCGAGTCAGACTGGGAGGACCTTGATAGCTCTCAGTCCTACAACTGGTGCTGGCAGCACTTCACTGTAGCACCAAGGAGGGGCAGGGCTCTCCCCACAGGTCTGGAGAGTCAAACACATTTCACAGAATTCTCCTGTGAAAGACCTTCAAAATGATGCTGGCCCCAGGGAATAGTGCTGAGACCGAGGAAGTGCCTTCCTTGGCAACCACTGCTTCTGCCTCAAGGGCTGCAAGCTGTTTAGCTGACCCAGCTGCAGACGAGGCCTTTTTGTGGCCCTTAGGGCAGTCCTTCATATCCCACTCCGAAGGTAGACCAAGTGAGAGCCGAAGCTTCCTGTCCTTGAGGGATTCAGGAAGCATACGTCTGCAGAGGCTGCACCCGTTCATGTCGTGTTGCCTACCTAGGCACTATACACACGTGTGCTGCAGATCGGTGACTGATATATTTTGCACATGCATACAAAATTTAAAACTTTGTTACCATTGCTCCTCTGTTGGTCCATAGACGTGAGTCCCCCCGCCCCCCACCCAGCCCCACCACCTGCACTTCTATGTGTTGCAACAATTGCCTCTGGCAGCTCTTACCCCCCCGTGTCTTTCCCATTTCTTGTAATTCTATTGTATTCCCTCATTTGCCCTGCCTGTCTTATCCAAAATGTATGCATTTATTTCCATGTTACTGAGTGTTAATCTGTTTATCCTGCCTAAAACTGCATTTGCTTTGTTGTATTTTTGATGTACTGTCCTGAAATTGATGTGGAAACTTTGTAAAGGAGCCTCAGCTCTAAGGTACTTGTAATCCTAGATTCAAATAAATAAATAAATAAATAAAACCACAGAACAAGTTAGCAGAAATACTGAAAACTTCGATTAACGTTAGCCTATGGCACAGAGGACCTAAATGAGAGCCATGAAGGAAGTGACCTGTTCTTGAAACAGAAAGAAAGCTCTGACGTCACGTGGAGCAGTTGGGGAATATACCACCTGGGTGGTGGGAGCAGTTTGCTTAAAAACATCCAGCCAGTAACACTGTTCCAGTGGAACTGCCAGAGTGTGGATAAGTGAACCATATCCGCACCCCCTAGAAATGAAAGTTTGGAAAGAATTTCACCAAAGGCACACTTGGTAGCCTACAACGCTACAAAGCTGCGAAGGAGAAGACCTCTTCCAGTGGAAAGGAAGCTTTGACATCATGGGGCAGAGCCGGAGGATATACCATCCGGATGGTGGGACAAGCTTAGCTTTAAGACGTTCTGATGAATCAGCACTTCCAGTGGAATTGCTTATGCGTGGATAGTGAACTATATCCATGCCCTAGAATGCAATACTTTTGCATTGTATGAGGACACAAAAATGTCCAACTCAGGATGACCCCATGTTGTGAAGAGGTCATTTACCATAGCGGTCAGCAGTTCCCATTCATTTAACAGGGACAGAGACCTGCTTAGCTTGTTTGCCAAAATGTTTTGGATGCCTGGGAGAAACACTGCTGATAGCTGAAGGCCATGAGACACTGCCCAGCATCACACCCTCACTGCTTCCCTGCACAGTGGATAAGAGTCAATGCCACTTGCTTGTTTATGTAGTGCCTGACACTGATATTGTTTGTCTTAATCAGCAAGGGACTGGGCCTGAGGTACTCCTGGAAAGCTTGGAGACTATGCAGGACAGCTCACATCTCCAGGACATTGATTTGGAGATCCAATTCTAGATCATACCAGACCTTTGGGTCTGAAAGGAGCCGAGACAGGCACCCCAGCCGGACCACTGAGGCACCCACTGTGAGGATCTGCACACAAGTTGGGGAAAAGAATAGAACTCCCTGTAACAGGTTCAGATGGTCTATATACCATACAAGAGCAAGGTGGAGGGGGGACATGATGAGGACCATTTGTTATAGCTCATCTGTCAGCTGATCCCATTGTACCCAAAGTCCAATGCTGTATGCACATGTGGAGGCAGGCAAAGGGAACTTTAATGATGGCAGCAGCCATCAGTCTCCGGAGACGCAACCCTGTCTAAGCGGACATGTAAAGATGACTATATATCAGCTGGGCCGAAACAAAAATAGCTTTTGCCCTATCTGCAGGTAGGCAGGAAACGACCACTGCTGTGTCCAGCACTGCATCAATATGTATTGGAGCACCTGACAAGGAACTAGTATGGATTTCAGTACATTTACCGTAACACCCAGTTCCTTGCACAACTGTCTCGTTCTGGACAATGTGTATAGAACTTCTTCCCTGGACGGGGCCTTCAGGGGGTCAATCTTCCAGATACAAAGAAACACAAACAATGACAACAGAAAAAGACCACAGGTCCATTTAGTCTGTCAGGAGTTCCCTGTCCACCCAGGGATTGTCCATGCAGAGTTTTATCCCTCCTGGTCCACCCCCTATGCTTCCATCCCTACTGCTACTGACTCTAAGCAACCATCAAACCCTTCACCCTGTCCCTGCCATGCTTAAATCCATTTACAGTCTTGATGCCCATCACCTCTGCTGGCAGACTTTTCTACAGTTCCACCACCCTTCTTGTAAAACAAAACTTCTGCACATTTCTCTTAACCCTTCTCCCTGCCTGTTTCCACTCATGACCTTGGGTTCTTCACTCTATACTCCTGCTAAATATTTCCCTGAATTTACCTTGTTTATTCCCTTCAGGAACTTAAGTTCTCTATCATATCCCCGTCTCCAGCGAGTGCATGTTCACTACCTTCAGATGGTCTTCATAAGATATGCTCTGTTGGCCCTGAATCATCTTGGTCACCCGAAGTGTTTCTGTCCTTACTTAGGTGAAGACTCCAGAACTAAGTACTGTACTCCCGGTACGGCCTCAACACTGACCTATATACAGGTAGCAGTACCTCCTTTTTCATGCTGTTAATATCCCTTCCAATACACCTCAGCATCCTATCAGCCTTACTATAGGCTTTGTTAACACTGGCTTGATTGAGGAAGCCACTAATAAGGACTCCTCCTAGGTCCCTTTCCTATGCTGTAGTGCTCAGTTTAACCCCTCCTACCCAGTACTCTGCCCTGGGCACCTTAGACCATCTCTCCAGCCTCTGTAGATTCTTCTGCATCTCCTGATCCCTTTGACACCATCTATTCTACCGCAGAGCTTCATGTCATATGTGAAGAGACACAACTTGCCACAGATGCCCTCTCTAATATCACTGATGAACATATTGAATAGGACAGGATCGAGGACAGACCCCTGTGGCACCCCACTTGTGACTGCCCTCTCTTCCAATCTGACCCCATTTACCACCACCCTCTGCTGTCTCTCCTTCAAGAAGTCTCCTATCCATCTAACTATATCCTTAGCCACACCCAGGTCCTCCAACTTCTTTAGCAATCTTCTGTGTGGCACTGAGTGAGTTGAAAGCCTTACTGAAATCAAAGCAGAGTAAATCCACAGCATATCCCTTATCTACTACCTACCTACCCAGACTCTCTGGCCAACTAGAGACCAATCTCAAACCTTCCCTTTATTGGTAAAGTTATTGAGAAAGTAGTGGAGGTACAATTGGAGAACCACTTGACCATCCATAACATCTACGAACCTCTCCAGTCCAGTTTTCAAAAGAGGTATAGAACCGAGACCATGATGGTTCGGGTGCTCAATGATCTCCTGATGGCGAGAGATCGGAGACGCCGTTCCATTCTGGTGCTCCATGATCTCTCTTCAGCCTTTGACACTGTCAACCATGGAGTATTGCTTGGGCATTTGAGGTCCATCTGTGGCCTGACATGTAAGGTCCTCAGGTGGTTTACATCTTTCCTTACTGGCAGAACTCAGAGAGTGGTGTCTGGGACTTTTTCCTCGGACCCATTCTCTCCGTCATGTGGGGTCCCTCAGGGCTCAATGCTGTCCCCCATGCTGTTTGCAGTGTACATGCTGCCCCTCGGAGACACTGTAAGACAGTATGGGCTGAGGTTTCACTGCTATGCTGATGATACCCAGCTCTACCTGTCTTTTGCACCTAACGAGGATAGTGTGCTCTCGGTATTTAACAACTGCCTTGCTGAAATCCCGGACTGGATGAATTTGAGCTGGCTAAAGTTGAACCCAGGAAAGACCGAGGTGATGGCTGTGGACCCGGGTCACCGGATAAAGGGACTGAGGACTGGCCAGCCCCCTGGAATTTATCTAGGGGGCTACCAGATTCTTACCTCTGAATGGGTGCGGGACCTGGGGGTGGTGCTTGGTGACGGGCTGACTTTATGATCTCAGGTATCAGCAGTTGTCAAGTCGTCCTTTTACCATCTTAGGAACAACACCAGGATCAAGCACTTTGTTCTGTCCGGGGATCTACCTACATTGGTCCATGCCTGTGTGACCTCGCACCTTGATTACTGCAACTCCCTGTACTTAGGGCTTCCTGGGGTTGATATCTGTCAGCTGCAGCTAGCGCAGAGTGCAGCAGCAAGATTGTTGACGGGGACTTCTTGAAGTTCTCCTATCACCCCTGTGCTGCGCACTCTGCACTGGCTGCCGATCTGGTGGCGGATCACCTTTAAAGTTGGTTTACTGACTTATAAAGCCTATATGGACTTGACCCTGACTACCTGAAAGAGCTTCTTGTTCCCCATCGCTCCGAATGACAACTCCGTTCAGCCGACGAGGGGTTGCTGGAGATTCCGAGGGTGTCTTTGAAGTCTTCTGGGGCCCGTGCATTTATGTACGTGGCCCCTACCCTCTTGAATTCTCTACCCCGTTGGCTCCAGGACTGCATGACAGTGGGAGGTTTCAAACAGGCGTTAAAGACTTTTTTTATGGTGCCAGGCCTTTGATGGTTCTGAATGACTGAACCGCGTCAGACTTTTGTTACTGTTCTGGACTGTACTTATTGATTTCATTATTATTGTTTTAATCTTTTGTAAAACACCTTGGTATTTTGAAAGGCACTTATGCGAAATAAAATTTATTATTATTTTTATTCGTTGCCCAGTCAAATAAAACTATCAGGTTGGTCTGACAAGACCTCCCCGCTACAGACCCATGCTGTTTATTATCTTGTAGACCACTACTCTCTGGGTAGTCCTCAAGGTCCTTTTTGATCAGTGACTCCATCAGTTTGCCTACTACAAAGGTAAGGCTTATAGGTCTGTAATTCCTGGGTTGCTCATTGCCCTACCTCCCCCCCTCCGGTGTAGTGGGACTAAGCCCCCTACCTTCCAGTCTTTGGGTACTACCCCTGTCTGAACCGAGCTACTAAAGAGCACTGCTAGGGGTTCAGCCAGTTCTGCAGCCGATTCCTTGGGCACCCATGGGTGCATCGCATCTGGATGTGGGTGACATCTACATTCAGGACTTCAAGATCTTTCTGGACCCTTTTTCTGGTAAATGCTGGCTGCATTTCAGGAATGTCCCCGATAGCTGCCCTGATGCCACTTTCAGGTAGGGGCCTGCTGTTTTCCCTTGTGAAGACAGAGAAGAAGTAATTGTTAAAGAAGGCTGCTTCTTGTTCATCTTCCTCTAGTACTATTCCTCCCCCCCCCCCGTAGTCAAATAATACCCCCTTATTCCTTTTTTCCTTAATATATCTCAAGAATTGTTTTTCTGCATCCTGGACCCCTCCTGCAATACGCAGCTCCACATCTGTCTTGTCCCCTGACTGTCCTCAGTGCTTCTCTAGTTTTATTTGGGACCCCCAGCAAAAGCCCTTTTCTTGGTCCTCACTGCTTCCCTAACCCTTTCTGGGAACCATATTGGTCTCTTGCACCAGTTTCACTTTCTAACAATTCCCAAGACATAAGAAGACGCAACGCCTTTCCCTCTGAAGAGCCACTGCCACAACCGCTAAGCATTGGTAAATACCTGTAGCGCCAAGGAAAAGTCAAAGGGCAAGACTCAGAACTGATAATAGCTGCCCTCCAGCATGAAGTGGAGGTACTGCCTGTGGCACTTACCAATTCTGATATGAAGGTATGCATCCTTCATATCCAGGGCACAGAGCCAATCCTCTTTTTGCAACAGAGAGAGGAGAACCTGAAGAGACACTATTCAAAACTTTGTATTCGAGGAACAGTTTTATGCTATTGTGCTTGGAGGCAGAATTAGGCCATGCAACCCATTCTAACTGCCCCCCCCCCCCCACGCACACACTTCTCAGTGGCACACATCATTATTATGCAAACCCATATATAAACATCCAGGTTTGTTTTGAATTCATTTTTTTGTCTTGGAATTTACTAGTGCTTCTGGTGGGGTGTTCCAAATGTTAACTATTCTCTGTGTGAAATAAGCTTTTCTTTTCCCGGTTCGGAAGTTTGTACCTTTGATCGTTTTTTTGGTGCCCGCTTAGATTATAACTCAATGTGCTTATTTTGAGACCCATTAGATTTAGCAATTTATTGACAGCCACTATGTCATACCTTTGCATTAAGTCTCTTCCGGTTCTTCTCCTCTATAGACTCTGCATGTTTAACTGCGCGTAATCTGTTTTCGTAGGAGATATTTTTAGTCCATCTATTGTTTTGGTAAATCTCTGATGGATTTTCTCTATTTTCTCAATGTCCTTGTGTAAATGTGGAGACCAGAACTGGGAACCATAATCCATATATTGTCATATGTAGCTTCTATATGCCACCCCATACTTTACGGTTTCTGGTACCTATGACCTTTTTTGTACAGTATTATAGATCAAATAATTAGTCTTACTGCCGATGGAATTGTAGTGTGTTCTCATGTTTAGACGGTTATCAATAACCATGCCCAGATCCTTTTCCTCATTTCTGCTATTTAATTTGCTGTTTCCAAGGAAGCAGTCCATTTTAAGGTTACTGTGTCCCATATGAATACCTATGCATTTGGATACTCTGAATTTCATGCACTTTGAGTTTGCCCACGTCCGTAGTTTATTCAGGTTGTTTTGTAACAGGATTATGCAGTTTGGTATCATCTGTGTATTTTGATGAATCAGGTATCAATTTCATGAGTTGAATCTGATGCACATAGCTGAAATAAAACTGGCCTCAGAACAGATCCCTGTGGTACACCGCTGTGACTGCTAATCTACTGGATGTGCACCCATTTATCACTACTCTTTGTGTTCTACGTGTTAGCCATGATCTCTTAATCAGTAATGTGTCTATCTCCATATTTACTTGTGTGTTAATCATGGCTGTGTGTGGAACAATGTCAAAGGCTTTGCTGAAGTCCAGCAGAACAATGTCTGCTGGTTTACCCTCATCAAGTGATCTGCTAACTTGTTCACAGAAGCGTAACAGGTTCGTCAAGCATGACTGACCCTTTCTGAAGCCATGTGGTGTATCATCCCAAATACCAAGCTCTGCCAGCTGCCCTTCGACTGTTTCTTTTATTAACGACTCCATTACTTTACTACATAACGAAGTTAGGCTGATGGGGCGATAATTTCCAACCCCTGGACCCTACTACCCTTTTTAAGAATGGGAGTGATGTTTGTGCATCTCCAGTCATTCAGCATCTCCCCTGATATCAAGGGTTTGTTAACGACAATAGTAAGTGGCTTTTATGATGTTATCTATGATCATTCTGAGCAGTTTTGATGGGATTTCATCTTGGCTCATGGCTCTCTGTGTCTAATATTTTAATTTTGTTTATTAGTTCGGTCTCTGTTATTTCGCTAGCTCTTTCGTTTGAATTACATTGTCACTGTTAATGAATGAGCTAGGTATGGTTACATAAACAAATACAAATTATACAGTGGCTTCAAAAATAAAGAATTTTGATTGGCTGGCTGGAACCTTCTAACCGCTGTAAATCCTAGCATTACTCCACGGAAAGAGGAGCCAGCCACCAGTCAGCTGCATCAGTAATGCCCCATCAAATCACTCCGAGCATCAGAACCTCAATACTGCCTCGTTAAACTACTGCTGAGCCCCGTTGCGAAAGTGGGAATTTCAAAATGGGCTAACACTGTAAAATAACAGAGCACCAGAACAACTATAAATATCAGCAACCTTTTGCTTTTTTTGTGAAATAAAAGTTCAATACTTCTGAATGCTGCCAGGTTCCCAAAACGATCACACCTGCTCAAATTGCCTGCTCCTCCTACCTTCTTTGTACTGTAAGTCGAAACTTGATTCCCTTCAAAAAGTACAGTTACGTAAGAACTTACTGTAACAGTAGATCTTCGAGAACAGCTCTTGCAGCAGGTTACACCATTAGGACTGAAGCCGGCAGGCGCCAGGACCCCATGGAAATTTTCTAGCTAGCAGTATTCAGCAGGGACAGTCTCCGACGTCGGTCCCGCCCCCGACGTCAGGCATAGTACATAGGGAGGCGGTCCACCAGAATCCCCAGTTCTCCCGCAGGAGACTCCCTGGCCACTGGGTGACATCAGAAGAGGAAACTGAGGATCCGCCATCAAATGGCAATTAGATTAGTATTGAGAACACCTGATCCTAGGAGAAGGATATTGGAACCAAAAAAATCTACCTCCAGCGGGGATGGTGGGAGGGAAAGTACCTGCTGCAAGAGCTGTTCTCGAAGATCTACTGTTATAGTAAGTTCTTACGTAACTGTACTATCTTACTTTGAGAAACAGCTCTTGCAGCAGGTTACACCATTAGGACTGATTCCCAAACAACAGTGGAAATCCCACACCATCGGGAGGAGGGAAGGGTAGAAATCCTTTAGAGAAACCTAAGCCTAGGACAGAAGTCCTTGAAGTACTGCTAGACCAAAACCTGCTCTTTGCCTCGATGCAACATCCAGGCTATAATGCCTGATAAAGGTGTGCACAGTACTTTAAGTCACTGCTGCACAAATGGCTGAGGTGGACACGTTCTTTAACGCCGCGCAAAGGAGGGAGCCACCTCCCTTGTGGAATGACCCTTAACTGCGCCTGGTAAGGGTTTGTTGCGCTTCTGGTAACAGAACGTGATACAATGTATAAGCCACCTGGACAGTGACTGTTTGGAAACAGGAGCTCCCAGCATTCTGTGGGCAAAGGATACAAAAAGCTGATCAGATTTTCGGTGGTGTTTGGTCCTGTTCAGGTAATATCGCAGACACCTATGCACATCTAAAGTGTGCAACTGGGCCTCTCCTCGATTTGAATATTTAGGTAAGTACACTGGTAGACCGATATCCTGATTAAGAGCGAGAGCTGAGACCACCTTAGGCAAAAACTTCGGATTGGTCCGTAAGGATACCCTGTCCTGGTGGAAAACCAAATAAGGTTCTTTGCACATCAGTGCATGAAGCTCCAAAATTCTTCTGCCCGGAGTAACGGCAACTAAAAACAACGTCTTCCATGTAAGGAGACGTAGCTCACAATCCGCGGCTGGTTCAAAAGGTGGCAGCGTAAGCTGCTCCGGGACAAAGGGTAAATCCCATGGAGGAATAGGATCCTTAATCAGAGTTCTAAGGTGGAGGGCACCTCTCAGGAAGGTGCATGTCGTGTCCAACTGAGTTATGGGACGTTGGCCTATAGGAGTGTGATAGGCTGAGATGGCACAAAGGTGTACTTTGATCAAGGAGTAGGCCAAGCCTGTCTGAAAAAGAGACAGGAGGTAGTCCAAGACCGACTTTTCTGGACAGTCTAGAGGCAACCCCTCCCCCCGCACTTGAGCCCACAGGCAAAAACGGCGCCATTTCATGGCATAAGTAGCATGAGTGGCTGGTTTTCTCGCAGCCATTAGAACATCAGCTACCTCATGCGAGACCCCGTGTCGCAAAATGGCTATGTCTCTAGGAGCCAAGCATGCAGACTCAGCGAATGAAGGTCCGGATGGACCAAGGAGCCCGCCTCCTGAGACAACAAGTGACAGCTGATTGGCAGAGGCACCAGAGGTTCCCGGGATAGCTGATGCAATAGAGGAAACCAGATCTGCCTGGGCCAGAACAGCGCGATAAGCATCAGCATCACTTGCTCTCTGCGAAGTTTCAGAAGGACCCTCTGGATCAACGGAAAGGGGGGGAAGGCATAGAGGAATCTGCCTGCCCAGGAGAGGGACAACGCGACTTGCCAGAAAACACCAGGCCCTGGATCTAGCGAGCGAAAACTGGGCAGTTTTGCATTGGATGGGGACGGGAAAAGATCTAATTCTAGTGTACCCCATCTGTGAAACAGATCCTTTACTACTTCCTGGAGTAGTTCCCATTCGTGGACTCTAGCCTGAGAGCAACCCAGGCCATCTGTGATGACATTGTCCACTCCTGGTACATGAACAGCAATGAAGTTTGCACCATGTTACAAAACCCAATCCCACACCCTCATGGCCTCCCCGAAAAGCGGGTAGGAATGGGTGCCTCCTTGTTTGTTGAGGTAATATATCACTGCGGAGTTGTCTGTAACAGAAGAGTACCTGGTGGAATCTCCAACTGGAAAGCCTGCAGGGTGTAAAGAACTGCTCCAATTTCCAGGATATTTATGTGGAGATGAGACTCTTGGGCTGTCCACAGGCCCTGAGACCGGACACCATCTAGGTGTGCTCCCCATCCGAGCCCTGAGGCGTCTGTGGAGAGAGTCACAATCGGAGACGACGCAGTAAAGGGGAACCCCACTGAAAGGTTCTTCGGATTCAGCCACCATTGCCAATCCCGGATTACGGTCTTCGTGATCCAGATTGGGAGCTGCAGATGGTCTTGCTTTTGATCCCACTGGACCCATAACATCCACTGGGTCACCCGCATATGGAGACGGGCTAGCGGGACCGTTGCAATGGCCGCAGCCATGTGTCCGAGCAGGCAAAGGACCAGTCTGGCTGGGACGGTCTTCCTTGCTGATATGTCCCTGATGAGGGGTCTGATGTGTTCCGCTCGGTCCTGGGGTAGAAAAGCTTTTCCCTGGATGGTGTCCAGAACTGCGCCTATGAACTGCAGAATCTGAGACGGAACCAGGCATGACTTCTCTTGATTGATAATGATGCCCAGTGTCTCGAACAGAGACTGAGTACAATGAATGGCGGACATCAGGGCCTCCCGAGAGGGTGCCATGAGAAGCCAGTCATCCAGGTAGGGGAACACGTAGTGGCCTTGTCTCCTCAGAGTCGCCGCTACTACCACCATGCACTTTGTGAATACTCGAGGTGCCGATGACAGTCCGAAGGGGGAGGGCTCGGACCTGATAATGGTGACCCTGGAACTCGAAGCGCAAAAACTTCCTGTGCACTTGAGCTTTGGGTATATGCAGATAAGCATCCTGCATGTCCAAGAACGCTAGAAAAGTGCCCTGCTTGAGCATGGGACTCAGACCTGGGAGGGTCACCATGCGGAAGGTGTTTGTACCGGACCGACATGTTGAGGTCGCTGAGGTCCAGTATTGGACGGGGGTCCCCTGTTTTCTTGGGAACCAGAAATAAGTTAGAATAGTAACCTGCACCCTTTTGGTTCCGTGGTACGTGCTCTATAGCTTCTTTTCCCAGAAGCGCAAGCACTTCCTGCTGTATGAGCAGGGTGTGCTGACCCGAGTAATGGGAAAGCAGGAGAGGTCTTGATGGTGGATGGTCAAGAAATTCTAAGAAGTGGCCTTTCTTGACCAACTGGATAACCCACCAATCGGCGGTGATCGACTGCCACCCTAAAAAGTGGCGAGCGATGCGACCCCCGACCTTCTGTACTTGCTGATCCAGAGGAGGGGCAGGGGCTGGGAAGAAGTCATGCAGTGGCAGCACTGGTCCCTGCGGGCTGGGCCCGGTTATGTGTAGCGCTGGCCTCTGCCTGGGGACGACTTAGCCTGGGCACGACTTAGCCTGGGCTTTACATTGAAAAGTGCCCCTTTGTTGCTGGCTGGAACGGGGCTGTTGCCTTTATTGCTGGCTGCGAAAATGGCTTTGGTTCCTACGAAAGGAACCAGGCCTCGATCTGTACATGGCCTGTACAGACCTGACTGCCTTCTCAGCATCCTGGAGTTTGGTGATAACCTTCTCCAAGGGTTCACCAAAAAGTACTTCGCCATTATAAGGGACGTCAAGAATGTTCTTTTGTATGTCCGGGGTTAAACCGGAGACATGGAGCCAAGAGTGTCTCCGGAGACAGATGCCTGAGGCTGCAGCTCTGGCGAACGAGTCTGAGAATTGTATGCGGCTCGTAGCACTTGGGTACCCACATCAGACCCGGTGAGGAGAAGGTTTAGGAGCTCCACCTTTTGATCGCCATCCAGTAACTTATCGACCAGGTCCTGGCCCTGTTCCCACAGGGCATTCTAAAACTGTACCATGTGAGATAGGTAGTTCAGGGACCTGATGGAGCATGTAGAAGCCGCATACATGTGTCTCCCCAGGGCATCCAGCTGTTTGGATTCCTGGTCCGGTGGCTGTGTGCTCATGTGCTGCGGTCTTTGGGACCGGTCACGTGAGGCCGTAATGACCAGGGAGTCAGCCAGAGGTTGTTGAGCCAAGTACTGGTCCTCTTTCGGGGCTTTGTACAGGCGGTCAGCTTTCTTCGGCACAGTGGGAGTGGAGTGTGGACACTTCCACGCAGCCTTGGTGACATCCACGAATGTGTCCACCAAGGCTGGCACTAACACAGGCTTTGGATCTTTCTGCCCAAGATAACGGGCAAGGTGCTGTCTTTCAGGGTCGAGGTCTTTAGTGTCCCGTCCCATCCCATGTTGTCTTGGATGTGCCTCATGATCTCAGAGAAAGAGGGATCATCTGGAGGAGACCTGGGTAGGTCATGTGGGTCAGGCGATGGGATGCTGAGTGGAGAAGGAGATCTGGAGTATTCCAAGGTATCTGATCTGAGGTCCTCCCTGAAGGAGTATACCGATGACGTCTGGGTCGCTTGGGGCTGGGAGACCCTGATGGGGATCTTGAGGGATGCTTTCTCCGATCCTTAGATCTACCCCTGGGAGGTGGAGTCTGCTCCTTAGGGGTTGGTGGTCGTCCTGCTGGCCCCTGTGGTGGAGGAGGGGGCATAGGAGGTGAAGGAGTAGGAGGAGGAGGAGGTTTTACTGGGACTATGTCTCTTCGGATGGTGTCCCACCAGAAAGTAAAGAGATCCTTTACCTCTTGTAAATTCATGCCCGATGATGGGCCTGGCGCCGGTGGTTTGTCGCTGGGGTCGGGTCCACGGGTGTCTGCGGGGTGGGCGAAGGCTCCCTTGGAAGCCCGGCATCCTCTGTGTTGCCCGCCTGGTCTTCAGGCAATGTCGTATTCTCCTCCATGGAATCCCTGCGACCGGTGTCCACTGGTGACTGGGGGGTGGTCTTCGGCTCCGGCGAATGTGAAGCCAATGTCAGCCGCTTAGCGCTGGCGACTTCAGGTCCGGCAATGCCCGGCGGCATCCTGGTGTAGCCGATGTCCTCAGCTCCGGCGAATGCCTAGCCGACTTCAGGTGCTTGGCCGACGTCGGGTCTGTCGTCCGCTTTAAGGACGTTAGATCCTTCGTCTTCCTGGGTGGTGGATCCGGGCCTCTGGGGGGCTGGGAGACCAACCTGGAGTCGGGGTCCCAACATCGGGTGGATGAGAAAGACTTGTGGCATTCGGAGGACTTGGAAGAGGCCCGAGAGGGAGTGGAGGAAGCCGAGGGCCTAGAAGACTTGATGGGCTGAAGAGTCAAAGAACAGTCTGAAGCCCGGACTTTGACCGGGGGGGGGCTGAGACCTAGCCCTGGAGGGAGAGCGGTTCGATCAGGTGGAGCCTGAGCTCCGCGAGTCCAAGGCCCAGTTTGGGGATCTGGACCTTGCTTTCTCCTGGTGCTTGTCCTGGTGTTTATGGGCCTTGGAAGAAGAATCGGCCCTACAGGAAGGTTCTTTGTCCATCCTGCTAAGTTTTTCCTCTAACAGGTAAGCCTGAAGTGCCTTCTGACGGCAGATCCTGGTGCGGCTGTTGAACTCTTGGCAAAAGGTGCAGGCCTTGGTGTCATGATCCAGCCCTAAGCACCGCACGCAGGAAAATGAGGATCCTTGAAAGGGATCTGTTTTCCCATGAGCACATTTTGAAGAGTGACCCTCAGATGAAGGAGTTGGAGGACATTAGTTATGTAGAAACTCTTGAAGTTCTAAGTCATCGTCGCTAGGTAGAGACCGACAAGGCTGATGCTGGTGAGTCGGCCAGGGAAAAGAACTGTAGATTCTGGGGACCGCCTCCTTATGTACTATGCCTGACGTCGGGGGCGGGACCGACGTCAGAGGCCGTCCCCGCTGAATACTGCTAGCTAGAAAATTTCCGTGGGGTCCTGGCACCTGCCGTCTTCAGTCCTAATGGTGTAACCTGCTGCAAGAGCCGTTTCTCGAAGTAAGATCAGCCATCTCAACTGCTTCTTTCTCATATTGGCCACCAAGATTCACCCTGGAACCACAAGCAGTAGAACGCCAGAGAGGTCGCATCATGCTAATTTGCACCCTAACTTACATACCCACTAACACTGTCCGTCTCTCTCTCTCAGTACTCAAATGCAGCCAAGTGATGTACCCCCCGTCTAAGTAAGCGGACTGGAAGGGCTGTGAGGGTGAGCGAGATCCCCACAGACAGTAGGAACGAGTGTCACAGATGCGACTAGGATTACAGTGAAACACTGCGGCAGCGTTCGTGGAGCCAAGTCAGCGGTAGCAACAGTAGCGTACCGGGGTTTTATGCAGAGTGTAACTGGCGCCAGTCAGGTGTCCTTGCCAGCAGAGGCGAGCCTTCCTGTTGACTTTGTGTAGAGTTTGCTTCAGGGAGGCATATGGCGTCTCCCTCGTCCCACACCGTCCCACTCTCAGTGTTACAGCTGCTCAAGTCTCTTGCCATTTATTATGCTGCAGAATAAAAAAAAATGTTGTAGCTAGCAGATGTCCACTCAAGGTAGGAGTGTGTATCTGGTGGTGGTGGGGGAATCTCATCATGTTTTATTTAGCAACATGGAACTATATTTTCTGGCGTAATAAATTGAGAAAAAATGACAAAAAAACAAACGAAACAAACAAAAAAAACTTTTCTTTTTAATGTACAGGAGAATATTGTATAATTGCAAAATCCCACTCCAGGGTGTGGGTGATGCTAGGATTTACCCATGCCTGGTGTGTTTTGCTCACAAGGCCGCACACACCAGTCGTGGGTAAATCCTAGCATCACCCACACCCTGTCATGGTATATTGCTTAAGTATTTATTAAAGATTTCTACTAATTGTGAGGTTTTGTTTACCTTATTATCAGTTGTTGGTGGTCCAATTTCTGTGTCACTCTTTTCACAGGTGTTTATATAGTGGAATAATTCCTTTATAGTGTATAGCAGAGCATTGTTCTGTATATAATTCCATTCCTTTCAAAATGTTGTACCGCAGCTCAAAGCTCACTGGATGTGGTTGTACTCTTCTGTGCTACAACAGCATTATGAATTCTCTAGAGACTGCACGAGTCAGTTTTGTTCTGAAAGCAAAACAGTAGTTGACGGCAAATAAGGACCGATTGGCCTACCTACTCTGCCCATATTCCCCTGACTGCTTCAGCAGCCACTGATCCTACTTGGTCATTGGCTTTTGCCTCTCTTCCCCCCATCTAGGGTTCCCCTTATATCTATCCCATTCATGTCTGAATCTCCCTACTGTGTTAGCACCCACCACTTCCTGGGATAGGCTATTCTAAGCATCTACCACCCTCTCTGTGAAGAAAAACTTCCTCACATCTCCCCTTATTCTTTCCCCCCAATCTCATATCGTGTCCCCTCGTCCTTGTACTATTCTTGTACCGAAAGATGTCACACACCTACACTTTGTTTAAGCCTTTAAGATACTTGAGGGTCTCTATCATATCCCCTGTTCCCTCCTCTCTTCAAGTATATGCATACTGAGGTCTTTTAATTTGTCCTCATATGTTTTCTGATGCAAGCCCTGCCCCATCTTGGTCGCCTTTCTCTGAACCGCCTCCACCCTGTCTATGTCTTTGCGAAGATGCGGCCTCCAGAACTGAACACTGTATTCTAGATGAAGCCTCACCAGCGGTTTGTACAATGGCATCACCACCTCCCTTCTTCTGCTAGTGATACCCCTTCCTATGCACCCCAACGGCCCTCCCCACAGCCTTGTTACACAGTTTGGCCACTTTTAGGTCATCCGAGATGATTATCCCTAAATCCCTCTCTTCCCTGGTGACTGTCAGCAAATCCCTCCCCAAATCCTGTAGCTCTCTGCTGGATTTCTTTGTCCCAGGTACACGATTTTGCACTTTTTTGTATTAAATTGTAATCGCTACACTTTTGACCATTTTTCCAGCTTACCCACATCCCTCCTCATTCTTTGGCCCCCCAGAGTGTCTACACTGTTGCAGATCTTAGTATCATCCAGAAATAGGCAAACCTTCCCCTTCAGCCCTTCAGCAATGCCACTGACGAAGACATTAAAAAGGACTGGCCCCAGTACTGATCCCTAAGGCAGCCCACTAGTCACCCTCCATTCCTCGTATTTGATCCAGTTTACTACCACACTCTGCTTCCTGTCCCTCAACCAGTTTCTAACCCAGTTTTCCACACTGTAGCCCACCCTCAGGCTACCCAGCTTGTTCACCAATCTTCTGAGGGGGTATGATGTTGAAGGCCTTGCTGAAATTGAGGTAGGTGATATCCACCACTCCTCCCCGATTCACCTCCTTCGTCACTTGGTCAAAAAAGTCAACCAGGACGCAATGGCGGGAATGGTAGCCTAGCTCCCCTCTTCAGTATCTCCAGCGCTGAATCTATTCAAAACCAGGCACGAGAAAAACTATCTAAAGAAGAAAAACACTTTAGTAGTCTGGTATTGGGTTCTGGAGATGGGGCGTACTATGAAAAAAGGTCTGCTGGGTCTTGGAGCTACAACTCCTGTGGGGAAAGCAAAATCTGTGTCGGGCCTCAGCCCGGCGTCGCTGCAGTCTCCCTCGCCTCGGGTCAGGGAGACCCACTCCAGGTCTGGACTGGCACCAGGCTGGAAACCAAGAAAATCCCTTATACTACTACAAAGAATTGATGGTAAAGTCTCTGACATTCAGCAAGACTTTACAAAGCTGGAAATGAGGACCACAGGTGTGGAGCAACATGTGGAGAATTTACAAAATGAACATATGGCCTTGACCGTTCAATTGCTTTCCTTTATCGCAGGGAAAAAGCCCTTTCTCTCAAGGCGGAAGACGCTGAAGCCCGCTTGAGGAGAAACAATATAAGAGTAGTGGGCATCCCGGAGGGAGTCGAGCAAGAGGATATGGCGGGATACATGGAGAACTGGCTCCACACTGAATTGCAGCTCGAGGAGGGGTTCTCTCTGGACATAGAGGGAGAGCCCACAGGTTGATAGCTCCGAAGCCCAAACAGGGTGCTCCACCGAGGGCCATCTTAATAAAATTTCTGAAGTACCCAGTTAAAGAAAGAATTCTTCATCTTGCATGGGCAAAAAAAGATCTTAATTTTGATGGTACCCGGGTGTTTGTAGATCAAGATTTCCCCCCTTCTATGGTTGCCAAGAGGAAAAAGGTCCTGTATGTGGTCAAACAATTAAGAATCATGGGCACCAGGGCTCAACTGCGGTACCTGGCGAGGCTGTGGGTGGAAACCAAAAAGGGCCCTAAGATAAATGATTCACTTTGGGAGGCAAATTAATACCTGACCTTGGAAGGAATCACCCTACCAGATTTGAAGGAAGAGGTAGCTGAGCGTGAGGTGGAACGTCTGCTATGGTCACTTGCTCCCAGTTCTGCAATACCGACAAATCCTGATTTTCCTCCTGACGCCATTTTTCCCCTGCATGCGGATTTGTCCAAATGGATCTCTGGGGCTAACCCGACCTGAGCCCACAAGATAAGGCGGGCCTACCCTGCCTTGACACAAGTCTACAAAGTGGCTAATGGTGAAGGACTCAAAGGTCTTTATTTCTTTTTTCCCTTCATATTACCTTGATCAGTTCAGTCTGGCCTGGGTTCGAACTTACTGGAGATCCCCATGCATTCGGATCGGCAGACCCCTGGATATATCTGTTAGTTGACCCTAGGAACTGTTGCTTTGGATCTCTTTGTTCCCGGGTGGTACTTCCTTTTTGTGTCGGACTGAGGTTGTGTCTCTCTCTCTTAGGTCTCCCCCACATGTCGATATTCATGAAGTTATGGCGTAGCACTGCCATAAGGAATGTGGGGGCCTCATGAGATTAGCTGCATTACTGCCTCCTGGACTACCTTTGGAGGGCGACCCCAATGGACATGTTTACTGCTGGTAGGATACCCAAGTGCTGCAAGTTTAATTTGTACTGGCTCTGGAAATGTCCCTCACAGACTTTTTTCCCTTTTTTTTTTCTCTTGTGAAGAAACAACAAAGGACTGTTGACTTATACCTATCATAGCTCCAGCCTGGGCGGTTGTTTATGCTGTTCCGAGGGGCACCCTGATAGTGGAAAGAGATCTCCAAACAGGACATTTAGTGCTGCACTGGTACAAATTCTGCAGTAGCTGGGGGACTCTCTTGAATTGTTTTATGGACCCTTCCTTCTCCATCCTGTGCCAGGGTTGGTCCGGGGGTTGAGCCTCAGAGACCTGATGGGCTGTGGGTTTGTCTGAAGATTAGTACCCCGTGGTTTGAGGCCCCTCAGCATAGCTCATTGGGCTAATGTCTATGAGGCTGAGCATGGGTTTGGGTTAAAAATCAAGGAGGGATGTCCTCCCTGGTTCAAAGACCCAATATCATGAGTCCAGTATGGAATGTTTTTGTTTTAATTTTAAACATGCCTGAAGTACATTTCACAATTGGGGGTTCTGGTGTGCTGGAGGCAAGGGCAGCTATCCCATCCCTTTCCTGGAAGATTCCCATTCTGAATGCAAAGGGCACAGGCCCAGGGGTTTTATACTGCGTGCGATTCCCCTGACCTTTTCACCCTCCTAGTTGGGGTGTTGTTCCCTTTAGGGACACAGTTCCCTAATCACCCCGAGAGGGAGACATTCTCTCATAAAAGGGGTGACCTGGTAGGGCCTTTCGATCCTGCCTTTTATCTATTTATGACCAATGCCCTCCACTGTTGGAGAGGGCAGTTTAAGATTATCTTGTTGGTTATGAAGTTATATTGTTCTGGTTATTCTTTCTTCTGGCTTTCCTTGTCTTTTTCTCTTTTTTCTCTTTCCTTTTTGAGAGAGGCTCTATTTACAATCTTGTTTTATGGGTATGTTTATATGCATGTACATGTTCAAATAGGATTTAACCTATTATCGATATTATCATGGCCAATCTAACACTGTGTTCTCTGAATGTAAAAGGGATCAAAAATGTTGGCAGAATTACAGAGGGAAAAATGTGATATTGCTTGCCTGCAAGAAACCAAACTGTTGGCCCAGGAACATCAAAAACTGCGCAGATCCTGGGTGGGCACGATTTGTTCAGAAGAGCACCCTATGTCAAAAAAAGGCAGGGGTGGCCCTTTTTGTTCTGTAGGGGTCTGTCATTCCAGATTCAAAAGGTGACCAAGGCAGGAACGGGCCACCTCTTGGTAGTGTCGGGAAATTATGGGGATAGACCCTTACATTTGGTGGCGGTTTACGCACCCACTACCCCCTCAGGGGACTTTTTTAGAAATTTATTCAATGATTTGGCCAGATTACCCCCTGGCCAAATTATTTGCATGGGGGATTGGAACTGAGTAGAGGATGTAAGCATGGACAGAAGCCCTGGAAGAGCCCGAGTTCTAAAGCTTGTTCCCGATTATTAAAGTCACTTTGTTTGGAGGCGGGGATGGCTGACCCTTGGAGAAACCTCAATCCCACGGTCCAGAATTATACTTTTTTTCCAACGGTCTTGAAGTCGTACTCGAGACTGGACCGTTTTTATATGCAGGGGGGGTTGCTCCACACTTTTCATGGGGTCAGAATTCTCCCCACAACAATTTCTGACCATGCAATGATTAGGGCTGAACTACGCTAGGTAGACACTTGGAGAAATGGATGTTGTAGATTTGACCCGGGGCTAGTCAATGATGAACAATATATTGCCTCCACCAAACAGGTTATTCAGCATTACCCTGAGGAAAATAGGGAACAGGACTCCCAGCCTAAGTTTCTGTGGGATACACTGAAAGCAGTTATTGGTGGGCACACCATAGCTTTCGCCTCCCACGAAAACAAGTAGCACAGGGCTAAGACACAGGAAGCCTTAAATAAAATCCAAGATCTGGAAGTGGAGCATAAGCGCACCAGAGCAGAAAGTACCCTTAAAAAACTAAGAGAAGCTCGATCGTATTATGATTCCCTCTTACAGCGGTGTGTTGAGAACACGCTGAGGTATACAGGGCAGAAGTATTATGAGAGGGGGGAAGAGGGCGGTTAAATTACTGGCACTGAGACTCCGGAAACGGGAGGCTGAGAGATACATATCTCATATCTGCCCCGTTTCTCCGGACTCCCCGGATAAGACCCAACCCATAGATAAAGCAGTTGAGTTTCAAAAATGTTATCAACAGCTTTATATAGAGGAGAGAGACCCGGACCATGCCGAAAAGGTAAAGGAGTTTTTTTTACCAAAATTAATCTCCCCACGTTGTCTCATGTGCAGAGGGAGGGACTGGAGGCACCCTTTTCCTCGAGGGAGGCACTGCAGGTGATTAAGTCTTTGAAATCGGGCAGGGACCCAGGTCCAGATGGCTTCACACCAGAATTCTACAAATGTTTTGCTAAAGAGCTGTCCCCTCTCCTCACCAGGGTTTGTAACATGGCACAGGAACCTGGGGCTCTGCCTGATACATGGAATGAGGCCCTCATTTCAGTGCTCCCCAAACCGAGGAAGAATCCTACCCAGTGCCCGAGTTATAGACCAATATCACTATTAAACCAGGATGCAAAAATCTTCTCTAAAGCTGTGGGGGTGAGACTTCAGGCAATCATTTCTGATCTGGTACACCCTGATCAGACGGCCTTCATCCCTGGTCGACACATACAGGACAACATTCGCCTTTTGATGAATGTTCTCTCCATGGCTGATCCTCACCCGGATGGGCAATTCAAGGCGGTGTTGTCCCTTGATGCCGAAAAGGCTTTTGATTGTCTGGACTGGCAATACTTAGACCTCGCCCTGGGGAGTTTCGGTTTCGGAGATAAATTCAGGACCTGGATTCATAATTTATATAATTATCCTTGCGCCAGGGTCCAGGTGAATGGAGTCTTTTCCCCTTCCTTTAAGATACAGAGGGGGACTAGACAGGGTTGCCTCTCCCCCCCTTCTGTTTGCCCTGAGCCTGGAGCCGTTGGCAGCCTATATCAGGCAGACAGACATTTTCCGGGGAGTCCATCTTCAGGGGACTAAAGTCAAAATTTCAATGTATGCAGATGACATGCTTCTGTATATCTCAAATCCTGTCTGTTGTCCCTAGGGTTTTTGAGCTTTTGAGTACTTTTGGGGAATGATCTGGTTATAAGGTTAACCTGGGAAAATCGGAAATCAAAGGGGGGGGGGCACCCCTTCCTGACTTAGGTCAATTAAAATGGAGTAGGGCGGGTTTCAAATACTTGGGGATTTGGATCCCCAAGAATCTTCAAGATATTTACAAATTAAACCACTTAAGGTTACTGCAAGAAGTTCGAACAGACTGTAACAGATGGAAAGAGTTACCGCTCTCTCTTTCAGGCAGAATAGAATGCATAAGGATGAACATCCTACCTAGATTCTTATTTGTGTTTTCTGCCCTTCCATTTAATCCTCCCAGGACTTTTTGGAGGGAGGTGCAATCTACTCTCTCCAAATATATCTGGCTGGGTAAGAAACCAAGGGTCAGATGGAAGGTGCTGATGGCCCCTAAAGATGGGGGTGGTTTGGGTCTGCCTAATTTGCAAAAAACTATCGGGCGGCTCAATTGCAAGCCTTGATATCCTGGACACAAGATACCTCTCCACAATGGGTGGAAGTAGAAGTATTCTCCTCCCCTATCTCTAATTTATTGGACTTGTTGTCTTTGGACCCCCCCAGACTAAAATTTCTGGAATCTGGCAACCCCCTAACCAAGGTTATTAAGTTAGTCTGGCAAGAGGCATGTTCAAAATTAAATCTCCCACTCGTGATAGGCCCTTCCACTACAATTATTAGTTGCAGGGATTTTATCCCTCGTAAGTGGGACTTAGCGTTTCATCGCTGGTCAAGATGTGGTTTGCAAAAGGTGGGTCAATTTTTTATTGGCAATTCCTTGAAATCCTTCCATCAGTTACAAATGGAATTTAATCTCCCTCAAACAGATTTTTTTCATTTTCTTCAATTTAGACATTATCTTAATACAACTGGAGCTAACCGTACTGTGGTTGCTCCTGGGAATTCCCTCCAAGTATGCATCCTGACCTTATCCTCTGCCCTAGGACCCCGGCATTCAATTTCTAAATTGATATAATATATGACTGCAGCTGAGAAAGATCAGATGGTCAGAATCAAAGAGGCCTGGCAAACCGAGCTGGGAGTCACACTGTCTCCTGAGGAATAGTCCAGTATTTGGAAAGGCATCCACCTGTCCACGGCATCCTTGATATGGAGAGAGTTTCGTTGGAGGGGGTGGTCAGGTATTTCAGATCTCCTGTACTCACTAAACATTATGGGCGAAATAACTCCGATCTCTGCTGGAGAAATTGCCAATCCACTGGTACTTACTCTCACATTTTTTGGCAATGTGGATTGGTAGTGGGCTTTTGGGAGGACATACACAGGGTGGTGGTGGGGATCTTTGATACTCCTTTCCCAAAACTTGCACAATATTGGCTTTTTGGCTTGCCCCCTCAATCTTTGAAATCCAGGTCACAAGAGATACTTGTTTTATATCTTTGTGGCGGCAGCTCTTAAAGCAATCACTCGATGCTGGCTTACCCCCAACAGCCCTTCTATACAGTCCTGGTATGGAATATGTACCAGGATTCTGGAGACGGAATACCTGACGGCCAAGCTTAGGCTGTCCGTGGAAAGATTTAAAGGGAGATGGCTACCATTTTTTCATTATATGGCTTCTAAAGAAAATAAACATGTACTAGAAGTGTTAGCCACATATTCATGAGAAGATTATAGGGTATTGGGACAGGCTGGGCCTCTGAACAGTGTGTGTTACTTTGTTTTCTTTGATTTATGGAATATGTTCTCATCCTGCAAGTCTTGAAGACATTATGCCTCTCTCTCTCTCTTTTCTTTTTTTCCTTCTTTTCTTGTCCTATTAAATGTACAGTTTGTGACAGTTGTTCTCTTTTTCTCTATATTGTATATGTGTTGAATACAAGTTTCTGTAATTATGTGTAATGGAAAATTATTTAATACATTTCTATTTAAAAAAAAAAAAGTCAATCAGATTTCACATTATACAATGGCAAGAAAGAATACTGGCCTCTCATTGGTCAGTCTGGTACTGGACCTGTGATGTTATGCCAGTACAACATCATGGGTCTAGTCCCAGCAGGCAGATGACCCCATAATTTCTCTTAAAAATCCCTCAGTGGAGCCTGCTGCAACCCAACCCACAGTTAGTGCCTTTGACCCACATACCGCAACATCCATAGACACTAAAACTCACCGTCTTTGTCCCTGACTTGTTTACCACGACCATCACACACACAGAAACCTCCTCCCCACTCACAGTATTCCCCCAAATAAAACATCTTTTAAAAAAGAAAAAGCCGCAGCCTTAGACAGCATTTCCATTTCCCTGTCAGCTGTAGCCTGAGCTCTTTCACACCACACTCCCGCGCGCTAAACAGACCGCGCTCACATCCTTAAACTGCTGCAGTGTTTACGGCCACCTTGAAAAAAATAAATCAACAAAATCAAACTCACTTTCAAAATGACAAACCGCAGAAAGTACCTGTCATTGTTGCACTTAACACAGGCACGCCAGTAAGCTTCTGTTACAGTGCACAGTCGATCTCCTAGCTTCTTTGGTGACACGCCCCAAAAAAAAACACAAAACTGTAACACATTTTACAACTCCTGGTGTAGGTAGCAGGACTGAAGCAATTACCATCTTTCTTCACTGTACAGATTCGATCTATAATACAAAATTGAAAATTACGTACCTATCGTAATTATGATCTTTCTGTGTATCTTCATCATTCATCACCTTTGGGTATATGGCGGAGGTCATGACCCGCAGGAACTTTTGGATGGGCAGAGTCGCGCACCGTTGGCTCAACCCTCGAGACTTGACACTGTTCGTGGCACTCGGGGTTGGACGTTAGGGTGCTGTCGGCCCGCCGTCCCGCCAGTTCTGGAGTCAGCCGGAGAGATGAGGAAAAGGGATGGGAGGGTGGGACAAGGAAGTCAAGGGACAGATAAAGGAAAAGATATATAACATAAAGGAGAAATAACGACTGAGAAGACAGATTAAGAGAGAAGTCTAAGGGGATTGGGAAGGGGCCCCCAATCTCTGGAAATAGGAAAAAGGGAAAAGGAAGAAATTTAGGATAAGCGTGAGAGGGGGAGGAGAAGGTGACAACCACATCCTGGACCTTGACTTATCTCCAGATTGTATAGGAACTGCAAGGAGTAGCCAAAGGGCTCATTGTCAGAATTCAAGGCAGGAATCACAGGCAAAACACTCCAAAAGCAGAAAACGGCTATTCTGGAAGAAAGACAGGACATAGGAAATTGTCCCCCTCTCAGGGAAACAGTTTTGGTGAAAGAAAATTTAGTGTTTTTTTTTTATAAACGATATGTCCACTGAACAAGGAAAAATTAAAGATGGATGGGAATCAAGGAGGAGGAGAGAATCGAGGGCAACTGCCAACTCCCACCCCACAGGGATGGAGCTAGAGCACTGGAGAAGGAGTGCCCCCTACACTAACCACTCTCCCTCTAGAAACAACATCCCCCATGTGCCCTTGTCTACTCAACTCCTAACAAAAGAAGGAGGGGGCGAGGCTGGGCAGAGAGAGGGAGGAGGACCCAGAGACTGAGGCTCCAGGGGGATGGAGGGCAGGATTGTGATGAATGGTGAAGATACACAGGAAGGTCATAATTAAGGTAGGTAAGTAATTTTCATATCTTATCTGTGTCAATCTTCACCATTCATCACCTTTGGGTGAATGCCGAGCCCCCCGAAGGGTTTTTTTCTTTTAACCCTAAGGGACAGGGTCCCTTAGCTCTCAGTGGGTGACACACTAAGAGGGAAAACCTTCAGGGCCTGGGAAGGCCCGAGAGTGGGGAGAGAGAGAGAGAGAGAGAGAGATGGGGACACCCCGGAGGGGGAAGGAAGTTGCCCCGACAAACGTCGTCTCGCTCTACAGGAGAAGAGAAAGGTTCTCTGGTGAGCGGAGTTAATCACCCTACGCCGGGCCAAGGGTGACAACTGGAAAAGATGCAGCCATGCCGTCCACCTAGTGTAGATCGCTGTCCCTACGACCCTGGTAGCTACCTCGTTGGCATCGTAGTATGCCCTCGCTTGGTGCCTTGCTAGCTCCAGGCCACACGTGCAGAGAGTGCAATGACTTGTCTGGTTTGCTCCATGTCAGGCATTTGAGGCTAGGAGTTGACCGAGCCTGGACCACAGGAACCTGTCATAGGTTGTGTAGTGGGCCTGATGTGCTGAAACAGACAGCGGCAACCGTGCAGAGTAGAAAGTCCTCCTACCCCAGAAGTCCAAATCCGAGGAATCTTGATCTGGGGGCCAGTCACGGTGAAGGGCACGAAGCCCATTGGGAGTGTCCAGCTGCCTCAATCCTGACTGAGGATGAGGCATGGAACCTAGAGACTCGGGGCAATACCGCTGGCAGAGATCCCTGGGGCAGGAACTCCGGAAAAGGTCTCTGCCAGAACGACAGCGATGCCTCCTGAAAGGGAGCAGGCCAGTGGGCACCAAAACAGTGTCCTCACCGAATAATGCTCAAAGAAGCGTATGCTCTGGATTGCTTTGAGGGAGGCGACACACAGGCACCAAACATCCTCACAAGGAATCGCTGATACTCTACGAGATCAGCAGCTGGAGAAATGTGGACAGAAGGCTCCTCTACCCCAGAAGAGGGGGATGAGGAGTCAGAGGACCTAGGCTGTTCAGAGCGTGACTGCTCAGGGGGAGGTTGAAAAACCTATCTGTCCGTGGCCCTGACGTAAGTGGGGAACTGAGCAGCCACAGCTCTAAACTGCTCAAAGGTGAGAGGCCTGGAAAGACCAAGTATACCAGGGAGCGCAGGAGAATGCGGCAGAGGGATGGGGACAGAGCCGAGAAGAGAAGTCGACTGACCTCCGCCTGGGCTAGGGAGCGGACCAAGAGCTCCAGAAGAAGAAGGAACTCCGAAGACTCCACAGCTGAACAACCATTTCAGAAATGCCATGGCTGTGCCCGGAAGAATCCCCCCTGTGAGGTGACCGGGGCCATGTAGATCCAGAAGAACGGTCCTCTACCTCCAAAGAATGGAGCCCTCTCAAAGAAATTGAGGGGGAAGAGCGGAGATCCACAATATGGCTCCTCCCAGAGCCCGGGTGGGTTCCAGAAAAAGGCCGCTGAACAGAACTCACATCTCTCGACCCCTCAGAATCTGAGAGTGCCCTCCTCCTCCTCGAAAGAGCCAGCCTAAGCAGCTGGCAACCCTGGTCAGCCCCCAAAGGATCTATCCAAGGAGCACTGCCCTTCCCTCCCTGTGGGTGCTCCGATCGGCCCCAAAGTTGGGCGATCCAGGCACACCACTCGAGGGGGTATCACTCCGAGGGGTCAGCAAACCCTCCGAGGCCAGGCTGCAAAGCAATAGTGGCCTGCACCACTGCCTGCTGGTCAGCACCCCTGACCCTGGCCACGGTAGCCGCTGTCCGGTCCTCAGAGGGGGCTGGTCGCAGCCTGCCAAGGAAACTACTAGAGTGCCCACTTGGGCAACTAGCTCCGAGGAGCCAGACTGCCTGTCCGACCCAGAATCCGAATCCTCCTCCGAAGAAGTGGAAATTGCAGTCCTCTGCCAGACAGTGGGTGGGCGCTCCGCGCCATCCTGACCAAATGGGGCACCAGAAAAGGACACTGCACCCGAGACGGTTTCAGTGCCCTCCTTAGCACCGTGAATGGTGGCAGAAGGAGGCATGGCTCCAACAAGGGCAGCAATCCCGGTGTCAGAACCTGACACGGCGCCGTCTGACCCCACGGCGCCGCGAACGGCTCCAGGGACAGAGGTGGTGCCAAAAGCACCACTGGCACCGAGAACAGCGCCGAGCAGCACTGCAAATGGCGCCAAGATCCGGAACCCCCATGGCGCCATGAGCTCGCTCGGAGCTGCGAACAGCCCCTGAGGAAGACATGGTGCCATGCTCAACCTCGGTGCCGAGGCGAGAGAAAGACGAAGACAGCATTGTAGAAACTCCAACAGCGCCGCTAGCACTATCAGCGCCGCGAACAGCACCGACAGCAGCCATGGCCCCGAGCGCTGGCCGTCACCTGACAGCACAGTCAGGGCCCATGGCACCACCGAATAAGCGCCAAGCCCAAAGCGGCACCCGACCCAGGCCTTCCAAGCCGCGGGTCCGACACCGGGGGAGCCTTCACCCCCGACTGCCATAACAGCGCCTCCCGTCCATCCCCCGGAGGGAACAGACTGGGCCTCCTGCACCGTGAGAGGAGCCTCGGCCACGGTTAGGCTGGGAAAAGCCGAGGCTCCCTCCTCCTTGGTTTGTATAGAACCAGGACGGGACCCGGAGGAAAGGCCAAGAGTACGTGGCTTGACCCGACGAGTGCGAACCCGACCCCCGAAAGTCAGCGGAGCCTGCCCCACTTTCCACGCACGTTGTTCGATTACTCTCTGATCCATGTAGAAACAGGCATCGCACAAATCCATGTCATGAAGCGGGCTAAGACACACAAGACAACGGTCATGCTGGTCGGTGACGGAATATTTTCAGCCACATGGGCACCGTCGCATGGGGGGCCGCCCCGTCCTGGAAGATTTCTTGCCCTCCGACCGAGACATGACCTACAGAAAAAAAACCACCAAAAACAGGCTCGACGTCACAGAAAATAGAATAATTGGAAAGGTCTTACCAGACAACGTCGAGTATGGTAAACAGAACTGGCAGGAGGAACCGACGAACTTCGGCACGGAAGAATTGTCGACACGGAGTCGAAAGATCAAACTGCGTAGCTGGTAGGCCTGAAAATTGCTCTTGAAGCATCCCACGAGGTGACCTCGATGGCGGGAGACGAAGAACTGGCGGGAGAGCGGAGCAGACAGTACCTAACGGCCAACCTGTGAGTGCCACGCAGTGCATCGGCCTTGAGAGCGGCGACAACGATGCATCAACTCCGCCCATCCAAAAAAAAAAAAAAGCTCCAGCGGGGTCATGACCTCTGGCTATATACCCAAAGGTGATGAATGGTGAAGATTGACACAGATAAGATCAGCACAGCAGATGAGATGACTCACCCAGTGCTGTTCATGTAAACCATATACCACGCTTTTCCCGGTCCTGGTCTCCTTCTCAACTGCCACCCTTAAACTTGATAATTAATACTACACTATGTAACAAACAAGACATATCTTGCAAACAACAAGGCAAAAATGTATAGCGGGGAGAGCCATTTGCACAGACACAACCATTTGTTTACCAGC
Source organism: Neoceratodus forsteri (assembly GCA_016271365.2). Classification (NCBI taxonomy): domain Eukaryota; kingdom Metazoa; phylum Chordata; order Ceratodontiformes; family Ceratodontidae; genus Neoceratodus; species Neoceratodus forsteri. The sequence continues at coordinate 98,921,718 of JADMNL010000027.1, read as the reverse complement.
AGCACCATCTAGTGGCAAACACTGAACTACTTTTTTCCTTAGTATACCTCCACACTGATAAATAAACTGAAAATCTACTTAAACATTAATTTTTTTATTTATTTATTTTTTTTTAACACAATCGCGCCATTGTATAATAGCAATAATGTACTCCAGGGTGTGAGTGTTGTGCTGGCATAATGTCACTTCTGGGGTGCTGGATGCACTCGGCCTCGTGCCCAACCACCCCAGGCGTGACATTATCCCAGCGCAACACACAGACACCCTGTTGTGCATTATTGCTTAGTAATAACTGGTAAGCAATTTCTCTCAATGTACTGACCAGGTTGATATTTTCCATAACAACCGGCTGGCTGTTATGACATTCATGAGCCATGCCAGTCAAACTATGCTGCTGCCTCATTGGCCAACATTCTGTATGTGGGCGGGGCCAGACAGTCTCACAAACTGCTGGAGAAAAATTGCTGACCTGTTATTATAAAAAATAAAAGATGGGGAGGGTATTTCATATGAGAATTTAATGCACACCCTTGTTGTGGGATGCTTTGATAAACCCCTCAGGCTTTGCCCTCGGGGTTATGTAGCATCCCACCACTTGGGTGTGCATTAAATTCTCATATCAAACCCTTTCCCATCCATTATTCTCTATATTATACTATACACTATAAAAAATACAGGATGAGCACCTTTATGTGCATCCAGTGTGCTCTGCTTCCTCAGGGTTCTAATTCCCACGGACCTTTCGAGCTTCACTCTCACGGTCAGAGGGACTCAGAACCCCCTGTGGCAGAACACATTGGCTGTGCACAGTTTCCCATCCAGTATTCTCCATTTGCTACCCTTTGGTTCTAACTTCTTCTCAAGTTTTCTTTTTTCACTTCTGATTTTTTAACATTTTCCAGCAGCAGTTTTACATCCTTATTTTCTTCCGTTTTATTAGCTGTGAATGTTTTATAGGCCATTTTGCTTACTAAATAACATTTTTTTTTAACTCTTTGTATAATTTAAAATAAGAAATAAAATTCATAAAATATTTTAAAAGAGACATTCTCCTGCCCAGTATAGTACTGCCTCCTGGCCAGCAGGGGGAGGCACTGTTGCATATGATAATGTGTAAGGGTTGGCACAGAGTTCAGGTGATGGTTTTCCACAAGGTGACTTTGTGTTTGTGTTGTGTTTATGTGTACATTTAACAGCGTGCTTTCTGTGACCGTCACAATTTAAAACGTGTATATAGTACTTTGCAGTTGCCAACTGCTGTGGGTGAACGGGAGTGAGTGCAGCTAATGGATGATGGAAAGTGGGCTGCAGTTGTTGGTGCTTGACCGGCGCTGAGAGCGGGTAATGCAAGGGAACCAGAAGAAAAGCTTAAAAAAGGTAATCACACTGCCGGCAGGCAGGGGTGGGACAGGTGTTAATGCTGTGTTTTTTTTTTTGATTTCTCATCTGTCTGTGAGGATGACTGTGCGGGCAGTGGACTGCAGCAGGAAGTGATATTGTACAGGCTAATCAAGGGTGAGGAGGACTACAAAGGCTCAGAACTTCTTCCTGAGCTGCTATGCTGGGATATCAGCATGGGGTTCTGACGTCCTCAGCCAATCAGGTTATAAGATTTTCTCGACCCATTTCATAACAGATTATTTTCCATGACCATCTCACAGAATTTATATTCACTTTTACCCCTAATGTTTTTAAGATTTACCCATCTAGTGTCCGGGTAGTTTATGTCACCCAATACAATGGCTTCTCCCAGTTCTGCCGCTGTTTGTATTTCCTGTATAAATGTTTCTGTTTTTTAAATGTGATGTATTGGGGGGTCTATATTTTAGTCCAACTGTAATATATAGCCAACTCACCACCTATTACAGTTTTCCTATCATTTCTGCAACATAAGTAGCCTTCTAAGCTGGTATCCATGACACCCATTTCTCTCCACTATGTCCCAGTAAAGAACAGTTACGTAAGAACTTACCGTAACAGTAGATCTTTGAGGGGATCTCGGTCATCAGATCACACATATGGAACTTCACAGCTGGTGAAGCAGGAAGATTTTCGGCAGTACCACTGGGGCCACCCACGCCAATGTCAGCTACTGATGTCACCAACCCTATAAAGGTGTGAGTGGCCCCGCTCCCTCCTTAGTTCTTTCCGCTGGGGACTAGGGAGCAAACCCATATCATGGGGGACCAAGGAGAGAGAGGTGCCCCCCAGGCAAAAATAAAAGGCTGGATACACCAGTAAGCCAGTTCTGAGAAGAGAATCCCATAAGAGGGGGATAGTGGGAGGGAAGGCAGACTTGATGATCGACATCCTCTCGAAGATCTACTGTTATGGTAAGTTCTTACGTAATGGTTTTATCTTCATCGTGGTATCTCAATCATCAGGTCACACATATAGAACGAGTTCCCAAGTAGTTACAGATACAACAGAACAGTCTGGGAGGAAGGTCAACCAAAGCTTAGGACAAGATACCCTGCAGGATAGCCCTACCAAAACTTGCACGGGCTCTAGAAGCAATGTCCAGACTGTAGTGCTCAGTGAAAGTATGGGCGGTACTCCAGGTGGCCGAAGCGCAAATGTAAGTGGCAGAGACCCCTTTGAAACAGGCCACAGAGGTAGCCATGCCCCTTGTGGAATAGGCTTTCACTGCCCCTAGCAACTCTTTGCCAAGCTTGTTGTAGCAGAACACAATACAATGTGCCAACCATTTGGACAAACATTATTTAGAAACCTGAATGCCCACTCTTCCTGGGGCGAAAGAAATAAAAAGCTGCTTCGACTTTCTGCATTCCTAAGTTCGGAGCAGATAATACTTCAAAATTCTACACACTTCTAATGCATGGAGCAGTGCTTCCTTTGGATTGGCACATTCGGGGGGGGGATAAACTGGTAGGTGGATAGACTGGTTCATGGTAAACTCAGACACCACCTTCAGGAAAAAAATTAGGATTAATGAGCAAAGACACCCCGTCTTTGTGAAAAATCGAGTAAGGTTCCTCACATCAGAGAGCCTAAATCTCTGAAATCCTTTGAGCAGAGGTAACAGCCACCAAAAAAACAGGTTACTCACCTGCAACAGTAGTTCTAGGAGTGGTATATGTTGTTCATCTACACGTCTTGGCATAGTCCCTTTCCCCTTTAAATCTGCCAGAAGGTCTTCAAGCTGGCTTCTTCCAACCACCTGGGTGGTATAACCCTCAGCTCCGCCTCGTGACGCCAGAGCTTAGCCCGCTGGAAGCCAGGTCTGTGTGTTGCAGCCAGGGAGGTTGGGTGGATCCGTGTGGATGAACAACATATACCACTCCAAGAACTACTGTTACAGGTGAGTAACCTGTTTTTCTAGGGACATGGATATGTTCATCCACATGTCTTGGCAGACTCCTAGCACTTCTCTGGGAGGAGGGAGGTAAGGTGCACACCCCCTACTTTGGGAACAGAGACTGGAGAACTGAGGCCCCAAAACCAGCATCCTGGCATAACTCAAGGTTGATGTGGTAATGGGTGATGAAGCTGTTTGTTGTCTACCTGGTGGCAGGCCGGCAGATTTCCTGGATAGGGATGTCCCTGGAAGCAGCCACTGACGCAGTGGTATGGCAGGTAGAATGAGCTATTATCCCTCTGGGAGACTCCTTGCCCACCAACCTGCAGCAGAGATCAATGCAAGATGTAATCCATCTTTCAATTGTCCGCTTTGCTGCAGGTCTGCCAGAAGCGGCTTCAGCGTAGGTGATGAACAGCTGGCGAACCTCTCCTTGTAACAGGAGAGAGCTCATCTCAGGTCCAGAGTATGGAGCCTGTACTTGACATCCGAGGTGTAGTTCGGGCAGAACACAGACAAAGTCAACACCTGGTTAAGGTGAAACTCTGACACCACCTTTGGGAGGAATTTCGTGTGGGGGCATAGGACAACCTTGTCCCTGTGGAAGACCAGATTAGGGGAATCCACCAACAGCGCCTGGAGCTCTCCTGTCCTTCTGGCTGACGTGATAGGCAAGGCAAGGCAAAGTTTATTTAAAAGACGCCCAATCCCAGAGGCTCTGGGCGCCGTACAAACATTAAAACAAACATTTTAAGCATAATAGGTATATAACTTACACATAATAAATATAAATCTAACAAAAAACCAAACCTTAACTATAAATATTTATCTAAACATTAAATGCTTTAGAAAAGAAAAAGGCCTTAAGCTGGGCCTTAAAAACATCCACTGACGAAGCTTCTCTGACCATAGTTGGTAAGGAGTTCCACAGAACAGGGACGCGGCGCTAAACGCTCTGTCGCCAGCGGATTTCAACCTAGTTCTGGGAATGGTCAGGAAGCATTCACTGGAGGAACGAAGAGGGCGCGAGGAGAAGGCAGGTGACAGAAGGTCTAACAGGTAACCAGGACCCTGCCCGTGTAGGGCCTTATAGGTGAGAAGACCCACCTTAAAGAGGACTCTCCACCTGACTGGCAGCCAGTGCAATTCACGCAAAACTGGTGTAATATGAAGAACTTTTGCTGCTCGGTCAACAACCGGACAGCTCATGCTTTTGCACCAGCTGCAATCCATGAGAGATCCTCCCGTGACCCCGAGATAGAGCGCATTACAGTAATCAAGCCTAGATGTGACTAAGGCATGTATCAAAGTAGGGAGGTCCAGAGCCGGAACAAGGGGCTTAATCCTGGCAATGTTTCTAAGATGATAAAAATAGGTACGAACCACGGAGGATATTTGGGCCTCCATGGTTAAATCTCTGTCCAGAATCACGCCAAGATTTCGCACCCAAGAGGAGGCCTTCAATGGCACAGATCCAAGTACAAGCCCAGTTTCTGTGTCAGAGGCCATCCTATCACGAACTCTGTTCAACTCCACTACTAATACCTCCATCTTATCGGGGTTCAGCCGCAACCAGCTGGAGGCCATCCAGTCGTTTATCTCGGTCAGACAGATATTAAGCACATCCACTGCATTTGGTGTTCCTGGGGCAAAGGAAAAGTACAGCTGAGTATCATCGGCATAGCAATGAAAACTCAAGCCATACTTCCTAATGATCCCACCCAGAGGCAGCATGTACACTGCGAACAACATTGGAGCCAATACTGATCCCTGAGGAACTCCGCAAAGAAGTAGACTGGGTATAGATGAGAAATTTCCCATCATAACCTGCTGCCTCCTGTTGGTAAGAAAGGACTCAAATCATTTGATGACATTACCGGTGAGTCCACATAGGTCCCAAGGCGAGCAAGCAGCACACAATGGTCCACAGTGTCAAATGCTGAGGAGAGATCGAGGAGAACAAGAATTGTCTTGTCTCCCCGGTCTCTAGCCCTGAGGAGATCATTCTGCACCCGAACAAGTGCAGTTTCAGTGCTATGTCTGGCACGAAAAGCCGACTGGAAGGGTTCTGATAACTCATGAGATACGAGATGCTCTTCCAACTGAAGCGCTACCACCTTCTCAATAACCTTTCCAAAAATGGAAGGTTAGAGATTGACGGTAATTTGCCTTGCTCTCCGGTCCAAAGATGGCTTTAAGAGGGGTCTCACCAGAGCCTCTTCAAGGCATCCGGAAAGACACCCTCAGAAAGGGAACACCATACAATCAAGGCAAACACCGGGCCTAAAGAGTTAACGCATCTCATTAAAAAACGCATTGGGACCGGGTCCAGTTCACAAAAGGTATGCTTCAGATTGGTTGCTACCTCAATAACCTCACTAACCTCCACTGGTCTAAACTCTCCCCAACCAGACAGAGTGCACTCAGAACACATCAGGCGATCACTGCCAGCTATGTCATTGCTGGCTGAAGGAGCACCGCTCCAGATGCGGACACCCTGTCCGAAAAGAACCGGCGAAACTCTCACAATCAATGTTGAAAAGCCTCCCGAGCCGTAGACAGACAGGATGTAAAAGTCTATCGACAGTCCGGAAAGTGAGGCTGGTCGGTTCCTTCCGCAGCAATCTCTTGGACAAAACACTGTCTTCTCACGGTTGATTGCCTCCTGGTACCAACATAGTGGGCACGTAGGGCCAGTTTGTCCACGTCCAGACGGGATCTCCTCCAGCAGCGCTCCAATCTCCGACCCATCTTCTTCATCTCCCTGAGCTCGCCATCAAACCATGGCGACCTCAGGTACAAAGTTTTGGGTCGTACACGGACAGGTGCGATGGGAGTTAATGGTGTCGGATAACACCCCATTATAGGCATCAACCCCGACAACACCTCCCGCACATGCATCACCCACTCTAGACAAATTTGTTGCTGCCAAAACCCTCAGGGTCAAACTCCGAAGGGCGCACAGCAAATCATCTCAACAAGGAAGGGCTTATGGCGGAGCCCAAGCGTGAACTGCACTGGTGCAACGATCAGACCAAAGGACCGGATTGATCTTAAGATCATTAATATCAAGTCCCAGTGAGAACACCAGGTCCAACATGTGGCCATCCCGATGAGTCGGTGCAGTAACTGCCTGCATCAGACCCAAGGAGGACATAATCTGAAAAAATTCACAGCTATATGTGTGATTCACATCGTCGAACCAAACATTGAAATCCCCCAGAAAAACACATCTGGGGGATTCCAATGATGCAACGGTAACGAAATCTGCGATCTCCTGCAGGAAATTTCCCATCGACCCAGGAGGGCGATAAATGAGAAAAATCCTGCAGCCCGCATCAGGTCCTCCCCGGATGGCCACACATTCAAAGGAACCCGGGGCTCTCACCGGGTGCACGGTGAAGGTCAGGCTGGATCTAAAACAGATAGCTACACCGCCACCCCTGCGTTCCACTCTGGGGCAGTGCACCACGGTATACCCAAGGGGGACTGCGGCCTCAAAAATTGGGCCCGCATCGTCTCCTACCCAAGTCTCCGTGATAAAAGCCAGATCGACCGATGAAATCAAGGCAGCAGTAATTGCTGTCTTATTTCTGATCGATCTGGCATTACAAAGCACTGCCGTCAGGGGATTTGGGGGTGATAGCAACCAGGAAGTCCGCCTTCCACGACAAGTGTGACATCTCACACTTGTGCACTGGTTCGAATGGCTTGCCCATGAGTTTAGCAAAGACCAGCAGTAGATCCCACGGAGGTGGAGGTTCATGCACCAGAGGGGATATGTGATCCAAGCCCGTGCGCGGTAAGCAGAGATGGCTGCCAGGTGCACCCTAAGGGTCGATGACCAAAGACCCACTTTGGACAGAGACCAAAGGTAGTCAAGAATGTTAGCCACAGGACAGAGGGTCCAGGCCCTTGCCCTGACACCAAATGGAAAATCTTTTCCATTTAAAAGCATAACACTTCCTGGTCGACTGCTTCCTGGATGCTTCCACTACTGTGAGTACATCTTCGGAGAAACCCAAAGCCTGGCACTCTAACTGCTCAGGAAGCAGGCTGTCAGGTGCAGGGACTGAAGGTCTGGATGGAATACCTTCTCCTGATTGACTGAGATCAGGTCCGGGCATGCTGGAAGATGCCTTGGGAGCCTGTTGTTGAGGCTGAGGAGATCTGCATATCAGAACTGGCGTGGCCAGTCTGGGGTTACCGGGATCACCTGCGCCTTGTCCCTCCTCACCTTGAGGAGCACCCTGTGGATCAAGGAAAATGGAGGGAAGGCGTAGAAGAGGCCTGGGTTCCACGGCCTCGAGAAGGCATCCCCCGAAGCAATCCCCTGCTGGTGGGGGGGTGGGCATGAAACAGCCTCAGCTTGGTGTTTTCCCCTGGAAGCAAACAGGTCCACCAATGGTTTGCCCCAGTGGGAGAACAGGCTGTAAGCTACTTCTGGATGGAGAGACCACTTGTGGGATGTCTCACCTATGCGGCTGACAGCATCCGCCAGATGGTTTGAGGCTCCTGCCATGTGGATGACTAGGAGATCCGCCTCCAGTCGGCTCACGAGTGTCCAGATGTGAAGCGCTCCCCTGCACAGCAGCCGGGAGTGCGTGCCGCCCTGCTTGCTGAGGTAGTACATGGTCATGGTATTGTCCATCTGGACTTGAGCTGCGGCGCAAACGCTGCCAGGACCAGTCTGACCGCTCTGAGCTCCAACAGGTTGATTTGGTAACGGGACATCTCGGGGGTCCAGAACCCATGGGCCCTTCTGTCCCCCATGTGGGCTCCCAAGCCCATGAGAGAGGCATCAGTTTTAGGGACGACCGTCGACTTGGGGCGTACAAACGGGATCCCTTCCTGCAACCAGTCTAGGATGGTCCACCACTGGAAAGCGCTTCTGGGTCACAGTGATCAGCTGGTCGAAATTACCTAGGCACGAAGTCAATTGGGCGGCCAGCTCCCATTGAAGGGGACGCATATGCCACCTGGCCCAACGGACCACGGTGGTGCAGGCCACAATGTAACCCAGAAGGCTCAGAAAGTCCCAGGCAGGGTGCAATTGCCCAACCAGAAATGACTGGGCAAAGGAGGAGAAAACCTCAGCCCTGTCTGCTGGGAGCTGAGCTCTGGCTCGGTGAGAGCTGAGCTCTGGCTCGGTGAGAGTCGAGCTCTGCCCTAATGAAGCACATCACCTGAGAAGGCAAGAGCTCCGACTTGGCTTCGTTGATCAGGAGACCAAGTTGAGAGCAAGTCTGGAGGTCAGATCCCTGGACCTCTCCACCTTCTGCTGGATGGAACCTGCTAAGAGCCAATCATCGAGGTAAGGGTATATTCTGACCCCTTGACGCCTGAGGTGGGCATCCACCAATGCAATGCATTTGGTGAAGACCCGTGGGGCCGATGACAGGCCAAATGGCATGGCTCAGAACTCATAAAGGGTTCCCTCTGCCCTGAAGTGGAGGAACTGCTGGTGAAATGAACAGATTGGTATGTGGTAGAATGCGTCCTGAAGATCCAGGGAACAGAACCACATGTTCTGCTCCAAGGATGGTATGATCTGGGACAGAGTTACCATCCGGAAGGTGCAGGACCTGAGATACTGGTTCAGGTTGTGCAGATCTAGAATGGGGCACCAACCCCCAGTCCGCTTCAGGACCAGGAAGTACCTGGAAACGAACCCTGGGTCTACTGGAGGATCTGCCACTCAGACCACTGCTTCCTTGAGGAGAAGCTGGGCAATGTCATCTCTCAGAGCCGACAGAGTGTGGGCCGATACTTTCTCCTCCCGTGGGGGCATGGGCCCAGCTTGGAGGGTACTGCTCGAATTCCAGGGGCAGACCACTTCCAAGACCCACCTGTCCGTGGTAACAGCGGACCAGGCAGAAAGAAAGTGGTGGCGCCGACCCCCTATGGGAGGACCCAGAGTTGGCATGTCGGGAATAGGGGTGGTGACCCCTATCCTGTCACTGAGCAGGCTTGGAGAAAAAAGGTCAAGCACCTGAACCGCGACCCCCTTTGCGGGCCTGGGTAGGTCCGGGATGGGTCGGGGGTGCCAATCCTCAGCCTGCTGTTGTTGCTGACCTTCTTGAAAGGAGGACTGCTGGGCTGCAGGGGAAGAGTGCTGAAAAGGCTTCTTCTTTTTCTGCTGCTTCTTAGAACCAGAAGCACTTTGGGCAGAAGTAGCAGACTCCAACGTGGCACTGGACTGCTTAATGCGCTGAAGGTGACCATCCACACCTGGACCAAAGAGATTGGTGCCCAGGAAAGGAACATCAGCCAATTTGTGCTGGGTGTCCACCGTGAAGGTGGAGAGTCTCAGCCAAGCTCTGCGGCACAAGGCAACCAATGAACGGGCACGAATCCCCAATGTCCAGGGCTGTCTGGAGCGGTTGTTTAGCTACTGAGCGGCCTTGGTCTCAGACCTGCTTGACCGTAGTCTGCAGGTCCATGGGGAGATGTGGGAGAACTTCATCCAAGGACCCTAACAGGGCATGGGAGATGTGTGTCATGATGACGGTCAAGCTTGCCTGATGGAGGTCTAAAGAGGAAGCCGCATAGACCTTCCTAGCAGAGCAGTCCAATTTCTTGGACTCCCTTTCTAGGGGTCTATCAGTGTCGGCAGAACTGCCTATACGTCTGAACACAGAGGCAGTCACAAAGCTTTTGGCCGAAGGCTGCTATGAACCCCCGAAAAGGGACCCCATGGGCACCGTGTACTTGCGGGCTGTCCGGGCAGATGGAGAAGGGCAAGAGGCAGTGTGCTGCCAAAGTTCTACCAGCCTGACAATGGCTTCAGCCACAGGAAAGGCTTCTGTCGGGGTGTCCCATCTCTTAAGGATATCAGTGAGAAGGTACTCCACCTTTTTCTGGATTGGTTCCAGGGGCATCCCCGTGGACTCAGAGATTAGGTGGAGAATGCCCTGAAAAGATGAAGGGTCTTGCTCCGACGATAAATCACCGGCCAACTCGTCATCCCATTGGGTGAGAGTGAAGGCCGCTGCCATCGAAATCCGAGGATTCTGGATACAACGGCCAACCGCCTAGGTTGCACTCAACTTGCCTGGGGCGATCAGACGTGAGGGTGACCAAGAGTCTTCGAGGAAGCCCGGTATCCGTCCGAGCTTCCTTACAAGGAGCCCCTCCCACAGGCTGCTTAGGCGGCGGCTCTACCAAAACAATCTGTGGAGAGACCGGTTTTGCCCAAGCCGGAATGGGTTTAGCTGGCTCTGCGGGTGGGGGAACCAATTTCAACAGCTCCAAAGGAGTTTGCTTTGGCCTTGGAGGTGAAAGCCAAGTAATAGCCGGGGTAGAGGCTGGTGTCAGTTTATGCCCGGACATAATCAGCTGTTGCCACATGAGGTCCTCGAAGTGTCGACGGAGTTTCCGACGAAGCCTCTCCTCATCCGAGGAGGAAGAGGATGACCGATGGCATCACCTCTTTTTAGAGCTCTTATGCGCCTTCGTCGGCATGTCAGTCAAGGTGGTCCAAGACCTCGATCGAGATCAGCAGGCTGACTCGGTCGCTTGGGAAACACCAGAGAGGCCAGGGACTTCCCGGGGTTAGGGACCACCTACTCTGCGGGGTTCCCAGCAGGCTGAGTCCCATTGTCGGGGAAGGAAAGCATCAGAGTCCTGGTCAGAGAGTCACTGACCAGAGTCAGTGACAATGGGTCGATAGGGTCATGAACAATCTCAACCTCATCAACCGAAACTTTGGTTGACTGGTCCGATGACAAAACCGAGAAGCCAGTGGCCGGAGTGGCAATCTCGACAGAGGTTGAAATATCCGGCTCCTGGGACTGAGATCACTCACGATCCCAAGAGCGTCTTCGCTGAGATGAAGACGATACCGGTTCCTTGTCCCTTATATGGGACAGAGAGGAGCGAGTGCCCGCAGGACCCTCGCCGTTAGTCGGGAGAGAGTGACACTCTCGGAAGGAACCCGAGAAAGTGGAGCCCAGGTTAAGCGGGACGAAGAAACCCCAAGAGGAAGATTCCGTGGATTGAGATGCTTCCTCCTTGAAGGCCTGCATACGTTCCAGCTGATCAGAGGATCCTGCGGCCGCGGAAACCGCCCACTGGGCCTCCTTGGACTTCACCTGCGGGTTCCTTTTTTGGGCCTGCACAATTTGAGGCATGCGAAATGGTCGTCCAGGATGTCTGGATGAAAGGCGGGGCATATCTTGCAAGTCTTGGTGTCATGGCCGACACCAAGAAGTAGACGCACACGGTATATGGGTCAGTGTGCGACATCTTCTGGACGCACGGGCACCGGTAAAATCCGGGGGAAGACTTTTCCTCCATAATCGAGACGTAGCAGTCACAATCACTAACGCGAACGAGATGAAGTGTCCGAATAACCGAAGAGTTAGAAGTCAGGGCCTACAAAATGCGAGAGCAAGAGGAGGCAACCTGAATCTTCCGGCAGAAAGCAAGATCTGGCATCATGGGGCAGAGCCGAGGGTTATATCACCCGGGTGGGTGGGAGGAGCCATTCTGAAGACCTTTCTGCAGATTTAAAGGGGAAAGGGACAATGCCATGAAGTGTGGATGAGCAACATATCCACATCCCTAGAAATAACGCTTTCCAAGAGAGAAAGCGTAGCTCGCAAGTCATGGCTGGCTAAAACACAGACAGACTCAACTTCTCCAAAACAAAATTCAAATCTCAAGCCAGGATAGGGGAATGGATTGGAGATTTCAGATGCAGGATGCCCCCAAGAAAAGTATGAGATACATCCAAATGAGCCATGGTGTGGCTGCCCACGGGCTCGTGAAAGGCAGAGATAGCCAAAAGGTGCACCTTGAGGGAGGAGTACTAGAGATCTGAGCTCAATAGAGAGATCAGGTTGTCCAGAATCTGGCTCACTGGACAAGTGAAAGAGTCCAGATGATGCTTGGCAGCCCAGATGGCTTTCCTCTTCCACTTTATGGCATATGTGACTCTAGTGGAGGGCTTCAGAGTTGCCCAGAGGACACCCGCCACCCTCTGGGACACCCCAAAATGGGCTATGGCTATGTCCTCAGGAGTCAGGCATGCAGATAAAGGGACTTGAGACTGGGATGGACCAGGGTCCCCTGAGCCTGTGTCAGCAGATCCCTGCAGAGGGACTGGAGGTCCCCATGCTAACTGCTGCAGTAATGGAAACCATATCTGCCGTGGCCAGAATGGTGCCATCAAGATCATGCTGGCCCCCTCTATCTGCAGTTTGAGAAGCACCCTCTGAATCAGAGGAAATGGAGGGAAGGCATAAAGGAACCTTCCGCTCCAGGAGAGGGACAACGCATTTAGTCAGAAAACTCCAGGCCCTGGATCTAGCCAGCAGAAACTGGGCAGTTTTGCGTTGAGTGGGTATGCAAAAAGGTCCAACTCTGGACAACTCCATCTGGCAAACAGATCTTCTGCGATGGATGAGAGAAGTACTCACTCATGCATGCTGGACTGTGTCCTGCTGAGGCGGTCGGCCAGGGTGTTTAGCACGCTGGGGACATGGACCACTGAGAGGACCAGTATGTGGTCTACTGCACAGTATCATACTCTCATGGCCTCCCTGCATAGTGTACGAATGCATCCCCCCTTGCTTTTTGATATAATAAACAAGACTGAGATTGTCCAACTGGATCAACAGCTGACCAGGGAGAAGATGGTTCTGAAAGGCTTGCATGGTATAGGATCACCCAATGCCTCCAGATGCGGATGGCGGTGAGCTGATCTGGTACCAAGACCCCCCAGGTCTGAAAAGGGACCCAGATGCGCTCCCTAGCCTGAACCAGAAGCATCCATGGTGAGGAAATCAGGAATGGGACACACTTTAAGAGGTTCTATGGGTCCATCCACCACTGGAGCACCCTGCAGATTGGAGAGGAGACCAGCACCAACTGACCTAATTAATCCGTGCGTTGGTCCTAAAGGACTCAGTGTGTCCACTGGAGAACTCGCATGTGAAGCCTGGCCAAGGGAACCGTTGGAATGGCCAAGGCCATCAGACCCAATAGCCTCAGGTATACCCTCGCAGGGATAGAACAACTCTGGGCAACCTCCTGAGCCTGGGCAATGAGGTACTAAACCCTGTTCTGAGGTAGGAAGGCCTTGCCCTGCACAGAGTCCAGAACCACCCCTATATACTGCAGCCTCTGGGACAGGATTAGAACAGACTTGGGCAGGTTGACAGTGATGCCCATGGAGAGAAACAGCTGAAGAGTTCTCTCCAGAGTAAGAAAGAGCTGCTCTCTGGATGGAGCCTTTAGGAACCAGTCATCCAGGTAGGGGGAAAACATACAGTCCCTCCCTTCTGAGAGCTGCAGCTACTGCCACTAAGCACTTTATAAAGACCAGTGGTGCAAAGGATAAGCCAAATGGCAATACTTCGTAGGGATTCGGGGTGCTCACTCTGAAAAAGAAACTGGAGGAATCTCATGTGCAGTGGAAACACTGAGATATGCAGGTAAGCATCCTGCATATCCAGGAAGCACAGCCAGTCACTCTGCTTGAGTAGGGGCATCAGTCCTGGCAGGGTGATCATATAGAATTTTTTTGTACTGGACATAAAAATTGAGGACCTTGAGATCTAAAATGGGCCTCAGATCTCGTTTTTTTGGGGGGGGACCAGGAAGAACCGGGAATAAAATCCTGTTCCTTTGGTGTCTGGGCACTGGCTCGATGGCCCTTTTTGTGAAGGAGGGACTGTACCTTCTCCCAGAGGACAAACAAGTGGGCCAGGGTATAAGTGTAGGGTACTGGAGGAGTCTCTGGGGGCATCTCTATGAGTTCCAGAGTGTAACCCCTCTCCATAATCTGAAAAATCCAGGCATCTGAAGTCATGGTTCTCCACTGATTGAGACAGAGGGAGAACCGACCTCAGACCACCCCCTCTTGGTCAGGGACCAGAAGAGTGGGGTCTAGCAAGGAGTCAAGCAGAGGTGGATCTAGTCACTGGGGCTGATCCGTCACCCCTAGGGTGTTTTGCAGCAGCACCGGAGCAGGAGGGGGTAGGCAAGGCAAGGCGGAGGAGGCCTTTCTCTTGCCCTGGGGATGGGAGGCTGCTCTGGACTTGTTGGACACCTTGTGAAAGGGAGACACTGTCTGCTCCTAGGCTGCATATGATAGAGTGAGTGGACAGACTTAATAGCCCTGCCTGATGCCTACAGGTCATTAATGATGTCCAGAACATCAGGCCCGAATAGCTTGGAGCCATTGAAAGGGGACTTAAGCATCTTTTGCTGGGCATCTGCTGCAAAGCTTGAGACCCTGAGCCAGGAGTGCCTACGGAGGCAAATGCCTGTGGCACCAGCCCTGGCACCAGTATCCGAGATATTGTACAAGGCCCTGAGGAGATGCTTGCTGATATCCTTTGCACTCTGCAAGCATTTGAGAACCTCCTGTTTCTGTGAACAGTCAGGGAGGGCTTGGGCAGCTGCCTTGCCCTTCTTCCGGGTGGTATCCTGGTATTTGACCATATGTGAGAGGTAGCTGGCAATCCTCAGCCCCAAGGTGGAGGAGGCGTATACCCTTGTACCCCAAAGGTTAATCTGCCAGGAATCCATCAGGAGAGGGAACTGAGGTGCTTAGGTACCTTAGACCTGTCATGAGCTGCCTTGATGACCACTGAATTGGTCTTGGGCTGGGCAGCATAGTAAGAAAGGCCCTGGGGGGGGAGCATGATATAAGTTGTCTGCCCTGTGGTGCATGGCCGGGACCATGTCAGGTCTGTGCTAGGCGGTAGTAGTGGCATTCCTCGTGCTGGGAGGATAGGAAGAATGACCTTAGGAGAAGATTCTGGGATTTCCGGGAAGTCCACCAACTCCCATCTGGTGGCATCCTCTTCCTCAGTATGGAAACCCATGACTGAGGACAGCTGTTTCATAACATTAAAGAAAGTAGGGTCCTCTGGAGGAGACCTGGGAGTATGCTTGACAGAGTCCTCACTCACTGAAGAGGCTGTGGACCTGTCAGAGGAAAGAGGTTCCTCCTCTTCCTCAGGCAGGATGAGGTCAGGGTGGTGGTACTTCTCAATGTTGACCTGCTCCAACTCTAGGTCTGACGAACGAGGGACTGATGACGGCCCATGGGGAACTGCCTGGGGAAACCAAAGTGGCATCAAGGGCACAGGGGACCCAGGCCTATAAGCACCCAGTTGGTGGTCCAAAACTGTAGTAAATTTGGCCAGAATATCATTGAGGTCGACGACAAAAGATTGCTGCGTCAGCACGGACACAACAACCTGTCCGTTGGGGCCTGGGAGCCTGAATAGCCAGACGGCCGTGAGGCTTGGAGATGCATCAGGCCACGATGGAAGGGCTGCTGTCGACAAATCAGGTGTCAACAAACTAGGGGCAGACGACCAAAGGGTCGAAGACCGCCCACCCTGAGAGGTGAGCGGCAGTGCTGTCGTTACGAGTCTGGTAAGAACAGAGAGCTGGATAGCTACAGACGTCAGTGCAGCCGTAGCTGACTGAGTACCCCCAGAAGAAGAAGAGGCCATCGGGGAGTGGGAGCACCGCCGGGGGAACAATCCCTAACTCAGTGTTTCTTGTGCCTCCTCCCCCCGAGGACTTATCTTGGGCCTTTGCAACCTGGAAGCTTGACGAACCCGCTGATGACTGGGAAGGAGGGAACCTCGAGGACCCCAGCCCAGAAATGGCTACCTGTTGCTCTATCAGGAATGTTCTGAGAGCCTTTTTCGCCTGAGGGGGGTTTAATTAAATTTGTGGCAGCGCTCACAGTCAGAGACATTGTGGTCAGTCTCAAGAAAGCAGACACAGAGAATATGGTCATCTAAAATGGAAATCTTTCCAGAGTGGCAGTGATGGAAGAGAGAAGTGGAAGGATTAACTCTCGACATAAACACGGTAAAGGAATCTCGTATAAAAAGAAGTCTAAAAACTTCAAATAAAATAAATACTGTAGGGAAAATGGCAAACTGTGTCAAGCGCTTCTGCAGAGACCCCATGTGAACAAAGCCGATGTCAGGAAGGAACTGAGGTGGGAGCAGGGCCGGTGACGCCTTTACAGGGTTGGTGACGTCAGCAGATGACTATGGCGTGGGTGGCCCCAGTTGTACTGCTGAAAATCTTCCATGCGGATCCTGCTTCACCGATGGTGAAGTTCTATATGTTTAACCTGATGACGAAGATATCCCCAATGAAGATCTGCTATTATTTTAGGTTTTTTTCATGTGTGCTAATGCAACAAAACTGTCCCACTTATTCTGTTAAGCTTCTAGCATTCAGAAGTGTGCTTGTAATATTTTGACATATTGTCAGCTTCCAGGAGTTATGAACAGTGGCAGATTTAGCAGCTAGATCCTTTGCCCCATGGGTGGGTATTCTTTGCCCAGTCTGAAATAGTTTAAATTCAATAAAGCATGGTGTTTTACTTACTTCGTAAGTGCCTTGCCCCTTTAAAGCTTAGGTGCAGCCCGTCCTTTGACAAACTTTCCTTCTTACCCCAGCAGCAGTCCCAGTTCCAAATGAAGTTTATTTTTCCTTTAACACATTTGTTTCTTAACTACCCATTTATGTTTTTGGCAGTATTCATTAACCATGGGACCAGAAGAATCTTTGACAGGTTGATATAATCACTGTCCTCCCTCAACCCAAATATGCTGTTTTAGCCTCTAAAAGAGATTGTTTTATTTTAATGAAAAGAAATAGAAACAGCGATCAGTAAAGTAGCTCAAGGTGAAACTAAATGAGACTGGAGTCTGGAGTGGAGTAGCATGGTTTCTGATTTCTCCACTCCTGACACTGTGAACAATTTCAGGAGGGGAGCCGGTATCGTTCTCAGTGCAACCTGCCACATCGTCACCACGAACAGTGACAACAGCACAGGCAACGCCAGAGGATGACGTCAAGGTGACCATCAGTGTAGACTGTGTGTATATCTGAGGCCTTGCAAATCAGGACATCTGCTGTTCAAGGCAGGCAGACTGCATTGGCTTCGTAGTTGACTGTCCAGAAAGAGTCGACTGTCCACCAGATCTATCCACTGGAGTCTCTGATACCTCAATGCAGTAAGATCAAGGAGAACTCCGTACTTCAATAGAACCAGAGGTTCCCGGAGGAAGCCTACGGGAAAGACCTAAAGACGTGGTCTTGGATGCACACGTCCGAGGCCTGCCTCCAAAGGTGGGGATCAGGTGACCCCACCTCAGCACCTGGTTCTCAAGGGTACAGTGGCCCATGGAGAAGCAGGCATCATACAAATCCATTTGTCGCTCTGTCCAAGACAGGCTGTACAGGTCTGATGCCAGTCTGGACAGCCATCGGTACGTCAGTATGTATAATGATGTATAATGGGCGGCTGTCGGACTCTGTTCGATTACTTTGCCCCCCCCCCCCCCTTTGTTAACTCAGACTTCCGCATCGTGGTAAGATAACAAAGACCAATTACGGAGATGCAGTAGAGAACTGAGCGTGGATGAGGCGATCTGAGGTGCTGCACCTGACAGCAGAAAGAAACAACTGAAGTTAGTATGAGCCAGCAACGTTATTGGCTGGCGGTGGCATCACGTGGGGGGTGCGCAGTGCATTCTCAGTAGCGCTGCCAACCCCTACCAAAAGTTTGTCTCTGGGTCCCAGTGCATCTGGCCAAGACCCATAAATGGTTATCAATGGTGAAGACTGATTCTTGGAAGATCTGCCCCAATCTGGTATGCCATGGCTAACCGCCTCCTAAACATCAACAAAAGTGGATCCAGCACACATATGCAATGGTATGGTTACACTGAGCTGCCCAGCGTGCTCTCTTCCCCAGAGTAAGGCACCCCTGCTGTTCACTCCCTATCACCAGGAGGTGAAAACGCATCGGGTTAGCCTGCTTTCCTTCAATCATGGTGCTAGGCATGTCTACCTAACCTCCTGCCAATCTTCAGCACTGGTCCATGTCCGGGTTACAAATCTAGACTGTCAGCATGACAAGCGGCTCTGAAGATATAAGAGCAGTAGGACCAACCTTTCAATCAAGTCATGTGGTCTCCCTGTGCTTCAACTGGATTATTTTTTATTTTAAATTCACGTTTATTAATATAACTGCAAAGGTGTAAAAAACTGAATGCATAGCCATCTGCTCACTGTCAGGTCAGCCGCTTCATGGTCTAGGTAGGAATATTGTGGGTGGGCTGTAATTTTGTGTGTGTGGGGGTGGGGAGAGGTTCTCCTCACTCACATCATTTGGCTTTGTCTGGCAAGGGTGTATTCACCTTAACACCCAACAACCAAAAACTCTAGCAGTAAACAAAACACAGGCATTGATACATAGGGTGTGAGTTCCATGAGCCATTTCACAGTGTGACTGTGTTCTCCGGGGTCTGCAGCTGGGTTGCCTACAAGGAACAGTCACCTCAGTTGCAAAGGAGGCAGCCACCCTGCAGGAAAAATATAAGAAATGTTCTTAGGGGCTAGTCCGCACCCGAACCCCAAAATCCTCCACATTCTCAATCTCTGTAGCTCTGAATGTCTTCAGGGTCACAGAGACTGAACTGCAGGCACCTATCATGTTTGTAGGGGCTTTGACTACATAAGAAACAGATTAAAAAGGTGTGCCCTTGCTTTCAAAGTATCTCTCTCCTTTTGCCATTCTAGCTACAAAACGAAACTTTATAAACTGGCATATGCCGGTTAGTGGCTCAAATCATCTAGTGGCTTTCTCCCATGATGGGAATTACAACATATTATACAATGGCAAGAGAGAATCCTGGCTTCTGATTGGTCAGTTGGCTGTCACAGCAGGGATGTTATCCTGGCATAACATCCCTGCTGATTGTTTGGATATGGATGACCACCACCACCATGATGATCTCCTCTTTCTCTTAAGAAACAAAAATATGTTTACACACTAACAAAAACATTCTTTAAAATTATTTTTTTATTATAAAACAACAAGCCATTGTATAATAGGAATAATGCCCTCCAGTGTGGGAGTTATGCTGGGATAACATCCCTTCTCGGGTGTTGGATGCCCTCGGCCGGTGGCCTCGGGCCCAACCACCTGAGGTGGGATGTATCTGCCTAACACCCTGTCAGACATTATTCGCTTTAATAAGCACGGGATGGCTTCTCTATCTTTTTAGAGCTGCGTGTGTGTGCTTGCTTGCATTACTAACCTGTAAATTGTTGAGTGGATCCATCTTCATCACGGAGCCCACCGTGTTGAGGGCAAGTGAGACTTCGATGGTCTGGTTAGGGGCAAGGGGAGCGTTGACCTGCAGAGGAGCTGCTGGGGTGAGGCCAAAGCTGTCGGGAAACATAACAGCACATTACTGTTACACAGACAGCAATGCATCTGCATTCCAATCACTAAAAATAGCAATACAAGCCGAATATTCTCTTATGTATGAGAGGCACAATTAAAGTTCTGAACACTAACTCTGGAAAACAATTCCCTCCCCCTTCTCTTGAGAGGAGTCTGTTCAGCATCTACCTCCATCAGCCAGGCTAGGAGCAAGGAGGACCTACATCATTATCCAGACGCAGTGGCAGGACCCCCCACCACACCCCCAAGACTCCCTTCCCATCTATGTATATTTTTTCTAAGCTTGTGCCGGCTGACCTGAGTCACTGAAGCAGCCAATCAGGCAGCAAAACAAGACAACCCAATACAGTCTCCACCTGCTGCAGCTTTCCAGGTTTCGGGCACCAGATCAGGTCACCACATTACAAGTAGCCTCCAACTTGCTGCGCTATCACCCAGACCTGGCCAGGCTTCCAGACTAGGCTTCACGTGCGAGCCCCAAAATCCCACACGAAGGCTGGCTGGAAGCCAAGGGCATTGTGGTGGTGAGGCATTGAGCTCTTGAGGAGGCAGGTGTGGGCAGTCAGGCACTGGCATTTACCCTGCTGATCAAACAAGGAATGGCACTTTGTGTTGGCTGGTGAAGGCGGCCACTCACTTGCCCTCTCAAAAGAATGAAGCAGCTGTGGCAACCCCAAATCACTGAAGTGGCAGAGGGCTAACAAAAAGGAGGAAAACACAATATTAATAAAAATAGACAATCATATCAGATTCCACGTATTGACAAACCCTCTAAAGCCAATATTAATAAAAAATAGACAATCATATCAGATTCCACATATTGACAAACCCTCTAAAGCACTGTAGGATAACAGAGGTCACACAAGGTGGTATTCATGATTGCATCTAAAATGAACGGAGAAATCTAGCAAAATTATAAGGGTCTGTGTAAACCATCAGCAGCACTACAAAACCAATCTGTCCCCTATCTATTTTTTCAAGATGGTTGATGGTTTTCAGACGGTCTCAGATAGCTTCTGCCCAGCACTTCTCAGCTACACTGAATTATACTGTTAACTACACGAGGTGGTGCAGTTTATCTACACAATCAACCCTCGAACTATAAACAAAGGTGTAGGACATCTGATGACGTAGTCACGCTGATGTCGTCAGAGCAATTTCTTGAAAATCTCCTCTCTGTTAAGTAAGGAATAACCCATGACAGAGCGTGGGTCTACTGGGGATTAATGTATGGCTGGGGGGGAATGGTTCCAACACCCAGCCATACATTAATCCCCAGTAGACCCTACGCTCTGGATTGGGTTAATTCACTTGTAACATGGGGAAGAGAAAGGGTTCGGCGCTCTTTTTATATATTTCTCTTCCCCGCGTTACATTTGCGTAAAAGTAATTTTAAAGTGCAAAATTACAAAGATTTCGGGAGGATATTAAGGTTCCTACCATGGGGAAGAGAAAGGGGATTGCACCTGACTGGAAAAACTACATGCTGAACAGGCTGAATCTTTTTATATTGTGAGTGCAATGGTGAACAATTACTGATTACATGCAGATGTGATCAACATTTAGAATATTTGCTGATTTTGGCTTAGTTTTTTAAACTGTGGAATCATCTCCATTTTTCTGCTATGTTTGATGTTTGGCTGCTGTGCATTATGGGAAATGCATATATTTAAGTGCAGAGGCTACCAGGTAGTTGTTGCTGCAATTCCCTTGGCCGGCCAACAGATGGTACACTAAGGCTTGCATTCTTTTTTATCTGTGAATTTTATAGCCAGTACTTCACATTAATAACTTTGCCCCCCCCAAAACTGTTTTATATGAAATTTAGAAAACACACCCTATGTGTCAGGAACTCTTGATCCTGTAAATTGCAAGTAGATCGGTTCAGGGGAGGCAAAGTTACAGAGGTGCAAAAAATGCAAAAGTCTCATTTTTTAAAAATGTTAAGCCTTTTTTTGCCACCTGATAACTACAAAAAAATAGGAGACTTTGAAACCTGAAACTTTCAGGTTTGATAGAGACTGGTTCAAGGTGTGTGCTTTTGTGGTTTTTAGGTCCCACTGTTAAAGCAGTTTTTTTTTTCAATATTTAATAAAAGACATGGAGGCAATCTGGAAAATTGTATGTGGCATACAGTACATTACTATGTAGTTACTGAAAGAGTATGTGTTTCTAAGCCAATAACCCAAGTGAAAAAAAAAAAAACACATTACACAGTCATATAGATGTTTTCAAGCTACTTATGACGGAACTGTGAGAAATTTCGCTTAAGCAAATCTATTCTTGTTTGACAGCCATCTGTTGGCCGGACGTGAATTGCAGGCTAAGACTGTTTTAACCACTATATACCAACAGTTTTAGCCTGCAATTCACAGCTGGCCAACAGATGGCTGTGCTATGTACCACAGCAGGGCCAGGAAACAGACATGGGGAAGACAAAGTGTGTGCACTGTACCATTAATTAATTCTCCAGCAACTGTGGATTACGTGAGAATTACTCAACGGTCACCTGATGCTGTTGGACCAATCCTGTGCAATCCTTTCTCTTCCCCATGTTACAAAATGAGGTTAATGTAAATGGCTAGGTAAAGCACATGAGACACCACTCCAAGGCTGCTTATAAAACAACCACCTAGCAGATTTTAACTCTTTCAGTTCTGGCTTCCTGTATACACCATTAAATCACAATGTAAAAGGTAGAAAACACTCTGAGCCAGCACTGAATGGGTTAAGTACATTTAACAAAACAAAACCACAAAAAGCCCTAGAAATGAATAAAAGCCTACAGGCCTGCGTGACGGCTCAGCTCTCTGTGTTTATAATGGTCTGAGTGCTTGGTGATCTTTTGCTGTTTGAGTTCATACTGCAGCCATAGAAAAAAAAATGTTTAGTTTCCATGGCTACCGCAGCCTAAAAACCATGAATGCAAAAGATGACTGTGAAAGTTCTTCTAATCCTATTCTGGGCTTGTACACTTTTCAGTAATTCTCTGGGGTGGGGGACAGAGTGGGCACTGTCGCTCTTTCCAGCTCGCTCCAACACCTCTTGGTGGATGAGATCAGGAGTTGCAATGCACCCAGTCTTGATCTGACAGAGGGATCAGAGGTCAGTAAAAGACAAACTGGAGAAAAAAAACATAACCAAAAAAAAAAAAAACAGGTTACTCACCTGTAACAGTAGTTCTAGGAGTGGTATATGCTGTTCATCCACACTTTCTGGCAGACACTTTCTGGCAGTTGCCTTTCCCTTTAAGACTCCACTGGAATGTCTTCAAGCTGGTTTCTCCCACCAACCCGGGTGGTAACTTCCTCGGCTCTGCCCCGTGATGTCAGATCTTGCCCGCTGGAAGCAGTAGTGTGCACCACAACCAGGGGAGGTTGGGTGGGTTTGTGTGGATCAACATCATAAACCACTCCTAGAAAGTACAGTTGCGTACTTAACGTAACAGTAGATCTTCTAGGGGTATCTCTTGCAGCAGGTAATACATTTGGGTAGTCGCCAGAGGGTGCTGTGGTGCACAGCAGCTCTTTACTAGCAGTCTTTCTCCAGGGGCCGCCCACACATGACATCATCATCCTGCTTCCTAGATAAGAGTGAGCGGTCCCTGGTATACTCTGCTCCCTGCCGAATCCAGCTCGCTAAGCGAGGACCGAGGAGATCCGAGGTACCGTAGGTATCCCTTCCCATATACATCTGGATCCAGAAATTGTTCTCTTAGAGAAGGAGGGGGAGGAGGGAGGGAACGTAACTGCTGCAAGAGATACCCCTAGAAGATCTACTGTTATGATAAGTACGTAAGAAAAAATTACTTACCATAGTAATCTTCTTTCTTCCCAGTGATGCTCAGATATTCATAACTTTGTGAAGTCAGCCTGGTGGGTTGGACTGCCCGGAGAGATGGAACACATGCAAATGAAGGAATTCTTTGCATGTGAGCAGCTTTCAAATACTGCCTCTACCAACTGTAGTGTTCTAACCCCTTTAGATTTGTAAGAAGCCTGAAAGTCAGGCATTATGAAAAAATCCAACAGCTAATTTTTAATAACATTTTTTAAGGTTACCCTAATAAAGAGAATTTACCCAAAAAAACTCTTAAGGAGGAACTACATCAAATAAACAATGGTGTTCACCAAACAGCATGAGAAAACTATTAAGAGAGACAGAAAAACACTGTTTAAATCTATTCAGTATAGAGAAGTGTACCCAGAAGGGCATGGCTATGTGGCACTAGCATACGGTGTGCAGAGGCTGAAGTTCTGGAAGGGGAGGATGGGAAGGAGTTATGAATATCTGAGCATCACTGGGAAGAAAGAAGATTACTATGGTAAGCAATTTTTTCTTCTAACCCCAATAATGCTCAGGATATTCATAACTTTGTGCAGACTACCAAGCAGTACCCCTGGAGGTGGGCACAGAACTTATTTTGGAAACAGACTTTGCAGAACTGCTGTGCCAAACCTGGCATCACTTCTGGATAAACATCCAAGTTGTAATGCTTTGTAAGGTGTGTACTGATTTGCAGGTAGCTGCTTACAAATATCCAATAATGGAACCTCCTAGCAGCTGCAAGACTGGCAGCTGTTCCTTTTGTCGAGTGTGCCCTCAGCCCAACTGGGGACTCCCTATCTGCTCTAGTGTAGCAGAACTGAATACACTGGACAATCCATTGAGAAATAGATCTTTTTGAGGCTGGTTTGCCCATAACGACATCCCCATATGTAAGGAAAAGTTGTTTTTTGTCTTGCTTATGGCCCTTAGTAGCTGTCATGTAATAGCTGAGAGCTCTTTTGACATCCAAACTGTGGAGTCTTCTTTCACCAGAGCTTGTGTGGTCTGTGAAAAAGACAGGTAGCATGATTGATTGGTTCAGATGAAAGTCTGAAACGACCTTGGGAAGGAATTATCTGTTTGTTCTGAGGACTACCTTATCTCTGTGAAAGGAGATGTAGTCCTGGTCAAAACAGAGAGCCTGAAGCTCGCTGATTCTTCTGCTGAGGTAATTGCTACCAGAAAAAAATGTTTTCCAGGTAGCATACTTTAAATGGGCTGTAGCCATGGGCTCAAAAGGAGCCCTCATTAATCTGGCTATACATATATTAAGATCCCAAGCGGGCAGTGGTGCCCTGTGAGGAGGATGCAAATGTATCAGGCCTTTAAAAAACCTTTTGAAAATGGGATCTGATGCTACTGACACCTTTGTCCTAGCAGAAAGATATGCAGACACTGCTGCAAGATGAACCCTTAAAGAACTGGGTTGTAGACCTTGTGAATGTAAGTGAATCAGATAAGCCAACACCACTGAAACTCCTGCATCATTTGGGGTGAAATTCCTATCAGAGCACCAAAAAGAAAATCTCTTCCACTTAGCAGAATGTGCTTTCTTAGAGGCGGGCTTCCTATAACCTTTCAAGATAGTTAATACAGCTTCAGAAAGGTTTAAGTCTGCATACTCTAATTCCTCAAGAGCCATGCCTTGAGGTGGAGGGACTTGAGATTTGGGTACAACAATGTTCCCTGATTGGAGGTCAGGAGATTGTGCCTGAGAGGCAAACTTACTGGTTTGCTCACTGACATGGAGAGCAGAAGAGAGTACCATGGCTGCCTGGGCCAATCCGGAGCTATCAAGATCAGAGAAGCTGAGAGGGATTTGAGCTTCAGTAGTACTCTGAAAATCAGAGGAAAAGGGGGGAAGGCATAAAGAAACTTGCCTGACCAGTCCTGCACCAGGGCATCCAGAGGGATTGTGCCCTGGGCCGGTGGTCTGCAGCAATACTGAGGCAACTGGTGGTACTGGTGGGATGTGAACAAGTCTATCTCTGGAATGCCCCACCTCCTGAAAATTACCTGCATCACCTGCTTGTTCAGTGTCCATTCGTGATGGGACTGATTAATTCGACTCAGTGTGTCTGCCAAGGTATTGTCCTTTCCTGGAAGATAGATTGCTTGCAAGGACACCTTTAGGGAATATGCCAGAGTCCAAATTTTCATGGCTTCTGTGCATAGGGGACCTGATCTGGTGCCTCCCTGCTTGTTTATGTAGTACATAGTGGTGGTATTGTCTGTTCTGACCTGCACCACCTTGCCCATCACTAGTGCAGAGAAAATTTTTTGTGACAGACACACTGCTCTGAGTTCCAGCAAGTTTATATGCTGAAGGGACTCTGCTTCTGTCCAGGTACCCTGAGTTGTGTGCTCCCCCAGATGGGTGCCCCAGCCCAGAAGGGATGCATCTGTCGTGAGGACTAGTGAAGGATCCTCCTTCTGAAAAGGGACTCCTTGCCTTAGGCTGGATTCCTTTTTCCACCACAAAAGGGCTGCTTGTAAGTGCCCTCGTCACTGGAATGAGTTTTGAAAAGGGATCTTTTTTCTGACTCCAATGATTCCTGAGATGAAACTGGATGTCTCTCATGTGAAACCTGGAACCCTGCACTGTGCCTGTGGATGCAGCCATATGCCCCAAGAGCTGTAGGAATTGCCTGGCTGTTTTTTGCCTGTGCAACTTGAAGGAATTTGCTATGGCCTGAAGGCTTTGTACCCTGTCCAGTGACAAAAAAGCCCTGGCCTGTAGAGTACTGATTTCTGCCCCTATGAACTGTAAAGTCTGTGTAGGGGTTAAGACAGATTTTCTTCTGGTTTATTATGAAACCCAAGAACTCCAAAAGATCCTGTGTGAGCTTTACAGAGGTTCTGACTTGTTCTGGTGATTTGCCCACCACCAGCCTGTCATCCAGATATGGGAAAACAGTCACTCCCTGTCTTCGAAGAAATGCCACTACAGTTGCTAGGCATTTTGTAAACACCCTTGGTGCACAGGAAAGGCCGAAGGGCAGGGTTGCAAACTGATAATGACCTGATGGGAGTCTGAATCTGAGATATTTCCTGAAAGATTCTTTTATGGGGATGTGAAAATAGGCATCTTGTAAGTCCACAGATGCCAGCCATTCCCCTTTTTGGATTGTTGACAGAATCCGAGCCAAAGTTACTATTTTGAACTTTGGCTTTTTCAGGTGCTTGTTTAAAGCTCTGAGATCCAAAATTGGCCGCCACTCCCCATTTTTCTTTGTTGTTAGGAAGTATCTGGAGTAAAAACCTCTTCCTCTCAGGGTTGTAGGAACTGGTTCCACTGCTCTGAGCTGTAGCAGCTTTTGAACCTCTGCCTCTAGCAATGAAGTTTGTGCTAGGGGAGGAGAGATGAAAACCCTGAATTTTTTAGAGGAAGAAATCTGAAGTCCAGAGACAAACCTTTGCCCACTACCTCCAACACCCACTTGTCTGTGGTGATGGTTGACCAAAGGTGGAGGAAATGGGACAGTCTACCTCCAATAGGTAGGAAGGAGGCGGCCTGCATCTCAGGGGTTCTGTTTAGGCTGGGGCTGAGGTTGTGCCGGAGACCCTCACCTAGAGCCCCTTCTACCCCTACCCCTAGAGTAGCCCCGTTGAGGGTACTGCTGTTATTGGGGCATGGCTACTGGCTGGAAAAAAGGTCTTGTCATGAAAGAGTGACCTCTGCCCCCCCCTTCCATAGGGCCTGGAGGATGAAGAAGCTCTGTCTCTGGCAGAGTTGCTTCTATAAGTAGCCATGTATTCATCCACCTTCTTCATATAGGTCACCGTGGAGTCCCCAAAAAGAGAATTTCCTTCTAATGGAAAATCCAGGGCCTTCGACATAGAGAATCCTGAGGAGGTTTGTAGCCCTAAGCCAAGCAAACCTCCTCTGTGCCATCAGAAGAAGCATCCATCTGGCTGCACTGTCATTCGAATCAGCAGCCATCTGAACTGGTACTTAGCCGCCTTTAGCCCAAACCTGGCAGTTTCAGCCAGGTCATCTGACAAGGGTGAGGTGGCTTTCATGGACATTGTCAGTATCAACTACCACAGGGATTTCTGATACTGGGCAGCATAAGCTTGGAAGGTAGCCTGTCTCATGGCCAGTGAAGCTGACGAATAGCCTTTTTTGGCCATGCTGTCCAATTTTCTGGAGTCCTTGTCCGGTGGATGTGAGGACAGAGGGACCTTAGCTTTATCACAGGCTGCCTGTTGTATTACCCCTTGATGGTCAGGATGGGAGAAGAGGAAGTCAGCTCCCTCCCTAACCAACTGGTACTTTTTGTCTATTCTCCTGTCGATTGGAGGAATAGAATTAGGGGTCTGCAGGAGCTTCACAGCATCCTTCTTAAAAAATGTATATACTGGGAGGAGAAGGGCCTTTGTGGGTGTTAAACCCATCATACTAAGGTACTCAATTTCCTCCTCATCCTCCACTTGCTCTGTTGTGGCGATATCTAAGGCATCTGCCATTTTCCTTACGAAGGAAAAATGAGAGGAAAAATCCTCAGACACCCTGGGAGGCGAGCCAAAATCCTGCTCAGGGGACACCTCTGGAGGGACAGGTTTGTCCTCCTCATAAGGCTCATCACCCTCTTCAAAAAATAGTTGCTCTGGTGAAGAGGGCAACACAGTACGAGCAACCTGGGGACCCTGTGAGGGGGCAGGAGGCTGAGGGATGATGCTCTGCAGGGCCTGAATAATTCTGAATGCCTGAGCTATCTCTTGAGTTGAAGGCATTGCAGACACCTTCGCAGAAGTCCCCGGGTTAACAGGAGAGTGTTCTGCATGTTTAAGTTTCTTTGTTTTCTTTGAGGGAACTGGAGAGTCAGCCGGTTCTTTTCCTCTTTTTGCACCTTTCTCGCCCATATCAGGGGCAGGGGTAGTAGCACTTGTGGGTTCAGCCACAACAGACGGGGGTGTCAGCTGGTTAGAGACTGAGGGACCCCTAGGAAACTTTTTACTGAGCAGTTCAAGGTGCTTTTCCACAGTTTTATCAGGAAAAGTTTTACATATCTCACAATTCTGGTCCAGATGTTCGAAACCCAGACAAGCTACACATAAGGTGTGCTTGTCTGCCTTGGCAAACACATCTCCACACTTTAGACAATTTTTAAACCCGGGCTCCCCGGTTCTCTTCTTAGGTCTCTCTGCCATGGTAAGAAGCAAAGAGGAAAAACACCAACTGCTAAATAATAGATACTGTTGCGGTTATTTAAACAGCTTTTCAATTTTTTTTTTTTTGGCTGTCGGTTCCAGAACCGATAAGGAACCGGAGGAACCGAGCAGGAAGACGAAATATGAACCGGTTCAGCGGTTCTGTAACTGATAAAAGACTGTTACAAATAAAGTTTGCAAGGACCAAACTTTAGCGAAAATAATATAGGTTTTTTACTCAGAGAACCCAATTTAAACTAAACTAACTCGGATCCCTCAAGGTTATGCTGAACCGCGAGGAACCGAGAAAAAACAACTACTTTAATAATAAACTAGATCTAAACTGACAGTAGAGGCAGTAAAAGAAATTAAGTATACTTATGGTTTTGATGATTTTTTATCTTTCTTCACGCGAAAGAGGGCGACAGAGACTCCGAGCGACCAGACTTTCAGGCGGAGAGAAAAATCTAAAGGGGTTAGAACACTACAGTTGGTAGAGGCAGTATTTGAAAGATGCTCACGTGCAAAGAATTCCATCATTTGCATGTGTTCCATCTCTCCGGGCAGTCCAGCCCACCAGGCTGACTGCACAAACTTATGAATATCCTCAGCATTACTGGGGTTAGAACTGTACTATCTTCCATGGGGATAATCTCTTGAAGCAGGTAATACACTTGGGATGAATCCCAAGCAGTAAACCCATGAAGGGTGGAAAATGTTATGACAGAAGGCCTTTTAGGACAGCGCGACCAAAGGCTGTCCTCCGACAAGAAGCAATATCTAAGTTATAATGCTTTGTGAAAGTATGTATTATGGACCATGTGGGTGCATTGCAGGTATCAGTGATCGAAGCCCCTTTGAAGTAGGCCACAGTAGCTGCCATGGCTCAAGTGGAATGGGCTTGGACAGGTTCTGGTAATGGTTTGCTATACTTTGATTAACAGAATATGATACAATGTGCTACCCAACTGGAAAGGGTTTGTTTAGCAACTGGGGAAACTTCTCTCTGTGAGGCGAAGGTCACAATAAGCTGAAAAGTTTTTCTGGTAGATTTGGTATGATCTATGTAGTATCTCAGGATACGATGAACATCTATAGTGTGTAGGAGATATTCTGCTGGATTAGAATGGTAGTAGACTGGCAGTTCTATGGTCTGATTTAAGGTGTGTTCTGATACCACCTTGGGCAAAAACGAGGGACTGGTACAGAGAACAACTCTATCCTTGTGAACGATTAAGTAAGGTTCTTGACACATCAGGGTGTGAAGTTCGGAAATGCATTGAGCAGAGGTGACAGCCACCAAAAATACTGTCTTCCAAGAAAGAAGTGGAGATCACAGGTGGTCTCTGGTTTGAAAGGCTCAAGAGTCAGTTTTTCCAAAAGGAAATTCAGATCCCATGGAGGAGTGGGCCATCTAATGGGAGGTTTGATATGTAACATGACTCTTAGAAACATTTTGGTGAGATGATGTTGATACAGCAATCTCCCTTCCAAGGGTTCATGGAAGGCTGAGAGAGAAGCCAAATGAACTTCAACAGAGGAGTAGCTCAAACCTGTCCCAGCAAGCAAGGCCAGGTAGTCCAACACTTTAGTCAGTGGACAGGAATAAGGATCCAATGACCGTGAAGAGGCCCATATGGACAAGCGTTTCCACTTGGCATTATGTGTTTCCCTGGTAGATGGTTTGCGCGAAGCCAATAAAATATTGGCCACAGGAGAGGAGACTTGAAGACGGGCTATGAAAGCGTCCTCAAGAGCCAAGATTGAAGGTGTAAAGATTTCAGGTTGGGGTGAAGAAGGGTTCCCAGATCTTGAGTCAAAAGATCAGGTCTGACTGACAATGGAATGGGATCAGCTACGGAGAGCTGTTGAAGTAGGGGGAACCACACCTGCCGAGGCCACAAGAGGGCTATGAGGATCATTGTGGCAGGTTCAAGTTGTAGTTTCAGCAGACTTCATTGCAGGAGTGGGAAGAGGGGGAAGCGTATAAGAAGAGACCTGTCCACAGTTGGGACAGGGCATCTGTAGATTGTCTTTTTCTGTTTGGGATAATGGAATAGTATTTGGGGAGTCGATGATTGTCCGGGGATGCAAACAGGTCTAGTTGCGGGGTCCCCCACAAGAGAAAGATCGGCTGAAGAACTTCATGATGAAGAGTCCACTTGTGCATGGAGGGCTGAGAATGTCGGCCAGGGTAATGTGGCTTCCCGGTAGATGGACAGCTATCAAGGATAAGTGTTGAAGTATGGCTTCCTGCCAAACACTCAGCACCTCACTGCAGATAGTGCGTGACTTGGTGCCTCCTTGTTTGTTCAGGTGGAACACCACGTAGGTGTTGTCTGATTGGATCAGTAGAGGTCCTGGACAAATGTGGGGGCGAAAGGCCTGAAGGGCACGGCAAACCGCTCTCATCTCCAACAGGTTTATGTGGGGTATCACAGAGAACTGAGACCACCTACCCTGTGTCCTGTAGGGGACCCAGGTGTGCTCCCCAGCCGCTGAGGGAACCATCTGTAGTCAACGTCTGCTGGGGGGAAGGAACTGGAAGGGGATGCCCTGAGACAGATTGCCCCGATGGGGCTACCAGTCCAGTGCGGAACGGAGGGCTGGGGTGAATTTGATTTGGTCGTTGAAGTCCCCTGACTTTTGATGCCACTGATTCTGAAGAGTCCACTGCACTGGTCTCATACGGAGACGGGAAAAGGCCACCGTGGGGATGGTGGAGGCCATGTGATCCAGAAGGCATAAGAGACATCTGGCTGTAATGAACTGCTGGGTTCGTATCTGTGAAAGCAGAGAAAGAAGTTTGTCTTGCCTGTCGGTAAGGAGGTAAGCTCTGCCGGAGGTAGTATCCAAAACTGCTCCTGTGTACTAGAGTGACTGGGTAGGAGTTGGATGGGACTTGGGCCAGTTGATAATAATGCCTAGAGACTGGAATAGGGAAAAGGTGGTCTGGAGGGACAGAAGCTTCTGAGTCTGCTTTTATGAGCCAGTCATCTAAGTAGGGGAAGACGAGATGTCCGTCCCTTCTCCGATCGACGCCACTATGGCCAGGCACTTGGTGAAGACCCTTGAAGAGGACAAGAGGCCGAACAGAAGTACCTGGAATTGGTAATGTTGTCCTAGCAGGTAAAAGCATAGGAACTGGTTGTGGGCGGGGTGGACAGGGATATGCAGGTATGCGTCTTTCATGTCTAATGCGCATAGCCAATCCCCTTGTCTTAACATAGGCATAATGGATGTTACAGTGACCATCCGGAACCTTTTGTACTGAATGTGTAAATTCAGTTGTCTGCAGTCTAGTATAGGTCTGAGGTCTCCCAAGTGTTTGGGCACCAGGAAGAAGTGGGAGTAAACCCCTGATGGAACTCCAAAGGAGGAACAAGAGAGATGGTATCCTTGTTTAACAGAGCCTGAAACTCCTCTCAGAGGATGGGGAGATGTTCAGGTGGGTAATGGACAGAGCGGGGAGGATGGGGAAGGGGCACAGACGTGAGTTCTAGAGTGTGCCCTGACCTTTTGATTTGAATTACCCACTCATCTGATGCAATCGTCTGCTAGGCCTCCAGATGAAGGGCAAAGCGACCACCACTAGCTTCTGAGGCCTGGCAGAGGAAGCCGGGGGACTGCCCTAAAAGATCACTGGACAGAGGTCTGACCGGTCCCACCGTGGGGGTGAGAGTGGGAGCTCTTGGAGGTTGGAGTGGCGGTCCGGGAGGAAAGTGGGTACAACCCCGGGAACTGCTTCTGTAGGTTCCTCGGCCTTTGCCTATCTTTTCAATTGAAAAGTCTGAGAACGGTACTGGTAGGAGGGTTGTGAGGTGTGGTACATGCCATGTACAGTATGCAATGTCTGGCCCGATGATTGGAGATCGTCCAAGAGTGTTTGGGTACTAGGGCCAAAGAGTTTAGATCCATTAAACGGGGCAGTGACAACTTTATGTTGTATATCTGGTGTAAAACCTGATACACAGAGTCGGGCGTGACGCCAGAGGGTAACACCAGTGGCAGTATCCACTGCATCATATCCGGAACGGAGAAGATACCAAGAGATAGAGATACCAGTGGAAATCATAGCCAATAACTGGTCTTTCTCCTGAGATGGAGGGAGTTTATTGACTGATTCTATAGCAGAGGACCAGAGGGTACGTTGGTATTTAACCATGTGTCCCATATAGTTTATAATTCTGAGATTCATTGTGCCCGGCTGAAACACCTTCTTTCCAAGATAGTCCAAATGTCTGGATTCCTTATCAGGAGGCACAGAGCTCATGTGTTTCGGGTGGTTAGTGCGATCATGAGCTGAAGTAATAACCACTGAATCTGTTTCGAGGTTAGAGGAGAGAAAAGGGATGGTTAAGGGGAGCCTGGTAAAGGGGATCTGCCTTCCTACAGTAGGTAGGGCTGGAACAGCAGAAGGTTGGTTCCAAGCTGCCAATACTGCATTTTGGTAGGTTTGTACAATTGGGGGTATCACTACTACCGGGTCCTCAGGTAATTTGAGGTAATCTGCAAATATCCTTTCTCTGTTTATCATGTTCCGTGGTTGAAAACTCTATGACCTTTTGTATTTGGACCACCATCTCATGAAAGGATGGGTCATCCAGAGGAGAAGCCGCTGCATGGCGGGAGACATCCTTATGCAGGGAAGAAATGGTAGAAAAGAGAGGACGGAGGACGAGACTCCAGGTCCTGAAAATCAATATCCTCCAGATCACCCGGAAAATCATCCGGGAAATCTAAGTCTTCTGAAAAGTAGCCTTCCTCATAGGGAAGGGGGGACCGGGTGGAGAAGTAGCCCTATCGCCCAAAAACGTTAGGCGAGGGTGGGACTGAAAGATCTCCCAAAAGCACCATCAGTGGGAGGCTGAGAATACCTCATCGCCTCCAGAACCTGTTGTACCACTGTGGCTACGTCCACTGAGGCAGTAAGGGTAGGGGGTACCTATACAACCTGGGGTCCCGGTCCCTATCAGACTGGCCCCTGTGAGTGAATGACCTGGAAGGAGGAGGGGCAGTTGAAAAAGGAAGATCCATGGCGGTCCTCATGAACCACTGGTTCGTTGTCGACGAGGCAGTAAATGGGGAAGCAATAGAATGTTTCAGAGCCATTGTCATTGACAGGAGGAGAGTCACCATCGAGGAGGCACCGATGGAAGTAGCATAGGGTTCTGCTGAAACTGCTGAAAGAGCACCGTCGACGAGAGGGATGAAACTCCCGTCGACGATGGAGCAGTTCTATGAGGCATCGTCGATGGTGTGTGACCAGGAATGGTCACTGTCGATGAGGACCTGTCAAGCGATGAGGAGGAAGATTTGTCCTTATCACGTTTATGCTTCTTATGTGAAGCAGTAGAAAGAGGGTCCTTGGGATGGGCCCCATGCTTTTCCATGAGAGAGATTTTCTGCTCCATGAGACTTGTTTATCTCCTGCAGTCATTGTCGATGAGTTGCCTGGTTGAATTCTTGGCAAAGTGTGCAGGAAATGGTGTCATGTGTGGGTCCCAGACACCGAACCCAAACCGTGTGATTGTCGTAGCGGTAGATCTTCCTACCACAACGACAGGAACGGAATAATGGTGACTTGGTTGAAGATCCTTCTGACATTCGTCGATGAAGAATGGAAGCCAAGATATCCGTTCCCAAGCTCAATTTCTCATCGATGACTGCTACTAGAGCTAGCTGCTGCGTGCGAGCAGAAGACGGTGGGAAAATTAACTGAGGATACCAGAGACCGCCCACTCATATAGGAAGCAGGACGACGTCATGTGTGGGCAGCCCCTTGAGAAAGACTGTTAGAAAAGAGCTGCCATGTACCACAGTGCCCTCTGGTGATTACCTAAGTGTATTACCTGCTGCAAGAGGTCATCCCCATGGAAGATCTATTGTTACAGGTGAGTAACCTGTTTTTCTAGGGACGTGGATATGAAGTTCTATCCATACTTTCTGGCAGACTCCTTGCAGTTCTCCTGGGAGGAGAGGGCAAGGCACACACACTCTATTTAGGGAACAGAGATTAGAGAACTGAGGCCCCAAAAATGAAAATTACATACCTACCATAATTATGATTTTTCTGTGTATCTTCACCATTCATCATCTTTGGGTTATTGGCTGGAGGTCATGACCCCACGGGAGCTTCTTCTTTTTTTTTTTTTGGATGGGCGGAGCCGACGACCATCGCGCCCATGAGGGTCGATGACCGCGTGCTCGAGGGTTGGCCTTAAGGTGCTGTCGACCCTCCCTGCCAGTTCTGAGTTGCGGAGATGTGAGGAAAAGGGTTGGGAGGGTGGACAAGGAAGTCCAAGGAACAGACAAAGGAAAAGATATATAAACCAAAAGGAGAAATA
The DNA here is from genome assembly GCA_016271365.2 of Neoceratodus forsteri. Lineage (NCBI taxonomy): Eukaryota > Metazoa > Chordata > Ceratodontiformes > Ceratodontidae > Neoceratodus > Neoceratodus forsteri. The sequence continues at coordinate 98,886,824 of JADMNL010000027.1, read as the reverse complement.
AATGACTGAGAGGACAGAAGAAGAAGGAAGACTAAGGGGACTGGGTAGGGGCCCCAATCTCTGGAAATAGGAAAAAGGAGAGAGGAAGGATTTAGGATAAGCTTTGGGGGGGGGTAGAAGGGTAACAACCATACCCCGGAACCTTGACTTGTCTCCAGATTGTATAGGAACTGCAAGGAGTAGTCAAAAGGCTCACTGTCAGAATTCAAGGCACAGAATCACTGGCAATAACTCCAAAGCAGAAAATGGCTATTCTGGAAGAAAGACAGGACACAGGGTTATTCTCCCCCCTCTCAGGGGAAAACAATTTTTGGTGTAAGAAATTTTGGTTTCTTAAGGAAATTTAGCATATGTCCACAGGACAAGGGAACTAAGGATTGAAGGGACAAGGAAGTGGAGAGAATAGAGGGCAGCTACCAACTCCCACCCCACGGGGTGGAGCCAAAGCACTGGAGAAGGAGTGAGCCCCGTCCTGACCACTCTCTCTAAAACATTATCCCCTATGTGCCCCCGTCTTACCCCGCTCCTAACTAAGAGAAAGGAGGGGGGCGAGAATGGACACAGAGAGGGAAGGGGACCCAGAGACTGATACCCCAGGGGGATGGCGGGTGGGACTGCGATGAATGGTGAAGTACACAGAAAGATCATAATTACGGTAGGTACATAATTTTCATATCTTATCTGTGTCAATCTTCAGCATTCATCACCTTTGGGTGACTGCCGAGCCCCCCGAAAGGGGGTTTTCAACCCTAAGGGACAGAGTCCCTTAGCTCTCAGTGGGTGACGCACTAAGAGGGAGAATCTTCTGGGCCTGGAGAGGCCCAAGAGTGGGGAGAGTGAGACGGGCCCCCCCCCCCGGGGAGGGAAGGAAGTTGCCCCGACAGATGCCACCTCACTCTACAGGAGAAGAGATAGGTTCTCTGGTGCGCGAGTTAATCACCCTACACTGGGTCAAGGGTGACAACTGGGAAAGACGCAGCCATGCCGTTCGCCAAGTGCAGTTCGCCGTCCCTATGACCCTGGTAGCTACCTCACTGGCATCATACGATGCCCTTGCTTGGTGCCTTGCTAGCTGCAGGCCACGTGCAGAGAGTGCAATGGCTTGTCTGGTTTGCTCCGTGTCAGGCAATGAGGCTAGGAGCTGACCCAGCCTGGACCACAGGAATCGATCATAGGATGCATAGTGGGCCTGATGTGCTGTGATAGAGAGCAGCAACCATGCCGAATAGAATGTCCTCCTTCCCCAGAAGTCAAAATCCAAGGAATCTTGATCTGGGGGCCGGTCACGGTGGAGGGCGTGAAGACCACCAGGAGTGTCCAGCTGCGTCAATCCTGACTGAGGATGAGGCATGGAACCCGGAGACTGGGGGCGCAATACTGCTGGAAGAGATCCCTAGGGGCAGGAACTCCAGAGAAAGGTCTCTGCCAGGGACACAATGACGCCTCCCAAAAGGGAGCAGGCCAGGGGGCACCACAAGGGTGTCCTCGCTGAAATCGCCTAGAAAGGCATGCGCCGAGTGCTCTGGATTGCTTTGTGTGGGAGGGGTGATGTGCAGGTCCTCCAACATCCTCACGAGGAATCGCTGATACTCCGCAAGATCAGCAGCTGGAGAAATGTGGGCAGATGGCTCCTCTCCTCCAGAAGAGGGGGATGAGGAGTCAGAGGACCTCAAATGCTCAGAGGGTGGCTGCTTGGGGGGAGGTTGAAAAATCTGTCTGTCCATGGCCCTGACATAAGCGCGTAACCGAGCAGCCACAGCCCTGAACTGCTCCCAGGAGAGAAGCCTGGTAGGACCAAGGATGCCTGGGAGCGTAGGAGAATGTGGCAGAGGGATAGGGACAGAGCAGACAAGAGAAATCGACTGACCTCCGCCTGGGCTAGAGAGTGCACCAGGAGCCCCAGAAGATGAAGGATCTCCGGAAGACTCCACAGCTGACAGCTGAATAACCATACCGGAACTGCCTTTGCTGCATCTGGAAGAATCCCCCCAGTGAGGTGACTGGGGCCGTGTAGGTTCAGAAGGACGGGCCCCTACCTCTAAAGAATGGGGCCCTCTCAAGGAAACCGAAGGGGAAGAGTGGAGATCCGCACTACGGCTCCTCCCAGAGACTGGGTGGGTTCCAGAAAAAGACCACTGGACAGAACTCAAACTCCATGACTCCTCGGAATCCGAGAGTGCCCTCCTCCTCGAGAGAGCCAGCCTAGACAACTGGCAACCCTGGTCAGCTCCTGAAGGGGCTATCCAGGGAGCAGTACCCTCCCCTCCCGTGGGTGCTCCGATCGGCCCCAAAGTTGGGCTATCCAGGCACAACATCCGAGGGGAGTACCACCGCTGAGGGGTCAGAGAACCATCAGAGGCCAGGCTGCAGAGCAATGGTGGCCTGTACCACTGCCTGCTGGTCAGCACCCCTGACCCTGGCCACGGTAGTCCCTGCCCGCTCCTCAGAGGGGGACTGGCAGCAGCCTGTCGAGGACACCACCAGAGTGTCCACATGGGCAGCTAACTCCAGATAGTCAGACTGCCTGTCCGACTCAGAGTCCGACTCCTCTTCTGAAGAGGTGGAGACCGAAGTCCTGTGCCAGACAGTGCATGGAAGCTCACTGCCATCCCGACTAAATAGGGCACCAGAAACAGAGACCACACCAGAGTTGGTACCAGTGCCCCCCCCCCCAAGCACCGTGAACGGTGGCAGAAGAGGACATGGCTCCAACAAGGGCAGCAGCCTCGGTTCCAGGGCCTGACACAGCGCCGTCTGGCCCAGAGGACAGAGGCGGCCCCTACCACGGCCTGACAGTACTCCCGGCGCCGTCCGGCCCAACGGCGCTGCAAGCAGCACCAAGGTCAGAGACAGCGCAGATGACGGCACTGACAGCGCTCTCAGTGCTGAGATCCGGAACCCCAACGGCGCCGTGCCCATGTCCGGAACAGCGAACAGCTCCAGAGCTGGACATGGCGCTGTGCTCAACCTGGGCGCCGTGAAAGAAAAATACAGAGACGGCGCCATAGAACCTCCCACAGTGCTGCTAGCACCATCGGCACCGCGAACGGTGCCGAGAGCAGCCACGGCGCCGAGTGACAGACCGGCACCGACGACAGCGCCATCAGGGTTCACAGCGTCGCCGATGCCTGAAATGGCACCAACAGACTGAGTCGAGGACGGCACTGACCCAGGCCTTCCAAGCCGCGGGTCTGACACCAAGTGAGCCTTCGCCCCCTGAAGGGGCAATTGCCAATGCGGTGCCTCCCGTCCGTCCCCCGGTGGGAACAGACTGGGCCTCCTGCACGCAGGAAGGAGCCTCGGCCATGGCTAGGCTACGAGGAGGCGAGGCTCCTCCTCCTCGGTCCGTATAGAACCGGGAGGGGACCCGGAGGAAAGGCCGAGAGAACGCAGCTTGGCCGAACGAGTGCATGCCCGACCCCCGAGAGTTGGCGGAGCTCGCCCCACTTTCCACACGCGCTGCTCGATGACCCAGCGGTCCATGGAGAAACAGGCATCGCACGAGTCCATGTCGTGAAGAGGGCCAAGGCACGCGAGGCAACGGTCATGCTGGTCGGTGATGGAAAACTTACGGCTGCATGGACACCGTCGCATGGGGGCCGTCCCGTCTTAGAAGTCTTCTTGTCCTCCGACCTAGACATGACCTATGGGAAAAAAACATCAAACAAAACTCGACATCGCAGATAAAACAAATAGAAAGATCTTACCGGACGATGTCGAGTGAGCTAACAGAACCAGCAGGAAGGGAGCCGACGGACTTCGGCACCGAGGAGAATCGACACAGAGTCTATAAGGGATTCAATTTGCTGCGTAGCAAGGTAGGCCTCAAAATCTCTGTCTTGAAGCGCACCACGAGGTGACCTCGATGGCAGGAGACGAAGAACTGGTGGGTGGGCAAGTCGACAGCACCCAACGGCCAACCCCGATCGCCACGCAGTGCGTCGCTTTCTGAGGGCACCGAGGAAAAGGCCGGCCCGCCCATCCAAAAAAAATAAATAAATAAGCTGTCACAGGTCATGACCTCCCGCCAATAACCCAAAGATGATGAATGGTGAAGATTTGACACAGATAAGATCTAGCATCCAGGCGTGACTCAAGGTCGATGTGGTAATGGGAAAGGAAGGTGTGTGCTGACCTCCAGGAAGTAGCCCTGCAGATTTCCTGGATAGGGACATTCCTAGCAGCAGCTACAGAGGCAGCGGTATGAGCCCTAAGCCCTACGGGAGAAGCTCCCTACCCACCAACCTATAGCACAGGTCGATGCAGGAAACAATCCACCTGCCAATCGTCCGCTTAGCTGCCAGTCTGCCAGGTGCGGCTTTAGCCTAGGTGACAAACAGCTGGCGAACCTCTCCCCAAACTCCAGCCATGCGCTCTTTGTAATAAGTGAGTGCTCGCCTCAGGTCCAAAGTATGGAGCCTGTGCCCGGCCTCCGAGGTGTGGTTGGTGAAGTACACTGGGAGATTAATCACCTGGTTAAGATGAAACTCCAACACAACCTTCAGGAGGAACTTTGGGATGGGGTGAAGGCAAACCTTGTCCCTGTGGAAAACCAGATAAGGAGACTGCACCGAAAGTGCCTGGAGCTTGCTGATCCTTCTGGCTGACGTGACAGCCACCAGGAAGGCGGTCTTCCATGAGAGGTGAGACACCTCACACCTGTGCATTGGATCGAATGGCTTGCCCATGAGCTTTGCCAGCACCCACAACAAGTTCCTAAGTGGTGGTGGTTCACGCACCAGAGGGAAAATTTGGTTAAGGCCGTCAAAGGAATGCCAGACCACCTTCTCCTTCATCACCGACTGCTGACCGGCCAGTGCTCAGTAAGCAGAGATGGCTGTCTGGTGCACCTTGAGGGTCATCGACTGAAGTCCCAACTGAAAAGGGAATCACAGATAATCAGGGATGCTAGCCACTGGACAGGACAGAGGGTCCAACCCATTGCCCTGACACCAAATGGAGAACCTCTTGCATTTGAAGGCATAGCATTTCCGAGTCTACTCCTTCAGAGATGCCTCCGCAACAGTGAGAACATCTTCAGAGACCCAGAGCCTGGAACTCTAGCTGCTCATGAACCAGGCTGTCAGGTGCAAGGACTGAAGGTCTGGGTGGAGTACCTTTCTTGATTGATGGAGAGCAGGTCCGGGTGGAGTTTAAGACACCTCGGGAGCCTGCTGCTGAGACTGAACAGATCAGGGTACCAAAACTGGCGTGGCCAGTCTGGAGCCACCAGGATCACCTGTGCCTTGTCCCGCCTGGCCTTGAGTAGCACTCTGTGGATCAAGGGAAGTGGAGGGACGGCATAGAAGAGGCCTGGGGTCCAGGGCCTCAAGAAGACATCCCCCTGCAGCGTTCCCTGCTGAGGGGGGCGGTAAGCATAAAATAGCTTCAGCTTTGCGTGCTCACTGGAGGCAAACAGGTCCACCTCAGAGGTGCCCCACTGGGAGAACAGACTGTTTGCTACCTCTGGGGGGAGAGACTACTCATGAGACGCCTCACCCACATGGCTGAGTGTGTCCGCCAGCTGGTTGTGGCACTGGTCACATGGATGGCAAGGAGACTGGCCTCCAGGCTGCGCACGAGGGTCCACATGCAGAGAGCTTCCTTGCACAGAGGCAGGGAGTGCATCCCGCCCCTGCTTGTTGAAGTCGTACATGGGTTGTGGTGTTGTCTATCTGGACCTGGACCGCCTGACCCCGAATGTGAGGAGCAAAGGCAGTCCATGTGGCACTGGGACTCCTCAGGGGTCCAGAGCCCGTGGACTCTGTGTTCCCCCAGGTGGGCACTACAGCCAATAACCGTCGGCTCTGGGCAGATAAATGGGATCCCTTCCTGCAGGTGTTCCGGGACTAACCACTACTGGAGAGCTTCCCATATCCGCTGGGTCACAGTGACCAGCTGGGTGGTAACCCCTGTGCTGAGACCACTGGCTGGCCAGCTCCTACTGCAGACAGCATATTCTCCAGCAGGCCCATCAGATCATGCTGGTGCAGGCCGCCATGTAACACAGCGGGTGCAGAAGTCCCGGGCAGGGTGCAATTGCCCAACCAGAAATGATTGGGCTGGGCTGGCCCGGTGGCGCTGAGGGTTGAGGCGCTGGATGCCACACCTCACGCCATGCCTGGGTTTGGGAACGAGCACGGGAGAAAAGTGGAAAATGGAGCCTGGCAGGTTCCGTGATGGCTCCTGTGTCCACAGGGATCGGCCCCGGTGTATCTGGATTGGGTCTCTGGAGGTGGATGTCCCAGTGCCCTCCCTCTTGGCTCCGCTGCGGGGGGGGGGGCAATCTGCAGGGGATTGACTGGGGTCGGTGATATGGGGACACAGGGAAGCCGGAGAGTGAGTCTCTCTCTGCAAGGAGAGACTGCAGCCACCTGCCAGGGCTTCCAGAAGGATAAAAACCTATATAGCAAAACAAAGAAAAGAAATTATCAGGAAAAGGAGGAGACACCCCCAGCCCTGTCCGTTGGGAGCCAAGCCCAGGCTCTGCAAGAGTCAAGCTCTGCCCCAATGAAGCTGATCACCTGCGAGAACATGAGTTCCGACTTGGCCTCGCTGACCAGGAGGCCAAGAGAGATCAAGGTCTGGAAAGTCATATCCCTGGACTGCTCCACCTCATGCCTGGATGGACCCGCAATCAATCAGTAGTCTAGGTAGGAGTAAACCCAGACCTCAACACCTCAGGTAAGCTGCCACCACTGCAATGCACTTGGTGAAAACCCTGGGGGTCAAGAACAGGCCAAATGGCATGGCCTGGAACTCGTAGAGGGTTCCCTCTGCTCAGAAGAGAAGGCACCTTCTGTGAGACAGACAGATCGGGATATGAAAGAATGCATCCTGAAGATCCAGGGAGCAGAAAGAACAGGTTACTCACCTGTAACAATAGTTCTAGGAGTGGTATATGTTGTTCATCCACACTGTCTGGCATTGTCCCTTTCCCCTTTAAATCTTGCCGGAAGTCTTCAAGCTGGCTCCTCCCACCCACCCGGGTGGTAAATACCTCGGCTCCGCCCCATGACGCCAGATTCTAGCTCCGCTGGCCAGGCCACAGCCATGCCGGGAGGTCGGGGGTAGGGATGAACAATATACCACTCCTAGAACTACTGTTACAGGTGAGTAACCTGTTCTAGGAGCGTGATATGTTGTTCATCCACACTGTCTGGCAGACTCGCAGTTCTCCGGAGGAGGGAGGCAAGACACCCCTACTTAGGAAACAGAGATTGAGAACCAGGCCCCAAAACCAGCATCACGCCGTGACTCTAGGTCGATGTGGTAATGGGTAATAAAGGTGTTTGCTGACTTCCAGGTAGCAGCCCAACAGATTTCCTGGATAGGGATGTCCCTGGAAGCAGCCACCGAAGCAGCAATATGGCGGGCAGAATGAGCTCTTATCCCTCTGGGAGGCTCCTTGCCCGCCAACTCATGGCACAGACTTATGTACGATGTAATCCATCTTGCAATAGTCCGTTTAGTTGCAGGTCTACCAGAAGCGGCTTCAGCGTAGGTGACAAACAGCTGGCGAACCTCTCCCCGAATTTCCGCCCGTCTCTTATAGTAGGAGAGAGCACCTGAGGTCCAGAGTGGAGCCTGTACTGCATCCCGAGGTGTAGTTAGGGTAGTATACCGGCAGAGTCAACACCTGGTTGAGGTGAAACCCAGACACCACCTTCAGAAGGAATTTTGGGTGGGGGCAGGACAACTTTGTCCCTGTGAAAGACCAGATAAGGGAGTCCACCGGAGCGCCTGGAGCTCCCCTGTCCTTCTGGCTGACGTGATAGCCACCAAGAAGGCAGTCTCTCCACAAGTGCGAAGAGCTCACACTTGTGCATGGGTTCAATGGCTTGCCCATGAGCTTTGCCAAACCAGCAAAAGATCCCATGGAGGTGGAGGTTCACGACTTGAGGGATATGTGATCCAGGCCTTTGAAAAAGCGCCCGATCACCGTCTCCTGAGCCAACGTCGGCTGACTGGCATGCGCCCGGTAAGCAGAGATGGCTGCCAGGTGCACCCTAAGGGTCGATGACCGAAGACCCCCTTTGGAGGGGGACCAAAGGTAGTCTAGAATGTTAGCCACAGAGCAGGATAAGGAGTACAGGCTTTTTCCCTGACACCAAATAGAAAATCTTTTCCACTTGAAGGCATAACATTTTCTGGTCGATTCTTTTCGACATGCCTCCACCACGGTGTAGACATCCTCAGAAAGACCCAAAGCCTGGAACTCTAGCCGCTCAGGAACCAGGCTATGAGGTGCAGGGATTGAAGGTCCGAGTGGAAGACCTTCCCCTGGTTCAGCGATATCAGGTCCGGGCGTGTACACAGCCGCTCCGGGGTCCTGCAGCTGAGGCTGAGGAGATCTGGATACCAGAACTGGCGTGGCCAATCTGGGGCTACCAGAATCACCTTTGCCTTGTCCCTCCTCACCTTGAGTAACACCTTGTGGATCAAGGGAAATGGAGGGAAGGCGTAGAAGAGGCCTGGGGTCCACGGCCTCGAGAAGGCATCCCCCTGCAGCGAACCCCACTGAACCACTTGACCCCGGAGCTGAGGAGCTAAAGCTGACAGGGCCAGTCTGACTGCTCTGAGCTCCAGCAGGTTGATGTGGCATCGGGACTCCTCGGGGGTCCAGAACCCGTGGGCCCTGTTGTCCCCCATGTGGGCTCCCCAGCCCATGAGAGAGGCGTCAGTCCTAAGGACGACCGTCGGCTCAGGGTGAACAAACGGGACTCCTTCCTGCAAATGACTCGGGACGGTCCACCATTGGAGAGCGTCCCACATCCTCTGGGTGACTGTGATCAGCTGGTCGAAGAGACCCTGACGCTGAGACCACTGGGCAGCCAGTTCCCATTGAAGGGGGCGCATGTGCAGTCTGGCCCAATGGACCACTGAGGTGCACGCCGCCATGTAACCCAGGAGGTGCAGGAAGTCCCGGGCAGGGCGCAAGTGCCCAACCAGAAATGACTGGGCAAAGGAGGAGAGAACCTCCGCCCTGTCCGCCGGGAGCCGAGCTCTGGCTTGACAAGAGTCGAGCTCTGCCTCGATAAAGCCCATCACCTGAGAAGGTAAAATTCTGATTTGGCCTCGTTGATCAGAAGGCCCAAGTGAGAGCAGGTTCAGAGGGTCAGGTCCCTGGACCTTCCACCTTCTGAAGGGGAACCCGCCAGAGCCAGTCGTCTAGATAGGGTAAATCACGGACCCCTAGACGCCGAAGATGGGCTGCCACCACTGCGAGCATTTGGTGAAGACCTGGTGCCATGACAGGCCGAACGGCATGGCTCTGAACTCAGAGGGTCCTTCACCCTGAAGCGGAGGAACCGTGATGGACGGACGGATTGGGACGTGGTAAAAAGCGTCCCAAAGATCCAGTGTACAGAACCACATGTTTTGCTCCAGGGATGGTATGATCTGGTTCAGAGTTACCATCCGGAAGGTGCGAGACCTGAGATACCGATTCAGGTCATGGAGATCTAGAATGGGGCTCCAACCCCCCGTCTGCTTGGGCACCAGGAAGTACCTGGAGACGAAGCCTGGGTCTGAAGGAGGATCCGGCACTGGGGCAACCACCTCTTTGAGGAGGAGTTGCGCAATGTCTTCCAGAAGGGCAGACTGGGTGCCAACTGAGATCCTTTCCTCCCATGGGGCACGGGCTCGGCTGGGAGGGTACTGCTCGAACTCTAGGGGCAGCCCCTGCCTGACCACTTCCAGAACCCACCTGTCCGAAGTGATACCGGACCAGGTGGAAAGGAAGTGGCGGAGCCGGCCCCCCACGGGAGGACCCAGAACTGACGTGACGGGTGTGGGGGAGGCCACCCCCGACCCGTCACTGTGCAGGCTTAGAGGAGGAGGAGGCAGCTGGACCAGCACCTCAGCCTCCTGACGGGCTGTTGGGGACCTTGCTTGGGCCTAGGGCGCCAAGCTTGAGCCTGCTGTTGTTGCTGACCTCCTTGGAAGGAGGGCTGTCTGACCGCAGGGGAAGAATGCCAAAAAGGCTTCTTCTTGCGCTTCTGCTGGTTCTTGCCTGAAGAACCCTTAGCAGAGGTGGCATCTAAGGTGGCATTAGACTGCTCAATGCGCTGAAGATGACCTGCCACTCCCGGACCAAAGAGGTCGGTGCCAAGGAAGGGCACATCAGCTAGCTTGTGCTGAGTATCCACGGAAAAGGAGGATAACCTCAGCCAAGCCCTGTGGCGAGAGGCGACCGCTGCCGCTAGTGAACGGGCACAGGAATCCCCAATGTCCAGAGCTGTTGTTTGGCAACAGCCCGGCCCTGGTCCCGGACCTGCTTGACCATGGTCTGCATGTCTGCTGGGAGGTGAGGAAGAACTTCATCCAGCGACCACAAAAGGGCATGAGAGAAGTGTGCCATGATCACTGCTGAGCTTGCCTGACGAAGGCCCAAGGATGATGCCGCGTAGACTTTCCGGGCCGAGTGGTCCATAAGTTTGGACTCGTTGTCCGGAGGGCAGTCAGTATCCACAGAGCTGCCCGTTCGCCTGAATACTGAGGCAGTCACAAGGCTTTCCGACGAGGGGTGCTCAGTAAACTCCGCCAAGGACCCTGTGGGCACCGCGTACTTGCGGGCCATGCAGGCAGATGGAGCCGGGCAGGAAGCTGGATGCTGCCAGAGTTCCAGAGCCGGGCCAACTATGGCTTCAGCTACTAGAAAGGCTTCGGTCGGAGTATCCCCCCTTTTAAGAATATCTGTGAGGGGATATTCTGCTTTTTTCTGAATAGGCTGCAAAGGCATTCCTGTGGACTCTGAAATGAGTCGAAGGATGCCCTGAAAGGAAGAAGGCCCTTCTTCCAAGCCTGACACCGACAGCTCGTCATGGGAATGAAGGCCGGTATTATCCGAATCGTAGGAATCCAGATACAGAGGCTTCCCTCCTAAATCTCCCTCGATATGCCTGGGGCGATCAGGGGTGACCGTAATCGACAGTCTATGAGGGATACCCGAAGACTGTCGGTCCTCCTTAGAGGGAACCCCTCCCAGGGGCTGTTTTGGTGGAGGTTCCACCAAAATTGGTGGGAGCCTGCAACCGCCGAGCCAAAAGGCACGGGGCCACCGAAGGAACCGAGCCCTGGAGGCAGAAGATGATGGTGTCGGCCGAAGAGGCTGAGGCCAAGTGATAGCCAGAACCGCCGGGGTAGCCGGTTTCTGGCCTGTTAGCAGAAGTTGCTGCCACATAAGATCCTCATAGCAGCGACGGAGTTTCCGACGAAGCCTCTCCTCATTAGAGGAGGATGAGGAATGGTGGCGGCGCCTCTTCCAAGAGTGTTTGTGTCCTTTCTTGGGTCTACCGACTGAAGAGGACTTACTCCTCGATCGAGACAGACGGCGTCGGCTCTGTTGGTCCGGGGAAGCCGGGCTTGGTGAAAACCGAGGTTCCAGCTCCTGGCCCTCGATCGGGATACCCGCGGGACGGGTTTTCTCATCGGGAAAAGAGAGAACAGGCGTTCTCTCCAGAGAGTCTGCGACAACGGCTCGATCGGGTCGAGAGAGATCTCGGCCGGTTCAGCCGTGTCCTCGACTTCAGTGCCTTGTCCAGACGGAAGGTCTGAAAAACCGGCAGCCGAGGAGGTGATCTCGACAGTAGTCGAGACCCCTTGCTCCTGGAAGTCGCACCGCTCTCGGTCCCAGGAGCGTCTTCTTTGGCTCGAAGAAGACGGTTTAGGATCCTTCTTTTTGGATCGGGAGGAGTGCGAGCCCGAGGGCGCCTCACCCTTTGTAGGGAGAGACTGGCACAAATCCCGAAAGGATCCTGTGAAGGTGGAGCCCAAGTTGAGCGGCACGAAGAAGCTTTGGTTGGCCGAAGCTTGGGCAGCTTCTTCCTCGAAAGCCGCCATCTGCTCGAGCTGCTCGGCAGATCCCGCAGCCGCGGAAACCGCCCACCTGTCCTCCTTAGATTTCACCAGTGGATTGCGAAGCTCCTGTCTCCCCAGCTTCAGGCGTGCCTGACGGTCCTCCAGAATGGTGGGATGGAAGGCAGCACAAATAGTGCATTGTGAGGTATCATGAACTGTACCGAGGCATAAACGTACGAGAGGTGGGGGTCGGTGCGCGTCATTTTTTGTCCACAAGGACACCGGCGAAACCCGGGGGATGACTTGTCATCCATGTCCGAAAGGTTTGGATCCGAGTCGTATACTCTTACGAGTTTCAAAGCGAGAAGATGCAGTGAAAACCGTCGATTAGACTCCAGGGCCTCAATCGCTGCAAAGCACGAGGGAACCTGCATCTTCCAGCGGAAAGGAAGATCTGGCGTCATGGGGCGGGAGCGAGGTATTACCTGGTGGGAGGGGCTAGCTGAAGACTTCGCAGATTAAAGGAAAGGACACGTTAACAGTGTGATGAACAACATATCCACGCTCCTAGAAAACAGGTTACCACCTGTAACAGTAGTTCTAGAAGTGGTATATGTTGTTCATCCACACTTACTGGCAGAGTCCCTTTCCCTTTAAATCAGCCGGAAAGTCTTTAAGCTGGCTCCTTCCACCCACCTAGGTGGCATAACCCTCAGCTCCGCCCCATGACGTCAGATCTTAGCCCGCTGGAAGCCAGGTTTGTGTGTCCGCAGCCGGGGAGGTCGGGTGGGTCCGTGTGGATGAACAACATATACCACTCCTAGAACTACTGTTACAGGAGAGTAACCTGTTTTTCTAGGATTCTGGATAAGTTGTTTATCCACACTTATTGGCAGACTCCTAGCTGTTTTCCGGTAGGAGGGAGGCAAGGCACACACCCCCACTTGGGAAACAGAGATTGGAGAACTGAGGTCCCAAAACCAACATCCTGACGTGACTCAAGGTCGATGTGGTAATGAGTGATAAAGGTGTTTGCTGTCTTGCAGGTATTAGCCTGACAGATTTCCTGGATAGGGATGTCCCTGGAAGCAGTCACCAATGCAGCGGTATGGCGGGTAGAATGAGATCTTATCCTATTGGGAGGCTCCTTGCTCGCCAACTTGTAGCATAGACTAATGCAAGATGTTATCCATCGAGCAATCATCTGCTTTGCTGCAGGTCTGCCAGAAGCGGCTTCAGTGTAGGTGACAAACAGCTGGTGAACCTCTCCCCGAATCTCCGCCGTCCTCTTCTTACAATAGGAGAGAGCTCGTCTCAGGTCCAAAGTATGGAGCCTATATTTGGCCTCTGAGGTCTAAATGGGGTAGTACACTGGCAAAGTTAACACCTGGTTAAGGTGAAACTCTGACACCACCTTCGGAAGCAATTTCTGGTTGGGGCGCAAGACAACCTTGTCCCTGTGGAAGACCAGATAAGGGGAGTCCACCGAGAGTGCCTGGAGCTTCTGTCCTTCTGGCAGACGTGACAGCCACCAGGAAGGCCGTCTTCCACGACAAGTGCGACAGCTCACACTTGTGCATCGGTTCAAATGGCTTGCCCATGAGCTTTGCCAGTACCAGCAGTAGATCCCACGGAGGTGGAGGTTCACGCACCACAGGGGATATGTGATCCAGGCCTTTGAAAAAGTGTCCGACCACTGTCTCCTGCACCAATGTCGGCTGACTGGCCCACGCCTGGTAAGCAGAGATGGCTGCCAGGTGCACTCTAAGGGTCGATGACCGAAGACCCCTTTTGGATAGAGACCAAAGGTAGTCGAGAATGTTAGCCACTGGACATGACAGAGGGTCCAGGCCCTTGCCCTGACAAATGGAAAAGCTTTTCCATTTGAAGGCATAACATTTCCTGGTCGATTCCTTTCTGGATGCCTCTACCACTGTGAGGACATCCTCGGAAAGACCCAAAGCCTGGAACTCTAGCCGCTCAGGTGCCAGGCTGTAAGATGCAGGGATTGAAAGTCCAGATGGAATACCATCTCCTGGTTGACTGAGATCAGGAGCCGGATGTCCTGGAAGCTGCTCCGTGGGCCTGTTGCTGAGGCTGAGGAGATCTGGGTACCAGAACTGGCGTGGCCAGTCTGGGGCTACCAGAATCACCTGCGCCTTGTCCCTCCTCACCTTGAGGAGCACCATATGGATCAAGGGAAATGGAGGAAAGGTGGAGAGACCACTCATAGGATGTCTGGCCTATGTGGCTGAGAACATCTGCCAGATGGTTTGAGGCTCCTACCACGTGGATGGCTAGGCGATCTGCCTCCAGATGGCTCACAAGTGTCCAGATGCGGAGCGCTTCCCTGCATAGCAGACAGGAATGCATCCCGCCTTGTTTGTTGAGGTAGTACATGGTCACGGTATGTTCTGTCTGGACTTGAACTACTTGACCCTGGAGCTGAGGAGCGAAAGCTGAAAGTGCCAGTTTGACTGCTCTGAGCTCCAACAGGTTGATGTGATAATGGGACTCCTCGGGGGTCTGGACCCCGTGGGCCCTGTTGTCCCCCATGTGGGCTCTCCAGCCCATGAGATAGGCATCGGTCTTAAGGACGTCCATCGGCTCGGGGTGGACAAACGGGATCCCTTCCTGCAACCGGCCTGGGACAGTCTACCATTGGAGAGCATCCCACATCTTCTGGGTCACAGTGATCAGCTGGTCGAAATGACTGTGGCGCTGAGTCCACTGGGTGGCCAGCCCCCACTGGAGGGGGCGCGTGTGCCACCAGGCCCAACAGACCACAGAACTGCATGCCGCCATGTAACCCAGAAGGCGCAGAAAGTCCAGGGCAGGGCGCGTTTGCCCAACCAGAAATGATTGGGCAAAGGAGAAGAGAACCTTCACCCTGTCCCCCGGGAGTCCAGCTGTGGCTTGATGAGAGTTGAGCTCTGCCCTGATGAAGCACATCACCTGAGAAGGCACGAGCTCCAACTTGGCCTTGTTGATCAGGAGGCCAAGTTGGGAGCAGGTCTGGAAGGCCAGGTCCCTGGATCTCTCCACCTCCTGCTGGGTGGAACCTGCCAAGAGCCAATTGTCGAGGTACGGGTAAATTCTGACCCCCCCCCTCTCAAAACACCTGAGGTGGGCTGCCACCACTGTAATGCATTTGGTGAAGACCCATGGGGCCGATGACAGGCCAAATGGCATGGCTCGGAACTCGTATAGGGTTCCCTCGGCTCTGAGGCGGAGGACCCACAGGTGGGACGGACGGACGGACAGACCGGGACGTGAGAAAAATGCGTCCCGGAGATCCAGTGAGCAGAACCACATGTTTTGCTCCAGGGATGGAATGATCTGGGACAGAGTTACCATCAGGAAGGTACGTGACCTGAGATACTTATTGAGGTTGTGCAGATCTAGAATGGGGTGCCAGCCCCCCATCTGCTTTGGAACCCGGAAGTACCTGGATATGAATCCTGGGTCTGGTGGAGGATCTACCACTCAAGCAACTGCCTCCTAGAGGAGAAGCTGAGCGATGTCGTCTCAAGGAGCCAACTAAGTGTGGGCAGATACCCTCTCTCCCTGGGGCGCAAGCTCAGCTTGGAGGGTACTGCTCAATTCCAGAGGCAGTCCCTGGCCAACCCCTTCTAAGACCCACCTGTCCGTGGTAACAGCGACCAGGCAGAAAAAGTGGCGGCAACGGCTCCCCCCACGGGAGGACCCAGAGCTGGCATGATGGGAGTAGGTGGCAGCCCCACCCTGTCACTGGGCAGGCTTGGAACCAGAGGATCCAGGGCCTCAACCTTGGCCTCCCTTACGGGCCTGGGAGGGTCCTGGCTTGGTCCGGGGTCACCAAGCTTGAGCCTGCTGCTGCTGCATCCCTCTGGAAGGGGGGCTGCTGGGCCACAGGGGAAGAGTGCCGAAAAGGCTTCTTCTGCTGCTGCTTCTGCTTAGGACCTGAATAACCCTTAGCAGAAGTGGCGTCCAAGGTGGCATTAGACTGCTCAATGCTGAAGATGACCAGCCACACCTGGGCCAAAGAGATCAGTGCCCAGGAAAGGCACATCAGCTAGTTTGTGCCGAGTATCCACTGGGAAGGAGGAGAGTCTCAGCCAAGCCCTGTGGTGAGAGGCAACTGCAGCTGCCAATCAACGGGCACATAATTCTCCGATGTCCAGGTCCATCTGGAGCTGTTGTTTAGCAAAGGTGCGGCCTTGGTCCCAGACTTGTTTGACCATAGTCTGCATGTCCGCGGGGAGATGTGGGAGGACTTCATCCAAGGACCCCAAAAGGGCATGGGAGAAGTGTGCCATGATGACAGCTGAGCTTGCCTGATGGAGGCCTAAAGATGAGGCCACATAGACCTTCCGGGCAGAGTGATCCAAATATTTGGATTCCTTCTCAGGAGGGTCTGTCGGTATCGGCAGAACTACCAGTACGCCTGAACACAGAGGCGGTCAGAAGACTCTCGGCCGAAGGGCCGACTCGGTCGCTCGGGAGACACCACTGGACCAGTGACTTCACAGGGTCAGGGACCACTTCCTTGGTGGGATTACCAGAAGGCTGGGTCTCCTCGTTAGGGAAAGCAAGGACCGGAGTCCGAGTGAGGGAGTCGTCGACCGGGAGTCGGTGACAAAGGATCGATCGGGTCGAGAATTATCTCAACGTCATCGATCAACACTTTGGTCGACTGGCCAGACAGCAAGGTCGAGAAGCCAGCAGCCAAACGGGCAATTTCACCCGAGGTTGAAGTGGCCGGTTCCTGGGATCGAGATCTCTCCCGATCCCAAAAGCGTCTCTGTCGAGACGAAGACGGTCCCGTGTCCTTCTCCCGCTCACGGAACCGAGAGGAGTGCGTGCCCGCAGGACTCTCACCCTTAGTCAGGAGAGAGTAGCACAGCGCTCGGAAGGAACCCGAGAAGGTGGAGCCCAGGTTGAGTGGAACGAAGAAGCTCTGAGAGGAAGATTCCGCAGCATGAGCCACTTCCTCCACGAAGGCTTGCATGCGCTCCAATTGCTCAGCAGATCCCGCGGCTGCGGAAACCGCCCACTGGGCCTCCTTAGATTTCACCAGCGGATTCTGTTTTTTGGGCCTCCCCAGCTTAAGGTGTGCGAGGTGGTTGTCGAGGACGTTGGGTTGGAATGCAAGGCAAAACTCGCACGTCGTAGTGTCGTGGCTGACACCAAAACAATAAATGCACGCAGCATGCGGGTTGGTGTGCGACATCTTCTGGCCACACGAACACCGGTGAAATCCGAAGGAGACTTGTCTTCCATGATCGAAGAAAAGTAATCGCAACCGCTAACGCGAACAAGGCGAATTTTCAGAATAACCGAAGTTTCTGAAGCCAGGGCCTACAAAATGCGAGAGCACGAAGAAGGCAGCCTGAATCTTCCAGCAAAAAGGAAGATAGCACAATTACGTAAGAACTTACCGTAACAGTAGATCTTCGAGAGGAGCTCTTGCAGCAGGCTATTATAATCAGGACTATGCCGCAGACACTAGGACCCTCTGGTGAAACTTCTGCCAGCAAAACAAAGCAGGGACTGCCCCCGACGCCGGCCCCGCCCCGATGTCGGTCAGGGTACAAGAGGGGGTGGGGACCCAGCTCCACCTCAGTTCTCCCGCCAAGACCCAGAAGAAGGCCTGACAAGAGAAGGAGACGAAGTCTACTATGAAGAGAACTGGAATAGAAAACAAAAATGGATCTGCACACCTCGAGGGGGAAGGCGGGTGGAGGAGCATTGCCGCAAGAGCTCCTCTCGAAAATCTACTGTTACGTAAGTTCTACGTAACTGTACTATCTTACTGAGTAGGAGCCTGCAGCAGGCTATTACAATCAGGACTGAGTCCCAAGCAGTCCCACAACAAGGAGGTAGACGACCCCGGGAGGTGGAATATGCTGACTCCAGAGGCCTTAGGACAAACGCCCTTGTCATACGGCTAGGCCGAAGCCAGCTCGGCGTCTAGAGACGATATCCAAGTTGTAATGCTTGACGAAGGTATGCACCGAGTTCCAGGTTGAGGCCACACAAATGTCCTTTATGCGACATTTCACAGGGCGGCGAAAGAAGCTGACACTCCTCAGGTGGAGTGACCCCTAACCGAGCCCGGTAGGGGTTTATTGTGTTTCTCATAACAAAACGAGATACAACGAACTATCCATTTAGAGATAGTTTGCTTGGACACCGGTCGACCCAAGCAATGTGGTGCAAATGCCACAAAGAGTTGCTCCAATTGACGGTGCTGAGCTGTCCTTTTGAGGTAATACCTCAAAGTCCTGTGGACATCCAATGTGTGGAGGAGAGCCTCCCCTCTATTGGAAGGGGAAGGAAAATAAACAGGAAGGTCAACCGACTGGTTGAGGGTCAACTCTGAGACCACTTGGAAGAAACTTAGCATCTGCTCTGAGGGAAACCTTTCTCTGTGAAAACCAAATAAGGCTCTTTACACATCAGAGCCTGAAGCTCAGAAACCCTTCGAGCTGAGGTAACAGCAACCAAAAAACAAACCTTCCAAGAAAGGTAACGTAGCTCACAATCTGCTGCTGGTTCAAAAGGAGGAAGGGTGAGTTTCTCGAACACAAAAAGGAGGTCCCAGGGTGGGATAGGGTCCCGAATGGGAGGTCTCATATGCAGAATTCCCCTAAGAAAGGTGCGGGCTACATCCAATTGCGCCAATGCTCTATCTCCCATGAGAGCATGATAGGCGGAGATTGCCCACATGTGCACCCTGATAGAGGAGTAACTCAAGACCCTTATCGTACAAGGAGAGGATGTACTGTAAAGCTGAGTTCACAGGGCAGGTGACGGGATCCAAACGCTGCGGCGATGCCCAAAGACAAAAACGCTTCCACTTCATAGTGTAGGCGGAGCGAGTAGAGGGCTTTCTTGCCGACACTAGGACTGCCGCCACTTCCGGGGAAACCCCGAATCTATGTGGAGCTACGTCTGAAGGAGCCAAGCATGTAGGTGTAAGAACCGAAGATCTGGATGGACCAGCAACCCTTGGTCCTGGGACAGCAACTGCGAGCATATGGGCAGCGGAATTGGAGGTTCCGTTGATAACCGCTGCACTAGTGGGAACCAAATCTGCCGAGGCCATTTGGGGGCCACTAGGATCATTCGGGCCCCTTCTGCCTGCAACTTGAGCAGCACTCTCTGAATGAGAGGGAAGGGCAGAAAGGCATAGAGAAACCTCCCTGCCCAGCAAAGGGATAATGCGTCTGGCCAGAAAACTCCAGGCGCGTGCTCTCGCAAGCAGAACGTTGGCAATTTGGCGTTGCATGGTGACGCAAAGAGGTCCAGCTCTGGAAGACCCCACCTGTCGAAGAGCTGGTCCGCCACGGACTGTAGCAGCTCCTACTCATGCGCTCTGGAATGCGACCTGCTGAGGCTGTCGGCCAGATCGTTGAGGACGCCTGGAACGTGCACTGCGGACAGCAGAAGGCCCCATTCCAACGCCCAGTACCAGACTCTCATCGCCTCCCTGCAAAGAGAATATGAATGAGTGCCCCCTTGCTTGTTGATGTAGAAGACGACCGCCATGTTGTCTGTCTGAATTAGAAGAGAGCCTGGCACCAGGTCCTCCTGAAAGGCCTGTAGGGCGTAGAGGATCGCTCGCATTTCCAGCACACTGATGTGAAGGGACTGCTCCTTGGGTGACCAAACCCCTTGTGTTAGACAAGCACCCAGGTGCGCCCTCCCACCCCAGGTCCGATGCATCTGTTGTCAGAGTTTGACCTGGTGGCTCCGGACGAAAGCTGACCTCTTTCTCTAGATTGCTGGGGTCCATCCACCAAAGCAGAGTTCTCCTGACTGGCTCCGCGATCTTGACCGGGGAGTCTAGATCGTCATGGCTCTGGTCCCACTGCACCCTGAGCATCCATTGCGGGACCCTCATGTGGAGGCGGGGCAAGGGAGTGACAGGAATGGCCGCCTCCATGTGCCCCAGGAAACTGAGGAAGTTCCGAGCTGGAACTCGAGGAGTTATGGAGATCCGTTCTGCCATCTCTCGCAGGCGAACTCCCCTGTCCTGGGGAAGGAAGACCATGCCCTGGACGGAATCCAGGATAGCTTCTATGAAGGCAAGCTTTTGGCTGGGCTCCGGGGATGATTTTCGTAAGTTCAGGGTGATCCCCAGCTCTCGGAACAGAGTATAAGTGTCTTCGAGAGCTCATAAAAGGCTTACTCTTGGCGGGGCTGTAGGCAGCCAGTCGTCGAGGTAGGGGAACACGTAGTGCCCCATGCGCCTTAGAGCCGCAGCCACCACTGCTAGGCACTTGGTGAAGACTAGCGGAGCGGAAGAGAGGCCGAACAGAAGCACTCGAAACTGAAAGTGCTCCCCTTGGAAGTGGAACCTCAGAAACTTCCTGTGGGAAGGATAGACCCCGATATGCATATATGCATCTTGCATGTCGAGAAAGCAGAGCCAGTCTCCCTGGTGCAGCAAGGGAAGGAGTCCTTGAAGAGTCACCATCCTGAACCTTTTGTACTCGATAAAGAGGTTTACAGGACTGAGGTCCAGAATGGAACGAAGGTCCTGAGTCTTTTTTGGGACCAGAAAGAAATGGGAATAGAACCCCTGCCCTTGCTGATGCAAGGGGACCCTCTCTATTGCTCTTTTCTGCAAGAGGGCCTGGATCTCTCCTTCTATTAGTGGGATGTGAGAAGGAGGATAACGGGAGAGCTTTGGTGGAGTGTGCGGTGGAAACTCTGTGAACTCCAGCGTGTGTCCCCGCCTGATGATATCCAAGACCCATTGGTCTGCGGTGATTGACTTCCACCCTTCGAAATGAAGGGAGAAGTGGCCCCAACCGGCTCCCTGGATCTTTCCGCGAAGGGGCGAAGGAGTCATTGGCAGAGCCGGGAGTGGGAGGAGGCCTGAGGATTCTAAATTAAGGGCCAGGAGGTCCACCAGATTGCTGGTTGTCGGATCTCCAGCGAAGCCTCCTCTCTGCCCCTGTTGGTTACTATAGGCTTGACCTTGACTGCCTGAGGACTTACGAAAAGGCCGTCTACGGTGTTGTCGTCGCTGGTCACCACGGTACATCTGGCGGACTGACCAGATCGACTTGTCCGACTCCTGGAGGCGGGAGATCAAGGCCTCCGTCTCCTGCCCGAACAGCACAGTACCCTGGAAGGGCAGATCCTTGATACCAGCCTGCAGATCCTGGTGAAAGCCCGAGACTCTCAACCAGGCATGGCGCTGGAGGCACACCCTGGAAGCGGCTGCCCTGGCTGCCGTGTCTGCAGTGTCATATGAGGCTCTCAGAACATGGGAGCCTAGGTCTGAGCCCGATTGGAGGAGGGCCAGGAGCTCTGCCTTCTGGTCAGAGTCCGGCATGGTCTTCATCAGCTCTAGTCGCCTCTCCCAAAGCGCATTCTGGTACTGCACCATATGCATCAGAAAGTTGAGGGAACGGATGGAACAGGTGGAAGCAGCATATACTTTTTTGCCCACCTGGTCCAAGAAGCGAGACTCCAAGTCGGGAGGCTGGGAGCTGAGGTGCTTCGGCTGCCTGGACTTGTCATGGGCAGCCGTGATCACCGAAGAATCGGCCTGAGGGTGTTCCGCTAGAAAGGGTTTTGCCCTCGGGGCCTTATACAGCCTGTCCGACTTTTTTGGAACTGCCGGGACCGAGGCCGGATGCATCCAGGTGGTTCTGGTAAGGTCCTGGAATGAATCGACCAAAGGAAGGATAACCAGAGGCTTTGGCTCCTTTTACCTCCGGATGTGCCTCATGACGTCCATAAAGGTAGGATCGTCCGGAGGCGAGCGAGGCCGGTCCTTCTCTCCCGGGGAGCACTTCAGAATGAGAGAGGAAGAGGAGGTAGACGACGGTGAGGAGGATCGACTATCCGACTTGGAATAGTCTGACCCTTCCCTATGACCATGCCTTCGCTGACGTCGGTAACTAGGAGACCGATGTCGGTCCGAAGACCGACTCCGGTCCCTGGACCAGCGACAGAGCAGTGACCGACATCAGTCAGAGGACCGACGTCGGTAGCGTTCTCGCCTCGAGCGAGAAGGGCTCCTGGAGCGTGACCTAGACCGACGTCGGTCACCCGAGTCCCGGGAGCAATGTCGGTGGTCCTCAGACCCTGAATGGGAACGAGCCCTGGAGGGAGGTGTAGGATGGCGCTCCAGCGACTTCCTCGGGGAAGACTCACCTCCCGGCTGTGGTTTTTCCACTGGGTCCGGTACCGGTGTCTGGGCCAGCGACAGGGAGGACCGCTTATGGACCTGCCCCCACCAGAAGGAAAAAAGATCCTTGAGCTCATCCTTGGTGAATATCTCAGCCGCCACTGGGAAGGAAGTCTCCGAACATCGGGGCACGAGGAGAGCTTCCTGAGGGCCTGGGAGGACTTGGGCAACGGGACGTTAGCTCTTCCGTGACCCGCCTCCTGCGCCCGCCCAGCCGCCAGTGCTGGTACCGACACGGGGGCGCTGAGAGTCCTTGCCTGGAGGCGCGCTTAGCAGGCGGCGCCGGTGCTCTAGCAGGCGGGCTGGAAGCAGGCACTCTAAGGGCTTAGCGATGACCTCTTAGCGGGTCACCTTTGGTTTGGCCGGCCTCTCAAGGGCCGCCTAGCCCGAGTAGTCTTCGGGAGCTCCAGAACCTGAGGGACGGGCCTTTTCAAAGAGGGACGCAGTGCAAGCGCCGACCGTGACCAGTGCCGGGACAGACTACGGTCCTTGCTATGGCGCTTTTTCTCTTTTCGCTTCCCCTCCAAGGAGTGCAGATCCATCTTCTGCTCCAACAAGTAGGCTTTAAGGGCCTTGAGGCGGCGGATGCTGGTCCTGCTGGTAAAGGCCTGGCAATCCGAGCAGTTGGCGGTGTCGTGGTCCGAGCCTAGACAAAAAACGCACCGCCAATGGCCATCCTTTGCTGGGATCTGCCTCCTACACTCACACTTATTTAAGTGCTCAGGAGATACTGACACCCGAGAAGACATCCGTTGAACTCATCCGGGCAACGGTTGACGTCGGTCTCGGTAAAAGGTGATAAGAGCGAGAAATAACGCTCAAAAGGCGGAAAAAAATAACCAACGGGCAGCGGACTGACATCAGGTACGTTCAGGCGAGAAAACCCGTCGAAAAACGAGTCTGAAATTTTGACTGGAGAACGTAAAACCACGAGTTTGAGCTGCAACTGCAAGCAGAAGCTGTTCCTTCTTCTTCACGTGCAGGACGCGGCTGGAAAGAACTGGGGTGGAGCTGGGTCCACCCCCTCTTGTACCCTGACTGACGTCAGGGCGGGGCCAGCGTCAGGGGCGGTGCCTGCTGTGTATTGCTGGCAGAATTTTCACCGGAGGGTCCTAGTGCCTGCAGCATAGTCCTGATTGTAATAGCCTGCTGCAAGAGCTCCCACTCAAAGTAAGATCTGGCGTCATGGGGCGGAACCGAGGGTTATACCACCCAGGTGGGTGGGAAGAGCCAGCTTAAAGACTTTCTGGCTGATTTAAAGGGAGAGGGACTCTGCCAGTAAGTGTGGATGAACAATATATCCACGATCCTAGAAACGGAAATTACGTACCTACCGTAATTCTTGATCTTCTTGGACAAAGTCTTCACCATTCATTCATTCACACTAATGGGACAACGCTGGAGGCAACAGGACCCAGCAGGAACCAAAAATCTTCAGGAGGGCTAGCGCTGAGGTAGGACCGTGCATGTGCGGCACTGTGAGACTGGCTCATGCTCATATAGGCTATCTCGGCGTCAACCCTCCAACCGCCTCAGTACCTTTTTGACAGAGGAGGTGCAGCACAACTAAACCTAGGAAAACCTAACCTAATCTGAGCATAAAATAGCTCAGATGACCCGTTTAAGAAGGGTCAGCTCAACAATGTCTTCACAGCCCAAGTCAACAAGGGAGTGAAGACCAGAAACAGGATGATTGAGCTTGGGGGATGGTGGGTGGGTGTGCGTGTGAATGAATGGTGAACACTTTGTCCAAGAAGATCAAGAATTACCATAAGTATGTAATTTCCATATCTTCCTGGAGTAAATGTCTTCGACATTCATTCACATGTAACCCCTTTGTTACCTGGGGTTACTAGATTCCCAGTAAGACCTAGTGGTAGGCAGGGAAGGCAGCTTGTGAAACTCCAGTTAAATGGGTTTCACACTGTCTCACTCTGTCCTCAGTCACAGCTGAAACTTGAGAGATGACATCATTACAGAATTGTCGCAGCTGCATGAGCCACATTTGGTATCTTCAGCTCAGAGAGTGAAGTTTAGAACTTTGGGAAATTCAAAAGTCAGTCTTCCGTTTGTCCTTAAGCAAGAAGGAAGCATTAGTGTGTAGTGTGATTTCTCACTCAGAAAATAGGAACTGTTCCTGTAGTTTTACCTTTTTTAAAGTGGTGGAGACGCATCCAGGTCTCAGTGCCCCTCTGGGGGTGAAAAGTTCTCTGGGTTCCAGGGCAATCCCTGCTCCCACCCTGGGAAGAAAGCTGCTTGTTTTAATTTAAGTTCAGTCTGTTCATGTATAACAGCAAAGGTTACAGTACTTCGCCTGTGGGGCACCTGCAACGAATGGGTGAGTGTTTGGCTCCATTGGAAGGGGCAAACAACTTATTTTCTTCAGTTGGATTTCAAGTAAATGTGGACTGCTATTTGGGAGGACTATGTCAACTAGGACAAACAGAGCAGTCATCTGTTTAAAGTGTTAATGGATTTAAAGTTCACTGTAGAGGGGGTGCTTCAGGTCATCCACTGTTCAATCTACATTTTAAAGTCTAAAGCTTTCTGTATGTCCAGAGAAATGGCCGGGTATGGGCTGTGGGAGCTGGAGGTGGGAAAACCCTCCATCTTTAGTAACCAGGTCCACCTCTACGGATTTCTTCTATGTTTTTACATTTACCCTAAGGCTATGTGATGGGTGGGTACCCAGACGTGGGTCGCAACTTGAAAATCTCTCTAGGAGTTGCAGACTCTAAGTGGTGTGGGGAGCCACAGGATGGGAAAATTACTCCTTGTTGGATGGGAGTCTCCTTGTTTGATGGGAGTTTCGACTGGAAGTATGAAAACAAAATCTCTCTAGGAGTCGCAGACTTCAAGTGGTGGGGGGAGCCACAGTTTGGGAGCCTCCTTGCTTGATGGGATGTCTTTCCAAGTAGAGTTTGGGTTCATTCGCCAAGTGGACCGTCAGTCGAGTGGCCGGCAGGGGAGCCGGGCCAGTCGGGCTATGTATCCAATGCGCATGCAAAGTCCGGCTGAGTGCCTGTGGGTCCAAAGCCAGACATCAGTAGTAATGTGTCATTCCTCAAATGGACCTCTGTGTTTAACCTCTAATCTGCATTACAGTAGCGTAGCCTTTGGGGGACCATGCAGTGCTTTGTTTATGTTCAGTGAGTTAATAAATAAAGCCACACTGAAAAATCCCAATTCTGGTTCTGGACATTACAGTTATTGCTTCCTGCAGTTGGATTTACTTGGGTGCCCCTGTGCAGAGTAGCCAAACCTAGGTCTCTTGTGCCAGGTAACCTCATCCTTCCCCGAACCCGTAGACACATATGTATACCCATGTTACAAAAATGGAGACATATGGTTACAAAAATGGAGGCACCGCTTTGGATTTGTTTGGGAAGGAAGGTGCTTGGGCAAGTAGGCTAGCGTTTTGGCTATCTGGCAGTCGGTAGCCCAAAAGTTGAAGCAATTTCCTAGTGTGTGCTGTAAAGGTGAATCTTGTGCTGCTGTTTAAAAAATGCCAACTGTTTACCAAGGAGCTGTAAAGCCAAAGTGTGTGTCCTTGTCCTGCATCAATATAGTTTACAGCTTGTTGTTTAAAATAAAGTTCTGTGAAGGAAAGTGTGAAAACTAGGGTAGCAACAGAGAAATTATGCCCTGGACGTTGGAAATGCTTTCTGTGCAATGCTAGAGACTGCAGAGTTAATGGCAATGTTACATGGTTGAAATGGGCTCCTGCCGTGGAGTCAGTTGGGAAAAAAAAGTGCATCTTTTCAGTTTAAATTTGCCTGCTCGATGGTCGCCGTGAGGAGAGGAGCCCTCGTGAGGAAGAAGAGGCTCATTTGCATGGCGTCGTGTGGTTGGTCAGTTTGCCATTAGTCCCGCGCCTCAGCCAGCTCTTCAGAGTCTGCTTCAGCATTCGAGAGGAGACAGAGAGTAGTGCGTGTACTGGCAGTGGAGGAGCGTTAGCGAAGTGTTCAAAGCGCTGTAAACAGTAAAAGTGACTTTCCAGTTAACAATCGGGCTCAACCCGCTTATCGATCGTGGGATCAGTGGAATTGTGTGGTTAATACTCACGATCGCGGAGACTGCCGACCGCTTGCAATCTGAGGTCTTCAAAATCTGGCTGCGTATATTTTACCCCATCGCAGCAATCTGCTTCAATAACAGTGAGTAAACGAATTAAAACTGCTCAAATCAGTGATTTTCAGATAATGCCATATAAAATGTGTGTGCAGCTGTATAGTCGCTTTGCAAGTAGCGATTGTGTGATGTCCTGCTGGCAAGTGTAAGTCTGTAAAGCCATTAAATGTGTGCATAGCAATGAAAGTAGCCTCAGTTTAAAGTTTGCAGCCAGAGAGAGACCGTGGGTGGTAAAATAAGTGCAACACTAGTAAAAGCAGGCAATCCTGTGCTGAAACCTGAAGTTTTAAAAGGGACTGTAATTAAACGAATGTTGCCAGCATGTGAAAAGTCCAAGGAAAATCCTGTAAATGTGTGAACAGCCAGAACAGAGCAAGTTGTGCAGTTTGAAATAAAAGTTATTAGTAGCTGATGTAAATCGGGTGCGCAGTGGCTTGACCCAGAGTCTGA
Organism: Neoceratodus forsteri; assembly: GCA_016271365.2. NCBI lineage: Eukaryota > Metazoa > Chordata > Ceratodontiformes > Ceratodontidae > Neoceratodus > Neoceratodus forsteri. The sequence goes on along the minus strand of JADMNL010000027.1, from coordinate 98,860,249 downwards.
ATGTTGATGCACAGGAGTGCTCACCACACCATTACAGGGTGGGTAGTAGTAAACACAGCAGAGGAGCCATTTTAAAGCTACAGAGTGTGTTCTATTTAAGTGGGACTTTTAGTTACAGTGAACTTTTGTTTGTTTTTATACAGTTATGGCCTCAGGACCAGCTCGTTACTCGGATCATGCCCGGGTTGCAGTAACAGCAGCAGTAAATAGATTGAGAGATATTGAAAATTGGTGCTACAGAGGGCAATTCCATCCTGATGTGGCAATTCCTAATTATCCAGTGCGTGTATGCCAGATGTGCTTGAGTGCTGGAAGGGATGTCTTCATGATTCCTCACTGTGCTGGATGTCTACAAAATATGGCTTGTATAAAGCGTCTCAAATTGCTTGATTCCACATGGACACAACTTCAAGAATCTGCAGTTGACAGCATACATCAGGCGGAGCCTGTGGAGGAAGGTCTCGGGAGTGTGGCACAAAGTTAGAGAGGCAGAATTAGAGACTGAATCTGAAATTGAAGCATTGGATGCTGGATCTCAAAAGGAAAGTTCAGATAAAGCATCAATAGTCCCCTGGGTGGGTGGGCCCTAGCCAAGTCTCAAGGTGAAGATGAGATGCGGGAGGCCTTTGAATGAGGTGTTGACCTCGCTCCCAGTGATGAATGGATAGTCTCAGGGTGAGAACTACTGCCTCACTCCTGGGCTCAGATCTCCAGTGAAGAGGAAGATGAGGGGAAACCTATGTGGCCTTGTGAGAAAGGAACGGGTACACAGCCTCAAGATCTTGCCTCGGAGGAATGTGTTCAAGAAGGTGGTGATGCCACTGCCCTGGCTTCACCAGAAGAAGAAGAAGTCAGGGATCCGTTTTTAATTTCATTGAGGATGTGAAGCTGGCAGAACCAGGACTGGCCACCCCCAAGCCAGACCAGTGGTCTCAGATTGACCAAAGCAAGTAAAGAGGAGAGACTGGTTCGTAGAAAGGCCAATGAAATCTTTGGTATGACCTTTCCTACCTTTTCTTGGAGAGTCTGGGAGGAGACTGAGAACTGCAGGAAATCCTGGGTCTGGGATGAAGCAATGAAACATGTGCATCCTGGGGCTAACCAGCATGTAAAGAATAGACTGTTCCACGAAAAGTATACACAGTGGAAGAGAGGCAGGACACTGTTTATGGACAGAGTGAGAATAGTGGACGGAGAGGACGCTAAGTCTCCCACTGTGTGAATTATGTGGCCCAGATGGGAGTAATAATTCAAGCCCCTGACCCTCTACTATTGGCCTCAGTGCAAGGACCTCCCAGTAATTAAGCCCAGCTACAAAATGGAGAGTCGAAAGTAGGTAGTCAATAATGCCACATCTAGACTGTGAAGTGCCCTTATTGAACTGCCAATATGAATAAACAAGAAATCAGGTGCCCCATATTCTTCAGTCTACAGTGTACTGCCCTATTCAGCAACCATCTACTGGTACCACCAGATGACTTCAGATCCAGAGAGGACACCAGCCCAGCTGTTTTCCTGTTCATCGCCTGGTAATCGGATGACGCCGGACCAGCTGTTTCTTTTTTTTTGTTCCTGTTCTAAGGTTCCTTCTCCAGTTATGACATCAGCCCAGCTGTTTCCAGATGTGCACTCCTGTGGGTTCCTGGAAGATGTCCGCCCAGCTGTATCAGAAGAAATGCTGCCAGGGAGAGTCTTTGGCAGGGACCAGGTTTGTGATGTCCGAATACTTCAAGAGGCTGGTAAGTCCGCAAAACTCTTTTTATTCTATCTTTATGACATTGCAATACACACCCTACACTACAGACTTCAAACAGTGTGTGAACTGTCCGCAAAGACTCTCCCCTTCGGGATTATTGCCTTAAAGAACTATGCTTCACGGGGCTCCGGCCCAGGAGAGACTATTTAATGGACTGGCTTTCGGGCCTCTGTAGTCACTAGTGGGACATTTAGGGCATCTCCCAGGTGTATTGCACAAATGTCATTGTACTTTAATGTAAATACTGTTTTCTACCCTTTTTCTAAAAAAAAAAAAAAAAAAATCTTTTTCTTTTTGGGATTGTTCAGTGCTTTTTCTGTGGTAAGGGTTGTTGTTGCTGTTGACCTTGTTGTTTAGATAGACTGTACATGCAGATTAGGATGTTTTTTTTTTTTGTTTTTGTCTTCTCTTACAGGTGTTCCTGGAAGACAGAAGAGAAGACAAGAAGAAGAGGAGGAGAGGCTCATCGGAGTCCTCGTCAGTGCTTATGGTGTAGAATTTAAAATGTACTGTGTTATTATTGCTAAAGGTTAGAAGTTGCAGGTTGCTCCAAGGTCGGGAGGTCCCCGGTTTGTTTTGTTTGGATGTTATGTCAGAGACAGATAGGTTTTCCTAGAGGTTAGGAGGGATGGACAGGCTATGGCCTGACCTGCAGTAGGGGTCACAGTGCTGATCTATCAGGGCTATACTCTGGGCGGTTCTACCAGAGCCACTAGGTGTCCATAGTAAGTGGATAGAGTAGAGGCTGATATGTCAGCTATGGGCCTCTAGGCCCTTAGTGTTGCCTACCGTGCTCGCACATGGTAGGAGGGGCCTGATCACCCTCCGCAGGTAGCACATAGGGTGGGATGTCCTAAAGTCAGTATAATGACTGGGGACAGTCATTTGGTCATGGGCGCAGTGTAACCCCTTGTTACCCGGGTTACTAGAATCCAGTAAGACCTAGTGGTAGGTAGGAAGGCAGCTTGTGAAACTCCAGTTAAATGGGTTTCACACTGTCTCACTCTGTCCTCAGTCACAGCTGAGACTTGAGAGATGACATCATTATAGAACTGTCGCAGCTGCATGAGCCATATTTGGAATCTTCAGCTCAGAGAGTGAAGTTTAGAACTTTGGGAAATTCAAAAGTCAGTCTTCCGTTTGTCCTTAAGCAAGAAGGAAGCATTAGTGTGCAGTGTGATTTCTCACTCAGAAAATAGGAACTGTTCCTGTAGTTTACCTTTTAGTGGTGGAGACCGCCCCTGTCTCAGTGCCCCCCTCGGGGTAGGAAAGTTCTCTGTGGGTTCCAGGGGCAATCCCTCTCCCACCCTGGGAAGAAAGCTGCCTGTTTTAATTTAAGTTCAGTCTGTTCATGTATAACAGCAAAGGTTACAGCACTTCGCCTGTGGGCACCTGCAACGAATGGGTGAGTGTTTGGCTCCATTGGAAGGGCAAACAACTTATTTCTTCAGTTGGATTCAAGTAAATGTGGACTGCTATTTGGGAGGACTATGTCAACTAGGACAAACAAATAGAGCAGTCATCTGTTTAAAGTGTTAATGGATTTAAAGTTCACTGTAGAGGGTGCTTCAGGTCATCCACTGTTCAATCTACATTTTAAAGTCTAAAGCTTTCTGTGTGTCCAGAGAAATGGCCGGGTATGGGCTGTGGGAGCTGGAGGTGGGAAAACCCTCCATCTTTAGTAACCAGGTCCACCTCTACGGATTTCTTCTGTGTTTTTGCTACTTGCCTCATGCGCTTGGCCAGTGATGGGGTGGGTACCCAGACATGGGTCGCAACTTGAAAATCTCTCTAGGAGTCGCAGACTTCAAGTGGTGTGGGGAGCCACAGTTTGGGAGCCTCCTTGTTTGATGGGATGTCTTTCCAAGTGGAGTTTGGGTTCATTCGCCAAGTGGACCGTCAGTCGAAAGTCCGGCAGGGAGCCGAGCCGTCGGGCTATGTATCCATACTGTGCATGCAAAGTCCAGGCTGAGTGCCTGGTGGGTCCAAAGCCAGACATCTGTAGTAATGTGTTCATTCCTCAAATGGACCGCTGTGTTTAACCTCTAATCTGCATTACAGTAACGTAGCCCTTTGGGGACCATGCAGTGCTTTGTTTATGTTCAGTGAGTTAATAAATAAAGCCACACTGAAAAATCCCAATTCTAGTTCTGGACATTACAGTTATTGCTTCCTGTAGTTGGATTTACTTGGGTGCCCCTGTGCAGAGTAGCCAAACCTAGATCTCTTGTGCCAGGTAACCTCATCCTTCCCCGAACCCGTAGACACATATGTATACCCATGTTACAAAAATGGAGACATATGGTTACACACACTAATTGGAGAATACCAAGCTAAAAATCAATCCCCTGAGCAGGGCAGCAGAAGACAGAGCTCACTCAGGATAGAACTCCATTAAGGACTGTCCTGCCAAAGGAAGCGTGCTGTCTGGCATGGGCATCCAAAGCATAGTGCTTCACAAAGGTGTGCAACCAGCTTCAAGTAGCCACTTTGCAAATATCTGCAATGGGTATACTACGAATTTCTGCCAGGGATGCCGGAACAGCTCTGGTCGAGTGGGCATAAACCTGGCCTTCCAACTTGACCTGCGCCATCGAGTAGTAGTGGCAAAGACAAGCCACCAACCATGCAGAAATGCATCTAATGGCAACAGGTTGACCCAGACCGGGCCATGCAAAAAGATACGAAAAGTTGCTTAGATTTGCGAATCTCTAGTTCTGTTAATGTAGAATCGTAGAGCCCTCTTGACATTCAGAGAGTGAAGGGTGCATTCCCCTTCATTCTGAAAGTTGGCAAAATAAGTGGGAAGAACAAGAAACATAGAAACATAGAATTTGACGGCAGATAAGGACCGCTTGGCCCACCCAGTCTGCCCATTTCCCTACCTACTGGATAAGCTGCAGATCCTAGTTAACCAGCAGCCTACTTCTTCTTACCCCCAACCCCCAGAATTGCCTTATGACTATCCCATGCATGCTTGAATTCCACCACTGATTTTGACTCCACAACCTCCTCCGGAAGGCCATTCCATGCATCCACAACCTCTCTGTGAAAAATACTTCCTTAAATTACCTCTGAGCCGCCTCTATCTTCAAATTGTGCCTCTTGTTCTTGCACACTTTTTTAAAGATGCTACCCTCTTGACTTTGTTGATTCCCTGAGGTACTTGAAAGTTTCTATCATGTCCTCCTCTCCTCCTTTCCTCGAGGCTATACATATTAAGCTCCTTAAGTTCTCTTCATATGTCTTCCGGTGCAGACCCTGCACCATTTTAGTTGCCCTCCTCTGGACAGCTTCCATCCTGTCTATGTCTTTGTGGAGATTGGGTCTCCAGAACTGCACACAGTACTCCAGATGGGGTCTCACCAGCTGTCTGTACAGAGGGATAATAACTTCCTGTTTTCTACTGCTGATGCCTCTCCCTATGCATCCCAGTATCCCCCCAGCCCTCCTTGCTGAGCAGGAATCTGAGGTGAGTACAAAGTACCACCTTGTCCTTGTGAAATACAGTGTAAGGAGGATCCATGACCAAGGCATGTATTTCAGAGACTCTGCAAGTGGAAGTAATGGCTACCAGGAAGGTGGCTTTCCAGGTCAGAAACTTCAAGTCACAGGTAGCTACAGACTCAAAGGGCATACGGGTGAGCATGTCTAGCATGAGGTCGATATCCCCCACGGCCACCGCTTTCCTGACCGGGGGTCTAGAGTATAGGATACCCTTGAGGAATCTCTTGACAAGCAGTAACTGAGCCAGTGACATGTTCTGCACTGGCTCATGGTAGGCGGAAATCATACAGAGATGTACCTTCACTGTCGAATATTGCAGTCCTGCATTCGACTGGTCTAAGAGGTACTCCAACACTTTATTCGGTGGGCAATAAAAGGGGTCCAAGATGAACTTTGCACACCAAATGGAAAATTGCTTCCACTTAGCCATGTAAGTTTTCCTAGTGGAGGGCTTACGCACCACTAAGAGGATTTCTGAGACTCTTTGATTGACCTTTGAGATCTTAAACCTACCCATTTCTATCTCCTCAGGAGCCAGGCATGGAGATGAACAGAGTGCAGGTTGGGATGGACCAGGGATCCCTGCATCACGAGATCTGTCCAAAGAGGAAGCTGCCTTAGGGGAGCTTCAGACAACCTTAGTAGAAACCATATCTGATGAGGCCAATGCGGGGTGATTAGGATCATCTTGCACCCCTGTGCCTCCAGCTTCAGCAATACACTCTGAACCATCGGAAGAGGAGGAAGTGTGTACAGAAAGCGTTTTGTCCACCTCACTCTGAATGCATCCTGATAGAAAACGCCAGGATCTGGATTTCTGGAGCAGTATATAGGCAGTTTTACGTTGAGTGGGGACGAGAAAGGTCCCGGTCCGGAGTGCCCCACTTGTCTAATAGCGATTGAACGACGTCTGAAGTGAGCAACCATTCGCATGGATCCACCTCTGTTCTGCTGAGGTGATGCGCTTGGTCGTTCTGAATTCCTGGAAGGCAGACTGCCTGAATCAAGACACTGTGCTTGAGGCACCACTCCCACACCCTCATGGCCTCCCGGCACAGAAAGTAGGAGTGCACTCCACTCTGCTTGTTGATGTAATACATCCATAGCCTTGTTGTCTGTCTGAAGGAGAAGTACTTTGCGACAGAGGACATCCTTCAGGGCATGGACAGCATATAGGACAGCTCTCATCTCTAAGACATTTATGTGTAGATGAGACTCCTCCTGGCTCCACACTCCCTGAGTGTGGAGGTCTTAACAGTGAACTCCCCAACCAATCAGACATACAGTATATCCATGGTGATGGTGATCTGAGATTCCAGTGGGGCAAAGGGTAGACCTTGAAGAAGCTGGTCTTCCTGTGTCCATAATGCAAGCGATCTTGTCATAGGCTCCATCACTTTTATGTGGAAGGACTGCGGATGCATGGTCGGTGACCACCAAGTACTGAGCATCCACTGTGTGGTCCTCATGTGTTGCTGGGCTAGAGGCACCATGAAGACAGACGAAGCCACGAGACCCAACATCTGCTGCATCGAGAGTGCTCGAACAGAATTGTTCCCTCTGATGTAGCGAGCCACAAAATGGATATACTTGAGGTGACTTGGATTCACTGGGATGTGCCGGTAGGTGTCCTGCATGTCCAGGGATGCCAGCCAGTCGTACTGATGAATCAGCAGAAGTAACGTTCCTAGGAAGGTCATCTTGAACTTTTCCCTGAATAGAAATTTGTTTAATTTCCCATGGTCTAGAACTGGACGCATGCCGCCTGTTTTCTTTGGAACCACGAAGTAATGGGAGTAGAACCCTGTGTTCTGCTCTGCCTGTGGGACTACTACTACTGCCCTGTTTTTCAGAAGGCCCTGTATCTCGGAAGCAAGCGGGTCTAACTGAGCAGTGGACAGACTGTGTTGCCGCTTGGGTGGAAGATCTGGGGGGGATCTCTGCGAAACTGAGAGTATTCCTCTCGTATAATCCTGAGGACTCATTTGTCTGTAGAGATGGACTTCCACTGGTTGAAAAACTGAATCAGATGGCCTCCCACTGCTGTAGCGGTGTCCACCTTGGGAAGCTGAGTTGGGACCTGGGCCGAGTTTTCAGAGGATGGCACTAGGCACTTTCAGGCCCTGTGCCTTCTGCTGCGTTGTCTTTTGTGGCTGAGGAGTTTGGTTTCTATTAAAGGCTCCTTGGCCTTTACCTTGAAAGAACTGCCTGTTACAAAATTGTCAGTGGTTCTCGCCCCTTTGAGAGGTCACAAGAACCGGCCTGGCTGTTTTAATGGCAGTCCTGGTTTTCTGTGTGGCCTCCAACCCTTGCTCCACTTGAGGGCTGAACAGATGAGCCCTGAAGGGGACATTCATTACTTGGTGTTGAGCTTTGGGAGAGAAGCCCGACGTTCTAAGCCAGGAGTGTCACCTGATGCAGATACCAGCAGCCGCTGCCTGTGCTGCAGCGTCACAGGCATCCATAGCAGCTTTCAGTTGATGGTTGTTGGATTCTATGCCCCATGTAATCATTTGGAGAAGCTCCACAGTGACCTCAGATTCTGGGAGGTTCTCAACTACTTCTTTAAGGGTGTTCCACAGGGTGTACTCGAATTGAGAAAAATTACCCTGAAAGCTAGCAATACACATCCCTAAGGTTGTGGCTGCAAAAACACGCTTTCCTAAGGTGTCAACCTTGTGAGACTCCTTATAAATAGGTCGTGCCGAGGTCTCCTATGGAAGGAAAACCTTATTCTCTGCAAGCACCACCAGGGTGTCTGCAAAGGGTTGCAATGCCAGGAAGGGTCTTTCCTTAGGAGGAGCCTATTTCCTGTTTGCGGACTTAGCCACAGACGGGATAAGAGCCGGTTTGGCCCACACCATCTCTGACAGGGTTTCAAAGGATGGTGGGACAGGGGGCGTGAAGTCCGTACGAATGTTAGGAACTGAAGGCACAGAAGTTTTCCTGGGTCCACATCACAGGCCTGAAGAGCCAGGGTGGATCCTACGTTCCTAAGGAGGGACTGGAAGGACAGGTCCTCCACTAAGGACTAGCTGAGAGAGAAGACTTGCTTTCCAGGTCACCAACTGAGACATCCCCGGCGTTGTCAGACAGAATCTGATCAGGATCACACTCATTTTTCTCCTCCAGCCCTGAGACGTCAGGGGCAAATCCTGCTAGACTGAGGCCTGGTCCAGGTGAGGGGTGCACGGGAGCTACCGGCGCCCACATCAGTGTCGAAGAAATCGGCACCATACACGGCACCAAATGACCCCGTGCCAGAACCAGCATAGAGGTTAACATGCAAGCGGAACCAAGGTTGACACCGAACGCAGTGCCAACGAACCCCTCGACGCCGTAGCTGGCACCAAAGAGGCCGATACCGTGCACAGCGGCCCGATGCTGTATGTGGCACAGACAAACCCGAACCCCTGTCAGACCCAGAGAAAAAAGGTACCTGTGCCGGCCCCTGCGTGGAAACTTGATGAGGGGGTAGGCACATGGAACCAGCATCGGTGGTGCCGGTACTGGAAAGGGAGAAATCTCAGTTACCAGTACCGAACACGCATCCTGCCCCAACTGCCCGGACCCTGGCCCAGCAGCCCAAAGATCCAAAGGCCCAGGAACCGGGTCCACTGGCAAGGGCAGACGAGACAGACGCTGTACCCACTGTTCCATAACAGCGGCCCAGTGGTGAAACTGCCCACCAGGAACACCATCAGAGGACAGAGAGGGGCTTCGATGTCGAGAATCCTGGCCGCTAAGAATGAAGACGACCAGGGAACCCGGAAGGGTCGGGCTGGGTTTATCAAACTTCACAACCGAAGACTTCCTGGCAGACCTACCAGATGGCGACCTTGAGCAGTACTGCCTCTTCTTCCTCTGACGGGAAGAAAAGGAGCTCAAGGCCAAGCGGTGCCGGGTCCCCGACTGAGATCGGGAATGGGTCCGCTTCTTTTTGTGCTTTCGGGAGGACTGTCCTTCCTCTCGAGCACCAGATTGCTCATGGTCAGACCCTCCCTCCGCAAAACATGGTGGATCGGACACAGCCACACTGTCAGAAGAACTTTCTAGCGTAGTCTCCCTACCGTCACCGAAACTGTCCATGGTTGACTCTGTCGATGAATGGCTGAGAGCTGTTTTCTTTCTTTAGAAGTCTTTTTTTTTTTTTTTTAACTAAATAAAAAAATAAAACAAAATAACACGAAAAAACTGAACAAAACTAAACGAGTATAAGATGCTGTCGTAAAGACAAGAAATTTGTCTCCTGGGCGGGCAAGCAACATTGTCACTGAAGCGCACTCGACGGTGGGGAAAAAAGGAACTGAGGCGGTTGGAGGGTCGACGCTGAAAGCCTATATAGGCGCGAGCCAATCTCGGGGTGTCATGCATGTACGGTCCTATCTCGGCACCGGCTCTCCTGAAGATTTTTGGCTCTCGCTGGGTCCTAGCACCTCCAGCGTAGTCCCATTAGTATGAATGAATGGTGAAGACTTTTAGTCCAGGAAGATCCACATGTTTTGCTCTAGGAATGGTATGATCAGAGAGAGTGACCATCCTGAAGGTGCGCGACTTGAACTTGTTCAGGTAATGCAGATCTAAAATGGGGCACCAGCCCCCCATCTGTTTTGGCACCAGGACATACCTGGAGGCAAACCCTGGGTGTTCTGGAGGATTCCCAACAGAAGCCATGAACTCCTTGCAGAGGAGCTGGGCAATGTCGTCCCATAGGGCTGACAGAATGACTGCAGAAACCAAGTTCTCCCGTGGGGTGAAGCTCGGCAAGGAGGGCACTGCTCGAACTCCAGAGGCAGACCCCGATCGACCACTTGAGAACCCACCTGTCTGTGGTGACAGCAGACAGGAAGTGGTGGAGTCATCCCCCCACGGGAGGACCCAGGGGTGGCATGACGGGCATGAGGGAGGCCACCCATCATCCTGTCTCTGGGCAGGCTTGGAGGCGGAGGAGGTCCCAGCTGAGGAACCACCAGGACCTCGTTCTCCAGGCTTCTGGGCAACCATGGCCACTGACTTCGGCCAAGGTCACCAGGCCTGAGCCTGCTGGCCAGCTAGGGGCTGGGCTGGTTTGGCCGCAGGAGTGGAGGTGGACCGAAAGGGCTTCTTTTTCTGTTGTTTAGAGCCCTTGAGATCCCTCTGGGTAGATGTCACTGAGTCTAAGGTGGCACTGGACTTTTCAATGCGGGTGAGGTGGCCCTCGACCCCGGCCCGAACAGATCGGTGCCCAAGAATGGGATATCCAACAGCTTGTGCTGGGTATCTGCCATGAAGGTCAAGATCCACAGCCAAGCCCGGCACATTGCCACTGTGCCACCATGGAGTGGTCACAGAGTCCTTAATGTCCATGGCTGTCTGGAGCTGTTGCTTAGCCACAGCCCGACCCTGGTCTCGGACCTGTTTGACCGTGATCTTGAGGTCCGCTGGAAGATGAGGGAGCACCTCATCCAAAGTGCCCAACACGGCATGGGAGAGAAGTGGTCCATCAGGAGGGCCGAGCTCACCTGGTGAAGAGGCAGTATAGACTTTTTCTGCCATATGGTCCAACTTCTTGGACTCCTTATCAAGCAGTTTGTTGACATACCCCACGTTGCCAGAGTGATGGAACACAGAATCAGCCACCAAGCCCTAGGCTGAGGGATGTTCTGTGAATCCCGAAAGGGAACCAGTAGGGACCGCATACTTGTGGACCATCTGAGCCAACGACACTGGGCAGGAGGAATGTCACTGCCAAAGCTCCAAGGCAGGGACAAGAATGGCCTCTGCAACCAGGAAGGCTTCCCCTGGGGAGTCACCCTGGTCCAAGATCTCAGTAAGAGGGAACTGAGCCCTTTTCTGAATGGGCTCCATCTTAAGACCCATGGATTCCAAGATCAGGCGCAGAAGGCCCATGAAGGAGGCAGGGCCTTCATCCGTCGAGAGACCCCCAACCAACTCCATGTCCACTGGATGGGAGTGCAAGGAGGAACCCTCAGACTCTGAGGAGTCACTGAAGAGGGATTGACCGCTGGAAATCCTGCTGACCCTACGCGGATGGTCAGGCTTGATGCTGACTGACAGCCAATGGGGAAGACCTGAAGTTGGCCAAGAGTCCTTGGTCGAAGCGCTGGATTTTGGCTGCTTAGGTGGCGTCTCCACCAGAATTCGCAGAGACACTAGGGTAGGCTGAAATGGGACTGGTCTGGTCAGTTCCCGAGGCAGAGAATGCATTGGCCTCTGCAGCGAATGCCATGTGATCGCCGGGGTTATGAGCTGGTACAGGCTTCATACCGGCAAACACCAGCTGTTGTCATGAGATCCTAGTAGCGTTCATGCAACTTGCACCGAAGCCTCTCCTCACCGAAGGAGAACGAGGATGAAGAATAGTGGTGGTGCCACTTTCCCGGGTGTCTAGAGCGGGAATGCCGATGTCAGCGAGAGCCGCTCGATCCTCGAGAATAAGACCATGACCTCGACCACTGGGTGGCCTCACAGGGTGCCGGGCGGAGCCGGGGCACCTCCTGTTCCTGGTCGATAACGAGAGGTAGTGGGTCAGCGAACTGATCTGTCCCTCTATGAGTCTGAGTCAGAACTGGAGTCCTGGACAAGGAAGTCTCGGCCTCCTCTGTCGACAACTGGTCAACCGGCTTGAGAAAGATCTCAGTCAGAAGACTGACTAGTGTCCCAGCCAACTGGCTCGATGGGGTTACTGTGGAGCCGGCAGCCTGGGCCGAAGATCTGACTGAAGTCAGATCTGGTGAAGTGCAGGAATCGGAAACCTGGGAACGAGAGCATTCCCGATCCAACGATCGATGGCAAGACCATTTTTTTGGCCTCTTTTTTAGGCTTGGACTTATGTGCCGATGAGGGGCCCTGGCCATGACTCCACCGGAACATCTTCAGGTGAGCCTGGCACAAGTCCTTGAATGTTCCTGTGAAGGAGGCACCCAAAGAGAGCAGCAAATAGGCCGAAGCAGAGGAGGACTGAGCCACAGCCTGGGCCGCTGCCTCCTCGAAAGCCGCTAACTGATCGGTGGACCCCGCAGCCAAGGAGACCACCCGACGGGCATCCTTACACTTGACTGGCAGGTTCTGTTCATTCAGATAGCCTAAAGTGAGGCGGATGCGATGGTCCTCAAGAACGGAAGGATGAAAATTTCGACAAATGTCACAGGCCTGGAGATAATACTCATGGCCCACGCAGAACACGCACGTGGTGTGTGGGTCCATTTGGGACATTTTTTGCTCACAGAGGCATCGCCAGAACCCTGGAGTGGACCTGTCGTTGTCCATCGTGGTTGAGAAGAATGAGCCTGAAGACAAAGTTTTTTTATTCAATTTGGAAGGAAATCTGAAGTTTTTTTTTTTTATTTATTGGAGATTCGGAAATACCTTTGAGTCAGAGACTCCTTTACAAAGGTTCCACGTCACATATTTTACATACAGAGACAGACAGGTTACATAGCAGTACATCAATACATAGTCAGGTAGCTACAGGAGCAATTGTGAGGCTAACAGTGAAAAAACTAGGGAAAAGTTAGAGCAAACACAAAATGCAAATTGCACACATGTGCAGAGCTAGGGCTGGGGGGACACAGGTTGTGGCAGGGAGGGTAGGGGAAACCGGCCACAGCCTTTGCCGGCCAGAATAGTGTAAGGTATTTCAGTGGCAATCGCAGTGGTTCGAGGACTGTAGGAGGTCTCTAAGAGCGGTTTTGAAGGGTCCAAGTCTGTTCTCTTTTGCAAGTGGGGTGGGCAGACTGTTCATCCAGGAAGGGGCTCTGTAGCTGAAGGACCTTTGGAATTGGGAGGTATGGCAGTGGGGAACAGAGAGGAGTTGCTTTCCAGAGCTATGAGTATGTTTAAGTGTCAGGGCTGGTCTTATTAGTGATGCGAGTCCTATGGGGCAGAGACCTAGGGCAAATTTTTTTTTTTGCCATGAGGCAGGTGTGGAACCTAATTTGTTGTCAAGGCTCAGCCAGTTGGTATCGTTGTATAGAGAGCACGTGTGAGTTAGACAGTCACAGCCCAGGGTGAGGCGACAGGCTTTATTTAGGGAGACACGTAGTCTATGGAGGGCCGATGAGTTTGCCGCCCCATAGACGAGTAGGCTGTAGTCTAGCAGGGAGACGACAGAGGAGGAGACAGCAAGCCTCAATGCGTTTGGGGTAAAGCAGTGTTTGAGGCGATACAGGAACCCGAGCTGCACATTGAGGGCAGCAGATAGGAGGTGGATATGTTGGTGGAAAGTGAGTGCGGGGTCAAGGGTTAAACCCAGGTATCTGAAGGAGTCCACTTGCTCCAGGGGGGTCAGACTGGCAGTTCGTACTTGAGAGCAAAGTTCCTTTCTAGCGTTGAGCGGGTGGGAAAAGAACATAACCTTAGTTTTGTTATAGTTCAGGATAAGATGTTGAGAGGCGAACCATTTTTCAGCGGAACTGAAGGAGGATTGAAGGGAGAGGTGGAGTTGCAAAGGGTCAGAGTTGGAGGTATAGAGGACGGCATCATCCGCATAGAGGAGTAGGTTCCCGGAGCAGGTACTGGGGAGGGAGGGAGTTAAGAAAGAGGCTGAACAGTAGTGGTCCAAGGACGGACCCTTGCGGGACACCAGAGAGGACAGGTAGCCTACTAGATAGGGTGTCCCCAATTTTGACCTGCTGGGAACGGTTAGACAGGTAGTCAGAGAATCAGCCAAGGGCATCCTGAGAGAATCCAATGTTGGTCAATGCGGATAGTAGGAGCGGGTGGTTAACGGTGTCGAACGCCTTCGTGAGATCAATGAAGACAGCCCCTGTGATTTGATCTCTGTCTAAAGTGGAGTGAATGTGAGTGGTGAGTTCCAGGAGGGCAGTGGTGGTACTATGTCCCTTCCGGAAGCTGTGTTGCTGCATACTAAGCAGGTACTATTTGTTGAGGTGGTCCGTTAGCTGATCAGAGATGATCCTCTCAAGGGCCTTAATGCGGATAGGAGAGGGAGAATGGAGATAGGTCGGTAGTTGTTAGCGAGGACATGGTCCCCATTTTTAAGTATCGACGTAATGTGTGCAGATTTCCAGCGGGAGGGGAATTTCTCTAGGCATAAGGAACGGTTTAGTATATAGGTGAGGGGGTTGAACACCTCAGGGAGAGAGAGTCGAAGGAGTTTCAGGTCTAAGGTGTCACTGCTATACCGGGAGTGACTTAGTGTCCTTCTGAGATAAGGCTCGGCGCACTTAGGTGCAATGCTGCGCAGGCGAAAGGGAGGGGCTTTTGGGGGTGGCTGGGGGTGGGTCAAAGTAGTTTGGGGGGAGAACCTTGCTGAGGTTAGAGAAGGCATCATTGAAGGCATCGGCCATTCGGGCTGGGTCAGAGGTAAGGCACCCATCAACCCTAATCTGACTAGGGGTGGTGTTGGGAGCGTTTCCACAGAGGTCCTTAATATTGGCCCAGAACTTTCGTCCTGAGCCCCAGGAGTTGGTTATGGAGGTCTTGTAGTACTCTGCTTTAGCTTTGCACAAGGACCAAGTACATTTGTTCCGAGCCGCTCTATAGCTGTCTGTCTGTCGGCTGGCAGGCCAGTCTCGTTGAAGAGGTGCCATAGGGAGTCTCTGGTCCGCATGAGGTCCAGGAGATGTTCAGTGATCCACTGCGCCGGACTACCTTTGGCCACTCTTTAGGTGATCGGGGGAAAATTTATCGCAAATGGTGTTAAAGGCGAAAATGAAGAGGTCAAGGGCTCTGTCAGGGTTGGGGGCCTTCGTAACGAGGGACCAGTCCATTGTCCTGAGATATACTTTGAGTTGCTAGTTTGCCTGAGCCAAGTCTGCTTCCGATAGATTATCCTGGGGGATTTGGGTGATTTGCACATCCAGGAGCAGAGTACAGGGAGTGGTCGCTAAGGGCATTTGGGAGAACAGTAGTACTAGCGATTTTAATGGGGCGGTTGGTGAATACCAGGTCCAGCAGGGAGAAGGACCCAGTGCGTAGGTTCAGTCGGGTAGGGGATAAGACGACTTGCATAAGGTCTTGAGCAGTGGCCGCATCTATGAATGGTGCGGCAGCTTTGTCAAGCCAGTTAATATTGAAGTTTCCTAGTACGATTTTCTCGGCTTGTGGCGGAAGAGTGGTCAGGTAGGACAGTACAGAGTGGAAGGCCGCCTTCTGATCCCTGGGGGGAATGTAGACTGTAGTGATGGGGGGGGGATTTGGAGGTTCCCAGTGTGATTTTTATAGTGAGGGCCTGTGGGCCGGGATGTAGCTGTGGGGTGGGAAGTAGCTATCCAAGTAGGACCTCTTTAGTATATACGGCGCAGCCCCCACCTCGCTTACCCTTTCGATCTGCCTGGTAAAAGTTGTACCCAGTGAGATTTAGCGACGAGACTGGGATCGATGGGGAGAGCCAGGTTTCACTAACCGCAATGATGTCAGGCTGGTGCTGGTGGACCCAGCCCTGGAAGGAGTCCCATTTTTTTAGAAGGCTACAGACATTAAGGGTGGCAATATGCAGTCCGCTAGTTGGTGGGTGGGCAGGTGCGGTAGTTGTGGCAGGGTCAGGGTTAGGGTGTAAGTTTCCTGACGTGAGCAGGAGGAGGAGGAAGAACCTGCAGACTGGGTGCCATTTCGAGGCTTTGTGAGGTTGTACGCAACCGCCCGGGTGCCCTTTTGGAGTGGGGAATGTGGGGATAGGGAGGCTAGTTATGTGGGGTGTGGCCAGTAATAGGAGACGAGGTGAGGGGACAGGAGGCAGGGGTTGGAGTCGCAGTTGGCGAGGTTGACAGTAGTTGCAGGCGGAGCAGAGGGTGCTATGCGTTGGGTGCTGAGAGTGGGAGAAAAGAGATGGAGGGAGGGCAGCAAGGTGAGTCCAATCAGCACAAAAGCAGTAGGTGGCTATAGATTCATGACTAGAGGAGGTCTCAATGGTTACAGTTTAACAGCAAAGGGCCTACTCAGTGTGAGAGCAATAAGGAGGGAACCTGCTTCTTCCAGCGGAAATGAAGATCTGGCACCACGGTGCGGAGCCAAGTGAGTTACCTCCCACGTGGGTGGGAGGAGCCAACTTGAAGATGTTCCGATGGAGTCTTAAAGGGAAAGGCAACTGCCAGAAAGTGTGGATAGACCATCATATCCACATCCCAGAAAAGACCATCTCTCTCACTGGCAACTACTACTTTATTCAAGGCGTGACATGATCACAAGTGTGACTTGACACCCCTTCCCAATGAATCAGACCACTACCACCCCATCCTCTGGTTGAGCGCTGTTACGGTAATGTATCGTTACTTACCAGTAACAGTAGATCTTCAACAGAATCTTCTCCATAGAGCAACATCTTTGGAAATGTAAGCCACTGGTGTCAGGACAACTCAGAAAATTTTTCCTAGCTGGGGCTATGATATTGACTTATGTTGGCGCCCGCTAAATAATGCAGGTGGAACTGCACCTCTCAGTTTCCAGCCACAGACATGCATGGAGTTGTACCATACCAGCTGACAGGAGGTGGGGGTTTTGGAAAGAAAAGCCCATTTGAAAGGGCACAGAAAAGGAGATATTGTCTTGAGTATGCCACCTGAAGCACATCAGAGAGTAGGTGGGAAGGTGAGCTGTGGTTCTACACACTTAAAGACCTACTGTTACTGGCACATAACAAAACTACCTTCTTCGAGGATATCTCCTTCCATAGGGTCACTACACTGTAACAATTTCCAAGCAGTACAAAACAGCAGCGTGACAGGAAGGGTAGATAGGGTTATATAAGACCCTTAAGACAGCAGGCCATGGAGGATGGCAAAGGTTGAAGCCAGCCCACCTGCGGGATGTCAGATCCAAACTGTAGAGTGTCGTAAAGTGTGGACAGAACTCCATGTGCAGGTACAGCATATGTCAGCTGCCGAGACTAAATGAAAACAAGCCACAGAAGTGGCCAAGTCACGAGTGGCATGCCGATGGCTAGGATCAAAAAGCTCCTTACCAGGAAACAAAAAGAAATTGAGGATGCCACCTATTTGGAAAGGCACTGCTTTGAGACAGAGGCACCTACCAACCAAGGAGAGTATTTAAAAAAAGCTGCAAGCCATTCTCTACAGTCCTTTGTGCAGTCCGAATAGAAGCGTAAAGCCCTATGAACACTGAGAGAATGAAGGACGACTTCTCCAGCATTCCAACAGGAAAGGACAAAACGTAGCAAGGTGGATAATGTAGCTTAGTTTGCTCTATGAAACCACTTCAGGAAGGAACTTAGGACAAGTATGTAATGAAACCCCATCCTAGTGAAACACAAGGCACGGGGGATCTGTAATCAAAGTCCGTAGCTAAGAAACCTTCCCCGCAGAGGTAATCGCCATCACAAAAAGCATTTTTTCATGAAAGGAAGCAATGTCACAAGTGGCAGCAGGCTCAAAAAGTGCCTGTGTAAGAGAGACTCCAATTCCAGTTAAGGTCCCACACCAGAATGTGGCAACGGACTGGGAGACGCAGAAGCCCTTAAAGAGCCTTTTAGTAACCTCAGTGGATGATTCTGCTTTACTGTCTGGTGGCATCATTTTAGAACTGTATGATGTAGTTTATGTCCCTCTAAGCCACAGAGTTCCAAAGCAGAACATGGATGCATTGTGGCAACAATATAAGAGTACGACAGGAACATAAACTACATCATACAGTTCAAAAATGGTTCTTACCAGCAGCATATACATCAGAAACATGTACTAGGATTACTAAAAAAAAAAACAGCTAAAGCAATAACAGTATTTGAACCAGTATTTAAAAACAGCTTGTACTGGGAAAAGTTACTTAAAGATTCAGTGCAGTTCTGCTTTAGAAGATCCTGCAAGGCATCTCTAATTGCGCCATAGTCCTAACCCCTATGAGGGCATGAAAGGTAAAAATGAACAAAAGGTAAACCTTCACAGAAGAGTACTAGAGGCATTAATTAGATGGGGACAGGAGATAGTCCAAAAATGAAAATTATATCCTCCTACAAATTTTCCTTTGTGCAGTTCCTCTTCCACAGTGAACCCCATGGCAGCCTGCATTTTCTGCATCATTGCCTGAAAAGAGGGATCCTCTGGTGGTGACCTTCCGGTGTTCGCCACAAATTCCTCAGTGCAGGAGGATAAAGTGGAGCTACTACCAGGTCAGCAGAACCCTCCTCCTCCTCCTCATAATCTTCATCCTTTGAGAGATCTGGGTTATATTCAACATCCTCATCATTCCCCTTGATGACAGGGACAGAAGGGGAGTATTACAAGATCCTGAAAAGTACAATTGCGTAAGAACTTACTGTAACAGTAGATCTTCGAGAGCAGCTCTTGCAGCAGGTATTACCAATAGGACTAAGGCCGCCAGGCATTAGGACCACATGGAAAAATCTTCTAGCTAGGCAGTCCAGAGTGGGGATCAGACTCAACATTGGCTCCGCCTAAATGTCGACGTGGTATAAAGAGGGTGGTCCCCCGGCACCATCTCACTTCTCCCACTGGAGACCCAGCTAACAAAAGGAATGGAGAAGTAAGAAGGGTCTCCCCTACGTAAAGAGAAAGAAAAATTACTCGTCTCTGGAGGCTGGTGGGTGGGGCAGACACCTGCTGCAAGAGCTCCTCTCGAAGATCTACTGTTACGGTAAGTTCTTACGTAACTGTACTATCTCACTTCGACGGGGAGCTCTTGCAGCAGGTATTATCAGCAGGACCGAGTCCCAAGCAGTACCCAAAGATAGGCCCTGGTCAGATGGAAGGGGGGGACAAACAGATAACTGATGATCCAGATAGATGGAGTTTAGGAGAGGAGGCCCTGAAGGACTGCTAGTCTGAAACCTGCTCTCCTCCTAGAGGCAACGTCCAAACTGTAGTGCTTGATGAAAGTATGGACTGAGCTTCAGGTGGTGGCAGCGCAAAGGTCTGCCGAAGAAACATTCCGCAGAGCGGCAAATGAAGTTGCCACAGCTCTGGTGGAATGACCCTTCACCGATCCTGGTAAGGGCTTATCGTGGTGCTGACAGCAAAAGGTGATTCAGTGCACCAACCATCTGGTTAGTGTTTGCTTAGTGACAAGAGCCCCTGTCTTCCTGTGAGCAAATGAAACAAAGAGCTGAATCACTTGCCGAACAGAACTGGTTCTGCTGAGGTAATACCTGAGTATCCTATGTATATCCAGAGTATGCAACAGGTCCTCCCCTTTGTTAGAGTACTCTGGATAATAAACAGGAAGCTGGATGTCCTGATTCAGAGTCAGTTCGGAAACCACCTTCAGCACAAACTTAGGGTTAGTACGCAGTGCCACCCTGTCCCTATGAAAAACAAGATAAGGCTCTTTACACACCAGAGCCTGTAGCTCAGAAACTCTCGGAGCAAAGGTAATGGCAACTAAAAGTAACGCTTTCCAAAAGAGAAAGCGAAGCTCGCATGTCGCTGCTGGCTCTAAAGGGGGAAGGGTGAGCATATCCATGATCCTAGAAAAACAGGTTACTTACCTGTAACAGTAGATCTTCCACAAACTGGTCTCTTGCAGCAAGTCATAATTTATAGAAGTTGCCACCAGGTGGAGCTGTCTCATGGCAGCTTTTTCAGCAGTCCTGTATAGGGGCCGCCCCCACGACATCACTTCCGTAGGCGGAGTATAAGAGGGGGTGACCCTAGTACCCTTTGTTCACCGGCCGCTTCAAAGACGGCTACGGCAGGACCAAGACGAACCGAGGGACGAAGGAGTCCCAACCAACTGTCCGGAGCTGCAAGGACTCAAGAAAACCAAGAAACAACAAAGGCAGGGGGATGGAGGCTGGGGCTCTTACTGCAAGAGACGCTTCCTGGAAGATCTACTGTTACGGTAAGTTCTTACGTAACTGCATGATCTTCCACGGACTGGTGTCTTGCAGTAAGTCATAACTTATGGGAGA
Source organism: Neoceratodus forsteri (assembly GCA_016271365.2). Taxonomy (NCBI): domain Eukaryota; kingdom Metazoa; phylum Chordata; order Ceratodontiformes; family Ceratodontidae; genus Neoceratodus; species Neoceratodus forsteri. Next base: position 98,840,144 of record JADMNL010000027.1, on the reverse strand, counting down.
TTGCCAAGCAGTAAGATCCATAAAGGAGGATCAGCAATGCCTGGAGCCGGGCATGAGGGCAGGGCGTGGCACAGAAAAAGCAAAGAGGACCGTTCGAGAAACAACAGAACAGAAAAGGCGAGCACAGACCAGGCAAAAGCCATGGAGGAGCCGCAGACCTATGCAATGGATAGCCGTGTAAGCCCGGACAAGGGATAGCGTCACAGAGCCAGAGTCAAGTACATACATGCCACTCCCACAGGTGGCGAGTAAAACAGTGATCCCCGAAGGGACAGAATGAATAAGGCCATGCCAATGATACAACCTGCCATGCAGAGGTGCGAAAGGCAATGGCTTGCAGCAAGCGTCCCAGGGCATCCAAAGCACCAGAGAGAACAGGCGGGGAGCCTGACGAGGTGGAACAGACAGCTGCAGGAGGCCAAGCACAATGATACATCATGACAAGGCAGGGGTCTAGAGGACATGGCACCTAGACAATCCAGCAGTGCTCCTGAAGGCCCGGAAAGTGCAGGAGATAGTGGATAATCTGAAAGCAAGTGGACATCAAAAGGCACCCAAGGGGAGAGTAGCAGAGGTCCCCAAGAAATCCATGGGGAGCGTCAAGTCCGGTAAGAGGAGCAGGCCTCCACATAATGCGGATGGAGTCCCCGAAGCCTCCGAGGCCTGCAAGAGAAGGACGGGGAAACCCTATGGAGAGGCTAAGTTGCAGGAGCGGGCCCGGTCCCAGGAGGGGGACGGGCACGGGGCGGAGAGGCCGAAGAGGCAAAGCTCTGGGAAGCCCAATCGTGGCCACAAGACACCCTCATGAATAAGGCCCGGGAATGCGGAGGCCCGCCCGCAGGAGCGGGAGACGGGGTCTGCGACATACCACAATACAGGTCCTGGATAGACTGTAGGGCATGGCCGAAGGCCTGGAGAGAATCCAGAATGGATTGGGCACTGGCACCAAAGAGATGGTCCCCAGAGAACGGGGCATCAGCCACCAGAAGTCGAACTTCAGGGGCTAACCGACATCCGGGTTAAGCATGGTGCCACAACGCCGGCCAGTGGCAGAGGCCAGCAGCAGTGAACTAACCGCTACCATAGCTCTCGCTTCGGAGAAGTGATGGGCAAAGGAGGGTGGGGTGGCCACAGACTGGGCAACCTGCGCCGTGCTCGGTGAGGGTGGCAAGGATGACAGCGCATCCGCAGCGGAGGCCACCAAGGCATGCAGATCGTGGGCCACGTGGCCCAAATAATTAAGGATGCGCAGCAGTAGCATACTGGAGGCATAGACCTGCTTGCCAAGAAGATCTAGGCACCGGGACTCACCGTCTGGCAGCACCAGACTAGGATGGCGAGGCCAGGCGGCCCGACCGTGAGCCATCGCATTGACCACGGAGTCAGCCACAGGGGCGGCAGACAACCAAGGGTGATCCGAGGGGGCAGGGTAAAGCCAGGGGGTGGGCGTGGTGGAAGCAGGGTGGTACCATGCCAGGGCGATGCATTGGCATAAGCCGGGATCATAGAAGGGATAATCTGGACAGGCTCAACTGGCATGCCAAGGTAGTCGGCAAGGTCCTGGCTAAGGAAATCAGGGTCCTCATTGGGAAAGTGGAAGACGTCCCAGATCTGCACAAAAAGATCCATGAAGGAGGCATCCGCAGCAGCTGAGGAGTCCAGAGGGGCAGGCTGGACATCTGCCAGCAGAGAGGAGACGGAGAAGGGGGAACCAGGGTCCCCGTAGTCCAAACAGCCAGTGTCTGAGTCCAGGAGCCCAACGGGGTCCTCCCCGTCCAAGCTCCAATAGGGAGGCCTGGACACATGGGGGGTTCAGGCAGGAACTGGAGGATCCAAGCAGAAGCGCTGGGCGGGGCGCGGAGAGCAGCGTGGTGGGGGACCCACTGGGGAGTCCAAGGCCTGGCCGTGATCCAAGGAATGGAGGACCTCCATGACGATGCGGGCAATGCCTGGCATCTGGGAAAGGGGGGGAGGTCAAGGGAATGAGGGCGCCCGAGGGCAGTGCTTGGAAGAGGGTAGGGCACCACGGGGCAGGCACTCCTGGCCCCAGACAGGTGGCATGGGAGGAGGGGCTAGGAAATCGGGGCCGGCACCCGGGCACCAGAAAGGGACTGCCTTTCAAAGCGGTGAAGGGTGATTTGGGACCAAGGCCTGGGAGCAAGCCACAGGCCCAGGTAGTAGAATAAAAATCAGGTTCAGGTTCCGTCAAAGACTGTAACTCAGGAGACTGAGTTAGCTGCTGTGTGAGCTGAAGCCGGCGGGAAAATGAACAAAGGGTACTAGGGGCCGCCCCCTCTTATACTTTGCCTACAGAAGTGATATCGTGGGGGCGGCCCCTAAACAGGATTGCTGAAAAAGCTGCCACGACACAACTCCACCTGGTGGCAACACCCATAAGTTATGACTTACTGCAAGAGACCAGTCTGTGGAAGATCTACTGCTACAGGTGAATAACCTGTTTTTCTAGGATCGTGGATATGTTGTTCTATCCACACTTTTTGGCAGACTCCTAGCAGTTCTCTAGGAGGAGTGAGACAAGATGCACGCCCCCTATTTAGGAAAAAGGGACTGAAGAACTAAGGCTCCAAAACCAGCATCCCGACGTGACTCAAGGTCGATGTGGTAATGGGAAATGAAGGTGTGCGCTGACTTCCAGGTAGCAGCCCTTCAGATTTCCTTGATAGGGATGTCCCTAGAAGCAGCCACCGATGCCGCGGTATGGCGGGTGGAATGATCCTTAAGCCCTATGGGAGGATCCCTACAAGCCAACCTATAGCAGAGGTCAATGCAAGATGTAATCCATCAAGCAACTGTCCACTTGGCTGCAGGTCTGCCAGGTGTGGCTTCAGCGTAGGTGACAAACAGCTGGCGAACCTCTCCCCGAACTTCAGCCGTCTGCTCCTTGTAATAAGCGAGCGCTCTTCTAGGTTCCAAAGTATGGAGCCTGTACTCGGCCTCCGAGGTGTGACTGGGGTAGAACACTGACAGAGTAATCACCTGATTAAGGTGAAACTCCGGCATCACCTTCGGAAGGAATTTCGGGTGGGCGCAGGACAACCTTGACCCTGTGGAAGACCAGGTAAGGAGACACAGAGCACCTGTAACTCCCCAGTCCTTCTGGCTGATGTGATAGCCACCAAGAAGGCGGTCTTCCACAACAAATGTGAGATGTCACATTTGTGCATCAGTTCGAATGGCTTGCCTATGAGCCTTGACAAAACCAGCAGTAGATCCTGCGGAGGTGGAGGTTCACGCACCGGAAGGGATATGTGATCTAGGCCTTTGAAGAAGTGCCAGACTAACTTCTCCTGCGCCACTGACTGGCCCGTGCCCGGTAAGCAAAGATGGCTGCAAGGTGTATCTTCAGGGTTGTCAACTGAAGTCCCTGCTGGGAGAGGGACCAAAGATGGTCCAAAATACTAGCCACTGGACAAGACGAGGGATGTAACCCTTTGCCCTGACACCAGATGGAGAATCTCTTCCATTTAAAGGCATAGCATTTTCTGGTCGATTCCTTACAGGAAGCCTCAACAATGTTGAGAACCTCATCGGAGAGCCCCAAGGGGGGGGAGTATCTTCCCCTGACTGATGAAGAGCAGGTCCAGGCATGCTGGAAGCCGCCTCGGGGGCCTGGAGCTGGAGCGGAGGCTGAGGAGATCTGGATACCAGAACTGGCGTGGCCAGTCTGGGGCTATCAGGATCACCTGCGCCCTGTCCCTCCTGACCTTGATGATCACTTTGTAGATCAAGGGAAGGGGAGGGAATGCGTAGAAGAGGCCTGAGGTCCACGGCCTCGAGAAGGCATCTCCCTGCAGTGAACCCTGCTGAGGGGGGCGGGCATGATACAGCCTCAGCTTCGCGTTCTCCCTGGAGGCGAACAGGTCCACCTGAGGGGATCCCCAGTGGGAGAACAGATCTTGTACTACCTCCTGGTGGAGAGATCACTTGTGAGATGCCCCGTCCATCTGGCTAAGGGCATCGTCCAGTTGATTCGAGGCTCCTGCCACATGAATGGCTAGGAGATCTGCCTCCAGACTGAGCACGAGGGACCAAATGCAGAGAGCTTCCTTGCAGAGGGGCAAGAAGCACGTCCCGCCCTGCCTGTTGAGATAGTACATGGTCGTGTTGTCCGTCTGGACCTGGACCACTTGACCCAGAACAAACTGAGCGGATGCGGTCAGGGCTAGCCAAACCATTCGAAGCTCCAGCAGGTCGATGTGGTATTGGGACTCCTGGGGGGGGGGACCAGAGCCTGTGGGCTCTGTGCTCCCCCAGATGGGCACCCCAACCCATCAGAGAGGCGTCGGTCATCAGGATGACCGTCAGCTAGTGGCGGATAAACAGGATCCCTTCCTGCAGGTGGGATGGGACGAGCCATCACTGGAGGTCGTCCCACATCCTCTGGGTCACAGAGACCAGCTGGTCGAGATGACCTGAGCGCTGAGACCACTGGCTGGCCAGTTCCACTGAAGGGAAAGGATATGTCAGCGGGCCCATTGGACCACGCTGGTACAGGCCACCATGTAGCCCATAAGACACAGGAAGTCCCGAGCAGGACGCAATTGCCCAGCCAGAAATGATTAGGCAAAGGAGGTGAGGACTTCTGCCCTGTCCACCGGGAGCCAAGCTCTGTCCCAATAAACTGAATCGCCTGCGAAGGCACGAGTTCCGACTTGGTCGAGGCAAGTCTGGAGGGCCAGATCCCTGAACCCGTTCCACCTCTCACCTGGAGGGACCTACTATCAGCCAGTCATCCGGGTAAGGGTACACCTGGGCCCCTCAGTGCCTCAGGTAAGCCGCCATCACTGCCATGCATTTGGTGAAGACCCTGGGGGCTGAAGACAGGCCGAAGGGCATGGCTTGGAACTCGTAAATGGTTCCCTCAGCTCGGAAGCGGAGGAACCGTCGATGGGACGGACGGATCAGGATGTGAAAGAACCAAATGCCTTGCTCCAGGGATGGTATGATCTGAGCCAGAGTGACCATCCAGAAGGTGCGGGACCTGAGGAACTTGTTCAGGTCGTGCAGATCTAGAATGGGGCGCCAGCCCCCCATCCGTTTTGGTACCAGAAAGTACCTGGAAACAAACCTTGGGTCTGAAGGCGGGTCTGCTACTCTGCGCACCACCTCCTTGAGAAAGAGCTGAGCTAAGTCATCTCGGAGAGCCGACTGAGAGGCTGCGGACACCAGATCCCCCATGTGGGGTGCGGGCTCGATATGGAGGGGCCTGCTCGAATGCCAGAGGCAGGCCTCAACCGACCACTGCCAGAACCCAACGGTCTCTGGTGATAGCGGACCAGGCAGAAAGGAAGTGGTTGAGCCAGCCCCCCATGGGAGGTCCTAGGGGAGGTGTGACGGGATGGAGGGAGGTGCCCCCCCAACCTGTCACTGGGCAGGTTTGAGGAGAGTCTAGCGGAGGAGCCGCCGGGACCTTCTCCCCCAGGCTTCCTGAATGAGGAGGCCATGGACTTGGCCCGAGGATGCCAAGTTTGAGCCTGCTGGCCCTGCTGCTGCTGGGCCAGTCTGGCCGCAGGAGTGGACAAGCAAAAGGGCCTGCGGTTCTGACGCTTGGGGCCCTTGTCCTTCTGGGCAGATATGGTGGAGTCCAAGGTGGCATTGGGTTTCTCTATATGTTGGAGGTGGCCCTCCATGCTGGGTCCGAACAGGTCGGTGCCCAAGAAGGGCACATCTGCTAGCTTGTGTTGCATATCAGCTGTAAAGGTCGAGATGCGCAGCCGAGCCCTGCGGTGCATGGCCACTGCGGCCACTACCGAACGGGTACGGGAGTCACCAATGTCCAGAGCCATCTGGAGTTGTTGCTTTGCCACCGCCCTACCCTGGTCCCGGACCTGCTTGACCGTGGTCTGGAGGTCCACCGGAAGATGAGGGATCACCTTGTCCAGAGAGCCCAAGAGGGCATGGGAGAAGTGTGCCATGATAACGGCTGAACTGGCCAGATGAAGGCCAAGGGAGGAAGCTGCATAGACCTCCTTCCCGGAATGGTCCAGTTGTTTGGATTCCTTGTCCAGGGATCTGTCCACATCCCCTTTGTTGCCTGTGCGCCAAAAGACGGAGTCGGCCACCAACCCCACTGCAGAAGGGTGCTCCAAAAAAAACGAAAGGGACCCCATAGAGACTGCATACTTGCGGGCCATGTGGGCAGAAGGTGCAGGGTAAGATGCAGGATGCTGCCACAACTCCAAGGCTGGGCCCACAATGGCCTCAGCCACCACAAAGGCCTCCATCGGAGTATCCCCTTTGTCCAGAATCTCTCTGAGGGGATACTTGGCCCGTTTCTGCATAGGCTCGAGCTGCATTCCCATGGACTCGGAAATGAGCTGACAAATACCCATCAGTGAGGTAGGGCCCTCGTCAATGGAGAGACTCGACGTCGACAAGACAGGAGACCATGGAGGAATCTTCAGACTCCAAGGAGTCCTCGTAAAGCAGGCAACCACCCGTGTCACTCTCAACCCGCCTTGGGCGGTCGGGAGTAAGAGTGACTGACAACTGATGGGGCAGGCCTTGGGCCGACCGAGAATCCTTGGTCGGAGCCCCAGACTTCAGTTGCTTGGGCGGCGGCTCCACCCGGATTGGTGGAGTAGCTGGCATTGTCTGAACCGGCAGGGCCTAAACCAGCACCTTGGTGATGTAGCCGTGGCCGACGTCAGTCACTCAGGTGAAAGCCACTTAATGGCCAGGGTAGAAACCAGAATCGGTTTAGACCCAGACAGGACCAACTGCTGCCACATTAGGTCTTCGTAGCACCGACGCAACTTGCACTGGAGCCTCTCCTCACCTGAGAAGAATGAAGACGAGGAGCGTCGCCGCCACTTACCATGGCGTCGGAAGTGAGATTGCCGATGAGGGCGAGGCTTGTCCGACGTTGAAGTCGAGGAACGAGACCAAGACCTTGCCCGTAGGCGGACTTCAGAAGGAGTAGGGGAAACCCATGGCTCCTCCTGGTCACGCTCCTTGGGGCGGGTCCTGCACCGGAGTCCGAAATAAAGAGTCATCGGCCGGATCGGGCGACAACCCGCCGATCGGCTCGAGAAAAACCTTGGCTGCGTCGACAGGCGTCTCAGCCGACTGGTCTGACGGGGTAACTGTGAAACCAGCGGCCTCAGCCACGACTTTGACCAAAGTCGAAACAGAAGTTTCCTGTGAGCGGGACCGCTCCTGGTCCCAAGAGCGTCGACAATGTGACTTGTCCTTTTTTGACTCCTTCTTCCGAGAGCGCGAAACATGCAACCCTGAAGGGCCTTCTCCCTTGGTAGAGACAAACTGGCACAACTCCTTGAAGGAAGCCGAATAGGAGGATCCCAGTTGCTGTAGCGGAATAAAGGCCGAAGCCAAAGAGGAGCCCGCCGTGGCCTGAGTTGCCTCCTCCTCGAAGGCCTTAAGCTGTTACAGCTGCTCGGTGGATCCCACAGCCGTGGAGACCACCCAAAGGGCATCCTTGGATTTAACCGGCGGGTAACGCTTTTCCGGTCACCCCAGATGAAGTCGGGCAGCACAGTCTTCCAGAACCGAAGGTGAAAAGGACTGACAGTGATCGCAAGCTTGCGGACTGTGGTCATGTCCTAGGCAGTAGATGCAAACGGTTTGTGGATCGGTGTGAGACGACATCCGCCCGCAGGGGCACTGGCGAAACCCAGGAACCGATTTGTCTTCCATCGTGGTAGCGAGAGAAGAAGGCGAAGATGAAACTCAAGAGAGTGGAAGCGAATCCTAGAACCAGGGCCTACTACACATGGGAGCGCTAAGGAGGGAACCTGAACCTTCCAGCGGAAAGTAAGACCTAGGAAGATTTGACATCATGGGGTGGAGCAGAGGATTATACCACCCGGGTAGGTGGAAGGAGCCAGCTTGAAGACTTTCCGGCACATCTTAAAGCGTCAAGGTACCTGTCAAGAAGTGTGGACAGAACATATCCATGATCCTAAAATATGTTTTTTTACACACAAAATTGTGTAAGTTAGGACCAGCACCACACTTGGGTGTGAGGCTCTCAGTGCTGACAGTTCGCCTTTAAAACACCTTTTCTAGGATAGGTGTTCAAGGGAAATAAACACTACAGAAAAATTAGAAACACCCTATCCGAGATAAAGGTGCATAAGGGGCAGGTGGAAGGTAAAAGGTAGACCAAAACGGAATAGGAGCAACACTATCTAGACTAGGTGAACAAGGGGTATAACAGACAACAAAAGGGAAAGCTGGGAGTGGTGCAATGCAGTGGGGCAGCAGTTTTCAGAGAGACCTTCTTAAGACTGTGATGCTGCACTATAACTGCATGCACCTCTCTGGGTTAAGGGAGGAGGTTGCTAGACTCCAGGCCAAGTTGGCTAAGATGTGGGCACCTTCCCACCCCAAGAAGAGGCTGAACCATGGTAGACCTCGGGAAGGGGGCGGGGTCAGAGGCACATTCTTCAGCCGGTACCACTACACATGATTCCTATGCCCTCTATGGGGAGGGGTACTGCTGCAGGGCACCTTGGTAGGGACCAGGTAGATGAGGGTCCTCCGCAGCAGAGGTGAACCCCAGAAGGATGGTAGAGGACCCCAGAGGAGGAAGAAGAAACTTCTGGTGGGGACTCAATAGTGAGGGGCTAGATCTGGGAATGGGGGGGGTGTTAGGTGCCTATGTGGTACCATGGCTCGGAGGGATGGGAAGTGGATCCAGAGGGCTGCTACTGCAGCACGAAGGAAGGCAGAGCTGGATGTCACTGTCCACATGAAGACTAATGACCTGGCTAGGGATGGGGCTGGAGTGGTGCAGGGGGAAGTCTCAGACACGTGGGATGTTCAGTGGCTTTCACAGAGGTGCTGCCTGTCTATGACAGTTGGGGGAGAGGGACAGCTGCACCAGGACCTTCAACTCATGGCCGATGGAATGCTGCAGAGAGGAGGGGTTCGGCTACATTGGAGACTGGGGTTCAACCTGGAGGGATAAGGGCATTTACAGGGGTGGGGAACCGCAGTCCTCAGTAAAGAGTTAAATGTTACTTCAGTGAACACTTAAACTAGCCAAGGGGATTGGTAGAAGAAATAGGGGAGCAGTAACTGCCTCCCCATAGGCTAAAGGAGGAAGTAGAGAGAAACTGAAATGACAGAATTACGTCGGGGTGCAAATTAATAAAGGAAGCAGGGTACAGAAATGAGGGAATAGTAAAGGCAGTACAAACAAGGGGGAAGGTGGAGGGTAAAAGGAAGAAATAAGGGAAATAATCAGAGTGGTAAGAAAATCTGGATGGCCATGCGTGCAAATGCTAGAAGTCTGGGAAATAAGATTCCTGACATAGAGGCCATCACAGCAGATGTCAACCTGGATACAGTATTGTGGCCATTACTGAGACATAGTGCACTGAAAACCATGACTGGGACATGCCATACCAGGCTATACTCTGTTGAGGAAGGACAGGGTGGGAAGAAAAGGAGGGGTGGTGCTTTATGTAAAGGAAAGTATAAAGAGACAGAGATACAGGCAATACCGGGGTGCAAAGGTACTGTGAGTTACCCTGGAGAAGGGGAACAAAGCTACTATTCACACTGGTGTGATCTACAGATCTCCAGCACAGGTGGAAGAGTTAGGTAAGGTATTGGTGGAAGCCACTGGCAAGATGGCAGAAAAGGGGTTGTGCTGCTAGTGGGGGGCATTCAATCTGCTGCACGTAGATTGCAGCCTCCCATCTGCAGCTTCAACAAGAAGCAGGGACATCCTGGACTCCCTATAGGGGGCCTTCCTGAGGTAACTACTCAGCTAACCCACTCGTGATAGGGAAATACTGGACCTGGTACTCAGTAACAGGGGCAGTGTGACACCTGGGGACCAGTGATCACTGTACAATGTGGTTCAATAGAAGAGCAGTTGCAGAATCGAATCACACAAGGGTGAGGGTCCTGGGCTTCAGGAGGGCAAATAAAGATGGGTGAATGCCTTAGGGTTGGTATGGCGAGGGGGGATGAACAGTGGGCGAAGCTAAAAGGGGGCACAGTGAAGACAACAAACCTCTGTGTAAAGCAAGTGAGTAAAAGCAAGATGAAAACGGGACTGCTATGGTTCTTGAAAGGGGTGGCTTCAAGCTGGTCCGGTGGCGCTGAGGGTTGAGGTGCTGGCACCTCGCGCTATGCTGGTGACCCGGGTTTGGGAACGGACTCGGGTCATCGGGGGCAGGGAATCAGCGCCTAACGGCAGCATTCCTCTCTGGGGGGGCCACCTCCTGTTGCCTCTGGTGGAGGTCCAGTGGTGGTGCAGGTGGTCAATGGGCAACTGGTAGGTCGAGGCATCCCGCAGTGCATGACATGTGCATGCCTCCACATGCGCGCCATCACACCGAGGACGTGAGGGTGGGCAAAAACAGGGTGGGGGGGGGATGCTAAACAAATAATGGAAAAAAAAGAAAGGGGTGGCTTTAAAGGTACAGACAAAAAGCGTGGCATTTAGAAGATATAAGGCGATGCAGAGTGAGGAGGCTATGGAGTTGTATCGGGGAAACAGAAAGAAGCAGGGAAAGCAGTAAGGCGTGTGAAGGCACAAACTGAAGACAGAACAGCCCAAGAATTAATGAAAGGGGACATTTTTAGGTATGTTAAGTAAAAAGGGGAAGACCAGGGGAGGGATTTACTTTGAGTTTTAGAGACAGCAGAAGGCGGGAGCCCATAAACGCTGACCCAAATTAATAATTGTAAGGTTAAAAAGGGATGGGTGGGGCAGTGCAAGGGGGCCAGAAAAAGGTAGACATCATGAACAAAATATTTTTGTTCAGTGTACACAGTGAAAGGAGAGGGGGTTGGGCCCAAAAAAAGTAACAGGAGCTCTAAAGACGGGAGATGAACACTAGCCCTTTTTCAGAGGAGAGAGCGTCTTAAAGGGACTCGCTAATCTGAAAGTGGACAAAGCAATGGGACCAGACAGGGTGCATCCAAAGATATTGAAGGAGCTAAGGAGGTACTGGCTGCAACTCTGACAGTTGTATTTAACAGCTCACTGGAAACAGAAGTGGCTCCAGAGAACTAAAGGAGGGCAGATGTAGTCCCACTTCACAAAAGCAGTAGCAGGGAGGAGGCTGGAAATTACACACCAGTCAGCCTGATGTCGGTAGCAGGGAAGTTAATGGAATCACTGCTGAAGGAGAGGATAGTGGAATATCTTGAATCTAATGGGTTGCAAGATCTGAGATAGCATGGATTCACAGGTGGGAGGTCATATCAAATGAATCTGATAGATTTCTTTGATTGGGTGGCCAAGGAATTGGACTGAGGAAGCGGTGGACGTAGCGTACCTAGATTTCAGTAAGGCATTCAACAGTATTCGACATAGGAGACTATAAGCAAGCTGGGTAACTTAGGAGTGGGTCCAAAGGTGGTAAAACCTGCTAAGAAATTGGTTAGGGGATAGGTGACAGAGGTTGGTGGTAGAATTTCACTCCGACAGGGGAGCATGACCAGCGGGGTGCCTCAGAGATCAGTGCAAAATCTGCAAGAGTGGACACTCAAAGGGGGTTGGAGAGAATAAGCAGAGACCTGAGAAAACTCAAGGAGTGATCAAGGGTATGGCAGCTGGGTTTCAATGTGAAAAAGTGCAAAATAATGCACTTGAGGCACAGAAACCTAGGACAGAGTACAAAATGGGGGGAGTGTTATTGCCGACAACCAAGCAGAAGAAAGACCTGGCGGTAATATTCTCTGATGAAGGTGGCTAGGCAGTGTGACAAAGCATTTGACAGGGCTAGTGAGATGCTGGGGTGCATAGGGAGAGGAATCACCAGCAGAAAAAGGGAGGTGGAGCCGGCCCGGTTGGGCGAGGTTGAGGCGCTCGACTCACATCTTCGCTACTATGCCGGTGACCCGGATTCGGAACGGACTCGGTTGGCAGGAGGAAGGAAGGATTGAGCGCCCTGTGACTGCTCTCCTTCCTTCGGGGTGGGTGAGGGCCATGCACCGCGGCGCAGTGACACCTAGGGGAGGCTAGGTGCACTCGGACGGCAGCATACTCGAGGGGAAGAGCACAGCAGGGCGTCTGCATGTCAGTTCGATGCCACTGCACAACCGGCTCCTCAGGGGAATAAAATACTGGTGGAAAAATGGGTGGGGCAACCTTGGTGGCTGATGGCCAGCCCTGTGCCCTGGAGTCGGGCGACCCGACAGCTCCATTGCCACAGGTCTGGGAGGATGCTGCCATAGGCGGAGTGTGCGATGGGAGCATCAAGATGCCAAGACAGACTCCGGGGTGCGGGTGCCGGGGTCGGTGAGGGGCCGCCCAACCAGGAGAGAAAAAACTGACATGTTTAAAAAAAAAAAGAACAAGGAGGTGGAAGCCCGTATAGATCGCTGGTAAGACCTCACCTAGAATACTGTACAGTTCTAGAGGCCACACCTCCAGAAGGGCATACAGTGGAGGCAGCCCAGCGGAGGGCAGCTAAAATGGTGAGAGGCCTGCATCAAAACCCTACGAGGAGAGACTGAGTGACCTCAATATGTACACCCTAGAAGAAAGAAGGGAAAGGGGTATAAGATTTAAATACTTTTGGGGGTAAATAAAGTACAGGAGGAAAGAACACTTACGTACTTACCATAACTGTAGATCTTCAAGAGAACATCTTCCCCTTAGGCCACACCTTTCGAATTACAGCTGTCAGGCACTAGGACCACATAGAAACTTTTGCTAGCTGAGGCTGCCCACGACGACGCTGTGTGTTAATGTGTATATAAATATGGTCAGCCCCATCTCTCCTCCGTTCCCCACCGGAGATTAGATTCAGAGGGCCGTCAGATCTGGGGAACCAGGAGATTATACCAGCACCAAGCAGACTAGGCAATCAGAAGGTGCTGGAAAAAATAACCATGTAGAAGGCCAAGTCAGAAATTTTGTATGTCACTCCATGGGGACGGAGGGAGGGTCAGCATGGCCTAAGGGAAGAATTCTCTCGAAGAAGTATGTAACTGTTCTGTCATCTTCGAGGGTATCTCTTCCCTTAGGCCATACCTTTGGACCACTCCCTAGCAGTATCAAAAGTAAGCTGGGAGGCTGACAGAGTCAGAGTCAAGAGATGAGTTGTTGCAGTACAGCAAGACTGAAGCCAGCACATCTGCGAGATGCTATGTCCAGACTGTAATGCTTAGTGAAGGTGTGGACAGAGCTCCATGTGGCTGCAGCACAAATGACGGAAGTAGAGACATTTTTGAAAAGGGCGACAGAAGTAGCCACACCCCTGATGAAGTGACCAAGAACAACGCCAGGGAGTTCCTTACCATACTTACTATAACAAAATGTAATACAACATGCCAACCATTTGGACAGGCACTGTTTAGACACAGGGGCAAACAAAAAGCTGAGAAGACTTTCTGCAGTCTTTAGTACAATGTACATGATATCTCAGAATTCTGTGTGTATCTAACATATGGAGCAGTGCTTCATCTTGACTGCCATTCTCAGGATAGGAAACAGGAAGGGGGATGGGTTGGTTTAAAGTAAATTTGGACACGACTTTTGGTAAAAACTCAGGATTTGTACGCAAAGAAACTGTGAAAAATCAAATAAAGAGGCTCACACACTGGAGCCTGTAGCTCTGAAATCCTACGAGCAGAAGTGACTGCAACCAAAAAATAACACTTCCCATGACAAAGTACAAGCTGCAACTCCCAGCTGGCTCAAAAGGAGCCAAAGTAAATTTCTCTAAAACAAAATTTAAGTCCCAGGGCAGGACTGGATGTTGGACAGGAGATTTCAGATGTAAAGTACTTCTGAGAAACGTATGGGAAATCTCCAGTTGTGCAACCGTGTGTCCCTCAACGGGGGCATGGAAAGCTGACATAGGTGCCAAATACACCTTGAGGGAGGAATACTGTAGATCAGAGTCTGACACGGACAGCAAGCATTCCAGTATCTCATTTACCAGACAGGTGAAGAGGCCCAAATGCTAGGAGGTGGCCCATAAAATGAACTGCTTCCATTTAAGCGAATATGTATGCCTAGTAGAAGGTTTTCTGGCTATCAGCACATCAGCAACTTTACATGAGACAGCAAAACTTGCCATGGCTATGTCTTCAGGAGCCATGCATGAAGGTGCAGGGACTTCCAATCTGCATGGAGTAATGAGCCCTTGTTCTAGGACAACAGATCTCGACACAGCTGCAAGGGCACCAAGAGTTTCACTGTAAGCTGCTGTAGGAGTGGAAACCATATCTGATGAGGCATGGGGAGCAATGAAGATGAGGGTGGCACGCTCCACCTTGAGCAGTATCTTCTGTATCAGTGGAATGGGAGGGATTGTGCATAGAAACTGCCCTTTCCAAGAGAGGTACAATACGACTTGCCAGAAAACTCCAGGCCCCTAGGAGGTACCCTTTCAGCAGTTTAAAGAGGTAGGGGAAACAAATCCTTTGCAGAAGAAACCTGGTGTGATATAGTCCATACAGTCTATACAGTTTTTCAGGTTTCAATATCATCGTCCACTGGTGTTGTCTGCATGGTTTTCATGGCAGCGACCATTTCTGAAGCCCATTTCCTTGCGTGCCGGGGTCTGTTAACACACAGACCTTGCCATCATGTACTATCCCGAGTTTTGCTAGGAACAGAATACTGTGGGGTATATTCAACTCCTTGTGTGTGTTGTGTATCCCACCAAATCATTTCCTCTAGCCTGGTAGCGTAACACATATCGAGGAACATGTGTACGGTAGCTCCTTCCACACTGAGCAAAGCAAACCATTTTGCCAAATTTAACAGTCTGTCCAGAGTCATTGCACTGTCCAGAACTATCGTCATGACTACTTAGCTCTGTAGGTTGCTTTTCTGGGCAGCACATGGTATGACTTAACCATGGGGAAATCTAAATCTGATACAGTCCAGTAATAACAATATTGTGCGGTCCACCTCTGACCCCTCTGTTAAGCCCAACAGCGGTACATTTTGGATTTTTATCCTCTTTTCCAATATTTCCTGCTGATTGTTAGTGTGCTCTGCTTCCTTTGTGCCACAGTGCTTTTATACGGGTCAGCGAGGCGCCTTGCATCTTCCATTTCACTCTTTAGAGAACTCACTGCTTTCTCCGCTATGGTGATTCGTCCTGTTAGAATGTCTAACTTGTTATTCATCGAGATGAATGAGGCTAAAAGCTGCTGCACTTTGTGGCCTAATGACTGAAGCATCTCCTTCGGTCAGTCTCCCCTTACCACACCATACTGTGCTGAACACATGCTAGGACCTGCAGTCGGTCCCCTTCCTCCATCTTTTTTGCCTTCATCCTATTTCTGGTTGCAGTTAGGCTTAACCATTTTGCTCATCAAGACTTCCTCTTTACTTTAAGGTATAACTTCCTTGATTTCACTTGCTAGAAAAGGTAATTTATAAAGTTGATAGTCTGAGGAGCTGAAGTGCAATGTGACTTCACTGCTCGGGTCCCCCCCCCACCAAGTTAGTTTTATTTACTTTGTTTTTGTATGCTGTTTACAGTTCCCTTAACGTTATCTTTTATGGTACATTAAGTGATATTTTTGAGTTATTCCTGTACACATGTGCCCTGTTCATGCTTTCAGATAAGGCATGTACATTTAAGATGACAATTAGACGTTCTGGGTGCAGTATTAGCCACTGCCAAGCAATTTAAATCACAGACTGTAGTGAGAAATAATGTGGCCTACTGGGAACTGAATCCCCCCCCAAATTAACGTCCCGGAGCTCTAACTGCTGAGCTACAGTTTCACATGGTTGGACCTGAAGTTCCTGAACACACTTCCTTTTTCTGGTATTGTACATCACATTATTTCTTTCTCACTACAGTTTGTGATTTAAATTGCTTACAGTGGCTAATACTGCACCTAAAACATCTAATTGTCATGTTGATTATTCCCAGTTGCACGATATGCAATACCGGAGAAAGGAAGTGTGTCCAGGAAGAGTCAGGTCCAACCATGTGAGTCTGTGGCCCAGTGGTGACAGCACTGGGACAGTATACCAGGGGCCTGGGTTCAATTCCCAGTAGGTCACATTATTTCTTTCTCACTACAATTTGTGTATGTACATTTAGAAAATATTAAATATTCAAAATCTGTTTATTCCTCCATTTATGTAAGGGAACAGGCAATAATTTACTAACAATTTGTATCCACTTAAAAGACACGGTACCAAATGAGGCCAGTCACATTAGCGGAAACTGTTTACTGGGCCAGTTGATTCAAAAGTCCAGAAGGTGCTTTGTTCTAAGTGAGCAAGTGCGTAAAGGGATCAGGGGAGTAAAAAATTGTACTGTGACAATCTGTTATAAACAGAATAAGAGTTAGTAACAGTGTAGTACTGTACGGTTGACAACTTTTCCCCTAGGGAAATGGTGGCAGCACAGTCTTACATAGAAACATAGACTTTGACGGCAGATAAGGACCGCTTGGCACACCCAGTCTGCCCATTTCCCTACATGATGGATAAGCTGCAGATCCTCGTTAATCAACAGCCTACTTCCTCCTACCACCCCCACTATAACTGCCTTAAGTCTGTCCCATGCATTCTTGAATTCCCCCACTGTTTTTGACCGACCTCCTCAGGAAGGCTGTTTCATGCATCCACTACCCCCTCCGTGAAAAAATACTTCCTCACATTGCCCCGAGCCGTCCCCCCTCTATCTTCAAATTGTGTTCCCTTGTTCTTGCACATCTTTTTTTCTGAAAGATGCCACCCTCTTGGACTTTGTTGATTCCTCTGAGGTACTTGAAAGTTTCTATCATGTCCCCCCTCTCCCTCCTTTCCTCGAGCGTACACATACTAAGCTTATTTAGTCTCTCTTCGTATGGTTTCTGGTGCAGACCCTGCACCATTTTAGTTGGCCTCCTCTGGACTGCCTCCATCTTGTCTATGTCCTTGCGGAGATGGGGTCTCCAGAACTGCACGCAGTACTCCAGACAGGGTCTCACCAACTGTCTGTACAAAAGACAACTTCCTGTTTTCTACTGGTGATGCCTCTCCATATGCTTCTCAGTATCCCCACAGCCCTCCTTACTGCCTTCTCACATTGCCTGCCTACCTTTAGGTCATCTGATATGACTACCCCCAGGTCCCTTTCCATTTTTGTTGTTGTTAGTACTCCCCCCCAGATTGTGTACTCATCCCCTGGGTTTTTGTTTCCCAGGTGCATTACTTTGCACTTCTTCACACTGAATCTATGATGCCATTCTTTTGACCATTCCTCCAACCTTGCCAAGTACCTTCTCATCCTTTCCTCCCCGTGCTAACAACCCTGTTGCAGATCTTTGTGTCATCTGCAAAGAGGCATACATTTCCTTCCAGTCCCTCTGCAATGTCACTTATAAAGACATTAAAGAGGACCGGTCCAAATACTGAACCCTGCAGTACCCTGCTAGTAACCCCCCTTTCTTCAGAGTGGACTCAGTTTACTATTACCCTCTGTGTCCTGTTGTACAGACAATCTTTTACCCTGGCTACCACCCTGGGACCAAACCCCAGGCTGGCTAACTTGTTTATTAATCTTTGTGTGGGACTGTGTCAAATGCCTTGCTAAAGTCTAGGTAGGTCATGTCCACAGCCCCTCCCTGATCTACTATTTTGGTCACCCAAACGTTCAACAGATGGTTGCTTTCAGTGCTTGAAATTAACAGAAACGGGAGCTCCATTTGGGGTAGAAAAAAAAAATGGATCAAATGGAGAACAACAATGAATGAAGCTTCACACTCATGGTTTATGATGTCACAAGGTTCCCTCATTGGGAACACAGCCTTGTTGTGTGCCACTGGCCATTTATTATTCTATGGGCAATACTACTGAGGGATTCTTTTTTTTTTTCTCTCCCCCAACTCAATTTGTTCTTCTCACTAGCGGCGGGGCCGGTGCCTATCCCCTGTCCGCAGACCCTCAACACTCCCGCAACTGGCCTCTGCCAAAGCTGCAGGGAGAACCGCAGCCTACCCTACAATGACGTCAGTGCATGACAGGCGCGCTCCCATGCTTATCCACAGGACATCTGCTGCTGTCTCTGCCCCATTCTCAGTGTTCCCCGGCTTCAGCACCCCAGTCTCCACTGGGAGTCACTAGATGCCAGGGATACGCATCCCCACCCTCCCCAGGAGATGAGAGCGGTCCTCCGGGTGTTCAATCCTCTTCTTCCCCAGCCAACCTGAGCTGGCTCCTGAACCTGGGTCACCGGCGTGGCATGAGGTAAGGTGTCTAAGCGCCTTAGCCCACAGTGCCCTAGGGCCAGCATCCACTGAAGGATTCTAGTGACATTATAAGCCACAACATTTGTGATATAACCAGAATCTCATGATGAGTCCTTGTTACTGATGGTCTCCTAGCTGTTATTTGTATTACTTGAAAGCCTCTGAGCATTCCATTCTGTAATACTATCGACCTAATACCAGAATGACAGTGTCAATTTCGGATGTGCTGTCAATGGCAGTAGAGGGTTTGAATGCTTCTATTGCCAAATGGGGAAAAAGTCATCATTCATATAATAGAGAAATGTTAAAAAAAAAAAAAAAAAAGGAAAGCATATTTATTTATTTGAATGTTAGTATCCGGGTGAGTCCACCGAGACAACAGCAGTGCCTTTTTCAGGGATGACCCAGGAGAGCAACAAGAAAGGTACAGTACAGAACACTTTCAACAATTACACAAAAATAACATTCTGAACATGCATTAACACCGAAAGATAGTTACAGCAGAAACACAAATCATAGTAAAGGAATAACTGTCATCAGGCATAGCAAAATGCAGCAATGGTTCCAACACAAAAATAAACAACAGGCTAGGCATATAAAACATTACAGATTGTACATAATCATATTAAAGTCAAACCAATTAGTACAGATGCAGGACAGTGCACAGGTAAGTCGGGGTAGAAGGCAGTGAGTGAAGCATAAGCAGGGAGTCAGGAGGAAGAGAGCAGAAAGAAAACAGCAGGGTAGGAGTAGGATAGGCATCATCGGAAGCAGGAGCATGTAGCAGCATCAGAAAGAGTGGAGAGCAACATGGATTGGAACGTGGGAAAAGAGAGGCAAGATAGGATGGAAGGAGGGAAGGAATTCCAATCAGATACTGCTCAAAAGCAAAGGACTTACAAGTTGTAGCTAGTCGCAAGTTAGGCCGCATGAGAAGGGGGAGGGAGGCAGATCTGAGAGCTCGAGCGGCTTGTCTATGGCGGACGATCTCACTAAGGCAAGGCGGGTAAATTTATGGACAAGCTTATGCATGAGACTCAGGGTGGTATACCTCAGTTTTGATTCATAAGGTAGCCAACCTAAGGAAGAAAGGACGTCACAGTGATGGTGACAGGCGCTGACCCCCAGGATAAACCTACCTACTCTACGATATGCCTGAGCCAGGTGAGACAGGGTAGTGACATTGGTAGATAGTAATAAAGGAGCACCATAGGCTAGGAGAGGGAGAATGGATGAGGAAGCAATTTTAAAGCAGGAGGCAGAGGTGAGGAAGGGAAGGATACGGTAGAGGAGACCTAACTTTTGGTTCAGGGATTTAACTATAGTGGAGCCATGAATATTAAAGGAAAGTGAGGAATCGAGGGCTATGCCCAGGTATTTAAAGGTGTAAACAGATTCAGGGGCATCCCCACTCAGAGCTGTGATATTGAGCAAGGGGCAGGTACGAGGAGAGGAGGATGAGTGCGAGAATAACATACTTTTAGTTTTTTTGTGTTAAGGATGAGATGATTATGCCTGAATTCTAGGTTGAAGAAGTCAGAGGCAAGGTAACTATTTATTTGGTTAACATCGGTAGAGGAGCAGTGTAAGATTGCATCATCTGCATAAAGGTGCACAGATGCAACACCACAGTTACTGGATAAGTCATTAATAAACAGGGAGGACAATACAGCCCCAAGAACAGAGCCCTGTGGCACTCCATGAGTTACAGGTCTAGGGCTGGACAGGGCACCAGCCCACTTAACCCTTTGCAATTGGCAGGACAGATAGCTGTGGACCCAACCCAGGGCATTATTATCAAGTCCGAGAAGCCGTTTTTGCAGAAGACCATGATTCACCAAGTCTAACGCTTCTGTCAGGTCAACAAAGATAGCACCCGCTGCAGAACCTTGATCCATGGCCTGGATTATATCCATGGTTACTTTAATCAAGGCTATGAGGGTGCTATGATTCTTTCTGAATCCATGCTGATAGGGAGAGAGTAGATTGTGGTGTTCCAGGTAACTGCAGATGATTATAAACTATATGTTTCTGCATTTTAGCCAGTTATTTGAAGTTAAATGCAGAAACGCTTAGCTAGTGGCAGATCTTCCACATTCAAGCTAAATAATCAGTGTTAACATCAGCAGACCTTAGCTATACATACTGTAATTCCTTAAAAGAGGTTCTAAAATGGGTTTCAGAATTCTAGCAATTTCACTGGTCTAAACACATCACCTGGCCATTCATTAATCTCTGCTATACAGATAGTAACTAATCTGATATAATTTACCTAGCAGCAACCTAACTATATGAAAATAAAACCTTTTTTCAAATTTCTAGTTTTTAAACACACACACACCCCCACCAGGCCATATAGTGGTAACCACTGCCATCAGTAACAAGAGCGAGCGCTGCAGTGCACCGCAATACAATAGCGGATGCTATCACCGCAATGTAACTTAATGCTTTGGGAGTGACAGTATTATCAGTATTTTGGAAACAAATGCCAAGGTGTGATAGTGCTACAAATGGCACTGCCTGTGCCACTGTAGGCTTCTTCAAAATAAACGCCCTTCCCAGCATATGGCCTTTGTTTCCAAACTCACAGTCTACCTAATACAGCTTAACTACATTAGAATAAAACCTTTTTCTTTAAAAAAACAAAAACAAAAAAAAGCTTGTATTTTATAAGCACAATAACCCACTCCAGGGCATGGATTTCTTGAGGGTGAATGCACTTCTCAGCGCATAGAAAGTCACTAAGTTGTTGGCCTTGTGTCGATTCACCCAGGGTGTGCATTAATCCCAGAAACGCATGCCCCATTGTGGGATATTGCTTGCATCTTTTCATTTTAGACTTAATGTGTTCGTATTTGCTTGTCCCTGCAGTGAAATCACAATCCTCTGCTAGTGACATCACAAAATGCTGCCGCTGAAATTATTCTGCCAGAACAGACAGAGGATTATGACTTCAGGGCACACAAGAAAAAAATCAGTCACCGTAGTAATCTTCTTTCTTCCAAGGTGTCCTTTAGCATCAGTAACTTTAAGCAGCTAGCTGACCAGGTAGTACTGCCCTGGAGGTGTGACTTATGCTAATTAATTAGCATCAGCCAATCAGATGAGACTTTGGGGGTGTGTTGAGGAGAGACTGCCTGAGAAGACACCAGAATTTTTTTCGAAGATAAATGGGCACATGCCCAGAGTTATGAACCAACAGGAATTAAAAATCATGCTCAACAATAAACCAGAAAAACTTTGCTGAAAACGAAGTTCCAAGTGGAAACAGCAAATTTGGGAGAAAACAACGGCAGAGACCTCTGTAGTCAGGTTAGGAAGGGTGGGAGCTTACTGATGCTAAAGGACACCATGAAAGAAAGAAGATTACTACGGTGAGTCATTTTTTCTTCTCACCCAGGAGTCCTTTAGAATCAGTAACTTTAAGCAGACTACAAAGCAGTGTAGCTGGGAGGAGGGCAGAGAATCTATTTAGAAAAAAGGTTCTGCTGCACCACCCTTCCAAATTTGGCATCAGATCTAGACTGTACATCTAAGCAGTAGTGCTTAGTGAATGTGTGTACAGTCTACAAATGGCTGCTTTGCAGACATCCAACAAGGGAATGTCCCTTGCAGCTGCTACAGAAGCAGCAGTGCCCCCTGGTAGAGTGGGCTCTGAGGCCCTCAGGAGGCTGTTTGCCAGCTTTGTCATAACAGAAACAAATGCAGGAGACTATCCAACAAGAAATAGTTCTCTTAGTGGCTGGTCTACCTCTACCCACTTCCCCATAAGTAAGGAATAGTTGAGTGGAGGAACCCATAATCTGCTTAGTATGTTACAAATAGTGGAACAGGGGTCTTTTGATGTCCAGTCTATGGGGTGTCTGTTCCCCAGGAGTGGACTTTTCAGTAAGGAACACATGTAGGGTAATGGACTGGTTAAGGTGGAACTCAGAAACCACCTTGGGCAAAAACTTCCTATTTGTCCTGATCTCAGTCTTAGCCCTGTGAGGAATAATATAGTTGGGCTCGGTACAGAGAGCTTGCAACTCTGAAATCCTCCTTGCAGAAGTAATGGATACCAGGAAGACAGTTTTCCAGGTAACATACTTGAGATGGGCCGTAGCCATGTGCTCAAAAGGAGACACCATGAGCTTGGCAATACATAGGCTCAGATACCAAGGGGGTGGGGGACAGGTTCCCTAACAGGAGACTGAAGGTGTGACAGGCCTTTAAAAAACTGTTTGAAAACCGGCTGGGAATAAACAGATTTAGACTTTCCCACTGAGAGATAGGATGAAATTGCAGCCAAATGCAGTTTAAGTGAGGAAGGCTTCAAGCCTGAAGCCTGGAGATGAATTAAAGTAGTCCAACAGGGTGGTGTCAGAGGCTGAGAAGGGGCTAATCGTCCTGCCCTTACACCAGATGGAGAATCTCTTCCATTTGGCTACATAGGTCTTCTCCATGTTAGACTTTTTTGCCATTCTCAGGATCTTAAGGAGCTGTTCTGAGTACTGAGAAGCAGGGAACTCTAACTCACCAAGAGCCAAGCCTTGAGGTGAAGAGACTGCAGGTCTGGATGAGTCACACCTGAGTGAGGAAGAGTCAGGGCTGAGTGGCTGAGGGGAAGGTGAATGGGCCTGCTTTGGGAAAGTGTTAGCAGCAGGGGATACCAAACTTGCCTTGGCCAATCTGGGGCCACCAGGATCATTAGTGCTGGTTGGAGCCTGAGTTTCAGCAGGACCTTAAAAATGAGAGAAAACAGAGGGGAGGTGTAAAGGAACTTCCCTGACCAATCCAACACCAGGGCATCTGCTGGGAGGGTTCCCAGGACTGGTGGCCTGCAGCAGAAGAGAGGAAGTTGGTGATTGAGAGGGGAGGCAAACAGATCTATTTCTGGGGTCCCCCATCTCCTGAACACTGTGGCTAGCACCTGCTTGTTGAGGCACCACTCACTGTGTCCCTGACTGCTGCGACTGAGGGCATCCGCCAGGATGTTGTCTTTGCCTGCAAGGTGAATGGCTGATAGAGTCACCTTGAGAGAGTATGCCAAGATCCACATTTTCATGGCCTCTGAACAAAGAACTCCCGACCTTGTCCCAGCCTGTTTATGTAGAACATGGCAGTGGTGTTGTCTGTCCGGACCTGCACTGAGTGGCCTTTGATGTGAGGAGCAAAGGATTTTGGTTCCAAATAAATGGCCCAGAGTTCCAGAAGACAGATGTGTGACCTTGACTCCTTTGGAGTCCAGGTGCCATTGACAGAGGAACTGTCTAGATGAGCCCACCCATCCTAGCAGGGAAGAATCTGTAGTGATGACTTCTGTAGGTGGGGAGATCAGGAAGGGGACACCTACTGACAGGTTGGCAGTGTCCTTCCACCAGCACAAGGCTTGAAGAACAATCTGTGTTACTGGTAATAGTTTGGACAGAGCGTTGCTCTTTTGCAACCAGTGGGAGCGTAAGTGATACTGTATGTCCCTTATCCTGTACCAGACTCCTGGGACTACAGCTGTCATGGATGCCATGTGTCCCAGGAGTTTTAGAAAGTGTCTGGCCAGCCTTGGTTGGCCCAGAGCAAAGGAGTTTGCCACTGCTAAGAAATTCCGAATTCTTTCTGGTGGCAAGAAGGCCCTGCTCTGCTTGTGTCCAACTGTGCCCCTATAAATGTTTGGAGCTGGGCTGGCTCTGAGTGAGAGTTCTTTAGGTTTATAAGGAATTCCGAAGAGATCAGAGTGCTGTTTGTGATCGACAGGGACTCCTGGACCTGAGCTGGTGTTTTCCCTACTACAGTTGAAGCCGCTTAAAGGGGATGGCTCCGTGGATGAGCTTTCATCCCCTTTAAGTGGGCGTCTCCTATAAAGGAAGATAGATGTGATAGATGTGAGAGACGCAACGTACGCACATTACAATACATTAATGACAAGATGAACAGACGAAGCAGCACATAGTAAAATACAGCTCCTTTTTGATTCTGTGCTGATTGTTCTCATTCAGCTGTACAGTAATACTTTATTGAAAGGATAAACTAAAACTCAAAGCGGTAAAATGCTGTTGCACACTTATCTGTCCTGTGGTCTCTGGTTTCTCACTGGAAGAAGTCCTTTGATTTTCTTTTGTTTTGATTCAGTAGCCATCGCCTGTATAATGACTCCCTCAACTTCAAATATCTTCTCCCATTCTTCCATTTTTCCGTGTTAAAGACACCAGTCACGGATACGGCTGCAATGGAGCTGTGGTTCCTTATTGCTTACAATGGGTAGTTGCGTCTGGCTCTCACAATCTCCAATGTCTTCATCATCTGACGGGTTTAAGATGTGTAGGGCCTTGCAAATTGACGCCACCGTCAGATCTCCTTCCATGGCCTCATCTGCATCTATATCCACAAAACGATCGAATTCTTCCGCAGACAGAGTTTCAGGGATCAGAACATCTGCGAGAGCGTCAATCGCATGCAATGCAGCAGCGCCCTCTTCCGCTCCCTCCACAACATCTTCTACTGTTGACACATCTCCAGGATTTATGTCAAACCCACCTTTCCTGAAACAATTAAAGATTGTGGTGTGTTTAACAGTGCCCCAGGCTTTATGCAGCATATAAATGGCATCAAGGAGATTTACAGGTCTTGCTATCTCCGATGCCAATGACGCGGTGCCGCTGTCTATTATGCCCACAATCTGTTCAGAAAACAGAGACTGATAATGGCCCTTTAGGTTTCTGATTACCGCCATATCGAGGGGCTCAATCAAACTGGTCGTATTGGGTGGAAGAAAATGAATGGAGATGTGACTAAATCTTCCCCTAAGGTCAGCGGGGTGTGCGCTACAATTATCCACGAAGAGGATGATTTTTCTTCTTCGACGACGGAGTATGCTGTTCCAAGCCTCTAGCCAGTCTGTAAAAATGTCACCTGTCATCCATGCATTGGCTGCGCTCACATACTGCATAGGGAGAGTTGTAAGATCTTTCGGTAGGCAACGCGGGCGCTTGCTCTTTCCAATCATTAGCAGGGGAAGTTTTTCTGTCCCAAGCATGTTGGCGCAACAGAGCAAGGAAACCCTGTCTTTTGCCTTTTTCCCACCCACAAGCTCCATATCTTTATGAGTATGCCCCCTGTCAGGGTAGCCACAAAAAAAAAAAATGCCTGTTTCGTCAGCACTGAAGATATCGACAGGGGCATAGTCCACAATTAATGAAGGGAGAAATGTTTTTATCCATTCGGATGCCGACTGTTCATCAGCATCCATTCTTTCTCCCTGTTCCTTTTTACAGACGATATTCCGTCTGCATTTCCAGCGAGACAGCCACCTATTAGTAGCATCAAAATCGTCATTAATGAGATGGGTTGCTATCTCACTGCCTTTCATTTTTAGAACGGGACCCGAAATCCGTGCTCCTTTATTTAACGGCATTTGCGAACCATAGGTGAAGGGCGTCATCAACCTCAGAGTCCTTGCCGTCATGTCTGTGTTTTCTTTTGGGGTTGCTGTTAGTCTGCTACTCCGCTAACAGTTCTGATTTCTTAAGGCTAATGCGCCCAACTTGGCTTTTTGATATGTTAAAAAGTTTACCCACCTTTGCCATTGATGCTCCCGGTTCCTGCAGAGCCTCAATCACCTCAATTTTATCAGCCAGAGTTAGATCAATTCGTTTGGGATCCGTCAGGACAGGTAAAATGAGCACAGCAGGAGAGAAGAGACACAGTATACTGTGAATAGTAGTGAGGTTTTATTGAGAAGAGCAGCTGTTAACTGGGACCAATTTTCAAAGGTGTTAATGATATGAGGCATAGACAATCAGCCACAAAATCGTCCCCATTAAAGGGATTGCCATGTCCCCTTTAAAGGTAAGATAGGTCCATTAAGATGAATAGCCACTTAATCGGTGCCTGGGTAATCGTCCCCTTAAACCGAACATCCCCATTAAGCGCATCCCGATTAAGTGGCTTGTACTATATCAGCCATTTGTCTAGGTAGGGATACACTGAAATCCCTTGTTTTCTGAGATGTGCTGCCATGACAACCAGACATTTGGGAAACACACTTGGCACAGACGTTAGGCCAAAGGGCATGGCTGCGAATTGGTAATGCCCTGAAGGAAGCCTGAACCTTAGGAATTTTCTGTGGGACTGCCTTATGGGGATGTGAAAATAGGTGTCCTTGAGATCCAGAGAGACTAGCTAGTCTCCCTGTTGCAGAGCTTGAATGCCCATTTTTAGTGTTACCATCCTGCATTTTGGTTTCAGCAGGTGTCTGTTGAGGTACCTGAGGTCTAGGATAGGTCTCAACTCCCCATTTTCCTTTTGGGTGAAGAAGCACCTAGAGTAAAGACCTTTGTTTTTCCTGTAAGGCTGGTACTCTTTCCACGCACTTTTGATGCCAGAAGGTTGTCAAACTCCAGCTCCAGCAGTTTTTCTGATGGGGTTGGGGTTTTGAAACCAGAGAACCCCTTAAATCTGGCATCTTCTTGAAGTGAAGAGGCAGGCACTTTTCCACTACCTGCAAGACCCACTTGTCTGAAGTTATGTGGGTCCAAACTTGGAGGTAGTGTGAGAGCCTGACCCCTACTAGTGGAGGGGAGGTGACCAAGGCATTGAAATCAGGGCTTAGACAGAGATGCAGGGGCCTGGGGAGTGGCTGGCTTTCTCTGGCTCCTCCTGCCTCTTCCCCTACAGTACCCTCTCGTCTGAGAGTAGTTGTACTGAGGGGCAGGATTGGGGCAATAGGGCTTAGGGAAATAACCCCTTCCCCTGCCTTTCTTAGGCTGAGACTTTTGAGTAGAAGCCCTTTGGGTGGAAGCCTTTTGCTTGGTTGTGTTGCTCTGGGTAGTGGACTTGTACTCATCCACCTTTTTCATGACTCTTCTGTCCTGGAGTCAAACAGAAGATTTTTATTACAGGGGCTGTCCACAGCTTTGGACTGAGTATCCTGTGTCAAATTAGTGGTCCTTAGCCAGGCAAACCTCCTGAGATACATGGCCTGGGCCATAACTCTAGACGCAGCATCACTGTTATCGTCTGCCATATGGAACTGGTACTTGGTTGCTTCCAGGGTAGTTTTAACAATTTCTATTAAGTCCTGGACCATAGACTCATAATCTGATTGTGTGATGGCCAGTATAGAGTTCCACAAAGACTTCTGATACTTGGCTGTAGAGACCAAGTAGGAAGACAGGCGGAGAAGCAAAGAAGCAGAAGTATACGTTTTCTTTGCAATGTAATCTATTTTCCTGGAGTTTTTGTCCGGGGTAAGGAAGACAAAGGCACTCCAGCTTTATCACAGGCAGCTTGCTGCACTACTCCCTTATGCCCAGGATGGACATACAAAAAGTCAGTGTCTGCTCTGGAGAGCTGGTATTTCTTAATTCATTTAATCAACCTCATGTAAAGAGGATGGGATCTATAACAGCTTCATGGTGTTTCTCCTGAAAGCTTTGTAAATAGGGAGAACCATCTTTTTAGGAGGAGGGAGATCTTTCATTTCTCTGTAGTCGTCATCCTCCTCTTGGTCTCCTGGCAAGGTATGTCAAGAGTATCTACCAGATGCTGGAGAAAAGTTAACATAGAGGAATTTTCCTCCTGATCTGAAGGGGAAGCACCAAAATGAGGATCAGGGGAAATGTCAGGATCCAGGGGATTAATTCCTGAAAGATTGTCTATAGCATTATAATAATCATCCTCACCCCCATAGGCCACTACATCAGAGGGGGCTGCAGAAGGGTGTTTGCTTGACAGGGCAGAAAAATAGACCCCATGAATTGTAAGGTCTGGAAAATGTGCCAAGCCTTTGCCGTATCTTCAGCCGAGGGCAGCTCCTTCTGAAAATCAGGGAGAATGTCAGGCTGTGTGTACTTAGACTTCTCTTTGTACTTTTTACCTCCTGCTTGATCACCCTTTCCACTGCCGGGAGGAACAGGAGGCAATTTGTCTTTACACTATTTTTTTGGTGCCACTTCATCAGCGGCAGAATCTGGCTTCCTTTTTGATCCGGGTACTTCATCAGTTCTCCTATTATTTTTATTTTTTGAAGGAACTTCATCAGCCCCTTTGGAAGCTTTTTGTTTCAAAGGCACTTCATCAGCATCCGATTTATAATTTTTTTCTCTTAAAGATACTTCATCAGTGCCTCTGCTGGGCTTAGAGCTAGTGGATGCTTCATCAGCACCCCGTCAGAATTTTTTGAAGGCCCCTCACCGGTAAGCCTGGGTCTTTTTGGAACTGAAGAGGACCCTTCCTCAGCCATCTCTCTAACCCTCTTTGCTCAGTTTCTCAAGGTTTTAGAACAAAATTTTGAGCAAAGTGAACAGTAATGGCCTGGACCCAAACGCTGTAAGCACAGATCGTGGGTGTCAGCTTTGGCTACAATCCTGTGACAATTTAGGTAATTTTTAAAACCTGTGGGTCCAGTCCTCTTTTTGGGGATTTCTGACATGCCAATTGACAGAAACAGTTTTAAATTGAAAGGTTCCACTACAGTTAGTAGTGGAATGCGATCGTTTCCCTCGTGG
Source organism: Neoceratodus forsteri (assembly GCA_016271365.2). Taxonomy (NCBI): domain Eukaryota; kingdom Metazoa; phylum Chordata; order Ceratodontiformes; family Ceratodontidae; genus Neoceratodus; species Neoceratodus forsteri. Next base: position 98,811,495 of record JADMNL010000027.1, on the reverse strand, counting down.
TAAAGAACCGCTATTTCTGAAGTAAAAAAATCCTTAAAAATCACAGTTCCTGAGGAAAAAAGGGAACCGCGATAAAAGATTTAAAAGGAACCATCGAAATACACAAACATGGTTAAAATAAATAAAATATCGGAGGGAACAGTGGAGGAACCGCAGAACCGACCAACAAATGCGGTTCCCGGGAACTGCGTTAAAACAACTAAAATATACTCAGCACAGTAAAAGAAAAGTAAAATGAAAAGATTTTACCACAAAAGTTTAAGAAAGCTTGTTTTCTTGGCCAACTGAGTGGAACACCTCAGAGGCAGTGTTGTTCATTCAGCAGAGAAAAAATTCTGGTGCCTTCTCAGGTATTCTCTCCTCAGCACACCCCCAAAGTCTCGCCTGATTAGCTGATGCTAATTAATTAGCATAAACCACACCTCCGGGGCAGTACTACCTGGTCAGCTAGCTGCTTAAAGCTACTGATGCTAAGGGAACCCCTGGGGTAAGAAAGCAGCAGCAGCAACATGCCAATGACTTATTTTGTTAATTTTATGAGATTAGTGTCCTGCTGAGGTGAACTGTAACTTTTTGGGGTTTTTTTGCAAGAAACTGCAATATTACTTTAAGCTCAACACCTCTGGGGACAGCTCTGAGACCTACTTGTGAGACACAGAGGATAGACACAGAGCTGGTACCTCAGCATAGGTTCCATTTAATTAAACTGCTCCCTTTAAAAAAGTCATCCACGGATAGGCTTTGATTGTACAGTATGCACATGTACACAGAATCGTACAATCACACACACACACATGCAGCACAGCACAACTACACAACAGCATGGTCAATGACATAATATGGTGAACACCTGCACTTAATTTTCCATCACTAACAGAAACCGTCTAGGAAGGGTTTCAAGAGCAGTCACCATCAGGAAGATCAGGTTCTCCAAATGGCAGCCCCATGAGTATGCCCAAGATAAAGGCTCAGAACCACGGTCCAAACAGCCTCCTCAGTCAACTTCTCAGAGGTTTTTCCTGGCAAAGCATCACAGCAAATCAGGCACAAAGGTCATCATCATTAGAGGCTGCTGGAAGTGGTTGAACTTGAAGCACACAGAAACCCCCTCTGGCAAAACCTACTAATACAAAGGCAGCCTTTGATTGGTGAACTATATAAGTTGGTTAATAATAGGGCTCAAGGGAATATCTCAGATAAGCTTAGACAGACATGGGAAAAAGATGGAGAGGTTTTGCTAGAAAGCAGAAACTGGGACGTGTTGATTAATATTAGAGAACTTACCTTAAAAAAATAATAGATTAGAACAAATATATTTTAATGTCTTACACAGGGCATATTACACACCAACAAGATTGCACCAAATAAATGAGTCTTTAAGAAATGTGCCCAAGGTGTACCATTAATAGGGGTACTTTGGTACATATGTAGGTATCATGCCAAAAAATAGCCCAGTCTGGGAAGATATTTTTTCATTCTCTGGTAAATTGATAGGTAGGGATTTTCCCTCTGACCCTGTAATTGTGTTGTTTGAGGCTGTAAGAGATAAGGAGGTCTTAGGGGATGTTGTGGACCTAATAAATTTGGGGATGATAGTGACAAAAAAAAAAAAACATACCGATTCACTGGAAGGGTACCCAGCAATTGCACTTTGCTGAGTGGTTTCAGCTGATGGCTGATCTCCACAAGGTGGAATATGCACATTATAAAATACAAAATCAGTTAGATTCTGTCAAATTTGGCTTCCATTCCTGTGTTCAACAGGTATGCATTAAATAGGGAGGTACAGGAAGCAGGACAAGTGTTTTGGTTATGATGAGAAGCAAGGTAATGATCATATATGTGATGGATTAAAGTACCCACGCTCTGAACCAAATATTTAGAAAAGAAAAAAAAAATGCAAAAGCAGTCATTCACACCAGGAAAAGAGCATGCTTTATGACAAGACAGCACATGCTAACACAACAATAGTCATGTGTGTCGAGGTGGATCATGCTCAAGGTTTCTATCCATGTAGGAAAGTGTGCCAAACCACAAATCTGCTACCAATGCATTAACATGGCAGTTACAATTCCTTTACTATCTAATAATGTAACCTCTTACTTGGTTATACTTGGTTTATTAAGACAAAGTAGGCTGTCAGCCCATTTAATTGTCTCCCACTCCTAGTGGAGTTATTGACACTGTTGATTCGAAACAAGGAATTCATCAAGTTTATTCTTGAATTGTTCAAAATTTGGTGCCTGGACAATGTAATTTGGTACGGTGTTCCAGGCTCTTGCTGATTTTACAGTGAAAAAGTTATGTCTCTTAACTGAGTTAACCCTTGGCACACTGAGTTGTTTTGTATGGGATCTCAAATAATTTTTTCTTACTTTATTTACCCCACATAAACCCATTAATGTAAGATTTTGTATAATCTCGTATATGAGAAGCACATCTCCCCTCTTCCTTCTGGTTTCTAAAGACAAGGTAGTCAGAGGAAAGTTCCAGCTGATGAAATCTCACCAAACCTTCATTACAAAACTCTCGGATAAAAGCCTTTGAGTTGTGGCTCCCTGTACACTTCTTTTCCATCATACTATAAACGTCCCTTATACTAACATGCATCTCCTTAAAAGAATAAAAAAAACGCTCGGCCCTAAATGCTGGCCTTATGATGAGGCTTTGATGTATAAAGCCAATGCTCATTTCAGTTGAAGGTAAAAGTGAGGTTCTACAGCATGGGTACAAATCTTACCTGTTTCTGTTGAACTGGATGGCGAAGTCCGTCATGACCTGCATGGCCTTGTTGGACAGAGAGAGCTCCATGAAGATGGAACCCATGCGACGGGAAAAGGTGCCACTGATCTCCAGGCCTTTGGCTTTTACGGCAGGTAGCCAAATCTGAGTGGGAAGACAGGAGAGAAACTGTAGCACAAGCTGCAGAGATGCTATATTACCTTACACGGAGGAAGCATGTTCAGCTCAGACAACAAAATGGGCTGGGCTTACTAAAAGCCAAACAAAACTCAGATACTCACAATCTCTGTTCTATAGCAAGGTTTATTTCACAAGCATGAATGACCAAACAACTAACTACATAGATTATCCAAGTTACTGCCCCACCCTGGTGAAGCCTGGTGCCCACCATAAACTGGTGATCAGGCCTTGGTGTGAACTTTCAACCAGTGGTGGACAGGCTGCATTTATATGTTGTAAAACCCCTGATAAATGAGCAGCAGAGTGTTGATTGAAGTGCTTGAACAAATGCCCTCCCCATCAAAAAGAGAATAAACTGCAAGAAGCAGGATACTTATCAGGAAAAACACACTTACGGATTTGGGTGTAACATATGAACCTGAGGGCCCTCCGACTCCACCAGCCAGGTCAAACAAGTCTCCCAAACCACCTCCCAGTGGTGCATTGAGAGATGCAGGCATAACTGCAGGAGTTGCAAAACTAGTGCCCATCTAAAAGAAAGCAGAGAAAAGAATCAGTGAGATCAAAATGGAAGCCCCATCACTAGGTTTTATAAAAATCCTATCCCCCCCTCCCCCAACACAATCTTCAGCCTCTGTAATTACCCCCGTCTTTCCTGCTGTGGCTCCTCCTACCCTCATGCATCATCCATCTCCGTTTGTCCTTCGGGGCATCTAAGAGGCTGTCACCACACCCGATTACTGTAGGCTCACTGACACACCTCACTCAGTGCCATACAAAGCTCCATTCCATGTAACACTCACTGACACACCTCACTCAATACCTTACAAAGCCCCATTCCATATAACAGCTAGGAGCATCACATGGCAACAGAAGCAGACGCTCAGCACTGAATGAACTCTGGTGACAACACCAGGTGGCGTTAAAGGAACGAGGATGTGTTCAGAAGACGCGTATGACTAAAACCCCGGGTCACCAGGAGGCAGGCATGTTTCAAGTACTGTAAATTATGGCATCATTCTAAGCCAATCAGGATTGTTTCTTTCTAAACTCTCCATGTAATTTTATAAGGATTGTTTCTTTCTAAACACGCCACGAAATGTAATAAGGATTGTTTCTTTCTAAACATTCTAGGTAATTATTATAACCTTAAGAAGGTGTCTAATGGCAATAGTTTTAAAATTCTAAAGTTCTAAGTTTAGTTGCCATAGCCCATTCCCAAACAGGGGTTTCTCTAATTTTGAGAAGAGTAAAACATTTTGATATTCAATTAAAACAAACATTTTCAACATGATTTATAATGCTTATATTTATAGTTCCTGCCTCTTTTCTGGTTATAAGCCATTTGTGGGTCAGAACTGATCAGCTTCGCCTGCAGTTATCTCACTCAAAAAACTTGGGAATACACGATTACAACCATAAGAAACACAAGGTCTGTACACATAAACATCCGTAATGGTACGTATAAACATATACCATCCAACCCTCCCAGAAGGGGAGCCGCATCCCACGACCTGCAAATTTACTAGAGACTTAAGGGCAGAAGAAGGCCATCCCTCTTTCGGATGAGACATTAAACAGAGGTCCTGTCTGGTTGTTCTGGTGGACGTTAAAGATCCCATGGCACTTCTTGAAAATAGTAGTAGAATTTCTTCGGTGTTAGGGGTCGAAACTGGCACTGGTCCACTAGCCAAATGCTGGTAGATTTTGCATCGGGCTAACAAGATTTTCCTTTAAGTAGCCCTTTGGGCTCGTAGTGGAGAAGGTAACATTTCAATAAGTACACCAACTGGGCCAGTGGATTTTCCCAGTCACTAGCCCTGTTGGCTAGTGGCTGCCAAACCTAAATTCAACCACTGCTCTGACCAAATTTCCCTCCATTTACTAAAAATACCAGAAACAGCTTAAACTGATTCTGTATGTCAGTTTGCATCTGTACCTTCCCCTGCCCCCAAGACGAGGTGAAATATAGGGGAGGAGGGATGAATAAGAGATGCACTGCCACATTAAGACAAAAAAGACTTCAACCAGGATGAATACTTCAGCAGATTTGTAATGTTCAAACTTGCTAAGTGCAAAAGTGACTTACAAACAAAAGAAAAAATTACTTACCATAGTAATCTTTTTTCTTCCAAGGTATTCTCCAATATTCATAACTCTTGCAGTCAGCCTTTGAAGTAGAACTGCCAGAGGTAGAACAGTATGCTAATGATGGAAACATCACTGGCCTGTGCCACTTTTCAAATGCTGCTCTTGTGAACTGTCTGTGTTCTAAAACACCTCAGATTTCATGGACAGCCTGCAAGGCAAGGTCCAACCATGGACTACATCTATGCAACAGTAACAATAAAACTAACCCTATCTAACAAACCTCCAACTGGAGGACCCCCCCACTCCAGTGTCAGAGTAACCTGAAAGAAGGGGGAAAAAAACAGTGTCCAATGGAGCCCCAAAACAGACTATACCAGTGTGTGGCACCCTCACACATAGTTACTCAACTTGGAGTGCAGAGGCCACTAGATCTAGAAGGGAAGACAGGGTGGGTGAGTTATAAATATTGGAGAATACCTTGGAAGAAACTATTACTATGGTAATTTTTTTTCTCACCACATGAATTCTCCAATATTCCTAACTCTTGCAGACTAAGAAGCAGTACCTTTGGAGGTGGGCACAGAACCTACTTTGGAAACGGACCCTGCAGGACTGCTGTGCCAAACCTGGCATCACTTCTGGACTGAGTGTCCAGGCTGTAATGCTTTGTAAAGGTGTGTACTGTCCTCCAGGTAGCTGCTTTACAGATTTCCACTAGTGGAATATCCCTGGCAGCTGCTATGGTCGCAGCTGTGCCCCTTGTGGAGTGGGCCCTGCTGGGGGCTCCCTTCTCACTTTCAAGTAGCAAATCTGGATGCACTGAACTATCCAGCAAGAAATTTACCTTTTAGATGCTGAGTTTCCTTTTCTCACATCCCCATAAGTGAGGAACAGCTGCTGTCTGTCCTTCCTATGGTCCTCAGTGATAATCATGTAGTAGCTGAGAGCTCTTGTTTGACATCAAGACTGTGAAGTATACGTTCACCTGAACTACAGTGTTCAGTGAAAAAGGCTGGTAGGGTAATGGATTGGTTCAAATGGAAATCAGAATATTTTATGAGAGATGCAAGTGCACACTCTAAGTCCTCAAAAGTCATGTCTTGAACCTAAGGGATCTGAGTTTCGGGTACAGGATCCTCCCTTGGTTGGAGGTTAACAGGTTGTGCCTCTGAGGGAGGTGTATTGGCTTTTCTACAGACATGGAAAGCAGCAGAAAGTACCTTGGCTGCCTTGACCAGTCTGGTGCTATCAAGATCATTGATGACGGCGGGATCTGAGTTTGATCAGAACCCTGAAGATCAGAGGAAAAGCATATAGGTGCCTCCCTGACCAGTCCAGAGTCAGAGTACCCCGGGTATTGCACCCCTGGCTGGTGGTCTGCAACAATACTATGGCAGGTGGTGATTTTCGCGGGACACAAAGAGATCCATCTCTGGGGTGCCCCACCTTCTGAACACTACTTGTAACACCTGCCTGTTCAGGGTCCACTCGTGATGGGCCTGGCTGATTCCATTCAGAGCATCTGTTAGGGTGTTGTCCTTGCCTGGCAGATGAATAGCTTGCAGTAAAGCTTTGAGTGAGTAAGCCAGGCTCCAAATCTTGATTGCCTCTGTGCACAGGGGGCTGGACCTTGTCCCTCCCTGTTTGTTTATGTAAAACATGGTTGTGGTATTGTCTGTTCTGACCTGTACCACCCTGCCATCAACCAACGGGGCGAAAGCCTGCAGGGCTAGGAACACTGCTCTTAATTCCAGCAGGTTTATGTGCTGAAGTGACTCTGCACTTTACCAGGTACCATAAGTGGTGTGATCCCCTAGATGAGCACACCACCCCAGTAGTGATGCATCTGTTGTGAGTATTACTGATGGAGGCTCCTGCTGGAAAGGAACCCTTCCCTTAGGTTGTCTCCCTCTTTCCACCACTGGAGGGCTTGCAGTAAAGTCTGTTACTGGAATCAGTTTTGAGAGAGGGTCTCTCCTTTGGCACTGGTGTGCTCTGAGATAGAACTGTATGTCTCTCATCCGAAACCTGAACCCTGGGGCTGTACCTGTGGCTGCAGCCATATGTCCCAGTAGCTGAAGAAACTGCCTTGCAGTTTTTGGTTTGTTGAGATTAAATGAACCAGCTATCTGCAGGATACTGTTTACCCTGTCCTGAGGCAGGTAAGCTCTGCCCTCCAGAGTGTTCAACTCTGCTCCTATGAACTGCAAAACCTGTGCTGGTTGTAGGACAGATTTTCTGAGGTTTATCAGGAATCCTAAGGAATCCAAGAGGTCCTGGGTTAACTGCAGGTGTTCCTTTACCTGCTGTGGTGAGCTTCCTACCACCAGCCAGTCATCCAGGTATGGGAACACTGTGACACCTAACCTTCTAAGGTGTGCCACAACAGCTGCCAAGCACTTTGTGAACACTCTTGGGGCCGAAGTGAGGCCGAATGATAATGCTGAGAACTGGTAATGACCTGATGGGAGTCTGAACCCGAGGTATTTTCTGTGAGACTTCCTTATGGGATGTGGAAATAGGATCTTTTAGGTCCAGAGATGCCAACCATGCTCCTTTTTGAAGGGTTGGCAATATCAGTGCCAAGGCTGCCATCTTGAGCTTTGGCTTTGTCAGGTGCCTGTTCGGTAAAGTACAGTTACATGAGAGCTTACCGTAACAGTAAATCTCCGAGAGAGGCTCTTGCAGTAGGTATTAACTATTTGGACTGCGCCCCCTGGCGTCAGGACCACACGGAAAACTTTAGCTAGCAGTGTCTGGCAGGGGACCACCCACTGACGTCACGTGACTGACGTCAGTGTGACCCTATATAGTGCGTGGTCCCCAGCCCGTCCTCCAGTTCTCCCACTGGAGACTTTAGAACAAAGTGACAGGAGAAAGGAGTGGGGCTCCTTGAGCCTAAGGAAAGCTAAAAAAGGCAGTTACAGAAGCTGGGGGAAGGTGGGAGGGAAAGTTACCTACTGCAAGAGCCTCTCTTGAAGAGCTACTGTTACTGTACACGTTCTTACGTAACTGTACTATCTTACTTTGAGAGGGCTCTTGCAGTAGGTAAACCATTAGGACAGAGTCCCAAGCAGTGTAAATCAGACAAATCTGAAGCACGGGAGGCAGGAAGGATCTGCAGAGACGCAGGAAGAAATCATGAAAGGAGGACCTGAAGGACAGCTAGTTTGAAGCCGGCCCTGTGCCTAGAGGCAATGTCCATACTGTAGTGTTTCATGAAAGTGTGGATGGTGCTCCAAGTGACTGCCGCACAAATGTCAGCAGCAGATGCAGCCATGCCTCTGGTAGAACGCCACTTGACTCCCCCTGGCAAGGGTTTGTTGTACTTCTGGTAACAGAACACTATGTAGTTTGCAAACCATTTTGACAAACACTGCTTAGAAACAGCACCACCCTCTTTCTTGGGTGCAAAGGAAACAAAAAGTTGATCTGTTTTGTGGACAGACTTCATCGGATTCGTATAGTAATGCAAAATTCTGTGGACATCTAATGTGTGCACAATTGCCTCCCCCTGATTACAGTATTCAGGATAATACACTGATAGTTGAAAAGTCTGATTCAACGTAAACTCAGAAACCACCTTTGGCAAGAACTTAGCATGTATACGCAGAGCCACTCTGTTTCTGTGGAAAATTAAATAAGGCTCCTTACACATCAGGACCTGAAGCTCGGAAATCCTTTGAGCTGAAGTAACAGCAACTAAAAAGAGGGCTTTACAGGATAGATGGCACATGTCGTAACTTGCGGCCAGTTCAAAAGGAGGCAAAGTGAGTTTCTCTAAAATAAAGTTTAAATCCCATGGTGGGGCAGGGTTACGCACCGGGGGGTTTCAAATGGAGGATTCCCTTCATAAACGTTTTGGAAACTTCCAGTTAAGTCACAGTTTTTCCTTCCATTGGGACGTGATAGGCAGAAATGGCAGAAAGGTGGACCTTTAATGAGTAACTCAGATCTAGGTCAGACAGATGCAGCAAGTACTCCATGACCTGAGGAACAGGGCATGAAAAAGGGTCCCGATCCCTTGAAGTGGCCCAGATGGAAAATGTCTTCCATTTCAAAGTGTAAGCTGTCCTCATGAAAGGCTTTCTAGCCTCCACTAGGACTTGGGCCACCCTAGAAGAGACCCCATAGCATGAAGCAACTACGTCAGAAGGAGCCCACGAGTGAAGGTGAAGGGACCAGAGTCCTAGGTGAACCAGAGCACCCTCCCCCCCCGGGTCAGGAGGTCATGAGAGATAGGCAGGGGAACCGGGGGCTCCACTGTTGACTGTTGCAAAAGCAGGAACCATATTTGACATGGACAGAATGGGGCGATCAAGATCACGTGAGCCCCTTCTGCTTGCAACTTAAGCAACACCAGCTGCAGGATTAGAAAGGGAGGGAAGGCGTACAAGAACCTCCCTGTCCAGCAAAGAGATAACGCGTCTTGCCAGAAAACACCAGGCCCTGGAATGAGCGAGCAAAACTTGGAAAGTTTTGCGCTGGATGGAGAGGCGAACAGATCGAGATCTGGATGACCCCAAGGGTCGAAAATGTCTGACTACCGACTGGCTTAGTTCCCACTTGTGAGCCTTGGCCTGGGTGCAGCCGAGACCGTTCGCTAGAACGTTCTGGACGTGAACTGCAGTAAGGGAGAGCTAATGCAGAATTGCCCAGTTCCAGACTCGCATTGCTTCCCTGCAGAGCGGGTAGGAGCGAGTACCCCCTTATTTGTTCAGATACCAGTCCACGCACATACTGTCTGTTTGGACCAGCAGTGGACCTGAGCTGAGGAGGAGGAGGTGCTGAAAGGCCAGAAGAGCATACAACACTGCCCAAATCTCCCAACACGCTGATGTGCAGAGACAGATCTGATTGAGACCACAGCCCCCGAGTTCTGTGGGTCTCCAGATGAGCCCCCCAACTCTGCCCTGAAGCATCTGTGGTCAGGGACTGGATGGCAGGAGGGGGCTGAAAGGGAACTCCCTTGCAGAGATTTCTGAGATCCTGCCACCACAGGAGATCCCGACACATGGGTGCACAGACCAAGACTTTGTGGTCGAGGTCATCTGACCTCTGGTCCCAATGGACATGGAGCATCCACTGTGAGATCCACATGTGGAGCCTGGCCAGAGGAACAGTCAGGATGACTGCCACCATAAAGCCCAGAAGGCGCAGCACTGACCTTGCCGAAATCCAACCGCTGGAAGCAACCAGCCAAGTCTGCTGTTGCAAGGTTTCCGCCCTGTCCAAAGGAAGGAAAGCCTGACCCTGGGTAGTATCCAGCACCGCCCCAATGAACTGCAGGTACTGGGAGGGGAGAAGGTGAGACTTAGGGTGATTCACCGTAATCCCAACTTGGCAAAACAGGTTCAAGGTTGCCAAAAGGGAAATTTCCAGCTCCTCCCTCAACGACGCGGAGATCAGCCAATTGTCGAGGTACGGGAAGACAAGAGTGGCCCTGGTGTCTTAATGCCACTGCCACTACTGCCAGGCACTTGGTAAAAACCCTGGGTGCAGACGACAGGCCAAAGGGGAGGGCCTTCAACTGGTAGTGCCCCCCTTGAAAGGAAAACCTGAGGTTGCGGCGGTGGACTTGAAATACCGGTATGTGCAGGTATGCGTCCTGCATATCCAGGGCGCAGAGCCACTGTCCCCTGTGCAGCAAGGGCAGCAGGCCTGGAAGAGTCAGCATCCGAAACTTTTTATACTTTATGTACAGATTTTGGGTGCTGAGGTCTAGTATCTGGTGCAGGTCTCCCGTCTTTTTGGGAACCAAGAAGAAGTGAGAGTAGTACCCTCTTCCTACCTGGTTTAGGGGATGGACCCTATGGCTGCCTTTTGCAGAAAAGCCTACATCTCTTCCCTTATGAGGGGGATGTGTGCCTTTTGGTAAAGGGATGGACCCAGAGGATTGTCTGAGGGTCTCTCCAGAAACTCCAACGTGTGGCCTTGAGAGATTAAGTGAAGGACCCATGAATCTGCAGTAATTGCCTCCCACCCTGCCAGATGACCGTCAGATCTTCCACCCACTGGTTCCTCCAACTGAAGAAGAGGAGGAGGAGGGGAGGAGGACCATGAGTCAAGAGGTGGAGGGAGGGTTGGGGAGGATCACTTCCAAAGCCCTCTAGTTCTTGGCTGGGGGACTGGCAGCGGCTGAGGGGGCCCCGATGTTTGGTCTGACGTCTGGGCCTGGTGTTGGTGTTTCATCTGCCAACTCTGTTGGCGATGAAAAGGCTGCCGTGATTCAAAGCTAGCATGGTACATAGTTTGTAGCGAGCACAGAGCCTTACCCCTATTCTGGAGATTGGTGGTGATATCTTGAGCATCTCCTCCAAAGAGGACGGAACCCCATAAGGGTGCATCTTGGATGGCAGCCTGGACATCAGGTGGCAGCCCTGAGACCCTCAACCAAGAATATTTTCTGAGGCAGACAGCCGTAGCCGTGCCCCTAGCCGTGCAGTCAACAGCATTGTAAGTCACCCTCAGAGAGTGGCGACAAGCGACTCTGGCTGACCGAATGGTGTCAGAAAGGGTTTCCTTCTCCTCAGAGTCCAGCAAAGCCTCAATGACCAGCTCTAGCTTGCAAAAGAGAGATTTTTTGGTAGACCAACATGTGCACCACATATTTAAGGGCATGAACAGCCAGGGTGGAGGACGGATAAAATTTATGACCGAGCTGCCTTAATTCCTTATCAGGAGGGGAAGTACTCATATGTTTAGGCTTAGCCGATCTATCATGTGCCACGCTATTAACCAGTGAGTCTGCTTTAGGGTGGACACTAAGGTGATTCTTACCCTCTGGCGTATGGTAAATCCTGTCTGCCTTCTTGGCCACAGCTGGAATGAATGAAGGCATGGACCAGAAGGTAAAGGCTAAGTCCTCATGAGGCTCCAATCAGGGAGGCGTGAGGACTGGGGACAGGTCAGGCATGTCCAAATGCTCAGTCAGCCTCTTCCGTTTGGTGTTTTGATCATCAGTCTTCCACTCACAGGCCTCCGCAGTCTTCTTGAGGAGGTCTGTGAAGGAGGGATCCTCCGGAGGAGACTTCAGAGACTTCTTAGCCTTGGGCTCGTCCGGTGGAGGTGCTTCAAACCCGGAGGCTGAGGAAGAGGAGTCGGACTCCAAGTCCGAATCCGACATATGGGTTGGGACTGGGGACATGACCGTTGGGGCGAGACACCTCTTTAACAGGAAAAGGGGGTCTGCCCTAATCAGTAATGGCAGCCAAGCCCTTCATCAGATCTGATGTGGAAGGTCGTAACTCCACCGGTGAAGGGGATCTATTCATCAGGTTCGGGCACACCAGGGTGGAGACCGCTGCTGGATGACAGCTGTCTAGCTCAGAGACTAACCGAGACAGACTCCTTCCACCAGGACTGGAGGATTGCCCTGAAGTCCACCTGAGGTTGAGGAGGCGGGGTTGGGGGCAGTGGAGGCTGATATACCGATTGGAAACCAACATCATAGCCCAGCATCTGGTATCCTGATAGCGGGTAACCCGATTTATTGTACTGAGGGACATACCCCAGTGAGGGATATCACAGCAAAGGGAGTCCTAGTGCCTGATACCCCGGTGGAAGGTATCCAGGGGTGTGATAGCCTTGAGTTAGGGAATCCGCTGGTGGCCTGAAAGGAGGAGCTGTAGGGCCAGGTGAAGGATCCAGAGGAGGCCTGAAAGGCAGGATATAGGACCCCGAGGGTAAGCCCCGCATCAGCCTGGAGGACCCCTCTGGCATAGGGAAAGGAGCAGGAGGTCCTGCCGCAAGAGCCGATGACGGAGGGACCTGAAGGTCGGCCGGGAGCGACATAAAGACAACAGCCAAGTGGGAGAGCCCAAGAAGCAGGTAGTGAGGGATGTAAGACAGGAGTCCAAAGAGATGAGAGAGGGCAGGGAGGCCAAATCAGCCCAAGAGGAAAAAGTCAGAAAGGTGTGTGTGTGTGTTGGGGGGTTATCCAAGCTAGCACGGCATGTGGCCTCATCAAGCAGCCAAGATTTGAGATGTGTATTGAAAGTGGCATGGGGTCCAGAGAGTGGATGGGCGTGGGGATTCTGTTCCACAGAGTGGGAGCAGCTACAGATAACGCTCTGCTACCCATAGCTGAGGAGATGTTTGGGATATCCGGGGGGGGGGGGGGAGAGATTGAGGATGCACGCAGACACCTCGAGGGAGTTCTGGTCTTTTTTTTTTTTATACTTATGCATTAATTAGCACCACAATTAGATAACATACAGCTCAGCATGAAACTGACTCCAAAAACAATGCTGTTCTGGTTTAAAACATTAAAGACTAATGGATCATTTCTCATACCCACCTATTAAAAGTTTTAAGAAACAACCATAAGTCCACATTTCTGCCATGTGGCACATCATTTAGAGCCATATATAAACAGTCTCTTGAAACTAGCAATTATATATTTAGAGAGTTAACCATCCCTCTCCACATCTTATTACATATATCTTTTGTTTAAAATTTTATACAAAAACACAAGAAAGGAAATTTAAGTTAAAGAGAGAAAAGAAAGAGAAAAACCCTGTACCAGGCTTTACAGTCTAAATTACATAGAAACATAGAATTTGATGGCAGATAAGGACCGCTTGGCCCACCCAGTCTGCCCATTTCCCTACCTAATGGATAAGCTGCAGATCCTAGTTAACCAGCAGCCTACTTCTTTCTACCCCCACCCCCTAGAATTGCCTTATGGCTGTCCCATGCATGCTTGAATTCAATCACTGTTTTGACTCCACAACCTCCTCCGAAGGCCATTCCATGCATCCACAACCCTCTCTGGAAAATACTTCCTTACATTACCTCTGAGCCGCCCCCCTCTATCTTCAAATTGTGCCCCCTTGTTCTTGCACACCTCTTTTTTTGAAAGATGCTACCCTCTTGGACTTTGTTGATTCACTTGAGGTACTTGAACGTTTCTATCATGTCTCCCCTCTCCCTCCTTTCCTCGAGGGTATACATATTAAGCTCCTTTAGTTTCTCTTCCTATGTCTTCTGGTGCAGACCCTGCACCATTTTAGTTGCCCTCCTCTGGACAGCTTCCATCTTGTCTATGTCCTTGCGAAGATTAGGTCTCCAGAACTGAACACAGTACTCCAGATGGGGTCTCACCAGCTGTTTGTACAGAGGGATAACAACTTCCTGTTTTCTACTGGTGATGCCTCTCCCTATGCATCCCAGTATCCCCCCAGCCCTCCTTACTACCCTCTCACATTGCTTGCCCACTTTTAAGTCATCTGATATGACTACCCCAGGTCTCTTTCCATTTTGTTGTTGTTAGTATCTCACCCCCATTATGTACTCTTCCCTGGGTTTTGTTTCCCAGGTGCATTACCTTGCACTTCTTAGCATTAAATCTAAGCTGCCATACATTTGACCATTCATCTAACCTTGCCAAGTCCCTTCTCATCCTTTCCACCCCACCTTGTGCATCAACTCTGTTGCAGATCTTTGTGTCATCTGCAAAGAGACATACTTTTCCTTCCAGTCCCTCTGCAATGTCACTTACAAAGACATTGAAGAGGACCGGTCCTAATACTGAACCCTGCGGCACCCCACTAGTAACCCCTCTTTCTTCAGAGTGGACTCCATTTACTATTACCCTCTGTGTCCTATTCTCCAGCCAATTCTTTACCCAGGCTATCATCTTGGGACCCACTCCCAGGCTGGCTAACTTGTATATTAATCTTTTGTGTGGGACTGAGTCAAATGCCTTGCTAAAGTCTAGGTAGGCCATGTCCACAGCCCCTCCCTGATCTACTACTTTGGTCACCCAGTCAAAGAAATCTATTAGATTAGTCTGGCATGACCTTCCTGCTGTGAATCCATGCTGCCTTGGGTCCTGTGCCCCTCTGGCCTCCAGGTACTCGACAATTCTTTCCTTCAGAAGTGATTCCATAATTTTCCCTATCACTGAGGTTAAACTAACTGGTCTGTAGTTTCCCGCGTCTGCCCTGCTCCCACTTTTGTGAAGGGGAATCACATCTGCCCTCCTCCAGTCCTCAGGTACCACCCCATCCTCCCATGATTTGTTAAAGAGGGTAGTCAGTGGTGTCACTAGTTCTTCCCTTAGTTCTTTTAGAATTCTGGGATGAATCCCATCAGGCCCCACTGCTTTGTCCACCTTCAGTTTTAAGAGTTCTTTCAGAACCATTTCTTCTGTAAATGGGCTGGTATCAACTTCTGTATCCAGAGTGTTTCTATTGTTTGTTTTAGGTACCTCCCCTCTTCATTTGTAAATACTGAGCAAAAATATTTGTTTAGTATCTCTGCCTTTTCACAGTCACCCTCTGCCCACCCCTCCCCTTTATTAAGCCTCACTATCCCTCCCTTAGTCTTCCTTCGCTCCCTGATGTACCTAAAAAAGGTTTTATCCCCTTCTTAACTGAGTTGGCTATCTTTTCCTCAGTTCGGGCCTTTGTTGTTCTGACTGCCTTCCCAGCTTCCTTTTGCTTTAACTGATACAATTCTCTGTCCTGCTCCTTCTGTGATTTCTTGTACTTTCTGAATGCTTTCTTTTTCTCTTGAACCTTCACTGCCACCTCCTTTGAGAACCATAGTGGTTTCTTACATCGTTTTGTTTTGTTTATTTCCTTCACACAAAGGCTTGTTACCTCTGTGATGGCAGTTTTTATTATTCCCCATTGTTCTTCCACCCCTCCTTCCTGCCCATTTGCTAGTGCATTCCTTAGGCACTCACCCATTTTGGCAAAGTCAGCCCTCCTGAAGTCCAGTACTTTTGCCTTTGTATAAATTGACTCTATTGCTGTGTTTATTGTGAACCATACTGTTCGATGGTCGCTAGTTCCCAGATGGCTACCCACTTCTACATCTGTGATCCTCTACATCTCCATTTGAGAGGACCAGGTCTAAGATTGCTCCCTCTCAAGTGGGTTCAATACTAGTTGTCTAAGGCATGCCCCTGTGCATCTAGAATAACCCCACTCTTAGAAGTGGCTGCTGCAACTGCACTCCAGTTAACATCTGGCAAATTCAGATCACCCATCAGCAATACCTCCCCTTTATCTGCCATTCTAAGTATACTTTCTATCATTTCCTTGTCCATTTCCTCCCCTGAGAGGGGGGTCTGTATACAACCCCTGTGCGGACTGTGGTGCCATTGCCTGCCTCCAAATTGACCCACAGTGTTTCTTCTCCTCCTTGTTTACCCTTTTATTCTGTTGCTTTGATTCCTTCTCTTATGTAGAGAGCTACTCCTCCTCCTCCTCCTCTTTTACCCTCCCTGTCCCTCCTGTAGATAGTGTATCCTGGTATGTTTACGTCCCAGTCACTAAACTGTGCCCTCACGAAACAATCAGCTAAAAGCTCTGACCTACCGCTGCGATGAGTGCCTTCCTGTCAGCAAGATGCCATACACAACAATTTGACAGAGAAAATACCCTGCTAATCAAACAGAGAAAAATCCAAACATCCAAGTCAGACACAGGTAAACCACCCCAGCCCCAAAACAGCCTGGTGACTTGTGCTCTGAAAACAGTCAGCCCCAAAACACGTCAGCTGTGCAGAAGGGCAGAAACACAGAAAACAGTAAAATCTTAACAACTGTAACAAAAGTAAAGCAAGCTCCACCTCCCTCTGTTGATTGAAAGACTGACTTTTCAGATAATTCTAAGTTCCTTATCTCACCCTTCAGTTAGAAATATCCTCCACCTGAAGAATATTAACCTTCCTAAGGAATCTGCTTCAAACCAAAGACGATTGTAAATCGTAAGGTTCACCTCCCTCTGTTGTGAACACAACTCACTTTCTTGCAAATCTTAAGTCCAGATGTGCAGCTTCCAGCCAGAGGTAGCTTCACCTGAAGACCAAGGGCAATAGTGTGTTAACCCATATCCTACATTGCTTGTTCTTCCAGTTATCATCTAAAGAACACAGTTAGTATAGTCCTGTTAAAGAACCAGAATCTTACTCATAATTTAGCAAAAAGTAAGGGCAGAAGTTGATTCACTGCATCGCAGCTAATCTGGATGCTGTATCCTCTCGTAAAGCAACCATCTCAGCCACCTATTTTGGTATATTAAAATTTGTTGTCTAAGATCATAAGTAATTTTCTCCATCCGGTGTATAGATTCCATCAGCTCAATCAAATCAGACAAGACCAGGGGCTCGCTCAGAAGTCACCGCCTTGTTACTGATTTTAATGCCGCAGCTACTATAACCAACTACTGATACCTTTCATCTTTACCTTTAAGTTCTTTGGGAAGAAGACCTACGATCATATGCTCTAGTCCCAATGGTGCCTGTACCTGGAACATACGAGTTAGATGGCCAATTATTTCTTGCCAGAATGGTATAATCTTTGCACAGGACCAGAATACATGGGCCTCAGTAGTGTGGGCCTCTCCACAGCCAAGCCAGCACTGTGGATTGGCTCCAGGTGTGTAATGCACCACCTGGACTGGTACTAGAAAATACATTGCTCTTATTCTCCAGCAAAAATCCCTCCAGGTCAATGACCCAGTTGTAGACCAAGTCCTTGAGGGAGTTCTGGTCTTGAGGAGAGACGTAAAAGGGGAGGCTTCGCTATGCCTGATGGCACTGTCCAGGAGGCAGCCAAGCCCGTAATCAAATCTGTAGTGTAGTGGGAGCCAGCCAAGAGTCTGGAAGAGGTGGCAGTGGTGAGTGGAATACGGTGCCAGGAGAGTGAGATGACATATGTTGTTATACGTGGTGCAGAGGTGCACACGCAAGGCTAAGGATGTGCATGAGTAAACAGGGGAGCAGTATAGAAACATAGAAACATAGAAGTTGACGGCAGATAAGGACCGCAAGGCCCATCCAGTCTGCCCATTTCTTTTTCTACCTTATAAATGTGCCATCGGCCTTTGCTCTGTCAGTGACCTATCTATTCTAGTCAATCAAGGGTAGCAGGTTGCCTTGGGCAATGGCTAAATGGGCTTCCCTGGTCAGGAGTGACTTTATCCAATAAGCCGCACCAAGTTTCTGGTTAATACGGCAGATAACAGAGGAGATATGATCGGAAAAGGAGAGGGACGGGTCCAGGATAACTCTCAGATATTTGAACGTTAGTACATTTTCAAGTACAGTGTCATCTGGTGAGACTACTGAGAGGGTGGACCCAGCCTTGGTGACCTTAGATTGGAAGGGTTTGGATCCAAATAGCATGGATTTTCTTTTTTTTTAGCATTAACAATTAGGCGATTAGTGGAAGCAGGTGTGCACCGCAGAGTAGTTATCGGATAAAGCCCTTGATGTATTCTCAAGAGCCTTGCCACTAGTGAAGAGGACAAGGTCATCTGGATAAAATAGGGCATCACAAGTAAGACAGTCAGAGGGGATAGAGTTTATAAACAGGAAGAATAAGAGTGGGCCCATGATGGAGCCCTGGGGTACACCGGTAGTGACTGGTAGAGTGGGGGAGGAGGAAGGTCCTACACATGCCGACTGAGATCTATCTGAAAGGTAACTTTGGAACCACTGCAAGGTCTCAGTAGAGCAGCCAAGGGTGCAGAGGGAAGAGAGCAACAGGGTATGGTTGACCAGGTCAAAAGCTTTAGACAGGTCGACAAAGACGGCACCCGTTGCCCTTCCAAAGTCCATGTTCCTAAGAATATGACTGATAAACAGGGCAAGGGCAGATGTGGTGGTGTGATGTTTACGGAAGCCGTGTTGCTGTCTGGACAGTAGGTTGTATGTGTCAATATAATATAGACAGACAGCTGTCAGTGGACAACCCTTTCCAGGAGTTTACTAAGGTGGGGGAGCAAGGATATAGGCCGACAGTTATCTGGGGATAGCGGGTCACCAGTCTTAAAAATTGGGACCACCCTGGTATGCTTCCAAGTGCTGGGTACTGAGGAGGTAGTCAATGCCAGGTTAAAGAGGTAGGTGAGTGGTTTTAAGATGGCAGGTGATACAAGTTTAAACATAGCAGGGAAAAGACCATCGCTGCCCGGGCTACCCCGGCTCTTCAGCAGATTGGCAGTGTTCCTGGGGGGGGGGTGATGGTCCAGAAGTAGAAAGAGGGGAGGAGTTTGAGGGGTACGGATGAGGGGGGTGATCAGAGAGACCATTGGTCACCAGGGGTGTCAGCTTGCTAAGGAGGGCAGACAGGTCTGTGAATTATTTAGTGAAGGCCTTGGCCACAGCAACGGGGTCGGACAGACATCAGGAGGGAGTGTCAAGGTGAATAATGGGGTTATAAGTGCATGGGTTGAGTAATGAGCCGACCTCGCCCCAGAAGCGATGGGGTCACCAAGACCGTCCCTTTGCTTCCCCTGAAAGAAGGCATGCTTTTGACAAGGCGGACTGTTTACAAAAGTTTCGAAGCCACCAGTATTCATTCCATCGGGCAGGGGAGGGGGCTCTTTTGTAGGCTGACCATAGCTTATCCCTTTCCCTCATCACGGCCAGGGGATCTTCTGTAACCCAGTACGTACAGCCACTCCTAATTCAGCGAGTAGTCAGGGGGAAAAACAGGTTACTCACCTGTAACAGTAGTTCTAGGAGTGGTATATGTTGTTCATCCACGCTCTTTGGCATGTCCCCTTCCGCTTTAAATCTCACTGGAACTCTTCAAGCTGGCTCCTCCCACCCACCCATGTGGTATAAATCTCGGCTCCGCCCCATGATGCCAGATCTTAGCCAACTGGAAGCCAGGTGTTGTGCGTTTGCAGCCGGGGAAGTCGGGTCGGTCCGTGTGGATAAACAACATATACTACTCCTAGAACTACTGTTACAGTTGAGTAACCTGTTTTTCTAGGAGTGTGGATATGTGGTTCATCCACAGTCTCTGGCAAACTCCTAGCAGTTCTCCGGGAGGAGGGAAGCAAGGCACACACCCTCTACTTATGGAACAGAGATTGGAGAACTGAGGCCCCCAAACCAGCATCCCGGCGTGACTCAAGGTCAATGTGGTAGTGGGTAATGAAGGTGTTTGCTGACTTCCAGGTAGCAGCCCGACAGATTTCCTGGATAGGGATGTCCCTGGAAGCAGCCACCAATGCAGCAGTATAGCGGGTAGAATGAGCTCTTATCCCTCTGGGAGGCTCCTTGCCCGCCAACTCATAGCACAGACCTATGCATGATGTTATCCACCTTGCAATGGTCCATTTGGCTGCAGGTCTGCCAGCAGCGGCTTCAGCATAAGTGACAAACAGCTGGCGAACCTCTCCACGAATTTCCGCTGTTCTCTCCTTATAATAGGAGAGCGCACATCTCAGGTCCAAAGTATGGAGCCTGTACTCAGCGTCCGAGATGTAGTTAGGGTAGTATACCAGCAGAGTCAGTACCTGGTTAAGGTGAAACTCTGATGCCGCCTTCAGAAGGAATTTCAGGTGGGGGTGCAGGACAACTTTGTCCCTGTGAAAGACCAGATAAGGGGAGTCCACAGACAGTGCCTAGAGCTCCCCTGTCCTTTTGGCCGACATGATAGCCACCAGTAAGGCTGTCTTCCACGACAAGTGTGAGAGTGCACACTTGCACATAGGTTCGAATGGCTTGCCCATGAGCTTTGCCAAAACCAGCAACAGATCCCACGGAGGTGGAGGTTCACACACCGGAGGGGATATGTGATCCAGGCCTTTGAAGAAGCACCTGACCATTGTTTCCTGTGCCGATGTCGGCTGACCGGCCCGCGCCCGGTAAGCAGAAATGGCTGCCAGGTGCACCCTAAGAGTTGATGACCACAGACCCCTTTGGAGAGAGACCAAAGGTAGTCGAGAATGTTAGCCACAGAACAGGATAAGGGGTCCAGACTCTTACCCTGACACCAAATGGAAAATCTTTTCCATTTGAAGGCAAAACATATCCTGTTTGATTCCTTTCGAGAAGCCTCCACCATGGTGTAGACATCCTCGGAAAGACCTAAAACCTGGAACTCTAGCCGCTCAGGTACCAGGCTGTCAGGTGCAGGGATTGAAGGTCTGCATGGAAAACCTTTCCCTGGTTCAGAGATATCAGGCCCGGGCGTGTACAAAGCCACTCAGGGGGCCTGCAGCTGAGGCTGAGGAGATCTGGGTACCGGAACTGGTGCGGCCAGTCTGGGGCTACCAGGATCACCTTAGCCTTGTCCCTCCTCACCTTGAGTAACACCTTGTGGATCAAGGGAAATGGAGGGAAGGTGTAGAGGAAGCCTGGGGTCTACGGCCTCGAGAAGGCATCCCCCTGCAGCAAGCCCTGCTGAGGGGTGCGGGCATGATACAGCCTCAGCTTAGTGTTTTCCCTGGAGGCAAACAGGTCCACCATCGGTTCGCCCCAATGGGAGAACAAGTTGTAAGCTACCTCTGACTGGAGTGACCACTCGCGGAATGTCTGGCCTATGTGGCTGAGAGCATCCACCAGCTGGTTTGAGACTCCTGCCACATGAATGGCTAGGAGATCCACCTCCAACCAGGTGACGAGGGCCCAGATTCGGAGCGCCTCCTTGCATAGCAGACGGGAGTGCATGCTGCCCTGTTTGTTGAGGTAGTACATGGTCGTGGTATTGTTCGTCTGGACTTGAAAAACTTGACCCCGGAGCTGAGGAGCGAAAGGTGACAGCGCCAGTCTGACTGCTCTGAGTTCCAACAGGTTGATGTGGCATCGGGACTCCTTGGGGGTCCAGAACCCTTGGGCTCTGCTGTCCCCCATGTAGGCTCCCCAGCCTATGAGAGAGACATCTGTCGTAAGAACGACCGTCGGCTTGGGGCGGTCAAACGGGATCCCTTCCTGCAACTGTTCTGGAGCGGTCCACCATTGGAGAGCGTCCCACATCTTCAGGGTCACAGTGCTCAGCTGGTCGAAATGACCGTGGAGCTGAATCCACTGAGTGGCCAGCTCCCACTGGAGGGGGCGCATGTGCCATCTGGCCCAATGGACCACTGAGGTGCATGCTGCCATGTAACCCAGAAGGCGCGGGTGGGGCGCAAGTGCCCAACCAGAAATGATTGGGCAAAGGAGGAAAGAACCTCCACCCTGTCCGCTGGGAGCTGAGCTCTGGCTTGACGAGAGTCGAGCTCTGCCCCGATGAAGGCCATCACCTGAGAGGGCACGAGTTCCGACTTGGCCTAGTTGATCAGGAGGCCTAGTTGAGAGCAGGTTCGGAGAGCCAGATCCCTGGATCTCTCCACCTCCTGAAGGGAGGAACCTGCCAAGAGCCAGTCGTCGAGATAACAGTAGATTCAAACTCCTTGACGCCGGGCTGCCACCACTGCGATGCACTTGGTTAAGACCCTTGGGGCTGATGGCAGGCCAAATGACATGGCTCGGAACTCGTACAGGGTCCCATCAACCCTGAAGTGGAGGAACCGCTGATGGGATGGATGGATGGGGATGTGGAAGAAAGCATCCTGCAGATCCAGTGAACAGAACCACGTTTGACTCCAGGGATGGTATGATCTGATTCAGAGTTACCATCCGGAAGGTGCGAGACCTGAGATATTGATTCAGGTCGTGGAGATCTAGGATGGGGCACCAACCCCACGTCCGCTTGGGCACCAGGAAGTACCTGGACACGAAGCCTGTGTCTGTAGGAAGATCCGGCACTGCAGCTACTGCTTCCTTGTGGAGGAGCTGAGCAATGTCGTCTCGAAGAGCCGACTGAGTGCAAGCTGAGATCCTTTCCTCCAGAGGGGCGTGGGCTTGGCTGGGAGGATACTATTCGAATTCCAGAGGCAGTCCCTGGCTGACCACTTCTAGAACCCACCTGTCCGGCGATATCGGACCAGGCGGAAGAAAGTGGCAGAGCTGGCCCCATGGGAGGACCCAGAGCTGGCGTGACAGGTGTAGGGGTGGCAACCCCCAACCTGTCACTGAGCAGACATAGAGGAGGAGGAGGCTCCTGGACCAGCACCTCGGCCTCCTTTATGGGGCTGTTGAGGACCCTGCTTGGGCCTGGGGCGCCAAGCTTGAGCCTGCTGTTGCTGCTGGCCTCCTTGATAGGAGGGCTGCCTAACCGCAGGGGAAGAGTGACGAAAAGGCTTATTGTTGCGCTTCTGCTGGTTCTTGCCGAAGAACTCTTCGCAGAGGTAGCATCCAAGGTGGCATTGGACTGCTCTATGCGCTGGAGGTGACCAGCTACTCCTGGACTGAAGAGGTCGGTTCCTAGGAAGTGCACATCAGCTAACTTGTGCTGGGTATCCGCCAGGAAGGAGGATAGCCTCAGCCAAGCCCTGTGGCAAGTGGCCACTGTGGCTGCTAAGAAGTGGGCACAGGAATCTCCAATGTCCAGGGCCGTCTGGAGCTGCTGTTTTGCAACAGCACGGCCCTGATCACGGACCTGCTTGACCGTAGTCCGCATGTCCGCTGGGAGATGAGGAAGGACTTCATCTAATAACCCAAGGAGGGCATAAGAGAAGTGTGCCATCACAACAGCTGAGCTGGCCTGACGAAGGCCTAAGGAGGAGGCCGCATAGACCTTACGGGCAGAATGGTCCATATTCTTGGACTCCTTGTCCGGGGGTCGGTCAGTGCTGGCTGAGCTACCAGTACGTCTGAACAAAGAAGATTCACTAGGCTTTCGGCCGAAGAATGTTCTGTGAACCCCGCCAGGGACCCCATGGACACCGTATACTTGCAGGCCATACGGGCAGACGGAGCTAAGCAGGATGCTGCCAAAGCTCAAGGGCCGGACCAACAATGGTTTCAGCCACTGGAAAGGCCTCCATCGGGGTATCCCCCTTTTGAGGATATCTGTAAGGGGGGTACTCTGCCTTTTTCTGGCTGGGCTCCAGGGGTATTCCGATGGATTCGGAGATCAGGTGGAGGATGCCCTGAAAGGAGGAAGGGCCTTCCTCCAATCCTGCCATGGATGACTCATCATCCCCAGGATGAGAGTGTAATCCAGTGTCATCAGAGTCCAAAGAGTCGGGATACAACAGTCTCCCGCCTAGGTCTCCCTCGATATGCCGAGGGCGATCGGGGACGACCGTGATCAACAGACGTCTGGGAAGCCCGGTTTTCTGGTCGGTCCTCTTTCGAAGGAGCCTCTCCCTGAGGCTGCTTAGGTGGTGGCTCCACCAAAATCGGTGGAGAAACCGGAATAGGCCGAGCCGGGATACGGACCGGCCCCATGGGCGGTGGAACAAGGCCTTCGGTTCTGGAGGGGTCGACGTTGGCCTGGGAGGTGGAAGCCAAGTGATGGCCGGGGCGGCCGGTGGGGCCGGCTTCTGCCCGGTCAGAATCAGCTGTTGCCACATAAGATCCTCATAGTGTCGATGGAGTTTCCGTCCAAGCCTCTCCTCGTCCGAGGAGGATGAAGATCTGTGGCGGCGCCTCTTCTTTTTTTTTTTTTTTTTGCATCATATGTTTATTCAGATTTTTCAAATAAACAAACAGGCCAGACAAGCCCGTCAAGACAGTAACAACACAAACAGACAAATACATTCAGTACTTAACTTATATACATAGAGATCCAATTTCATGACAGCAAAAAGAAAACAAAAATCGTTCAACTTATTAAGACAAAATAGGACACGAGATAATAAGGTGACTTATCTTCACATTATATTATTACCACTCCATTCAAGTTAGCACCGACCATTGTTTCCCCCATATTACCCTTATATCCAGCCTTCCCCCATTATCAGGCTCTCTGCCGGTGTCATAGCATTAAGGTATGGTTGCCAAACATTATAAAACTGTTCTCTCCTGTCCTGCATCACATAAGTGAGTCTTTCTAGAGTGAAGGCCTGTAACACCAGTGTCTTCCACTGTTGTACAGTGGGTTTATTGGCAGATACCCATGTATTCAGAATATAATGTCTGGCCATTACCAGTATGACCCTCAACCATTGAGGCAGGGGGGCCCATTCCCCCACATCCACCTCCTCCACTCCAAACTGCATTACTAGAGGTGAGTGCAAGAGGGTTCTACCTGCTAAAGCCTGGACCTCCACCATCACCTCTCTCCAAAAGTCCTGTAGGATAGGGCAAGCCCAGAAGTAGTGATAATAGGAGGCCAAACCCCCCTTGCAGCGAGGGGACACCGGGTAGACCGCAGGATTAAACTTACTAACCCTCAAGGGTGGGCAGTACAATCTATGACAGAACTTGCAGAAGGATTCTTTATATTTATTACAAACTAGAATACCCTGATGCTGCTGGGTCATCATTTCCATGTCTCCTCTGCAATAAGGACCCCCATATCCTTTTCTCAAAGTTGTCTGTTTTTTTGGGTCATGTCCAGAAGTAGCTGTCTACCCGCTCTAGCTACTCTGCATATCGTACCTTTAGGATTATACCTCCCCTCTTGTATTAGTCGTTCCAGTGGTTTCCATGCAGCATCCCTGTCCTGTCCCCTCCCCAAGGAAACACAATACACTCGCAGTTGGAGATATCGAAAAAAATGTTTGTGCCCCAGTCCAGTTTTACCTCATATATGGTCAAATGTGTCTAATCCCTCTCTGGTGTACAAATCTTTTATGCAGAGTATGCCTTTCTGCTCCCATTCCTTAAAACCCGAATCCATCAACCCTGGGACAAAAAAAGGGTTCCCAGCAACTGGGAGAAGTAGGGTCTCCCCTCGGTCTATTCCTCCACGTCTGGTAAGATGCCTCCATCCCTTCAGGACCGATCTAACTACAGGCTTTGGCCTAGGTAAGCTCATATACATCTTATGACCTTTCCCCGACAGATATGCAGTCACTCGGCCAGGGCATCCCCTCTCCTCTAAATCCATTCAGGTCGCCTCCCTTGGCCTGCCCACCCAATCCTGCCAAGTAGCGACATTGTATAGCGAGATGATAATTTTTAAGATCTGGGAACTGCAGGCCTCCACTATCCGAAGGGGATTTTAAACAAGTAAGGCTCATACGTGGCCGCTTTCCCTGCCATAAAAATGTCTGAAAATGCCTTCTCCAGCCGCTTTAGGTCAGCTCGAGTGAGTCTCACATGCAGCATCTGCATGTTATACAATAATCGGGGAGGGCATTCATCTTAAGTAAGTTGATCCTACCTAGCCATGTTATAGGCAGTTTAGCCCACCTTTCAAGATCAATAACAATTGTACGCAGTAAGGGGGTATAATTTAAGTCATATAAGGATTTCAAAGTTCTCCCAACTCTAATACCCAATTAGACAAAGCAATCACCGACCGACTGGAATCCCCAACCTCTAATCTCTTCTCCTTCCTCAGCTCCCTTCTTCCCAATTACGAGTTCCTCTGACTTACTTAAATTTAGCTTATATCCTGAGAATTTAGAAAAACAGTCTTTAAGGTGAAGTAGTGGTGGCATGGACTGGCGCGGTTTAGTAACATACAAGAGCATGTCGTCAGCATACAGAGAAAGTTTGCATCCTCTCCCCGACTGACCCACCACCCCCTATATCCCGGGATGTTCCCTTATTGCAATGGCTAGAGGCTCCACGGCCAGTGTAAAAAGAAGGGGCGATAAGGGGCAACCCTGTCTAGTTCCCCTTCGTAGCTGGAATCTGTCTGTAAGAGCTCCATTAACTAGCACTCTGGCCGTAGGTGTGCTATATATTAAGTGGATCAGTCCCACAAACTCTTCACCCAGACCAAACCGGGTCAGAACCTCCATTAAATATGGCCACTCTATCCGGTCGAAAGCTTTTTCAGCATCCATAGATAAGATATGTACTGGTTCATACCCCTTCGATGCTCCCAAAATTACATTCAGGAGGGTTCTCATATTGTTATACGAGTACCTGTTCCATATGAACCCGGTTTGATCTGGGTGAACTAACTCCTACATAAGCTTATTGAAGCGATTGGTCAACACCTTAGTAACAATCTTAGAGTCACAGTTTAATAAGGATATCGGTCTAAATGATGCACATTCGAGTAGCTCTTTACCCTCCTTTGGTACCAGACAAATAACTGCATCTTTCCATGTTTGGGGTAATAAACCCTCTCCCTTCCTAGCCTCCTCAAGCACCGCCCCCAGGTGTTTAACCATATGCAGCATCATGGCCTTATAATATTCTGTGAGAAACCATCCAGTCCACTGGCCTTCACCTTTTTAACCCAGTAATAGCTTTAGCTAATTCTTCTTCTGTAATTTTACCATTTAGCCATTTTTATTGGGAGGCGGATAGTTTGGGTAGCTTCATTCCATCTAAGAAGGAGTGCATATTAGCCTGCACATCCCCCATCTCCATCTGGTAAAGCTCCTCAAACAAGCATTTAAATCTATCCCTTATAGACTTTTTATCCCTTCTAGGTTGGCCGTCTGGACCCCTGATAGTCGCAATCAAGTGTGCCCTTTTTTTACCCCTAATTAAGTTCGCCAACATAGTGCTGGGTTTATTCCCCCATTCATAAAAATGCGCACAAATAGGCAGGTTTTCTGCGCCTCTGCTAACATCAAATTATTTAAAGCTTCCCTTGTCACCGTCAGTAATCTGGGGGCAGCCTCTCCTCCTTCTCCCAGTGCTACCCGTCTCTCCAACACCCAAAGACATTGTTCCAGGTTTTTTCGCCTCTCTCTTACCTGCCTCTTGTGCTGTGCCACATAACTGATGATTGAGCCTCTCATGTACTCTTTCCCTGCATCCCAGAACACAGCTTTTGTAGAAGCTGTCTCCAAATTGGTCTGCACATAATATTTCCACTGGTCCTGCAGGTAATCACAAAACTTCTCGTTTCCTAAAGGGTAGTTGGGAAATCTCCATGTTGGAGGGACAGGTTCTATTTCCCGCACCGTTAGAGACACAAGCACCATGGCGTGATCAGAAATATGAATAGGACCATGTCCTGTCTGGAGAAGCTGAAAATACCAGGTCTTTGGAATATAAATATAGTCCAGTCTCGGCCATGTTTTATGAGGATGGGAGAAAAACGTGTACTTTCTTACATTGGGATTAGCTGTTCTCCAGACGTCAGTGAGTTCTAAAATCAGCCATTCCTGCCCCCCAGGCCTATACAGCCCCCCCGCACGACCCCTTCCCCTCTGAGTGGTCCAATGCAGGATTCATTAAACAATTTAAATCTCCACCAAGAATCAACCCTGGGAACTGCTCCGCCACCAGCAATGTCACAAGGGATTTGTAAAACTTAGGGTGATGTAACGCGGGGGCATATATACTACCAAATGTTAATTTTTCTCCCAACATTTCCCCCACCACAAATACATAATGGCCATTCTCAGGATCAGTCACTACCCTACAAGCCTTAAATGGTAAGCGTTTATGGAGAAGAACCGCCACTCCACGCTTGCGAGAGGAAAATGACGCCATGTAGCACTCCCCCACCCAACTCTTTTTTAATTTTACATGCTCCTTATTGGTGAGGTGGGTCTCTTGTAGCTGCGCGACATTCACATTCTGGCGCTTAACAGCAGTCAGCAACATGATGCGCTTAATAGGGGAAGAAATTCCCCTAACATTCCATGATGCTATATTTAATCCTGTGGGGCTAGCCATCGTGCTTGTGCCAGCTTCCCTCCAGTAACCGCACATCCCCCTTCCAAGTCTCCTTTAGTACATCCACATATATATGTAGTCTTCTACCTTCATGTTTGGATCTCACACTTAAATAACAGTACAACAAACAGTACATATAAACTATATACATTTCCCACCCCTCTCACCTCTTTTTAAACCATATTACAGTACATAACTTCCCCCGATTGTAACCAGAATTGCTTGCAGCAAACATTTTACACACCCTCCCCATCATACAGTAAGAATGCGTCCCCCGCCAAGAACCTCACATATTTCGCTTTTCTGTATATGAAATATTTTTAAAATGACATGTCTCTCTCTATTTCCCATTTCTGTTTTTCTCTCAACCAGGCCTCTGCTTGAGCCTGCTCCCCCAGTCTGGCGCCTCTCCACCCGCTCATCCCCTCAACCCGAGTCTCCATATCTCAAAGGCCCAGACATCCTCAGTTCCAAGTGCTCCCTTTATACCCACAAGTTCCTCTGCAAACACAACCAATTGGCAGAGTTCAGCTTTGATAAACACTGGATGTTAAGAGGTCTCCACAGTTCCAGGGACATCGAGACTTTACCAGCAGAGGAGAAAGGTAGTCAGACACCACCCAGTCAACACGATAACTAGGAGGGTCAGGCCACACATTATCAGTCCAATTAAATCATATTTTAACTAGAACAGAAATCAGTTCCTCTTCTTAGGCCAAAACCAAAATAAGAAACAGCCTTCCATTATAGAGTCATGGTGGCATTCCCAGGCATATAATCCCAGCAAACAAAGTCAAAGAATCAGTACCTTGAAGCCCGATACCATACGTAGCTCGGTTTCACATAAAAGTTGAAGTGAGCAGCAGAAGTCTCCATTCTGTCATGGCACTAGATGTCTCACCCCATTTTCTTCTTTAACTCAGTAACAAAAACCTCCGCTTTCTGCACTTCCCAAAAGGAGTAAGTGGCCCCTTCGTGTTTGATTTTGAGGGTGGCAGAGTACAACATAAAGCATTCAATCTGGGCCACTTGCAGCTGTGTTATCACTGAGTTAAAAGCATGGCGCCTCTTCAGCAGACGGGCAGAGTAATCTTGAAATAGATTAAGCTTATGTCCTTTATATTGCAAAGAAGGCATAGCTCTTAGCCCTCAGTACCAGTTCTCTATCCTGAAAGTGATGAAACCGCATAATTATCTGTCGCGGTGGCTGGTCTAGTGGGGGTTTAGGGATTACTGCCCGGTGAGCTCTCTAGAACTTCATTCTTCCATTTTTGGGAGATAACCCCAAGATCTCAGGAAGGGTCTTAGCGCAAAATTCCAGTACATCATTACCCTCAAGTCCCTCTGGCAGTCTCCGAAGGTGCAGGTTCAAACGCCGCTGATAGTTCTCTTGGTAGTCAAACTGGTCCTTAAAGTCTGCCAACTCTTTTTGTAGGGCAGCAATTTGTTCAGGGACCGGGGCTGTGGCATCCTCGACATCTGAAATGTGTTGCTCCATCTTTGTAAGCCTTGTTGCATGTGAAGCATGCAGATCCACAAGTTCCTGGAGTTTGAGGTCAAAATTAGATGCTAGGCTGGTCAGTCGGGGTTCCAGGGCTGCCAACACATGCTGCGTAACCTCCCGGCCTACCGCGCACACTTCTGCTGCAGATAAGGACACTGGGCCTGCATTTTCGACCTGCGTTGTCGGCCGCTGCTTTCGCTGACTTTTAACTCCAGCACGAGAGCTTTTACTCGATCCGGGCGTCAAGTACTCATCCATGGCTCTTTACAAGCAAGTAGAGTCAATGTTTCTATACTTTAAAGTGAAATAAATATATATTTAAATGTAATAATCTTGGCGGTTTGTGGAGCGAGGAGAAAACAGCATCCTTACTCGACCGTGCTCATTAGCGACCCCGGCGGTGCCTCTTCTTAGAGTGTTTGGGCACTTTTTCGGCTGTTCGACCGAAAGGGTCCTGGTCCTCGATCGAGACCAATGGGGTCGGTTTGGTCGATCAGGAGTCACCGGAGTCAGTGAAAACCGAGGTTCTGGTACAGTTTCCTCGATCAGGACACCAGAGGGCGTGTCTCCTCATCGGGAAAGATAAGGACCGGAGTCCTTTCTAAAGAGTCGTTGACCGGAGTCAGCGATAAAGGCTCAATCGGGTCGAGAGTAATCTCGGCCGGTTCAGCCGTTTCCTCGGTCTTGGTCCCTTGGCAAGACGGAAGGTCCATAAAGCCGGCGGTTGAGGAAGCGATCTCGACCGAAGTCGAGACCGCGTGTTCCTGGGACTTGAACCTCTCTCGGTCCCAGGAGCGTCTCCATTTAGTCAAAGACTTAGGGTTCTTATCCCTCTTCCGAGGGCGGGAGGAGTGCGAGCCCGAGGGCGCCTCACCCCTGGTGGGAAGAGACTGGCACAGCTCCCTGAAGGAGCCCGTAAAAGTAGAGCCAAGGTTGAGTGGAATAAAAAAGTTTCGATTGGCCAAAGCTTGAGCTACTTCCTCTTCGAATGCCTTCATCTGCTCTGGCTGCTTGGCGGATCCCGCGGCTGCGGAAACTGCCCACCTTGCCTCTTTCGATTTCACCGGCGAGTTCCTTTTCTCCGGTCTCCCCAATTTTAGTCGTGCCTTGAGGTCGTCCAGAACATTGGGATGGAAGGCCAGGCAAAAAGTACAAGACGTGGCGTCATGTCCGACACCTAGGCAATAGACGCACGAAAGGTGGGGATTGGTGCGCAACATCTTCTGGCCGCAGTAACACTGGTGAAATCCGGGGGACGATTTGTCCTCCATGTTCGATGCGCTGTAATCGGAGTCATTAACTCTGACCAATTTTAGAGTGATTTGCGGTAAAAACCCGACATTGCAAATCCAGTCATTAATTGCTAAAGTAGCACGAGGAACTTGTATCTTCCAGCGGAAAGGAAGATCTGGCGCTATGAGGCGAAGAGGTATTTACCACCGGGTGGGTGGGAGGAGCCAACTTAGGACTTCCGACAAGATTTAAAGGGAAAAGACAAGCCAGAGAGTGTGGTTGAACGTTTTGCTTCAAGGATGGTATGATCTGGGACAGTGTGACCATCCGAAAGGTGCATGACCCGAGATATTGATTCAGGTCGTGTAGATCTATAATGGGGCGCGGGCCTCCCCGTCCGCTTGGGCACCAGGAAGTACCTAGAGACAAAGCCTGGGTCTGCTGGAGGATTCGCCACTGGAGCTGAGCGATGTTGTATCGGAGAGCCGACTGGGTCTGAGCGGATACTCTTTCTTCCTGAGGGGCTTGGCTTGGCGGGTACTGCTCGAATTCCAGAGGCAGTCCCTGACCGACCACTTCGAGAACCCACCTGTCCAAAGTGACAATGGACCATCAGGAAAGGAAGGAAGTAGTAGAGCCGGCCCCCCACGGGAAGACCCAGAGCTGAGGTGACGGGAGAGGGGTTGACAGCCCCCGCCCCGTCACTGAGCAGGCTTGGAGGAGGCTCCAGGACCTGAACCTCGGCCTCCTTTGCGGGCCTGTTGGGGTCCGGGCTTGGGACGGGTGTGCCAAGCTTGAGCCTACTGCTGTTGCTGTCCACCTTGGAAGGAGTACTGCTGAGCCACAGGAGAAGAATGCCGAAAAGGCTTCTTTTTCTTCTGCTGGTTCTTGCCCGAAGAACCCCTGGCAGAAGTAGCATCCAAGGTGGCACTGGACTGCTCAGTGTGCTGAAGGTGACCGGGCCACTCCTGCGCTGAACAGGTCGGTCCCTAGGAAGGGCACATCAGCTAGTTTGTGCTGGGTATCCGCCAGGAAGGAGGAGAGCCTCAGCCAAGCCCTGTGATGAGAGGCAACTGTGGCAGCCATCGAGCAGGCACAAGAATCCCCAATGTCCAGGGCCATCTGAGGCTGCTGTTTGGCAACAGCTCAGCCTTAATCCCAGACCTGCTTGACCATGGTCTGCATATCCATGGGGAGATGTGGGAGGATTTCATCCAGTGACCCTAAAAGGGCGTGAGAGAAGTGTGCCATGATGACAGCCGAACCTGCCTGACGAAGGCCCAAGGAGGAAGCCGCATAGACCTTCCTGGCTCAATGGTCCAAAAGCTTGGACTCTTTATCAGGAGGTCGGTCAGTGTCGGCAAAACTGCCAGTATGCTTGAACACAGAGGCGGTCACCAGGCTCTCGGCCGAAGGGTGCTCTGTGAACCCCGCAAGGGACCC
The DNA here is from genome assembly GCA_016271365.2 of Neoceratodus forsteri. NCBI lineage: Eukaryota > Metazoa > Chordata > Ceratodontiformes > Ceratodontidae > Neoceratodus > Neoceratodus forsteri. The sequence goes on along the minus strand of JADMNL010000027.1, from coordinate 98,778,965 downwards.
CATGGGCACCGCATACTTGCGGGCCATGCGGGCAGACAGAGCTGGACAAGAGGCAGGGTGCTGCCAAAGTTCTAGGGCCGGGTCAACAATAGCCTCAGCCACAGGAAAGGCCTCCACTGGGATATCATCTCACTTAAGGATGTCCGTAAGAGGGTACTCCGCCTTTTTCAGGATTGGCTCCAGGGGCATCCCTGTGGATTCAGAGATGAGGTGAAGAATCCCTTGAAAAGACAAGGGACCTTCCTCCGTCTCTAGGCCAACGGTGGATTCATTATCCCCTGGATGAGAATGCAAGCCAGTGACGTCCGAATCCGAGGAATCCAGGTATAACGGCCGACCACACAGGTCAACTCCGACTCGCCGAGGGCAGTCCGGGGTAACCGTGACCAACAATCACCAGGGAAGCCCGGTGTCTGGTCCATCTTCCTTGGAAGGAGCCCCTCCCACAGGCTGTTTGGGTGGTGGTTCCACCACAATCTGTGGAGAGACCGTTTTGGGCCGAACTGGTAGTTTTTCTGGCTCTGTGGGCTGAGGAGCCAATTTAATCGGCTCCAAAGAAGTCTGCTTCGGCCTAGGAGGCGAAAGCCAGGTAATGGCTGGTGTACAAGCTGAAGTCAGCTTGTGCCTGGTCAAAATTAGCTGTTGCCATATGAGGTCCTCGTAGTGCCGGAGTTTCCACTGGAGCCTCTCCTCATCAGAGGTGGACGAGGACGGCCGATGGCGTCGCCTCTTTTTAGAGCATTTATGGCTCTTCCTCGGCCTGTTGGTCGAGGGAGTCCTAGACCTCGATCGAGATCGGACGGGCCAACTCGGTCGCTCAGGCAGGACTGCTAATTTCCCAGAATCAGGGACCACTTCTTCGATGCGAGTCCCAGCATGCTGGGTCTAGTCATCTGGAAAGACCAAATTAGGGGTTTGATCGAGGGAACTGTCATCCGGAGTCGGCAAGATCGGATTGATCGGATCAATCACGATTTCAACATCAATCGATCGATAATTTGGTCGACTGATCAGATGGCAAAACCAAAAAGCCAGTGGCCAAAGAAGCGATCTCGACCGAAGTGGAGACCGCATGTTCCTGGGATCGAGATCTCTCCCGCTCCCAAGAACGTCTCCATCGAGATGAAGACGATCCTGGATCCTTCTCCCTCTTACAGAATCGAGAGGAGTGTGAGCCTGCAGGTGCCTCTCCCTTGGTCGGGAGAGACTGGCACAACTCTCGGAAGGAACCCGAGAAGGTGGAGCCCAGGTTGAGCGGAACGAAGAAGCTCCAAGAAGTCTCTACAGCACGAGCTGCTTTCTCCTCAAATGCTTGCATGCGTTCCAATTGCTCGGAGGATCCTGCAGCCACAGAAACCGCCCACTGAGCCTCCTTGGATTTCGCCAGAGGGTTCCTCTTCTCCGGCCTCCCCAGCTCGTACGAGATGGTCGTCGAGGACGTTGGGATGAAAGGCGAGACACAGATCACATTTCGAAGTGTCACAGTCGACCACGATGTAATAGGCAATAACGCTGTGTGAGGATCGGAAGCGCAACATTTTCTGGTCCGAGGGGCACCGACGAAATCCAGGGAAGTCTTGTCTTCCATAACTGAAGCAGCAAACTTGCAATCGCTAACACGAACTATGTGAATTTTCAGAATAACCAAAGGTTTGAAAGCCAGGGCCTACAAGATGCATGAGCACGAGGGAGGCAACCTGAATCTTCCAGCGGAAAAGAAGATCTGGTGTCATGGGATGGAGCTGAGGTATATACCACCCGGGTGGGTGGGAGGAGCCAGCTTGAAGACTTTCGGTGAGATTTAAAGTGGAAGGGGACATGCCAAAGAGTGTGGATGAACAACATATCCATGCTCCTACAAATGTTGATTTTGGGGATGGAGGAATGAGATTGTGAAGAAACTCTCAGCCTCAGACACGTCAGAGAGGGTGTAGAAAGCTGACCAGTTTATCGCTCGAACATCATGAAGGAGGGAAGGGATGTCTGGGTGACTGAAATTATGGAAGGAGAGTAGTTTAGGGGGTGGGCACTTGGTCTTAGAGACCCAAACCAGGTAGGTGGGGGAGTGATTGCTAATGGCATTGGACAGAGTGCCCGACAGGAGCAACCTGTCCCCTCTATTGGTCATTACCCAGTCAAGAAGTGTATGGTTTTGAGTACTAGGGTTGTGCCTGGTGGGGATGGTGAAAGTTTGGACTAGGTTATGGAGCTTGAGTTGGTTAGAAATGAAAATTACGTACCTACCGTAATTCCTGATCTTCTCTTGTATCTTCACCATTCATTACTTACTGGGGTGTTAGCCGGAGGCGCGCACCGCCCGCGGAAGACTTTTTTTTTTTAAGTTTGCTCTAACGGCACCGCCTCGAGAGTGACGCCATACGTCATGCGCGAAGGCCGCTAGTAGCGAACGACTCCTCCTCCAACTCAGTCTCTGGGAGCCGAGAGGCAAAAGTGAGAGCAGAGAATATAGATAGCGAGGCAAGATAGCCGAGGGATAGCAAAGCAAGGAAGAATGAACTGAAAAAGGAATAAGCCGATGGAGGAAGGACAGAGGAGATAAAGTATCCCTAGCCTAGGAACTGCAGGGCCTCCTTACCTGGGCGACTCTAGGACGAGAGATAAAGTAAGGAGATGAGAAAATAGAAGAAGAAGAAGAAGAAAGAGAAGAGAGAGATGTGATGTTGAAGGGACCAGAATGCCCAACGAGCATAGTTAGCTTAGAGCTGAAGGCTCGATTAAGAGGGAAGCAAGAATCCCCGGAGATAGAGCTGAAGAGAAGGTTCACCAAACCGCTAGACAGACTCTGGAGGGCATAGTCCTTATCCTCAACATCGCCATTGATGATACCCCCCTCGGGTTCCTGGCGACAGGCCTAGAATTGAGGACACCCAAGGAGGAAAGGAACCCCAGGCAGCAGGAGAGTGCTGCTCTGGGACTAGAAAAAGGAAAATGTAAGCCTTTCAGGCGTTTTAAGCATAAATGGGACTCAGACAGACTGGCCAAGGCTTAGGCTGGCGGGTTGGATATGGTCAGCACAGCTCTTCTGTAAAATTGTCTAGGGACGACACTTAAAGGAGAAACCAATATGCAAACTAGCGAGAAGGAGATTACCTTCTCATTCCCCTCTTGTTTGTTTTCTTTTTTTTTTTCAGAAGAAATCTGAGGTTGGTTGCATGACCCCAAAACCAAGGTGCCTATAACAGTCGAAAAGAGTTCCCTCAGCATTTTTCCCCCTTTTTTTAAAAGAAAAAAGGAACAGACGTGCCCGTTCCTCTGCTCTGCAGGGCAAGAATAGAGGGGGTTGATTCCAGGGCAATATCTGGAACACAGGATTGCAGGATCAACTGAATAGCCTGAACCAGGCCAAAACCCCAGAGATATCTTGTCAGGATAACGGCAAGAGATAGTTGTGCAGTCTGATCGCCAATGCAATCCCAGATGGCCACTAATCTTAGAGTAATTAATTTTCTGGAAAATTAGAACCCCCAAAAGAAGGATTTTTTTATTTTATTTTTTGAAAAATTAAGCAATTTTCCAAGTTTTTAAGACAAATTTTTTTTTTTTTTGCAGAGAGGAAGGAGCGGGAGGTGGAGAAGCCACAGGAAGAGGCCACTGAGGGATGGTGGGAGGGAGTAGTAATGAATGGTGAAGATACAAGGAAGATCAGGAATTACGGTAATGCATTTTCATATCTTCCTTGTCAATCTTCACCATTCATTACTTCCTGGGTGAGTATTAAGCTCCTCTTCCCTGAGGGGGAAGGTAATACCCTGAGGGAACAAGACCCCCAGCCTTCTGCTGGTGAGAAACAGAAGGAGGAAGACCCTGGCTTATTCAGAAAGCCTAAGTGGGAGAGAAGAGCTAGGAGGTGCCTCCTGAAGGCGAGGAGGCGGAGGGAGCCCTGTAAAGTCTCCTAGCTCTGGAAGAGAAGAGCGGGTCCCCGGAAGCGGGCGAATCACCCTACGCCGGGCCAGGGTGACAACCTGGAAAAGGCAAGCCATGCCGTCCGCCTGATGCAGATCGCTGTCCCATAAGCCTGGAAGCCACCTCATTGGCGTCATAAGATGCCCTTGCTCTGTGCCTTGCCAGCTCCAGGCCTACCGCGGAGAGGGCAACGGCTTGTCTGGTTTGCTCCGTGTCAGGCATAGATGCCAGCAGCTGGGACATCATCGACCACAAATGCGGTTATAGGCAGCGTGGTGAGCCTGATGTGATGCAGCTACATGCACTCGCCGCGAAAGAAGAGAACACTCTCCTTCTAACGGTGAACTGGAGAGAGTCCAAATCCGTGGGCGGTCGTCGCCAGGCAACGCGCCCAGAAGGAGTATCCAGGTATACCAAACCTGAGGACGGGTTGGGAAGGGAACCTAGAGACTCAGAGGGGGCACAATACCTACGCTGGCAGTCCGCCGGGGCTGGGGAAGAAGCGCAGGGAACTGCCAGGACCGGATAGACACCTCCTGGAAGGGGATAGGCCAGGAAGGTACCACCAGATGCTGGGCACTGAATTCACCAAGGAATTCACGCGTCTCCCGTTCGGTATTGTCTCTCCAAACATAGGAAATCCGAAGATCCCTCACCATCCTCGAGAGGAAACGCTGATATTCTGTGAAATCAGCATCGGAGGACAGATGAGTGAAGTTATCTCCTCAGAGGAGGAGGCGAGGATGATGGGGAGCTGGAATGCTCAGAGGATTCCTGCCGCGGTGGGGAGAGTCGAAAGACCCGCTCATGCATGTATCTAACATATGAGGGGAAGGCCGCCGCAGAACCTCTGAACTGCTCCCAGGATAACGGACCCGTAGGACCGACATGGCCGGGAGCGGGGGTGGTGAAGGCAGAGAGATGGGAGAGGGGCACCTCCGAGGAGGTAACTGCTCTCTGCGAGGGCTCTGGAACCGGGAAAGGAGCCCTAGTAGGAGGGATCCCGGATATCAAACCAGGCCGCAGAACGGAACTCTGGGGAAGCGGAGCCTGGAAGAGCCCTGGGGGAGAAACTCCCCTGCAACGACGCCGGGACTGCATGGATCCAGAAGGGCAGTCCGCACAAATGCCGCCGGAGGACACCCTAGAACCCTGCGGGGAGGGACGGGGCTCTGCACTAACGCTCCTGGCCACCCCCCCTGAGGTGGCCAAAGAAGACCGGGCAGCAGGCCGCCTGCCCCTCAACCCCTCGGATTCCGAGAGGGCCCTCCTCCCGACTGCAACATCCCCTGTCCCTAGAGAAGGCAACAGCACCCGGGGTAGCCGCCACCGAGCCTCCAGAGAGGAGCCCCCTCCGTCACCCCACGCCTGCCCCCGGACTCGCCACCCCCCAGCCGAGGAACCCTCAGGAGACGATGGTAAGGGGGACAGAGGGAGGGGTCCGCCACGCCGCCTGGTACCCCTAGCCACCGAGGACCCAGATCCCAAAGAATGGGGGTGCCAGGATGGGTCCACATCTGAGTCATCGTCCTCCGAGGAGGACGAGACCAGCAGGACCTCGATGCTGGCCACCCCAGGGGTCCCCGAGCCCACGGGGCCGTGAATGGCCCCGGTACCAAGGGCGACGCCGCTCGCCCCCCCCAACGCCGGCAGCAGGAAGGCTCAACCCACACCCCCAGCGGCTCGGCAGGCCCGCCCGCCGGAGAAAGCAACGCGCCGCCGCAGCGCCGGCGGGCGGAGGCGGCACCGTCGGCGGTGCCGCCATGTCCACCGGCACCGCCAAAGGTGCCAAGGCAAAAGCGCACCGCCAATGGCGCCGCTCAATCACAGCGCCACGAACGGCGCGGGATCGCAGCGCCACCAGCGCCGCCCGATCACCGGTGCATGACGGCGCGGGATCAACGGGCGCGCTCAGGAACAGCGCCGCTGATCACCGCACCGCGAACGGTGCCGATCCAAACGCGCCGCCAGGCGGCATCGAGGTCCACCCAAGCCGGGCCCAAAGCCAAGGGCCTCGACACAGTGGGGAGCCTGCACCTCCTCAAGAGGTGACTCGCCGAGGCGGTGTCAGAGCTGCGGCCCGGAAGGCTACGACGCCCCCAACACTGAAGGGGCCTCCTCCTCGATCAGAGTAGGCCCGGAGGGGACCGGGAAGGGCCTAAAGATCTCGCCGAGATTCCGTGAGCGACGCCGCCCCAAAGTCGGCGGGCCTTGCCGAGCTTGAACGCTGGACTTCGAGGACGCCGATGGTCCATCGAGAAACAGCGCCGCACTTAATCCATATCATGGTTGGGTCCCAGGCAACGAAGGCAAACGCCATGCCGGTCCGAGACGGAGAAATGCCGCCACAGGAGCACCAACGCATAGGGTGCGCCCGTCAAGAACGCTAGCTCCAGAACCGGACATAACGCTGAAACCAACGAGACTAAAACACAGTAGGAAATACACCGCGCCGAAGAAAGAAAAGAACAGTCTTACCGTGACGGGCGCCGAGTGTCAGGAAAACGAGTGGAAACTACTACACTACCAGGCGCCACGCTGCGGACAGGTGCTGCCTCGACGCGGGAGAAACAGAACTGAGTTGGAGGAGGAGCCGGTCGCTACTAACGGCCGCCTGCATGACGCCACTGAAAAGGGCTGCTACAAACTTAAAAAAATAAAAAATAAGTTCCCGTGGCGGGTGCCGCCTCCGCTAACACCCCAGGAAGTAATGAATGGTGAAGATTGACAAGGGAAGATTAATCAGGTTCCTGAGCACTAAGCCAGTCCAAGCAGAAATCTCCAAGGAAGATGGTGTCCCTGGCAGGGGAGAAGCTTCCAATCCCTTCAAGGTGGGCAGTGAGACCTGCTGGGCGTCCTGCAGGGGGGGTTATAACAGCAACCCACATACATCTTTTTTGCTCAACCTCTGGTCAGTTCCATTAGGAGCCACTCACTGGGTGAGCTAGGGTCGGAGTGGAAGACGGGGTAGCAGAGAGAGGTTCACGGATACAGAGAGCCACCCCACCACCCCTTTTCTTACCAGGCCTATCATGCCTCAGCAGGGAGTATCCTGGGAGATAGTAGGCAGCATCAGAGATATGGGGTTTTAGCCACGTTTTGGAGATGCCCAGCACATGTGGCTTACATAGGGCGACCCAGGGTTCAAAGTTGATGAATTTGGAGGAGAGGCTGCAGAGGCTGATGTGTGCAAACTTCAATCAAAAGAAGGAGTTCCATACAGGATTTGAGTGATCAATGGCTGTACATGGGGGTCCAGGATTGGTCTCCTGCTTGTAGAAGCAAAGAGAAGAGCAGGTAATATGCCATGGGCAAATGCAGAAGGGGGATGGTAGTAGAGAAAAGGAGGAAGCCAAGAGGATTGGCATCCTGTTTGGAAAGAAATGCAAAAAAGTGAGACCCATGGGGGTACCCCTCCAACTTGACAGTGGGATGGGGGGGACGTCAGGGGTGAAGGAGGGGTAAGGCAGGACAGGAGCTTGTGTTCTATGGCAAGTATGGAAGCACCAAGATGTACAAGAAGTAGGGTGCCTGGCAGCGAGGCCGCCAGCAGCAGGTAGCATAGCCCACTTCATATTGGAGAGCAGGTTTAGTGACAGGTAACTAGACGGTCAAAGTATTGGGAGGGGGGCTTCAGACAAGAGGGGATAGGAAAGGTAGAAGGAGTGAAAAAGTACACAGCCAAAGTGGCTGCTCCAGTGGCATAGCAGATAAGGTGTAAGTCTCCAGAGTGGAGGGTCAGGGGTTCAAACCCAGGTAGGGGTGAGACAAAGCACACCTGGGTGAGCAGGAGATCAGTGTGTATCCCTGCAAGGGATACAGTTGATAGAGCAAGGGAGAAATACAAGTAGATAAAAGGACGTAGGAAAATTGAAGGGACAGGACGCTACAAAAGAACTAACGTCCCTTTAGTGGCAGATCTTTATAATCTGCTAATGGAAAAATAGACACTTTAAAAGTAACAACTTTTTTTTTTTTTAATAGGGGACCTTATATTTGTCCACCTTTTTAATATAAGCCTCAGTTTGCGCCCCAAAAAGGGAGTTATTCTACAAAGTGAAGTCTATGGCTTTCGCCTGGGTGTCCTATATGAGGTTTGTGATCCTTAGCCATGCAAACCTCCTCAAGGTTACAATGGTAGCCATCCATCTGGCAGCAGTGTCATTGGTATCTGCTGCCATTTGGAACTGGTATTTTGCAGCTTCTAAACAAAATCGGTCAGTCTCAGCTACATCTGTTGAGAGGCCAGACTGGGCCTCATCAGACATGGCCAGGACAGACTGTCACAGGGACTTCTGATACTGGGCAGCGTAGGCCTGATAATTTGCCTGCCTGATTGCTAGGGAAGCTGACAGATAGCCCTTCTTTGCTATGCTATCAAGCTTCCTGGAGTCCTTGTCGGGGCAAAGGCACCTTTGCCCAGTCACAGGCCGCAGTCTATACCACCCCGGTGGAAAGGGTGAGTGAATAAAAATTCAGCTCCCTCCATGTCCAATTGGTATTTCTTGTCAAACCTCTTATCCAGAGGTGGGACAGAATTTGTTTGTAAAATCTTTAAGACATCTGTCTGAAAGAACTTATTGATAGGGAGCATAATTTTTTAGTTGGTGTCAGCCCCATCATTTCTAGGTATTCCACCTCCTCCTCCTCATCTTCAATCACCTCACTGGTGGTTATATCAAGAGCATCCACCATTCTTTTTACAAATGTGAAGTGGGATGAATAATCCTCTGTTGCTCTAGGAGAGGACCCAAACTCTTGGTCAGGGAAAACCTCCGGTTCAATCGGTTCCCCTTCACCCTCATCATATTCCCCATAATCTTCAAACTCTAGCTGTTCGGGGAGTGAAGCCTGAGCAGAGGGAGTTGCTTGTTGAATGTGGTTTGGACCAGTGATGTACTAGGAGCCAGTACCAACCCCTGTAGAGCCTGAATTACCCTGAAAGCCTGGGCAATTTCATCAGATGAACGCAGGCTGGAGATCACAGCAGAAGTCCCCTTAGGCCTTTCGGTAGGGGGTTCAGTGTGCCTAGCTTTTTAAGCTTCTTAGAAGGAACCGGGAATTCAACCGGTTCACCCGTTCTCTTACCAGTTGCTGGAGCACCCTTACCAGAGGTAGATTGTTTAGACTCAGTGGTTTCACCCACGGGTTTTGAGGGTGTCGGTTGGTCACAGCTAGAGGAACCCTTTTCCAGTTTATTTATTTATTTATCTATCTATCTATTTACGAGATTTACCAGGAAGTCATAGTGAGCAACATGCTTGATTCCAGATGCGACCTGGGGGCCTAGGCCCAGTACATAGCATACAGAAGAACAATTTCAAGTACAGTAATTGGAAATACAGAACACAGCATATGATTTGTACAATTATAATACAGTTTTGAGTACGTAGTACATAGAGTATAAGGTATAACGTATACTCCTGGCCACCATAATTCAGTAGTTTACAGACAGATATACAAATAACAGAAGTACTATTGTACAATATATATTTTGTAGACAGCTATAACTTAGCAGGAGCAGCTGGAGGAGAAGTGTGCCTGGAGTAGTCTGGTACAGCGACTGGGATTTTGTGCGTGTCTGATGGGGGCGGGTAGGGCGTTCCAGATCTGTGGGATTCTGTATTTAAAAGCTGACTGGCCTTTGGTAGTGCACATAAGTGGGACATGTAGAAGTCTGGGGTCTGGACCTCTTAAAGAGTACACAGGGGGAGGTTGTTGGGATAAAGTAGATTCAAGGTAGGGAGGGAGAGGGACCAAAATTTAGCAGCAAACCTAGCGCAGTTTATTAATCTGCGATCATGGAGAGATGGTAGGGCTAGGGAGCTGTATAAAGTACAGTGGTGAGTGGATTGTGGGCAGTCGAGGATGAAATGACAGAAGGAGTGGAATAGCGTGTCTAGGCTTGCCAGTCTGGACACAGGTGCGATAGAGTATACTATGTCGCCATAATCCAGTATAGGAGTATCATTTTTTGGACTATGGCATGCCTCGTTTGCCTGGGGAGACAGGTTTTGTTTCGATAAAGTGCCCCCAGTTTTGGGAGCAGCCTCTTATGCAGGGAGTCTATGTGAGAGGCGAAATCTAGGTGCTGGTCGAGCCAGACGCCTAGATTTCTATAGCTAGTGCATTGCTCAAGGGATGCCCCTTCCAGGGTTTTGAACGGGGGATGGGGGTTTGGCCGGAGAGTCTTTGTTGGGAGCCAAACGTAAGTGACACAGTTTTTTTAGGGTTTAGAAATAACTGGTTTGTCATGAACCAGTGCTGGATGGCTGAGAAATCCTCCTGAAGGAGAGATGCTACACTGCTTGTTGAGGGGCCGGATACGTACAAAACTGTATCGTCTGCATACATTTGGATGGAAGAGTGGGAGCATGCTGAGGGGAGGCCATATAGAAAAATGGAGAAGAGTACTGGTCCTAGGACAGATCCTTTGGGGGACTCCAGAAGTGACTGGAAGGGGGTTTGATGTGTGAGAGGCCAGTCGGACCGCTTGCATCCTTCCCACTAGATAGTCTTGGAACCAATCTATAGCTGGGTGAGCTAGCCCTGCATCAGTATGTTTGGAGATAAGTAGGGAATGTGAGATGGTATCGAAAGCCTTTGCTAGATCTATAAAAATGGCCGTGATGTGTCCTTTGTCGATGCCTGTGAGAATGTTCCCGGTGACACGTAGCAGGGAGGTTATGGTAGAATGGGATTTGCGGAAGCCAGATTGGAAAGGAGTAAAAAAAGGAGGAGGCGTCCAAGTACCGAGTCAGTTGGGACAAGACAAGTCACTCCTGAAGTTTGGCCAGAATAGGGAGTAGGGAGATAGGTCTATAACTGCCTGGGGAGGAGGGTCACCTCCTTTAGGGAGGGGTATGACAGTGGCCATTTTCCATGCCGTTGGTACCTTTCCCAGTGAGAAAGAGAGGTTGAGAAATGCGGCCAGTGGGGTGGCTATGGCACGGGCTGAAAGGAACAGCATCTTGGCGTCCAGGGACGGTGGGCATTTGCCTTTGTTAGGGTTCAGTGCCCGTAGGGAGTGGAGGACTTCTGCGGGGGAAACTGGTTGGAATACGAAAGGTAGGACTGGAGGTTGAGTGCTAGGGGTGTGGGGCGTGGGGTGGGCCGGGGTGTGCATGTTCTGGAGGGAGGATAGAAAGTTGTCGGCACAGCTGGAGAAATGGGTGTTGAAAGCTTCAGCAACACAGATGGGGTCAGAGATGAGGGTGCCATTTGCTAATAGTGTTGGGGGAGGTGGTTGGGTTGGGGGAGACAGCAGGGATTTGAGAGATTTCCAGAAGTCCATAGGGTGGTTAGAATTTTTACTAAAGGTAGATAGGAAGTAGGACTTTTTTGCTTGGCGAATGCTATTTGTGCAAGCATTTCGAAGGGCTCTGTAGGTAGTAAGGGAGGCCTGCGAGCCCAGTTTCTTATAAGTTTTCCAGGCATGGTCCCTGGTGTGGCAATTTCTGATTATGTCAGCCGTGATCCAAGGGAGATGCGCTCCTCTAACCCTTTTTGTGCGCAGTGGAGCGTGCTTGTCCCATACTTTCAGGAATCTGAATTTAAATGCATTATAGGCATCATCAATGGAAGATGCCTCAGTGATGCAGGACCAGTTTACCCTTCCCAGGTCCGCCAGGAGAGATTCTAGGTCAAGAGACTTGTACAACCTGGTGCGCAGCATCTTTGGGGGGGAGAGGGGCTATGAACCTTCCTGATCAGGTAAATCATGTGATGATCACTAATAGAGTCAGGAAGTAGGCCTGCGCTAAGGATTCTATGTGAGTGCGTGGTGAGGGCCCAGTCCAGTATGGAATGTTTTTTTGTCTTGTGGTTGAGTCTGGTAGGCTCTTTTATAAGTTGCGTGAGGTTTTGGGCCTTTATTTTAGTCTTCAGGTGGGCTTTATCAGCTCCTAACCAATTGGCATTATAATCCCCTGTGGCATGGAGCTCACCTCCTTTATCTAGGGACTGTAACGTGGTTAGATGGGAGAGGATATCATAAGTGGGTGTATGGGGGGGGACAGTAAGTGACTGCCACGTATATTGGGGTGGTAAATGGAAGTGATAGTTTAATTAGTGTGGAGTCCATATTTGCGGGGAGAGAGGGGATCTCCACAATAGTGAATTGACGACTGTTTAAGATATACATTGCCGTACCTCCACCTTTCTTTTTCCTGCGCCTGTCATGCCTTATTATTGTGTAACCTGGGATGGAGACTTCGGCATCCGTGTGATGTGGTTTTAGCCAGGTTTCAGAGATGGTCAGTATGTCGGGGTGTAGTGTTAAGGCGATTGGTTGTAATAGCGAGATTTTGGATAGCAGGCTGCAGGTATTTAGGTGGAGTATGCGTTGGCCTTTGGGGAGAGTAAAAGGGGTGGGGGTGATGGTTGAGTTTGGACCTGGGTTTATCTCTATGTCCCCTGACAGGAGCAGGAGAAGGGCATAGAGATGCATTGATTTTGTCCTGGAATAGGTTTTGCATGTGGTAGGGTTGCAGCGAGGAGAGAAAGCTGATGGGTGACAGAGGGTTGAGGATTTTGAGACCGAGAGCCCCGGGTGAAAAGTGGGTGGCAGGATTGTGACATTAATAATCCCGTAGTGGACATGAACCAAGTCCAGTGCCGGTGAGTGAGAGGAGGCAACAATATGTGGCTGAGGGGAGCACCGGTAGTCTTTCTCTACGCTTTTCAACCATCTTTGGTGGGAAAGATCTACATATATCACAATCAGCTGAGAAATGCTCCTCACCAAGGCAAACGAGACATAATGTGTGCTTGTCTGCCCTGGCAAAGACATCCCCACACTTGGTACAATTTTTTAACCCAGGTTCACCAGTTTTCTTCTTTGGTTTGTCTGACATTCTTAGGACCAACAGAAAAACACCAACCGCAAGATAAGTTTAACATTTTTAGGTTCTTTAGCGGTCGTGGTCGGTTCAGAAACCGATCAAAAGTTCCGACTGGAACCGGGAACCGATAGAAAAGAACCGGGATTATTGGTTCTTTATAAGAAAGTTATCAGTTACTGTTTTTAAGCAATAACCATTTAAAAAGAAGTAAACTACCGGAGTTTGTTTCAAAAAGACCTGGAAAACTTAACTAAGGGCTAGATTCCTCGCTGGTTATCCCGAACTGGGAGAAACAGAGAAAATAACAAAAATTCCTACACTAACTAGCAGTTTATTACTAATACAGAAAATAAAGGCAGCAACTAAAAAATCTGAGAAAAAATACTTAAGTTTTTTTAAAGTAAACACTCAGGAACGGCTTGAGGAGAAGTCTCCGAGGCATCTAGACTTGAGAGGCAGAGAATGAAATCTGAGGCGTTTTGGAACACAGGCAGTTCATAAGGGCAGCTTTTGAAAAGTGGCATGAGCCAATGATGGTTCCATCGTTAGCATACCATTCTATCTCCGGGCAGTTATACTTCAAAGGTTGACTGCAAAAGTTAGGAATATTGGAGAATTCCTGGGGCGAGAACCCCACTCAGAGAAGCTGGGTGAGGAACCCAAAAAACCTCTGAAAGGTTTTGCACCATCACTGCATCCATCAGAAAGTATGGCCATGGACAGAGTGCTGTAACTTATTACAAAGACTTAAAGTGACAGTGTGCTTATCGTGCAAACACAGTGATAAGTAAACAAACAGCTTGGAATGATCCAACCATGCTGAGAATATGTGGCATAATCAGTCCCATCAATTCACCTGCAAAAGCACTTGCATGTAATTGTTATAAGAAGCCGCATTAAAGGTAACTGACAAATAAGAGTCCAAAAACATATTATGTGACACTATATAAATAACCAAAACTGGTCACCTGTAACTACATGCTAGGAGACACTGAATACAGTGCTGATGTATAACAATTCAGTTCAACTTGCTTGCAGAAGCACTCACGTGTCATTGTAATAACAAAAGCAGCATTAAGGCGATCGTTATGGAAAGTGTGCAGAAATATACTGTACTGTTAATAGGCTCAAAACTGGTCACCTGTAACTGCACGTTGTAAGACACTAAATAAACTGCAGATGCATATTATTTCAATGCACCCGAAAAAGGCTGTTCCAGTTGTTTTAACACTGCAAGTAGTTTGATGTGTACTACACAAACTGATGTCTATATGTTGCTTGTACAGTGATCATATATAATTGATTCTGCCAGAAAAATACAGTACTTTTTATAACATTAACAGCGATCGCAAACATACATATTTTTAAAATTCACTATATGATGCCACGTAATAATAATATAAACAATGCCATGACTAGTAAGAAAATATGAAAACATGAGACAGAGATTATCAATGACAAGGAACTATTCAAGTACAGGTGATTCATATCAAATATACATACAGTAAACAGAAAAGTACCACAAATGAATAAAAAGGAAGTTAATTGCTATCAGTTACATACCTACAAGATTAGAGACTAAATTTTAGATGACTTCAAAAATTACCCACACTCAACAGCATCAATTCAGGCCTGGTGGGTTAAGACCCCAAGATCACAAATCCAGAAGGACTCGTGCTTAGATAGGATTGAGTCCAAATCCCCCCTATTACCTAACACTACTTTCTCATTCCCCCAAACTCAAAGGAATGCTCCAATGTGTTACCAAACACAGATAATTGTCTAAAGAAGGTATTATGTACATCCTTTGTACGGACTGAACTTAAATCTTCCCCTGTTTGAATTCTGAAGGGCCTCTGTCTTGCCAATATGAATAGGTTACTCATCTGTAACTGTAATCCTAGGAAAAAGTATAAGGTTCACATCCACACACTGGCATTTCCACTGGAAGGCAATAATTTGCCAGATGTCTTTAAAGCTCAGATCCTCCCACCACCTGGGCAGATATATGCTCCAGCTCCACCCTGTGACGTCATATCATGCACGCTAGAAGCAGGATCAGGTGCCACTTGCCAGGGGAGGCCGGACGGGTTATGTGGATGTGAACCATACACCACTCTTAAAACTATGGTTACAGGCGAGTAACGTTTTCTTCGGGGCGGGGAGGGGACGTGGATATGGTTCACCTATCCACATTCTAGCAGACTCATAACAGTTATCCAAGAGGAGGAGGCATGGTGCACATCCCCTTCTTGGCAAACTGAGATTGGAGAACCGGAGTCCCAAAACGTGCATCCCAGCGTGACTCAAGGTCGATATAGTAGTGGGAAATGAAGGTGTGTGATGACTTTCAGGTAGCAGCTCTACAAAGTCCTGTATAGGGATATCCCCAGAAGCAGCCACCAAGGCAGCATTACGTCTGGTGGAATGAGCCCTAATCCCTACAGGAGGTTCATGACCAGCCAATCTATAAGCAGAGGTCGATGCAAGATGTAATTCACCTTGCAATCATCCGCTTTATTGCCAGGTGTGGCTTTCAGTATAGATGACAATCAGCTGGCAAGACTGTCCCCGAATCCCAGCCGTACACTCCACATAATAGTAGAGTGTTCTCCGCAGGTCCAGAGTATGGAGCCTGCGGTCGGCCTCTGAAGAGGGGTATGTAAAATACACTAGTAAGTTAATCACCTAGTTAAGGTGAAACTCCGTACCACCTTCGGGAGGAACTCTGAGTTGGAGTGAAGGACAACTTTGACCCTGTGGAAGACCAGGTAGGAAGAATCTACCGAAAGCACCTCAAAGCTCCCCAATCCTTCTGGCAGACATGATGGCCACCAGGAAGGCTGTGTTCCATGACACCTGAGACAATTCACACCTGTGCACACTCGGCTTGAACGGCTTGCCCATGAGCACAGGCAGGACCAGCAGTAAGTCCCACGGTAGAGGAGGATCTTTCACTGGAGGGAGAAATGGTCAAGGCCCTTGAAAAGCAACTCAACCACCTTCTCCTGGCCCACAGCTAGCATACCGACCTGCACCAGTATGCAGAGATGTCTGCCAGGTGCACCCTAAGGGTCATCACTTGCAGTCCAAGCTGGGAAAGGGACCAGAGGTAGTCAAAGATGCTAGCCACAGGGGATCAAGCTCCCTGCCCTGGCACCAAATGGAAAATGGCATCCATTTAAAGACATAGCAACTATGAGTCGACGCCTTCCTGGATGACTCCACAACATGGAGGACATCCTTGGATGAGCGCAAGACCTGGAACTCTAGCTGCTCAGGAACCGGGCCGTGAGGTGGTAGGACTGAAGGTCCAGGTGCTGAACCATCCCCAAAGTCTGGTCAGCAGGTCTGGATGGCAAGGCAGTCGCTGCGGAGACCCAGGAACCAGAACTGCCTTGGCCAGTCTGGCGCTATCAGGATCATCTGTGCCTTGTGCATCCTGACCTTGACCAGTATCCTGTGGATCAAGGGTAAGGGAGGAAAGGCAAACATGAGGCCTGGGGTTCAGGGCCTCGAAAAGGCATTCCCCCATCAGTGTCCCCAACTGTGAAGGGGCAGGCACAAAACAGCCTCAGCTTGACGTTCTCCCAGGAGGCAAATAGATCCACTGGGGGGAGTCCCACAGGGAGAACAGGTGGTTCACCACCTCCTGATTCAGAGACCACTTGTGCGACGTTTCTGCTACCTGGCTGACAGTGCCTGCCAGCTGACTGTTCTCCCCCATGACATGAACTGCCAGGAGATTGGTGTCTAAGCTGTGCCTGGTGGTCCAGGTGCGGAGTGCCTCCTGACACAAGGGAAGGGAGTGTATGCCACCCAGCCTGTTCAGGTAAAACATAGTTGTGGTATGTCTGGACTTGAATGACCTGACCCCTGACTAGCAGTGCAAATTCTGTCAAAGACAAGTGCACTGCACTGAGCTTCAACAGGTTTTATTTTTTATTTTTTTTTTATTGACTATGTGCTGACGATGGGAATCCCTGTGGGACCAACACCCATGGGCAGGTGCGCTCCCTACCCTACCGGAAAAGGGTCTATCGTCAGTGTGACAGTCGTCTCTGGGCGGACAAACAGGATTCCATCCTCCACATGTTCTAGGACCAGCCACCACTGGAAGGTGCCACACACTGGCTCTGTCACTATGACCAGCTGGTCCAAATGATCTAGGGGCTGGGACAACTGACGGCCCAGCTCCCACTGAAGGGGGCGCACCCACCAGCAGGTCCAGTGGACCACGCTGGTGCAGGATGCATGTACCCCAGCAGCCTTAGGGAACACCAGGCAGGGCGCAGAAGCCCAACCTGAAATGATCAGGCAAAGGAGGTAAGATCTTGTGCCCGGTCTGCCAGGAGGTGGGTTCTGGCCCACAGGGAATCCAGTTCTGCCCTGATGAACTTGATCACCTGCTTCAGCACCAGTTCAGATTTGTCTGGGTTGACCAAGAGGCCAAAGGTTCTGCAGGTCTGGAGAGCAGGGGCTCTAGATCTCGCTACAGCCTCTACGGATAGATCGGCTATCAGCCAGTCATCCAGGCAGGAGTATACTCTGACCCCAAGGCAGCGCAGGTGGGTCACCATCACTGCCATGCACTTGGTGAAGACCCTTGGAGCCGAGGAGAGACTAAACAGCATGACCAGGAACTGGTACAGGACCCCCTCTGCTCTGAACCGGAGGCACCAGTGGTGGGATCTTAGGACCTGCAGATGGGAATGTGGAAGAACACATCCTGGAGGTTCAGGAAGCAGAACCACAAGTCCTGCTCCAGGAATGGCATAATTTGGCTCAGAGTGACCATCCAGAACTTGGACTTCTGCATGTACTCTTTGAGGTCATGAAGATTTGGTATGGGGCACCAGTCCCCACTTCTGTTTTAGGACAACGCAGTACCTAGACAAGCAATCGTAACTGGCCAGAGTGTCTGGGTCATGGACTACGGCTCCTTCTGCAAGGAACTAAGCAGTGCTCTCCCTGAGGGTGGACTGCATGTCCTGAGACACCCTGGACTCCCGAGGCAAGTGGAGGCAGCAGGGCGTGAGAGTCTCGAACTCGAGAGACAATGTTCCACCCACTATGTCCAACACCCACTTGTCCATTGTGATAGCAGACCAACATGGCAAGAAGAGACTTAGCCTGCCTCAGACAGGGGCAGCAGTCGGGGACAGGACAGGTGGAAGGATGACACCCCCAAACCCATCACTGGGCAGCTTTTACACAGGCATCGGTCGCTGCTGCTGCTGAAGGAGCACCACTTCCTCTGCCCCACCTCTTTTTTGGATCTTGACCCCTGGACTTCCTGGAGTGCCAGGTCTGAAACCATCCCTGCTGGGACAGCTGTCAGGGAGGCTGTGACTGGAAGAACCAGTACTAAAAGGCCTGCTTCTTAGGCTTTTTCTTCTGGTCCTTCTGGGGACACTGGACTTCTCGATTCTCGTGAGATGATCTTGCACCCCAGGGCCAAAGAGATCAGTGCCCAGAAAAGGGACATTCGCCAAACTGTGTTGGGTGTCCACCATGAAGGTGGGACAAGTGCAGCCACGCCCTGCAATGCATAAAGACAGCCACTGCCACCGTACGGCCACAAAAGTCACCCATATCCATCACCACCCACTGTTTTGGGTGGAGGTGGGGGAGGACAACATCAAATACTCCCAATAGGGAATGGCAATAACTGGCCATCATAACTGCATAGTTAGCCTGCCGGAGACTCAGGGTAGCTGCAGCATACATCTTTTTAGCAGCTGGTTAATCTTATGGGAATCCTTGCCCAGAGGCTTGTCCACATTCCCCTGGTGCCCTGACTTACAGAACACGGAATCCATAACAAAACTTTCAGCTGAATTGTGGTCAGAAACCTCCCAAAGGGAGCCCACAGGGATGACGTACTTGTGGCCCATGCAGGCCGAGGGTGCCAGGCAGGATACTTGATGCTGTCAAAGCTCCAGGATTGGTCCCAAGATGGCCTCAGCCACAGGGAAGGCAACCCCTGGGTATTCATCCTGGTTCAAAATGTCCATGACAGGGTACTTAACCCTCTTCTGGAGTGGCTCCAGTGGGATGGACGTACACTCCACAATCAGGCGGAGCAGCACCGTGAAACAGACGACCCTTGGGTGGGCGGGAAGGTATTTGCTGCAAGAGCTAGTCTCAAGATCTACTGTCGTAAGTTCTTACGTAACTGTACTATCTTACTGAGACACAGCTCTTGCAGCAGGTTACACCATTAGGACTGATTCCCAAGCAGTAACGCCTGCCAGAAATTCTGGAGAGAGGAAAATAGGAAAAAACATTCCAGGTCCTGAACCTAGGACAGGAGACCCTGCAGCACCGCAAGGCCGAAACCAGCCCTACGCCGAGAGGCGATGTCCAGGCTATAATGCCTGATAAAGGTATGCACAGAGCTCCAAGTGGCTGCAGCACAAATAGCAGAGATGGACACATTCTTAAATGCTGCAAAGGATGTGGCCACATCCCTGGTAGAATGACCCCGGATAGAACCCGGGAGGGGTTTCTGTTTTAAATCATAACAGTAGGAAATACACTGGACAAGACAGCGAGACAAAGTCTGTTTGGAAACTGATTGGCCCATCATTCTCTCAGAAGAGAAGCAAAGCTGATCAGAACTACGGAGGGTTTAGTTCTGTTGAGGTAATACCTCAGGCTGCGGTGAACATCCAGGGTGTGGAGCAAAGCCTCTCCCTCTGTTGAATAACTCGGGAAATAGACCGGAAGGTCAATATCTTGGTTTAAAGTGAGTGAAGAGACCACCTTAAGGCAAAACTTAGGGTTCGTCCTCAGGGATACTCTGTCCCGGTGGAAAACTAAATAAGGCTCTTTGCACATGAGAGCGTGAAGCTCAGAAATTCTTCGCTGAAGTAACAAAACTAAAAATAACGCTCTTCCACGACAGAAAACGTGAGCTCTCGCAATCCACGGCAGGTTCAAAAGGAGGGAGCGTGAGCTGTTCCAGGACAAAGAGCAGATCCCATGGGGGCACAGGGTCCCTAATGGGAGGACTAAGGTGCAACACTCCCCTAAGAAATTCCCGAGAGGCATCCAATTGAGCTACTGTACGGTGGCCCACCGGGAGGTGAAAGGCAGAAATGGCACAGAGGTGCACCTTAATAGAGGAGTAGGCTAGGCCTGAATGAAAAAGGGGAGAGGAGGTAATCCAAAACTACTCCCACAGGACAACCTAAAGGGGAAAGATCACGAGCTCGTGACCATAAACAAACATGGCGCCATTTCATGGCGTACATATCTGCGTTGCCGGCTTTCTGGCTGCAGAAAGAACCTCTGCAACCTCTTGCGAGACCCCGTGACGAAAGATGGCTATGTCTCTAGGAGCCAAGCATGCAGGTTCAGAGAGCGTAGGTCCGGATGGACTAATGAACCTTTCTCCTGAGACAGGAGGTGGGAGCTGAGCGGCAACGGGAGCGGGGGTTCCCGAGATAGAGCCCTCCTAGAGTTCTCCAACTTTCTCCACTCCTCCTTAGACACTGGTTCTCTGGCTGGTGCAGTCTTCATTGACCTCTCGAAAGCTTTCGACACTGTCTCCCACCCCCTCCTTCTTGATGCCCTTAGTCTCTCTGGTTTTGCTGCTGGGCCTATCTCCTGGTGCACCAGTTATCTGTCTGACCGCTCACAGCGTGTAAAATTAATGGGACCTACTCAGACATCTGTCCCATCTTTCTGGGTTCCCCAGGGCTCCATTCTGGGCCCCTTACTATTCTCCCTTTACCTTAACACCTTCCACGCCCTTCTCGGGGAACATTCTATTGCACGCTGATGATGCAGTCATCTTTGCCTCAAGTCAGAACCCCACTGCCTCCAGGACTCGCTGCAGAAGTCCTTCACTGAAGCCGAGGGCTGGTTCAAGGAACACAGATTGGTGATAAATCTTAAAAAAAAAAACCATGTTCTTCACTCATCCCCAAAACAAGTCCTGCAACTTCAAACTCCTCATTCACTCTGGGTCCTCATTCCCACTCGAACAAGTTTGCTCCTATAAATACCTAGGGATCCATTTTGACCCCTCCCTCTCCTTCCATGGACACATCGATGCCCTAGCCACTGCCACTAATATCCGATTGGGCATCTTACATCGGTATAAACACTGCCTCCCCCCGGAGGCTCTTCGACTCGCAGTCACCTCCTCTATCCTGTCCCTAGTGGACTATGGACTGCCGGTGTATGGTGCTGCTGATCAGACCGCACTCCATAAAAGTCCTTTCTCTGAATAAGGCCTGCGGTTGCTGGAGCACCTAGGATGGCACACACCTGTCTACTGTATGCTAAAAGCGCTGGTACTTGATCTCATGAAGGCCTCAGATATCTTACCTGTACCCTTACAAAAAGACCCTCCTTGGGCTTTCCCACCAGGATTGACCACCACCATATGCCGCTCTGTCCCACTAGTTCATACCGGACCTCTGGGAAAACCTCTCTTGTTATCCCTAGAGCTAGGACTCTCACGGCCAAAAAGCCTTCAGCTTTAGGGCTCCCTCTCCGGTTCAACACACCTGCCCCTCCATCTCAAGCTCCAACTATATCGCGGCTTCAAAACTTCCTTCGTAACCACCTTATTAACACCCGATGCTGTAACTGCCACTAGTCAAGCAGTATCAATACTTATGACAAAGCTTATTACTAAGCTGCTAAGGATGACATAACTCTGGTATTGTTTGCATCCATCCTACCTGTACCAGCTTGTTTGTATCTATGTCTTAATTTTACTGTTATACTTATGGGTTGTACTGCTATACTGTGTATTTTGGTTTGTCTTACTGTGACAAGGTACCTTTGTAAATGAGCCTATAGCTCAAAGGTTTTCCAAACTGCTATTTAAATAAAAAAATTTAAAAAAAAAAAGATAGTTGCACCAACAAAGGGAACCAGATCTGTCTGGGCCAGAACGGGCCACCAGGATCAGGAGAGCGTGCTCCCTGCGCAGTTTGAGAAGAACTCTCTGGATCAACGGGAAGGGAGGGAAGGCATAGAGGAATCTGTTCGCCCAGGAGAGGGATAACGAGTCTCGCCAGAAAACACCAGGCCCTGGATCTAGCGAGCAAAAATTGGGCAGTTTTGCGTTGGATGGGGATGCGAACAAGTCTAGTTCTGGAATTCCCCAACGAAGAAACAGATCCTCTGCTACCTCTTGAAGAAGTTCCCACTCGTGGACTCTGGCCTGGGATCGACTCAGGCTGTCTGCAATTGTGTTGTCCACCCTGGGAACATGCACAGTGATCAGATTTGCGCCGTGTCCGATTACCCAATCCCACACCCTCATGGCCTCCCTGCAAAGGGGGTAAGAGTGTGCGCCTCCTTGTTTGTTGAGGTAATACATCACCGCCGTGTTGTCTGTCTGCAGCAGGAGTACACGGATGGGATTACTGACTGAAAGGCCTGCAGGGCATAGAGAACCGCCCTCATCTCTAGGACACTGATATGGAGATGAGCTTCCAACGGGGTCCACGTACCCTGGGACTTTACCCCGTCCAGGTGTGCCCCCCACCCAAGACCTGAGGCGTCCGTGGTGAGGGTTACCTCCGGGGACGGCGCTACAAACGGGACGCCCTTGGAGAGCGACCCTGGGACTAGCCACCACTGCCAGTCTCGGATGACTGAGTTCGTGATCCTGACCAGATGCTGCAAATGGTCTTGCCTTTGGTCCCATTGCACCTTGAGCATCCACTGGGTTACCCGCATGTGGAGCCTTGCGAAAGGGACAGTAGGAATGGCCGCAGCCATGTGTCCGAGCAAGCGAAGGACCGACCTGGCAGGTACGATCTTGTTCGATGACAAATCCCTTATGAGGGATCTGATGCACTCCGCCTGTCGTCCGGAAGCAAAGCTCTTCCCTGAACAGTGTCCGGACTGCACCTATAAACTGCAGTTTCTTGACGGTACCAGGAGAGCTTCTCGTAATTTATGAGAATGCCCAGAGATTGGAACAAGTCCTGGGTGCTCTGAACCATGATAACAACGCCTCTCTGGAGGCGGCCATGAGAAGCCAGTCGTCGAGGTACGGGAACACATAGTGGCCCTGTCTCCTCAGAGATGCTGCCACGACTGCCATGCACTTGGTAAAGACCCTTGGTGCGGATGACAGTCCGAACGGAAGAGCTCGGAACTGAAAGTGGTGGTCGAGAAACTCGAAGCGCAGGAACCTCTGGTGCGCGTGAGCTATGGGGATATGCAGGTATGCGTCCTGCATGTCTTGAGACGCTAAAAAGGCGTCTTGTTTCAGCATGGGAATAAGGCCTGGAAGAGTCACCATGCGGAATCTTTTGTAGGCGACCGACACATTGAGGTCGCTGAGGTCCAGAATCGGACGGAGGTCCCCTGATTTCTTGGGAACCAGGAAGAAGTAGGAATAATATCCTCATCCTCTCTGGTTCTCCGGGACGTAATCTATCGCACCTTTTCTTAGGAGCGCGAGTACCTCTTGCCAGATCAAATTTTTGTGCTGACCCGGATACGGAGAGCAAAGGAGGCCTCGAGGGTGGCTTTCCTGCAATTCTATAAAGTGGCCTAGACTGACCAACTGCAGAACCCACCTGTCGGTGGTAATGGCCTGCCATCCCGGCAGGAAGTCAATCGACCCCGACCATGATTTCCGTTGATCCTGAGGGCGGGGCCGAAAGGAGTCAGGCTGTGGTGGCAGATGGGACCGCTGGCTGGGTCGGCCTGGGAGAGCTGACCTCGGCTAGTGGGCTGTTTCCCTGGGTTCTCACGGACCGGAGCCCCTCTGATGTGTAGCGGCGGCTGCTGCCTCTGTGTCCGCCCATGAACGGCTTTGGTTCCACGAAAGGAACCAAGCTTGGTCGGTACATGGCTTGAACCGACCTTACCGCCTTTCCTGGCTTCTTGAAGTTTGGTAATCTTCTCAGAAGGATTACCAAATAAAACTTCTCCCTCGAACGGAGCATCCATAATGTTTTTCTGGACATCCGGTGAAGCCGGAGACACGTAACCAGGAGTGTCTCGGAGGAAACGCCAAACTGCTGCTCGGGCCGATGAGTCCGCTGGAGTCGCACGCGGCTCGAAGCCTTAGGTCCCCACGCCTGAACCCGTGCGGAGGAGCTGGAGCATCTCCTCCTTCTGCTCACCTTCGGGCAGCTTTCCAGCTGCCTCCAGACCCTGTTCCCACAAAGCATTCTGGAATTGAACCATATGGGTTAGGTAGTTCAAGGATCTGATGGCGCAGGTAGCGGAAGCATACGTACGCCTGCCCAGAGCGTCCAGCTGTTTGGACTCTGGGTCCGGTGGCAGGGTGCTCAGATGTTGCATGTGAGGCTGTGATGACCAGAGAGTCGGCCTGATGCTGCTGTGTCAGGTACTGGTCCTCCTTAGGAGCCTTGTACAGACGATCAGCTTTCTTCGGCACCGCCGGGAGCGAAAGTGGGCGCTTCCACGCTGCCTTGGTGACGTCCACGAAAGTGTCCACCAAGGGTGGTACCACCACAGGCTTGGGGTCCTTTTGCCGAAGATATTTGGCAAGGCGTAACCTTTCGGGGTCTAGTTCTTCTGCATCCCATCCCATGTTCTCCTGGATATGTCTCATAATATCCATGAACGATGGGTCATCCGGAGGAGATCTCGGCGTCTCACGTGGGTCCGGAGAAGGGATGGAGAGAGGAGATGGGGATCTAGAGGAGGTGTGAGCTGATCCGTGTCCTCCGTCGGCCAGGACGTCGGTGTCTCCTGGACCTCTTGGGGCTGGGTGATCCAGAAGAGGATTTCGACGGAGGTCTCCTTTTCTGATCTTCCCGGGAGAGAATATGAGCTTCGGGGGTTATCTGACCTGCTGGCCGCGAAGGTGAAGGGGGGCGGAACCGGAGGAGGAGGAGGGAGTGGTGGGGACCATGTCCCTCTTAATGGTATCCCCAATGAGTGAAGAGATCCTTCACATCCGCTAAAAGAAGTCGGCGGCCCAGGTGCGGTGGGCGGTCGTCGAGTCAGCGTCGGCTCCACAGGGGCCTCGGGTAGACGAGGGCCCTGGGAGTTTCCACGAGCCGGGATCGCCCGTCTGGTCCTCGGCTGCGTTAAATCCTCCTCAGTCAGCGTCTCCTGACCGGCGTCGGTCGGAGGCGAAGAGCCCTCTTCTCCAGGAAGAGCGGGACGTCGGTCCCCAACGGCGTCTGCTGGGACTGACTTGGCCGGCGGCGCGTCCGGCGGCAACGGCTCCAGGGAGGAATGACGCGGCCGGCGATCCGGCGGCGTCAGGTCCACGGTCTCTTCAGCGGTGTGAGCTAAAGTTTTGCGGGAGGCACAGAAGGCGACGGACGTCGGTGCTGAGGCGGGAACCTGACCTATGATGATGGTGATGGCCCCCCAGACCGCAAGGCTTAGAAGAGAGGGCGGCGGCGGCCTGGCGGACTTGGCCTGAGAAGAAGAAGGAGGCTTAGATACCGCAGCTGGGGGAGGCTGAGAGCAGGCCCTGGAAGAAGAGCGATCGGACCTAGGAGCAGACTCTGCGGGACTCCGAGGCCCTGGGCGGGGACCTGGAAGACCTTCTCCTTCTTTCTCAGCGTGCTTGTAGGGATTTGGAACGATTCCCCTTGGAGGACATGGTCTTTAATTTCTCCTCCAACAAAAAGCCTGAAGAGCCTTCTGGCGCGGATCCTGGGCTGTTGAACCCTGGCAGAAGCGAACAGGCCGGGTACGTGGTCTGGGCCCAGGCACCTGGCGAGGCCGTGTGGGGGTCCTTGAAGGGATCTGTTTCCATAAGCACACTTGGAGGATGACCGGAGGTCGGGAGGGACATCAGCAATAATCTTGCTTGAGAAAAATGAATTCGAAAAAGCTCTGTAACCACGCGTCGCGTGCTGGGCTAAACGAAGGGTCGAGACATGCAAGTCGGCGGGAAAGAACTGGGGAATCTGTGGGACCGCCCCTTATGTACCACGCCTGGTAGGACCGGCGTGAGGCGGTCCCGCTGAATGCTAGCTAGAATTTCCGTGGGGTCCTGACGCCTGCCGGCTTCAGTCCTAATGCTGTAACCTGCTGCAAGAGCTGTGTCTCGAAGTAAGATCTGAAATTACTCTAGATTTCATGATAATTGCGTTATCAAATTGACGCTTTCATTTTGGGCTTTGACCTTGGGCCTGTTCTGGAGTGGATTTCCCCAGGCATTTTACTGACCTGATTCTCTACCTCTTGAACCGAGGATGGACTATAACCACACTGAACAAATCTCTCTGACATTTCCCCACATCTCTGTTCAGCAGTGGATTTCTGTGATTAGGTCCTACAAACCTGCATGAACTGACGTTATGGAATATTACCGACTGTCTGGGTCGGGTGGAAACTGGAGGAGTGGAGGAGAGTGTTTCTGTCAGTCTGTTTACAGAAATGCTTTTGCTGGTAATGGACGTGACTATGTCCCACATTCCCAGCATGTCAGGATCGTTATGAACTGTTTATTTTATCACTACGTCTGCATAATGAGCACACTATCACTTAAAGTCTTTGTAAAAAAAAAAAAAAAAATACAGCATTCTATCTACAGCTGTACTCCCCGATGATGCACTGATGGTGCAAAACCAGTTGGAATTTTTTGGGGGGAGTGCATCACCTGGCGTCTCTGAATGGGGCTTTGTTTGTAAGTCACTTTTGCACTTGGCATGTTTGAGCATTAAAGATCTGCAGCACTGTTCATCCTGACTAAAGTCTCTCTTTTGTCATACTGTGGCAGTGCACCTCTTATTGTTCCCTGGTTGCTGTAGTGAGAAAGCACGCTAGAGAGCTGAGCAGTTTTTACTGCTTCCTGAGGCTAAAAATAGGCAGAAGTGCTAGTCCTCATTTCCCGGTCAATAAAAACTAACTAATCAATCAATCCATGTGGACTACCCCCATTTCTCAGTGGTAGAAATTTGGTAACAAACCCTGGAAGATAAGGTTGCCAATTCCATTTTAGAAGATTCCAGTGTTCAGACTGTTAATCTTGCTCTAGTGAAGACTGTTCCACAACCCTGATATCCTCCGAGTTAAGAAACAGTTTCTATCTGTGGTTCTAAACTTCCTCCTTATGACTTGCCTCGAGTGCCCTCTAATGTTAATTAAACTGTGTTTACCTTGAATCCCTTTTGCGGCTGTAAATGCCTGTTTTTCCATCCATTTTTTTTTTACTTGCTCTTTTTGGCCCCTACTTCTCCAGTCCCCCCCCCTCCAAAGTGGGACCACCAGGCACCTCCCGATCCCTTCTAACCCCCAATCATGGTCACTCACCTACATGGAGCCTTGGCTTCACCCCCAGGCCGGGTTGGGGAGTCCCCCCGGACATTATGTGCGTCAGGCAGGGGCTCCTGTTGGTGGGGCAGGGAACCCAGATTCGTGCTGGGGACTGTCTTCATCGTGGAGGTGCTGGGGTCACTGTATTTTCCACCGTTACTGTAACCAGGAATGCGTGGAGGACGTCAAGGCGTGTGGGCACGCATGGAGCAAGCCGATATTGCAACATTCCTCCCTCCCAGTCCTCTGATCTTCTCTAAGTGCACTGCCATCTGTGTGCACCCAGGTTGCAGCACTGCGGCAGAGCACAGAGGCCCCAAGGAGGAGAGCATCCTGTGGGACGCTCAATCCTCCTCTCCCCAGCCGGCCTCCAATGACCCAGGCTCGCTCCCAAACCCAGGTCACTGGTGTTATGAACGGTAGCGTTACCACTGTGCCGACGGGCCAGCTGCTTTTCATAATACTATACATTAGTCTCCCATCCTCCTTCAAGTAGCTAAATCCATCAGTCTTGTTTCAGTAAGTCTGTCCTTATATTCCTGATCCCAGTCACCTAATTTATCTTCTTCTCTGGACATCCTAACAGAGACTCTGGAATCCGGAATCAATTTCAGGTCTCCTGCATTGCGAGCAAGCACTCAACTGCTACACCGGCTCAGGCAGTTGCTACCTAACCAGCAAGAACTGGCATTAAGTCTGCATCATTCAGTAAGTGATCCTGAGCACAACTGATGTCACACCACCACCAATTTTTTTTTTAATTTATACTTTATCACACCTCTGCAGAGCCGATGGGTAGCTCCGGCCCTCCATCGGAGGAACATGTTCTCCGACCCGAACGTATCGGGTCATCATGGACCCCGTCGGCTCCCGGCCTTTTTCTACTTTTCTCCCCTGGGCACCCGAACAGTGCAATGGGCAAGGCAGCAGCCCCCGCCTCCGCGGAAGCAGCCATACGCCCTGTACGTGTGCCATCCCCTCTTCTGGGCAACACGCCTGTGCCAACACCCAGCCACCACTGGGTGTCAAGTCTACAGCACGCTGCACTGTTCCCCCTTCCCTAGGAAGGAAAGCTGTCTACAGATGCGCAATCCTTCCTTCCCCTGCTGACCCCCCGAGTGACCCGAGACCATTTCCAAACCCAGGTCGCCGGTGTGGCATGAGGTGTGGCATCCAATGCCTCAACGCCACTGGGCTGGCAGGCTGAGTTAAAACACAAACTGGGAGCTTAATTCCAGACTGACTATGCCTTTATATTCCGCTCTTATCTTCATACAGAAGGAAAGGGATTAAGGATGCCCCTGCCCCTTTAAAGGGCAGGCTAAGAATGGGCTTGGATACACTGTGCCCACTCCTCATGTCGCACACATCCCTTGACCCCAAACTGACAGGAACGCATGGTTTGTTCTGGAGCCGTGACTCATTGAATGTCAGAGCACAAGGCTGAAATGTGAAATACTTGTTGAGGTCTTACATAACATACTAACCTGACTAAAATACGTATAAGGACACAACCAGTTAAGAAAAGGTTACTGGGACAGACTCTGTGGTGCCATGCAGCAGTGGGCAGCCTGGCAAGCTGAATTCCCTGGGACATCAGGAATGGGCCAGGTAGATAAATTAATTATTTAGAAACTTGTAGCTGGGAGAGACATGCTAAACTGAGGTTCATTTTCAGGTGCAACCGTGGGGGAGGGAGGTACACAGCAGGCGATGTGGTACAATGACAACACAGTTAAAACAACATTAGCAGGTCCACTATTACATGAGATCCGGGAGTGGGTTAAATTACTAAGTGGCAATGGATGAGTACTGAGCGTCTTTTCCAACACTCCCCTCTTCTGGGGAGGGTGGGTTCCTGATACCACCTGACAGCCCCTGGTGGCCCAAAGCAAATGGGAGTCAACACAAGGTGGGATATCATAGGAGGGGGCACTGCCCAAACATCCACACATCAGGAGTGTTGTTTTGACCGCGACTGCTCGAGTGGCATCAAGCGAAGAGAGAAAAGGTAGAAAAACAGTAGCATGTCCCAGGTAGACAGAAGAATTCTGTGCACCACTCCATATGGGTCATTCCTCCAGTTGCCTCACATCCCCAAGAAGGGGGTGGGTTTGCACACCATGGAGACTTAGCGAGGCTGTGGGGTCTAATGGTGAGAGCACCAGCTTGAAAGACACCAAGCCTCTCAACGCTCCGGTCCATCCAGCTTTGGAAAAAGTAGGACGACTCCACTGAAAACGAGAAGCTGCATCACAGCTGGATATTGAATCCCAACTGAGCTACCCATAAAGACTTGTGTAGCAGCAGAGAAACGTTAGATGGGGTGCCCTGTGGATAGGAGATGGTACTGGCCAGCCACTCAAGTTTTTGTTTTTTTTTGTCATGAATTATTTTTACATTCTAGGTCAACTAATCTGTACCTCCTCCAGCTACCACCAGTGACCCACTACTGAACCGCCCCCTTGGATTGACCCCCACCACCCTGATTTCATATCCTGTCTTCTGCAACTCTGCAGCATCCCCTCCCTATTCAGTCACCAATGCAGAAGGCCCTCCCAGAGTGATCCCAGGGGTCAGGAAGAAGAATCCCGAGTTGGACGTAGGGGGCAGGTGGAGTGTCATCTGCCCAACCCCTTTCTGCCCATCTGAAGAGCACGCCTGACATCAAGTGCCAGCACACCAGATGCACCAACGTGCACAGTCTCCATTTCCAGTATACTCAGCAGCCCCTGACTTCAGCACCACACAGGGGTGGTAAAGCAAAAACAGGTTACTCACCTGTAACAGTAGATCTAGGAGTAATATATGTTGTTCATCCACACTCTTTGGCATGTCCCTTTCCCCTTTAAATCTTGCCGGAAGTCTTCAAGTTGGCTCCTCCCACCCACTCGGTGGTAAATACCGGCTCCGCCCCATGACGCCAGATCTTAGCCCACTGGAAGCAAGGTGATGCGCCTAAAGCCGGGGAGGTCAGGTGGGTGCGTGTGGATGAACAACATACACCACTCCTAGAACTACTTTTACAGGTGAGTAAACTGTTTTTCTAGGAACGTGGATATGTTGTTCATCCACACTCTTTGGCAGACTCCTAGCAGTTCTCCGGGAGGAGGAAGGCAAGGCGCACACCCCTACTTAGAAAACAGAGATTAGAGAACTGAGGCCCCAAAACCAGCCTCAAGGTCGATGTGGTAATGGGTAATGAAGGTGTTTGCTGATTTCCAGGTAGCAGCCCAACAGATTTCCTGGATAGGGATGTCCCTGGAAGCAGCCACCGATGCAGCAGTATGGCGGGTAGAATGAGCTCTTATCCCTCTGGGAGGCTCCCTGCCCGCCAACTCATAGCACAGACCTATGCATGATGTAATCCATCTTGCTATGGTCTGTTTGGCTGCAGGTCTGCCAGAAGCGGCTTCAGCATAGGTGACAAACAGCTGGCGAACCTCTCCACGAATTTCCGCCGTCCTCTCTTTGTAGTAGGAGAGAGCACGTCTAAGGTCCAGGGTGTGGAGCCTGTACTCAGAGTCCGAGGTGTAGTTAGGGTAATATACCGGCAGAGTCAACACTTGGTTAAGGTGAAACTCTGACACCACCTTCGGAAGGAATTTCGGGTGGGGGCGCAGGACAACTTTGTCCCTGTGAAAGACCAGATAAGGGGAGTCCACCGAGAGCGTCTGGAGCTCCCCTGTCCTTCTGGATGACGTGATAGCCACCAGGAAGGCAGTCTTCCACGACAAGTGTGAGAGCTCACACTTGTGCATGGGTTCAAATGACTTGCCCATGAGCTTTGCCAAACCAACAACAGATCCCACTGGAGGTGGAGGTTCACGACTGAGGGATATGTGATCCAGGCCTTGCAAAAGCGCCCGACCACTGTCTCCTGTGCCAATGTCGACTGACCGCCCACGCCCGTAAGCGGAAATGGCTGCCAGGTGCACCCTAAGGGTCGATGACCGTAGACTCCTTTGAGAGAGACAAGGTAGTCTAAAATGTTAGCCACAGAGCAGGATAAGGGGTCCAGACTCTTCCTGACACCAAATGGAAAACCTTTTCCATTTGAAGGCATAACA
Source organism: Neoceratodus forsteri (assembly GCA_016271365.2). Lineage (NCBI taxonomy): Eukaryota > Metazoa > Chordata > Ceratodontiformes > Ceratodontidae > Neoceratodus > Neoceratodus forsteri. Next base: position 98,747,893 of record JADMNL010000027.1, on the reverse strand, counting down.
TTTCCTGGTTGATTCCTTACGAGATGCCTCCACCACAGTGTAGACATCCTCAGAAAGACCCAGAGCCTGGAACTCTAGCCGCTCAGGTACCAGGCTGTGAGGTGCAGGGATTGAAGGTCCGGATGGAATACCTTCCCCTGGTCCAATGATATCAGGTCCTGACATGTACAAAGCTGCTCCAGGGCCCTGCAGCTGAGGCTGAGGAGATCTGGATACCAGAACTGGCGGGGCCAATCTGGGGCTACCAGGATCACCTTTGCGTTGTCCCTCCTCACCTTGAGTAACACCTTGTGGATCAAGGGAAATGGAGGGAAGGCATAGAGGAGGCCTGGGGTCCACGGCCTCGAGAAAGCATCCCCCTGCAGCGAGCCCTGCTGAGGGGGGCCGGCATGGTACAGCCTCAGCTTGGTGTTCTCCCTGGAGGCAAACAAGTCCACCAACGGTTTGCCCCAGTGGGAGAACAGATTGTAAGCTACCTCTGGATGGAGAGACCACTCGTGGGATGTCTGGCCTATGTGGCTGAGAGCATCCGCCAGTTGGTTCGAGACTCCTGCCACATGGATGGCAAGGAGATCCGCCTCCAACCGACTGACGAAGGTCCAGATCCGGAGCACCTCCTTGCATAGCAGACAGGAGTGCATGCCGCCCTGTTTGTTGAGGTAGTGCATGGTCGTGGTATTGTCCGTCTGGACTTGAACCACTTGACCCCGGAGCAGAGGAGCGAAAGCTGACAGTGCCAGTCTGACTGCTCTGAGCTCTAGCAGATTGATGTGGCATCGGGACTCCTCGTGGGTCCAGAACCCATGGGCTCTGTGGTCCCCCCATGCGGGCTCCTCAGCCCATGAGAGAGGCATCGGTCGTGAGGACGACCGTCGGCTCGGGGTGGACAAACGGGATCCCTTCCTGCAGACGACCAGGGACGGTCCACCATTGGAGAGCGTCCCACATCTTCTGGGTGACAGTGACCAGCTGGTCGAAATGACCCTGACGCTGAGTCCACCGAGCGGCCAGCTCCCACTGAAGGTGGCGCATATGCAATCTGGCCCAACGGACCACTGAGATGCACGCCGCCATGTAACCCAGAAGGCGCAGGAAGTCCCGGGCAGGGCGCAAGTGCCCAACCAGAAATGATTGGGCAAAGGGGGAAAGAACCTCTGCCCTGTCCGCCGGGAGCCGAGCTCTGACTTGACAAGAGTCAAGCTCTGCCCCGATAAAGCCCATCACCTGAGAGGACACGAGTTCTGACTTGGCCTCGTCGATCAGGAAGCCTAATTGGGAACAGGTTCGGAGGGCCAGGTCCCTGGACCTCTCCACCTCCTGCAGGGAGGAACCCGCCAGGAGCCAATCATCAAGGTAGGGGTATATCCAAACCCCGACGCCGAAAATGGGCCGCCACCACTGCGATGCACTTGGTGAAGACCCGAGGCCAATGACAGGCCGAACGGCATGGCTTGGAACTCGTACAGGGTCCCTTCCACCCTGAAGCGGAGGAACCGCTGGTGGGATGGATGGATTGGGACGTGGAAAAACACGTCCTGTAGATCCAGTGAACAGAAACACATGTTTCGCTCCAGAGATGGTATGATCTGATTCAGAGTTACCATCCGGAAGGTGCGAGACCTGAGATATTTATTCAGGTCGTGGAGATCTAGGATGGGGCGCCAACCCCCAGTCCGCTTGGGCACCAGGAAGTACCTGGACACAAAGCCTGGGTCTGTAGGAGGATCCGGCACTGGAGCTACTGCCTCCTTGCGGAGGAGCTGAGCAATGTCATCCCGAAGGGCCGACTGAGTGCCAACTGAGATCCTTTCCTACCATGCAGCATGGGCTTGGCAGGGAGGGTACTGCTCGAACTCTAGAGGCAGTCCCCAGCTGACCACTTCCAGGACCCACCTGTCCGAGGTGATACCAGACCAGGCGGAAAGAAAGTGGTGGAGCTGGACCCTCATGGGATGATCCAGAACTGACATGACGGGTGTAGGGGTGGCCACCTCTGACCCATCACTGTGCAGGCTTAGAGGAGGCGGCGGCGCCTGGACTGGCACCTCGGCCTCCTTTGCAGGGCTGTTAAGGACCCTGCTTGGGCCTAGAGCGCCAAGCTTGAGCCTGCTGTTGCTGCTGACCTCCCTGGAAGGGGGGCTGTCTAACCGCAGGAGAAGAGTGCCGAAAAGGCTTCTTCTTGCGCTTCTGCTGGTTCTTGCCCGAAGAACCTTTTACAGAAATGGCATCCAAGGTGGCACTGGACTGCTCTATGTGCTGGAGGTGACCTGCCATTCCCGGACCGAAGAGATCGGTGCCAAGGAAGGGCACGTCAGATAACTTGTGCTGAGTATCCGCTGGAAAAGAAGATAACCTCAGCCAGGCCCTGCGGCGAGTGGCCACTGTGGCTGCTAGTGAACGGGCACAGGAATCTCCAATATCCAAGGCCGTCTGGAGCTGCTGTTTTCCAACAGCAGGGCCCTGGTCACAGACCTGCTTAACCGTGGTCTGCATGTCCACTGGGAGATGAGGGAGGACTTCATCTAGCGACCCCAAGAGGGCGTGAGAGAAGTGTGCCATGATCACTGCCGAGCTGGCCTGACGAAGGCCCAAGGATGAGGCCGCATATACCTTCCGGGCAGAATGGTCCATATTTTTGGACTCCTTGTCCGGAGGGCAGTCAGTATCCGCTGAGCTACCCATGCGTCTAAACACTGAGGCAGTCACAAGGCTCTTGGCCGAAGGATGCTCTGTGAAGCCCACCAGGGACCCCATGGGTACAGTGTACTTGCGAGCCACGCTGGCAGACAGAGCCAGGGCACTGCCATAGCTCAAGGGCCGGGCTAACAATGGCTTCGGCCACTAGGAAGGCCTCCGTCGGGGTATCCCCCCTCTTAAGGATATCAGTGAGAGAATATTCTGCCTTCTTTGGATAGGCTCCAAGGGCATACCGGTGGACTCCGAAATAAGTCGGAGGATGCCCTGGAAAGAGGAAGGACCTTCCTCCAGGCCTATCACTGACAACTCGTCATCGGGGTGTGAGTGAAGACCAGTGGTATCAGAGTTCGAGGAGTCAGGATACAGGGGTCTCCCGCCTATGTCCCCTTCAATACGCCGAGGGCGATCGGGGACAACAGTGATGGACAGACGACGGGGCAGGCCCATATCTGTCCGGTCCTCTTTCGAGGGAGCCCCTCCCTGAGGCTGCTTAGGCGGTGGCTCCACCAAAATTGGTGGGGAGACCGGAACAGGCCAAACAGGAATGCATGCCGGTCCCTACCGGAGGGAGAACCGGAGTCTTTGGCATCGGTCTAAGAGGCTGGGGCCAAGTAATGGCCGGTGTAGCCAGCAGAGCTGGCTTTTGACCGGTCAGAATTAGCTGTTGCCACATAAGGTCCTCATATGCAAAGTCTCTCCTCGTCCGAGGAGGATAAGGATCGGTGGCGATGCCTCTTCCGGGAGTGTTTGTGACCCTTTTTCGACCGACAGGGTCCTAGTCCTCGATCGAGACAGACGGTGTCGGCTCTCTCGACCAGGAGAGGCCAGATTAGGTGAAAACCGAGGTTCTGGCTCCTGTCCCTCGATCAGGATACCTGAGGGACGGGTCTCCTCGTCGGGGAAGGAAAGGATGGGTGTCCTCCTCAAGGAGTCATCGACTGGGGCCAGCGACAACGGCTCGATTGGGTCGAGAGAAATATCGGCCGGTTCGGCCGTATCCTCGGCCTCAGTGCCTTGGCCTGACGGGAAGGTCCGAGAAGCCGGGTAGCCGAGAAGCGATCTCACCGGGGACGGAGGACTCGGCAAGACTGGAGAATCGCACCGCCTCGGTCTCAGGAACGTCCTCTTCGGCCAGAAGATGATTTAGTATCCTTGTCCCTTTTCTTAGGGCAGGAGGAGTGAGAGCCCGAGGGCGCCTCACCCCTGGTGGGGAGAGACTGGCATAGTTCCTGAAAGGACCCAGTGAAAGTGGAGCCCAAGTTAAGCGGCACGAAAAAACTTCGGCTGGCCGAAGCTTGAGCAGCTTCCTCTTCGAAAGCCACCATCTGTTCGAGCTGATCGGCGGATCCCGCGGCCATGGAAACCGCCCACCTGGCCTCCTTCGATTTCACCGGTGGGTTGCAAAGCTCTGGTCTCCCTAGTTTTAGGCGCGCCTTGCGGTTGGGATGGAAGGCCAAACAAATGGTGCAAGAGGTGGTGTCATGCACGATACCCAAGCAATACACACACGAGAGATGGGGATTGGTGCGTGACATTTTCTGTCCGCAGGGACACCGGCGAAACCCAGGGGACGACTTGACCTCCATGTCCGATGTGCTCGGATCGGAATCGTAAACTCACACGAGTTTCAAAGAAAGAAAATGCGGTGAAAACTGTCGATTAGAATCCAGGGCCTACGGTACTGCAGAAGTAGCACGAGGGAACCTGAATCTTCCAGCGGAAAGGAAGATCTGGCATCATGGGGCGGAGCCGAGGTATTTACCACCCGGATGGGTGGGAGGAGCCAGCTTAAAGACTTCCGGCAAGATTTAAAGGGGAAAGGGACATGCCAGAGAGTGTGGATGAACAACATATCCATGCTCCTAGAACGGGGGTTTCACCACCCCATGGAGGATGCTCAGTACCCTGCTGGTCCTCTGACTGTGGGTCACCAGCATGGCAAGTGGAAGCCCTACCACTGCTGCAACAGCCAGCTAGGGACACCCCAATAAGGTTAGGTGGATAAACAGGAAAGAACCATTTCAATCTCTTGGGCCCATACTTTTTTCAAAAATTGGGGACTTATTCTTTTCCCAATAGGAGAGTAGCATCATGAGTGCACACATTTTAGTTTGAGAAGCCATGCACCATGGAGTCTGAGCTACCTGGACACCCAAGGATATCACTTTTACTTATGAAAATTACTTCTTTTCTTTATATACTTTGGGGGGCAGTTTACTTCCATCCTAAGGACCAAGTTTTTCCGCAACGCCACGGAGTATGCTATGTCTCTAAGCAAGTGTGGCTATTACTTCAGCTTCTGAGCTACTGGCTAGCCCCTCTTTGGTTCTGTTTAGTTAATCTATGCCTATTGAGAGCCCTATACAGACTGGCGTGGTGCACACTGTTAGACGTCCACCACATGAGTACTGGTGCAACACGTGGAGAGTGAGGAAACCAGGTTATTGCCCCATCATGAAGCACCAGATTGACTTTTTTTTCAGGGTTTTACTGTAACACAGGACACTCAAAAGATTAAGGTAATCTACATGTAAAGGCAGCAATACAAGACTTACAGCTGGACTTCCACCCAGGTCTCCACCAAGCTGGAAATGAAGAAAGAAATGTTGCATTAGAACAGTGAAATGGCAGGAGTATCCCACCTATCACACGCTATTCCACTGTCACAGGAGAGATACTGCATCATGCTTACCCACAAAAGCAACACAAAATCCCACTGTCATCAAACACTCATTCTCTGCCAACCACCTTCCTTGGGAGGCGCAGGGTGATACTCTGCACAAAGGTTCACATTACAGAATTATAGTACTGTGCATGAAGTTGGACATTTTATTCAGTAGTGACACAGAACAGCCCAAATGAGGGTTACTAACCTACAACCGTTGTTCTAGGAGTGGTACATGGTGCACATCCACACATCTACATTTCCCCTTTAATTCAGCCAGAACGTCTTCAAGCTAAGCTCCTCCCACCCACCCAGGTGGTATCCTCCTCAGCTCTGCTCCAGCATGACTCAAGGTCAATGCGGTAATGTGAAACGAAGATGTGTGCTGACTTCCAGGTAGCAGCCCTGCAGATCTCCTGGACAGGGACATCTCTGGAAGCAGCCACTGAGGTAGCAGTATGTCTGGTGGCCCCAAGCCCTACGGGAGGCTCCTACCAGCTAATCTGTAGCAAAGGTCGATGCAGGATACATTCCGAATGCCAATCGTATGCTTAGCTGCCAGTCTGCTAGGTGCGGCTTCAGCGTATGTTACAAAGAGATGGTGAACCCCCCCATCTCTGAACTCCAACCATATGCTCTACATAATAAGTGAACGCTCTCCTCAGATCCAACATATGGAGCCTCTGCTCAGCCTCCAAGGTTGGATTGGTGAAGTACACAGGGAGGTTAATCACCTGATTAAGGTGAAAATCCAAAAGAACCTTCCAGAGGAACTTTGGGTCAGGGTAGAGAATAACCTTGTCCCTGTGGAACATCAAATACGGAGACTCCACCAAGAGCACCTGGAGCTCACTGATCCTTACGATGGAGGTGATAGTCACCAAGAAGGTGGTCTTCCACGACAAGCAAATGATGTCACCCCAGGGCATCTGTTCGAATGGCTTGCCCTTGAGCACGGCCAGTACTGGCAACAAGTGCCAAGGTTGTGGTGGTTCAGGCACCGGCAGGGACAGGTGGTCAAGGTCCTCAAAGAAGTGCCTGACCACCTCCTCTGTCACCATCAGCATACCAGCCAGCACCCGGTAAGCAGAGATGGGTGCCAGGTGCCCTAGGCCTGACAGAGAGGGACCACAGGTAGTCCAGAATGCTAGCCAAGGGACAGGATAGGGGGTCTAGCTACTTGCCCTGGCACCAAATGGAAAAGCGCTTCTATTTGAAGGCATAGCACTGGCAGGGCAACTCTTTCCAGGAGACTTCCACAACATGGAGAACCTCTTCGGAGAGACCCAAAGCCTGTAATTCTAGCCACTCAGGAACCAGACACTGAGGTGCAGGGGCTGAAGGTCCGGGTGCAGGACCATCCCCTGTTGTCTGGTCAGGTCAGTAAGTCTGGCTGAAGATGCAACAGCCATGGAGACCAGCTGCTGAGGCTGAGGAGATCCGACTACCAGGATTCATTCACACCTTGTCCCTCCGCACCTTGATGAGCACTCTGTGGATCAGGGGAAAGGGAGGGAAGGTGTAAAGGAGGCCTGAGGTCCATGGCCTCATGAAGACATCCCCCAACAGAGTCCTGTGCTGAGGGGGCAGGCATAGAATAGCCTCAGCTTTGCATTCTCCCAGGAGGAGAACAGACTGACCAGGGGAGTGCCCCACTGGCAGAAGACGTGGTCCACCACCTTCTGATGAAGAGAAACTTCATGAGACTCCTCGCTCACCCGGCTGAGGGCATCGGCTGGCTGGAGGCTCCTGCCACATGAACCACCAAGACATCAGCACCAAAGCTGTGCACAAGGGTCCAGGTGTGGAGGGCCTCCTCACACAACAAATGCATTCCACCGTCCCTGTTCAGGCAGTACACAGACGTGGTATTATCCATCCATACCTGCAGAGAATTCTGTCACAGCAAGGTGCACTGCATAGAGGTTCAGCAGGTTGATGAGGTAACGGACTCCCTGGTGGTCCAGAGCCTGACAGCCCTGTGGTCCCACAGGTGTGCTCACCATCCCACCAGAGCACGTCAGTCGTCAAAGTGACAGTTGGCTCTAGGCAGACGAATGGGACTCCTTCCTCTAGATGTTTGGGACTAGCCACCACTGGATTGTATTCCACATCGGCTGAGTCACCATGACCATCTGGTTCAGGTGACCTAGGTTCTGAGACCACATTGCAGGTGGCGCATCTGCCAGTAGGCCCACCGGACCACACTGGTGCAGGATGACATGTACACCAGCAATTGCTGGAAGTCCAGAGCAGGGCAGGAGCACCCAACCTGAAATGATTGGGCAAAGGAGGTAAGATCCGCTGCCTTGGTCCACTGGGAGTCGGGCCTTGGCCCGGAGGGAGTCGAGCTCTGCCCTGATAAAGCTGATGACCTGCGAGGGGTTCAGTTCTGGCTTGATCAGAAGACCCAAGGCTGAGCAGGTCTGGAGGGCCAGGTCCCTGGCCTACTCTACTGCTCCCTAAAATGATCTGGCAATGAGCCAGCCATCAAGGTGGAGACAGACCTGAACCTCTCAGCACCTCAGGAAGGCTGTCACCAGTGCAGTGCACTTGGTGAAGACCCCGGGGCCAAGGAGAGGTCAAAAGGCATGACCCAGAACTCGCAAAGAATCCCCCTGTGCAGAACCGCAGGTACTGCCAGTGGGACAGACAGACTGGAATGTGGAAGAAGGTGTACTGGAGCTCCAGAGTGCAGAACCACATGCCCTGCTCCAGAGGTGTGATTATCTAGTTCAGAGTGACCATCCAGAACTTGCACTTCTTGAGGAACTGCTTCAGATTGTGAAGATCTAGTATGGGGCGCCAATCCCCCCCTTAAGTTTGGGGACCAGGAAATACCTGGACACAAAGCCTTGGCCAGCCATGCTATTTGGGACACAGGCTACAGCTCCTTTCTCTAAGAGCTGAGTGATATCGTCCCAGAGGGCGGACAGCATGTCCTGTGACAACACGGATTCATGTAGAGCATGGGTTCAGTAAGCCGGGACAGCCTCGAAGTCCCACTTCTAGCACCCATTTGTCTGAAGTGATGGCAGACCAGGCATGCCAGAAATGGCAAAACCGACTCCCATGGGAAGGTGAGGCAGGGACCTGACAGGTGGGTGGCAGACACCCCACCAACCTGTCACTGAGCAGCCTTGACGTCCTTCTGTGAAGACGTCACTGAATCAAGGGTGACACTAGACTTCCCAATCATAGTGAGGTGCCCATCAACCCCGGGGCCAAAAAGGTTGGTGCCCAAGAATGGAACATCGGCCAGTTTGTGCTGGGTATCTACGGTAAAGGTTAAAATCCGCAGCCAGGATCTATGGTGCATAGCGACCACTGCTGCCGCAGACCCGGTGCAGGAGTCGCTGATGTCCAAGGCCATCTGAAGCTGTTGCTTGGCTAGCGAGTGACCCTGGTCTCTGACCATCTTGACCGCCGACTGCAGATTCGCCAGAAGGCAGGAAGGACATGGTCCAAGACACCCATCAGGATGTGTCCGAGGTTGGCTATCATCAAGGTGGAGCTCGCCTGATGGAGACCAAGGGAGGACGCAGCATAGACCTTCTCAGCTGTGTGGTTCAGCTTCTTGGGCTCTTTGTCAGGGGGGCTTGTCCATGTCCCCGACGTTGCCCATCTTACAAAAGATGGAGTCCATCACTAATCTCTCAGCTAAGTGATGGTCCAAAAACCCAGGAAGAGAACCGGACGGGACCGCATACTTGCATACCATGCGGGCCAACGGTGCCAGATGCTGCCAAAGCTCCAGTGTGGGACCCAAAATAACTTCTATCACAAGGAAGTCAACCCCCAGGGAATCATCCCAGTCAAGGATCCCAGTAAGGGGGTACTTGGCCCACTTCTGGACTGGCTCCAAGAGAATCTCCATCAGTCTGGAGATCAGCTGAAGTAGAGCCCCGAAGGAGACTGGTGTATGCTCAGTAGAGAGTTCTTTGGCCAACTCATGGTTGAAGCCCAGTGTCTGGAAGATTGCATAGAGGATCCTTCAGAGTCCAAAGACTCCTCGAATACCATCCTCGGACATTTTTCTCCGTGAACCAGCCTAGACTCATCCCAGTGGGTATTTGGATGAACAGCCATCCGGGAAGGCCTGTAGCTGAATAAGCAGAGTTGGTGGGAGCCCCCTGCAAGGGCTACTTGGGTGGTGGCTCCACCAGAATCGGCAGAGAAGCTGGAGTGGGTTCGACTGGACTCAGCAGGACCAGAGCGGGCTAGACCAGGGGAGACCAGAGAAGCGCTGGGGTTTGAGGAAGGGGCCTACCATGGTCAAAGACCCACTGCTGCCACATTAGCTCTTCATAATGCCGACGCAACTTGCGATGGAGCCTCTCTTCATCTGAGGACAAAGGGAAAGAGAAGCGTTTCCTGGCCAAAGGCCAAATGCAGTAATGTGAAGATTCCCAGGACCGCGATTTGAACCGAGACCTCAATCGAGACTGACAACTAAAGCGTCAACGGTGAGGAGATGCAGGAGGAGGGCCTGTGTACAATATATGCATCAGGTCCTTCCACTGAACCCCTGAAGGGGGTATCTCTTGGGAAGAGGCAGTCTGCTCTACTGGATTCTCCTGCCCCTCCTGAGAGAGAGCTGAAAGGACCAGAGTCCTTATGAATGAGTTATCCTCAGTCTCTTCCGACAACGGGTCGACCAGGTCAAGAAAAATCTCATATGGCTGGTCAACTTGCATCACGCCAACAAGCCTGACGGGGGTACTGTGGAGCTAGTAGCCTGACCCTTGACCAATGAAGGCTCCATCAAGCAGCTGAGGGGATCACGGGAGAGGGAAGAGCATGCTACTTCCCAGTCCCACAACTGACGGTGGAATCTCTTCGTCTTCTCACCCCGGGAAGGGGACCACAATCCTGAGTGACAAGTTTGAATGCTAAAGCAGCGAGCATTTAAACTGGCCAAGAGGGTGGAGTCAGGAGGCTTAGTAACACCCCCAAGGGCACATGCAAAAAAATTAATTGTTGGCAAGTACAACTGAAGTTGTCTGGGGTGGGGGGGCCAAAGTGGTGGAATCGGGATCACACAAGAAAGGTAATGGGGGTCGGGGAAGGAAGCAGGAGAGTAGTAACATGGGCAGAGGGAGTAATCTAAAATGCACAACATGGAAGACCATGGTACCTAATGCCCGCAGCCTGGGAAATAAATTCCCAGACCTGGAGGCATTCATAGTAGAAGGCACAGCTGGACACAGTAGCAATAAATGAAACCTGGTACACTGGAAATCATGGGTGGGAAATCAATGTACCGGGCTATGCTCTGTTCAGGAGGGATTGGGGAGTGTTGCTCTGTACATCGAGGGGGTATAAAGGCAACACAGATACAGGTTAAGCAGGGGGAGGCTGAGACAGCAATACGCACAAGGGTGATATACAGGCCTCCAGGAGAGGGAGTGGAAGTGGACAGAGAGCTAGTGGATGAAATACACAAGATGGTAATGAAAGGTGAAATTCTGCTGATGGGGGTTTCAATATGCCAGACGTGGACTGGACCACCCAGGCAGTGACTTCAGCCAGAAGCAGAGGCATCCTAGATTCCATACAGGAGGCAGAACTCAGGCAGCTTATGCTTGATCCCACCAGGGACACGGCGATTCTGGATCTAGTGATAATCAACGCGGATAGAATCGCAGATGTCTGGGTAGAAGGGTAACTGGGATCCAGCGACCACCACATAGTGTGGTTCAGCATGGGGACAGGGACTCAGTCATGTCACGCTAGGTCAAAGGGTTTGGATTTCAAAGAGGCAGACTTCGTTGAAATGGGAAGAGCTATCAAAATAGCCCTGGAGAAATGAGGGATAGGAGGCAGGGTGGAAGAGCAGTGGGAGCGCCTAAAAGGAGTCACAGTGGAAGTGACAAACCAATGCATCAGACTGGTATCAAATGGCAAGAGAAGGAGAAGGCCATTATGGTTCTCAAAAGAGGTGGCAGACAAAGCAAAGGCTAAAAAGGCAGGGTTCAGGAAATATAAGGAGACCCAACAAGAGGAGGACAGGGAAGTGCACCTAGAGTGTCTAAGGGAAGTGGGAAGAGCTATAAGGAGAGCAAAGACGCAAACTGAGGAAGGATTAGCACAGACAGTAAAGAAAGAGGACAAGATATTCTGCAAGTACATCAGCGAAACAAGGAAAACCAGATGGGGATTGTTAGGCTCAAAGGGGAGTGTAAGGAGGGAGACATGGATAAGGCAAAAATACTGAATAAATACTTCTGTTCAATATTAATGGAAGAGGGACAGGGACCAAAGTCATGCAACAGATGCCGGGGGTGGAGGACAACAGTCCATTCACAGGAGAGAGTCTCCTGCAGGAGCTCACTAAATTGAAGGTGGACAAAGCAATGGGGCCAGACAGCATACACCTGAGGATATTAAGGGAGCTGCGAAGAGAGCTAGAAGAACCTCTGGTAACCTTGTTCACAGAGTCACTCAACACAGGATTGGTACCAGAGAATTGGAGGAGGGCACATGTGGTCCCTTCTACACAAATCCAGCAGCAAGGAGGAGGCGGGGAACTATAGGCCGGTCAGCCTCACCATAGTGATGGGGAAGATCATGGAGGCACTGCTTAAAGAAAGGATAGTGGGACATCTAGAAGTCATCAGTGCCCAGGACCCTAGGCGGCATGGATTGACAGCGGGTACGTCATGTCGGATGAATCTGATAGATTTCTTTGACTGGGTGACGAAGGAAGTAAATCGGGGGAAGGGCAGTGGACATTGCCTACCTCAACTTCTGCAAAGCCTTCGACACCGTCCCACATAAGAGGCTGGTTAACAAGATGGGTAGTCTGGGCATGGGAGACAAGGTGGTAAACTGGGTTAGGAACTGGCTAACAGACAGGAGGCAGAGGGTGGTGGTAAATGGGGTACAATCACGGAAAAAGGGGTGACCAGCGGGGCACCTCAGGGATCAGTCCTTGGGCCAGTCCTGTTTAATGTCTTCATCAGTGACATTGCAGAGGGGCTGGAAGAAAATTCTGCCTGTTTGCAGATGACACCAAGATCTGTAACAGGGTGGATACTCCAGAAGGGGTGGAGAAAATGAGAGAAGAACCTGGGAAGCTTGAGAAATGGTCACGAGGGTGGTAAAGTACAGTGTCTGAACACGTAACAGTACTGGTCTTCGAGAGGAACTCTTGCAGCAGGCTATCACATTTAGGACTATGCCAGAGGCACTAGGACCCTCCGGAAACTTCTCAGCCAGCAATACCCAGCAGGGGACCGCCCGATGTCGGGGCTCCACCCGGCACTGTGCTGTGGTATGTGGTGGGATTCCAGCTCCACTCCAGTTCCTCCGTCAAGTCCCGACCACGAGCCGTGACAGGAGAATGGAGCGGAGCACGAAGATGGAATCTACACACCTCAGAGGAGGAAGGAGGGTTGGAAAGTAACACCTGCTGCAAGAGCTCCTCTCGAAGATCTACTGTTATGGTAAGTTCTTACATAACTGTACTATCTTACTTCCGAGTGGGAGCTCCTGCAGCAGGCTATCACAATTAGTACTGAATCCCAAGCAGTCCCTCGCCAAGGAGGTAATCGACCCCGGGAGGTGGAGAAGAAGCTGAACATATAGGCTCAAGACAGTAGTCCCTGTAGGACTGCCAGGCCGAAGTCTGCCCGGCGTCTGGAGGCAATGTCCAAGCTGTAGTGCTTCACAAAAGTATGCACTGAACTCCAGGTAGCGGCCGCGCAAATATCCTTAATGGATATGTTACGCAGCGCGGCAAAGGAAGCAGACACTCCCCTGGTAGAGTGATCCCTAACCGGACCCAGAAGGGGCTTATGCTTTTCATAGCAGAAAGAGACACAGTGGACAATCCATTTAAAAATGGTCTGTTTGGACACTGGTCTACCGCAATGTTGTGGCGCAAAGGCCCCAAACAGCTGTTCGATGACGGGATAGTCACGCTAAGGTAACACCTAAGCGCCCTGTGAACATCCAAAGTGTGAAGGAGAGCCTCCCCTCTGTTAGAGGGCGAAGGAAAATAAACTGGAAGGTCAACCAACTGGTTGAGGGTCAACTCCAAGACCACTTTTGGAAGAAACGTAGGGTTCATCCTCAGGGAAACCCGTTCCCTGTGGAAAATTAAATACGGCTCTTTACACATCAGAGCCGGAAGCTCGGAAACTCTTCGAGCTGAAGTAATGGCAACCAAAAAACAAACCTTCCAGGACAAGTATCGCAGCTCACAATCCGCTGCAGGTTCAAATGAAGGCAGGGTAAGCTTCGCCAACACAAAAAGGAGGGTCCCAGGTGATAGGATCCTAATGGGAGGTCTCATATGGAGAATCCCCCGTAGAAAGGTACGTGACACGTCCAACTGGGCAAAGGTTCTGTCACCCGAAAGGGCGTGATAAGTCAAAATGGCCCACATATGCACCTTAATGGAGGAGTAGCTCAAGCCTTGTTGGTATAAGGAGAGGAGATACTGAACAGCTGAGTTCACTGGACAGGAAACGGGATCCAGATGGTGAGACGAGGCCCACAAACAAAAACGCTTCCATTTCATAGCGTAAGTGGAGCACGTAGAGGGCTTCCTCGCCGAGACAAGAATTTCCGCCACCTTTGGCGATACCCCGTACCTGTGCTTTGCTACGTCTAAAGGAGCCAAGCATGAAGGTGCAAGGACCAGAGATCTGGATGAACTAGTGATCCCTGATCTTGGGACAGTAACTGTGAGCATATTGGCAGTGGAAAAGGAGGTTCCATGGAAAGCCGCTGAAGTGGTGGGAACCAAATCTGCAGAGGCCACAGCGGGGCGATCAGAATCATTCGTACCCCCTCGGCCTGCAATTTCAATAGAACCCTCCAGACCACAAGCAAGGGAGGGACAACGCATCTGGCCAAAAAACACCAGGCGCGGCCTCTCGCGAGCAGAAAAGTGGCAGTTTGGCATTGCGTGGTGACGTAAACAGGTCCAGATCTGGACGACCCCATCTGTCGAACAGCTGGTCCGCTACTGACTGCAGTAGCTCCCACTCATATGCCCTGGACTGAGATCTGCTGAGACAGTCGGCCAGGTCGTTGAGGACGCCCGGAACGTGCACCACGGAGAGAGTGATGTGCCGCACCAGCGCCCAATACCAGACTCTCATCGCCTCCCTGCATAGGGAGTAAGAATAAGCTCCCCCTTGCTTGTTGATGTAGAAGACGACCGCCATATTGTCTGTCTGGATTAGAAGAGAGCCTGGCGCTGGGTCCTCCTGAAAGGCGTGTAGCGCACTGAGGACCGCTCACATCTCCAGGACATTGATGTGGAGGTCACGCTCCTCAGGAGACCAAACGCCATGTGTTTGGTGGACCCCTAGGTGCTCCCCCCATCCCAAATCTGAGGCATCCATCGTAAGAGTCTGATTTGGGGACTCTGGATGGAAGAGGACCCCTCTTTCCAGATTGAGTGGATCCATCCACCAATGAAGTGTTCTCTTTACTTTGCTCTGTGATTCTGACCATGTGGTCGAGATCGTCTGAGTACTGATCCCACTGCACCCTGAGCATCCACTGTAGGATTCGCATGTGAAGGTGGGCCAGAGGAGTAACTGGATGGCAGAGCTGGCGCGCCCTGTAGTCTCGAGGAAGGTCCTTGCTGAGACCTGAGGAGCTATTGAACCGATCTGGCTATCTACTGCAGGCGTATCGCCCCTCTCTGGGGGTAGAAAAGCCATGCCCTGGACCGAATCCAAGACCGCTCCAATAAAGACAAGTCTTTGGCTGGGTTCTGGGGAAGACTTTGGAAGATTTAGGGTGATTCCCAAGTCTTGGAAGAGTGCATAAGTGTCTCTGAGAGCTTGAAGTAGGAGAGACCTTGACGGGGCCGCTAGCAGCCAATCGTCCAGGTAAGGGAAGACATAATGTCCCAGACACCTTAGAGCAGCAGCCACCACTGCCAAGCACTTCATAAAGACTCGAGGAGCAGAGGAGAGGCCAAACGGAAGAACTCGGAACTGATAATGCTCCCCCTGGAAGTGGAACCTGAGGAACTTCCTGTGGGGGGGGGGGGGGGAGAGACCCCGATATGCATATACGCATCTTGCATGTCCAGGGAGCAGAGCCAGTCCCCTTGGTGCAGCAGAGGAAGAAGACCTGGCAGGGTCACCATCCGAAAGCTTTTGTACTCTATATAAAGATTTAGTGAGCTTAGGTCCAGAATGGGACGAAGGTCCTGGGTCTTCTTTGGAACCAGAAATAAGTGGGAGTAATACCCTTTTTCCCCACTGTCACAGAGGGACTGATTCTATCGCCCTTTTTGCAAGAGGGCCTGCAGCTGTCCTTCTACGAGAGGAATATGAGAAGGAGGATATCGGGAGAACCTTGGTGGAGTGTCCGGAGGAATCTCCATGAACTCTAAAGTGTGTCCTCTCCTTAGAACGTCCAGGACCCAACTGTCCGTAGTTATGGAGCTCCATCCCTGAAGATACAGGGAGAAGCGATCCCTACCACCTCCCCTGGTACCGCCGGCGGGGGAGGGGGGTCAAAAGGGAGTCATTGGGTGGAGCCAGGGGTGGGCAGAGAGGCCTGGGAGGACTTAGGGCCACGTGGAGGAGCGCCTCCAGGCTGCTGGTTGCCAGCTCTCCTCCAAAAGCCTCCTCTCTGGCCCTGTTGGTTACCACAGGCTTGACCACCTGAGGGCTTCTGAAATGGCCACTTTCGCGGTCTCCACAGTACATTTGGCGGACAGACAAGATGGATTTGCCTGACTCTTGGAGGCGAGATATCAAGGACTCAGTTTCCGGACCAAACAACACGGAACCCTGAAATGGCAAGGCCCGGATTCTGGACTGCAGATCCTGATGAAAGCCTGAGACCCTCAACCAGGAATGGCGCCTGAGACACACACCTGACGCTGCTGCTCTGGCGGCCGTGTCTACAGTATCATACGAGGCTCGCAACACATGTGTGCCTACGTCAGAGCCCAACTTGAGAATGTCCAGGGTCTCCGTTTTCTTCTCGGAGTCTGGCAAGACATTAACCAGTTCTTGTCACCGCTCCAATAACGCTTTCTGGTACTGGACCATGTGCATGAGGAAATTCAGGGACTTAATTGAACAGGTGGAGGCAGAATACACCTTCTTGCCCTCCTGGTCCAAATAGCGGGATTCTGGGTCGGGAGGCTGTGAGCTAAGCAGTTTAGGCTGCTTAGATTTGTCATGAGCAGCCGTAATAACTGAAGAGTCCACCTGAGGATTCTCTGCCAAGAATGGTTCATCCTTCGGGGCTCTATACAGCCTGTCCAATTTTTTGGGAACTGCCGGGACTGAAGCCAGACGCTTCCAGGTAACTCTGGTGAGGTCCTGGAACGTGTCCACTAAAGGAGGAACCACCAAGGGCTTGGGCTCCTTTTCCCTCAGGTATTTAGCCAAACATCGGGTGTTCTGATCCAGGTCCCCGTGTTCCACTCCATTGAGTGCGGATGCGCCTCTCATGACGCCCATAAAGTTGGGATCAGAGGCGAGCGGGGCTGGTCCTTCTCTCCAGGGGAACCCCCAGTTCCCAAAAAGGAAGAGGCGGAAGAGGGAGAATGGCTACTGGGTGACGAGTAGCCAGATCTGTCCTTATGGCTAGCCACACTCAAGCACTGCGTAGCTCACCGACCGATGTTGTCTGAAGACCATTTACTTGTCACGGACCGACGACGGAGCCGGAGACGAGGCCGGGAGCGGTCCCATCTAGCAGAACAGGAATGGCTCTTTGTTTGCGACCTGACCCAGGCGCCGGCTACCTGATCTGGTTGAGCTTGCGCCAGTCAATGGACCGTGATCTGAAAAGTACAGTTACGTAAGAACTACCGTAACAGTAGATCTTTTGAGAGGAGTTTCCAGCAGGCTATAACACAAGGGACTATGCCGCAGAGGCACAAGGACCCTCCGTGAAAATTTCAGCTAGCAGCGCAGCAGGGACCGCCCGATGCCGGCCCTGCCCCGACGTTGGTCTGGGTACAAAAGGGGGCTGACCCAGCTCCACCTCAGTTCTCCCGCCAATGCCCGGAACAAGGCCTGACAAGAGAAGGAGACGAAGTGACTGTGGAAGGTAAAACGAAGATGTAAATGAAGATGGATCTGCATACCTCGAGGGGGAAGGCGGGTCGGAAGTAACGCCTGCTGCAAGAGCTCCTCTCGAAGATCTACTGTTACGGTAAGTTCTTATGTAACTGTACTATCTTACTTCGGGTGTGAGCTCTTGCAGCAGGCTATAACGATAAGGACTGAATACCAAGCAGTCCCACACCAAAGAGGTAGACGACCCCGGGAGGTGGAATATGCTGACCCGAGGCCTCAGGACAGAAGCCCTGCAAAACAGCTAGGTCAAGCCAGCCTCAAGGCCTGGAGACGATATCTAAGCTGTAATGCTTGACGAAGGTATGCACCGAGTTCCAGGTGGCAGCCGCACAAATGTCCTTTATAGAGACATTTCTCAGGGCGGCAAATGAAGCAGACACTCCTCTGGTGGAATGACCCCTGACCGGGCCTGGTAGGGGCTTATTGTGTTTCTCATAACAAAATGAGATGCAGTGTGAACTATCCACTTCGAGATAGTCTGCTTGGTCACCGGTCGACCCAAGCATTGTGGTGCAAAGCCCACAAAAAGTTGCTCCGATTGACGGTGCACAGCCATCCTCTTGAGGTAATACCTCAAAGCCCTGTGGACATCCAGTGTGTGGAGGAGAGCCTCCCCTCTATTGGAAGGGGAAGGAAAATAAACAGGAAGGTCAACCGACTGGTTGAGGGTCAACTCTGAGACCACTTTCGGAAGAAACTTAGGATTCGTTCTGAGGGAAACCTTTCCCCTGTGGAAAACTAAATACGGCTCTTTACACATCAGAGCCTGAAGCTCGAAACCCTTCGAGCTGAGGTAACAGCACCTAAAACAAACCTTCCAAGAAAGGTAACGCAGCTCACAATCCGCTGCTGGTTCAAAAGGAGGAGGGTGAGTTCAACACAAAAGGAGGTCCCAGGTGATAGGGTCTCAATGGGAAGTCTCATATGCAGAATTCCTCTAAGAAAGGTGCGGCGACATCCAATTGCACCAATGCCTTCATTCCAAAGACAGCATGATAGGCGGAGATAGCCCACATATGCACCTTGATAGAGGAGTAACTCGGCCTTGGTATCAGGAGAAGAGAGATACTGCAACGCTGGAGTTCACTGGGCAGGTGACGGGATCCAAATGCTGTGACGATGCCCAAAGACAAAAACACTTCCACTTCATAGCGTAGGCGGAGCTGGTAGAGGGCTTTCTCGCTGAAGCTAGGACTGCCGCCACTTCCGGGGAAACCCCGTATCTACGTTGAGCTATGTCTGAAGGAGCCAAGCATGTAGGTGTAAGGACCGAAGGTCCGGGTGGACCAGCGACCCTTGGTCCTGGGACAGTAACTGCGAGCATACGGGCAGCAGGATTGGAGGTTCCGTTGATAACTGCTGCAGGAGTGGGAACCAAATCTGCCTGAGGCCATCTAGGGGCTACGAGGATCATTCGCCCCTTCTGCACGAACTTGAGCAGCACTCTCTGAATGAGAGGGAAGGCAGAAAGGCAAGAGAAACCTCCCTGCCCAGCAAAGGATAATGCGCCTGGCCAGAAAACCCAGGCCGCGGTTTCGCAAGCAGAACATTGGCAGTTTGGCATTGCGTGCAGACACAAAGAGGTCCTGCTTGGAAGACCCCACCTGTGGAAGAGCTGGTCTGCTATGGACTGTAGCAGCTACCACTCGTGCGCTCTGGATCGCGACCTGCTGAGGCTGTCGGCCAGATCGTTGAGGACGCCTGGAACGTGCACTGCGGACAGTAGAATGCCCCGCTCCAGCGCCCAGTACCAGACTCTTATCGCCTCCCTGCAAAGGGGGTACGAATGAGTACCTCCTTGTTTGTTGATGTAGAAGACTACCACCATGTTGTCTGTCTGAACCAGAAGAGAGCCTGGCACCAGGTCCTCCTGAAAGACCTGTAAGGCGTAGAGAACCGCTCACATTACCAGTATATTGATGTGAAGGGACCGTTCCTCGGGTGACCAAACCCCTTGCGTTCAACGAGCACCCAGGTGCGCCCCACCCCAGGTCCGATGCATCCGTTGTCAGGGTCTGACCTGGTGGCTCCGGGACTAAAGCTGACCCTTTCTAAATTCCTGGGGTCCATCCACCAAAGCAAAGTTCTCCTGACTGGCCCTCAGATCTTGACCAGGAGTCTAGATCTGTTGTAGCCTTGGTCCCACTGCACCCTGAGCATCCATTGTGGGACCTCATGTGGAGGCGGCCAAGGGAGTGACAGGGATGGTCAGCCGCCATGTGCCCCAGTAGTCTGAGGAAGTTCCAGCTGGAACTTGAGGAGTTATTGAGATCCGCTCTGCACTCTCTGTAGGCGATCTCCCCGTCCTGGGGAGGAAGGCCATGGCCTGGATGGGAATCCAGGATTGCTCCGGCGAAGACGTAGCTTTGACTGGGCCCGGGACGATTTTCACAGATTCAGGGTGCTCCCCAGCCCTCGGAACAGAGTATAGGTGTCTTTGAGGGCGCGAAGAAGGCCTACTCTCCACGGGGCCGTAAGCAGCCAATCGTCGAGGTTGGGGAACACATAGTGCCCCATGCGCCTTAGAGCCACAGCCACCACTGCTAAGCATTTGGTGAAGACTCGAGGAGCAGAAGAGAGGCCGAATGGAAGCACTCGAAACTGGTAGTGCTCCCTGGAAGTGAACCTTAGAAACTTCTGTGGGAGGGTAGACCCCATTGTGCATGTATGCATCTTGCATGTCTAGGGAGCAGAGCCAGTCTCCTTGGTACAGCAGAGGAAGAAGTCCTTGGAGGGTCATCATCCTGAACCTTTTGTACTCGATAAAGAGATTTAGAGGCTGAGGTCCAGAATGGGACGAAGGTCCTGTGTCTTTTTTGGAACCAGGAAAAAGTGTGAATAAAACCCCTGTCCTCGCTGATGCAAGGGGATTATCTCTATTGCCCTTTCTGCAAGAGGGTCTGGATCTCTAATTCTATTAGTGGGATGTGAGGAGGAGGATAACGGGAGAGCTTTGATGGAGTGTTCGGGGGAAACTCCGTGAACTCCAGCGTGTGTCCCGTCCTGATGATGTCTAAGACCCATTGGTCCGCAGTTATTGACTTCCACCCTTCGAAATGAAAGGAGAAGCGGCCCCCAACCGGCTCCCCTGGATCTTCCCGCGGAAGAGTGGGGGCAGAAGGGAGTCATTGGGCTGAGCCGTGTGTAGGCAGAGAGGCCTGGGAGGTCCTGGGCCCAGGGGTGGGAGCTCCACCAGGCTGCTGGTTCCTGGATCTCCTGTGAAAGCCTCCTCTCTGCCCCTGTTGGTTGCTACAGGCATGACCTTGACCGCCTGAGGACTTACGAAAAGGCCGTTTTCGATGTCTTCGCTGGTCACCGCGGTACATCTGGCGGACCAACCAGATAGACTTGCCTGACTCCTGGTGACGAGAGATCAAGGCTTCCGTCTCTGCCCAAACAGCACGGTACCTTGGAAGGCAAACTTGATACCGGCCTGCAGATCCTGGTGAAAGCTGAAGACTCTCAACCAGGCATGGATGCCGCAGGCACATTCCCGAGGCGGCTGCCCTGGCTGCCAGATCTGCTATGTCTACGAGGCCTCTCAGGACATGGAGCCTACGCCTGAGCCCGGATTTTAGGACGCCAGTGAGCTCTGTCTTCGGGCAGAGTCTGGAAGGGCCTTCAGCAGCTCTTGTCCCCTCTCCCAAAGCACATTCTGGTACTGGACCATATGCGTCAAGAAGTTGAGGGAACGTATGGAACAGGTGGAAGCAGCATACACCTTCTTGCCTACCAGGTCCAAATAGCGAGACTCCGGGTCGGGAGGCTGACAGGTGAGGTGCTTCAGCTGCCTGGACTTATCATGGGCAGCCGTGATCACCGAGGAGTCCGCCTGAGGGTGTTCAACGAGGAAAGCTTCTGCCCTCGGGGCCTTGTACAGCCTATCCGACTTCTTCGGAACAGCCGGGACTGAAGCTGGATGCTTCCAGGTAGTTCTAGTGAGGTCCTGGAACGTATCCACCAAAGGAGGGATTACCAAAGGTTTAGGCTCCTTTTGCCTCAGGTAGTTTGCTAGCCTCCGGCGTTCTGGGTCCAGGTCCTCCGTCTCCCACTCGTTGGAGACCTGGATGTGCCTCATGACGTCCATAAAGGCAGGATCGTCTGGAGGCGAGCAAGGCTGGTCCTTCTCTCCCGGGGAGTGCTGCAGACAGAGAGGAAGTCGAGGAAGATGATGATAAGGAAGATTGACTATAGGATTTTGAATAGTCTGACCTTTCCGTGTGACCAGACTCCCGCTGTCGTCAGTAGCTAGGGGACCGACGTTTGCCCGTAGACCGACTCCGGGCCCTGGATCAGCGACGGAGCAGAGACCGACGTCAAGAGCATTCTCGCCTACAGGACCAAGAAAGGCTCCTAGAGCGTGACCTGGACCGACGATGGTCACCAGAGTCCCTAGAGAGTCATCGGTGGTCCTCGGACCCGATGCAGGAACGAGCCCTAGAGGGAGGTGTAGGCGGGCGCTCTGGCGACTTCCGCAGGGAAGGCTCACCTCCCGGCTGTGGTTTTTCCGCTGGGTCCTGTACCGGTGTCTGGGCCGGCGACAGGGGGACCGCTTCTGGACCTGCCCCCACCAGAAGGAAAACGGTTCCTGGAGCTCATCCTTCGTGAAAATCTCTGCCGCCCAGCTCGGAAAGGAAGTATCCGGGACGTCGGGGCGCGAACGAGAGCCTCCTGGGTGCCTAGGGGAGGAGGACTTGGGCGACAGGGACGCCGGTCTTCCACAGCCAACCTCGCCGCTTCTTCAACCGCGTAGTACCGACGACGGGTGCCACCGGGGGCGCCGGAGAGTCCTTGGCCCGAAGTGTCCCTTTAGCAGGCGGCGCCGGTGCCTTGAGAGGTGGGGCCGAAGCATGCACCTCCAACGGCTTCGTGGTGACCCTTAGCGGGGTCACCTTAGGCTTAGCCGGTTTCTCCCCCAAAGGGCCGGCCTTGGCCTGAGCAGATTTAGGGTACCCTCCTGATCCCGAGAGATGGGCCTTCTTTGGAGAGGGCTCTGAGTGACAGCGGGACCGGGACCGACTACGGTCTTTTCTGTGCCGTTTCTTTTCTTTCCGTTTCCCCTCCGAGGAGTGCAAATCCATTTTCTGCTCCAATGGAAAGGCTTTCAGGACCTTATGGCAGCGGATGCGGGTCCTGCTGGTGAAGGCCTGGCAGTCGGAGCAGTTCGCAGTGTCATGGTCCGGGCCTAGGCAAAAGACACAGCGGCGAAGGCCGTCCTTGGCCGGGATCTGCCTCCCACACACACACATATTTGGGTGTTCCGGCAAGGCCTACGCCCAAGAAGATATCTGTCGGACTTGACAAAAACCATCAAGCAACGGCTGACGTTGGTAAACAGAAGAAAAAAACGTCGAAAATGGTTAAAAGTCGACGGACAGCGGTCTGATGTCGGTGTAGAATTGAAGAAAAACCACCGAAAAACACAGTTTAAACGCGGGTTTTTTTCCCTTGATTGAAGAGTTTTTGCTGTAACTGGCAAGCAGAAGCTGTTCTTCCTTGTTCACGTGTGGGACGCGGCGGGAAAGAACTGAGGTGGAGCTGGGTCCACCCCCTTTTGTACCCAGACCGACGTCAGGGCGGGGACGGTGTCGGGGGCGGTCCCTGCTGTGTACTGCTAGCTGAAGTTTTTACCGGAGGGTCCTAGTGCCTGCGGCATAGTCCTTATTGTTATAGCATGCTACAAGAGCTCCCAATCGAAGTAAGATCGCCTGGGGCTCACTGATCCTACTGGCTGATGTGATAGCCACCAGGAAGGCGGTCTTCCACAACAGGTGAGATATGTCACACCTGTGCATCGATTCGAATGGTTTGCCTATGAGCTTTGCCAAAACCAGCAACAAGTCCCACGGTGGTGGTGGTTCACGCACCAGAGGGGATAAGTGGTCAAGGCCCTTGAAGAAGCAGCAGACCACCTTCTCCTGTGCCACCGACTGCTGACCAGCCCGCACCTGGTAAGTGGAGATGATTGCCGGGTGCACCTTAAGGGTCATCGATTGAAGTCCCCCTTGGGAGAGAGAGACCACAGGTAGTCCAAAATGCTAGCCACCGGATAGGTCAAAGGGTCCAACCCCTTGCCCTGACACCAAATGGAGAATCTCTTCCATTTGAAGGCATAGAATCTTCTGGTTGATTCCTTACGAGATACCTCCACAACGATGAGGACATCTTTGGAGAGACCCCAAGCCTGGATTCTAGCCGCTCAGGAGCTAGGCTGTCAGGTAAAGGGATTGAAGGTCCGGGTGGAGTACCTTCCCCTGACTGATGGAAAGCAGGTCCAGGCGTGCTAGAAGATGCATCGGCAGCCTGTTGCTGAGGCAATTGGAGCACCAAAACTGGCGGGGCCAATCCGGAGCCACTTTTATCACCTGTGCCTTGTCCCTCCTGACCTTGAGTAGCACCTTGTGGATCAAGGGATGTGGAGAGAAGACATAAAAGAGGCCTGGGGTCCACAGCCTCGAGAAGGCATCCCCTTGCAGCAAGCTCTGCTGAGGGGGGTTGGCACAAAACAGCCTCAGCTTTGTGTTCTCCCAGGAGACGAACAGGTCCACCCGAGGGGTGCCCCACTGGGAGAACAGACTGTGGAGGGACCACTCATAAGATGTCTCGCCCACCCGACTGAGGGCATCCGCCAGCTGATTTGAGGCTAAGGCCACATGGATGGCTAGGAGATCTGCCTCCAGGCTGCGCACGAGGGTCCAGATGTGGAGGGCTTCCTTGCACAGAGGCAAGGAGTGCATTCGGCCCTGCTTGTTGGAGGTAGTACATGGTCGTGGTAGTGTCCGTCTGGACCTGGACCACTTGACCCTGGACAAACTGAACAAATGCGGTCAGGGTTAGCCGAACTGCTCAGAGCTCCAGCAGGCTGATGCGACATCGGGACTCCTGAGGGGTCCAGAGCCCATGGACTCTGTGTTCACCCTAGCCCATCAGAGAGGCATCAGTCATCAAGACAACCATCAGCTCGGGGCAGAAAAATGGATCCCTTGCTGATGTTCTGGGACGAGCCACTACTGCAGTGTGTCCCACATCCTCTGAATCACAATGACCAGCTGGTCGAAGTGATCTTTGCGCTGAGACCACTGGCTGGCCAGCTCCCACTGGAAGGGGCGCATATGCCAATGGGCCCATCGGACCACGCTGGTGCAGGCCGCCATGTAGCTCAGAAGGCACAGGAAGTCCTGAGCAGGGCGCAAGTGCCCAACCAGAAATGACTGGGCAAAGGAGGAGAGAACCTCTGCCATGTACGAAGGGAGCCAGGCTCTGGCTCGGCAAGAGTCAAGCTCTGCCCCATTGAAACTGATCAACTGCGAGAGCATGAGTTCTGACTTAGCGTCGTTGACCAGGAGGCCAAGATCGATGCAAGTCTGGAGGTTCAGGTCCCTGGACTGCTCTGCCTCCAGCCTGGAGGGACCTGCAATCAGCCAGTCGTCCAAGCAGGGATACACTTGGAACCCCCAACCCCTGGCACCTCAGGTAAGCTGCCACCACTGCTATGCATTTGGTGAAGACACTGGGGGCCGAGGAGAGGCCGAAAGGCATGGCTTGGAACTCGTAGAGGGTTCCCTCTGCTCGAAAGCAGAGGAACTTTTGATGGGATGGATGGATCGGGGCATGAAAGAACACATCCTGAAGATCCAGGGAGCAAAACCACATGTTCTGCTCCAGAGGTGGTATGATCTGGGACAGAGTTACCCACCTGAAGGTGAGAGACCTGAGGAATCTTTTCAGGTCATGCAGATCTAGAATGGGGCACCCACCCCCCGTCCGCTTTGGCACCAGGAAGTACCTGGAGACAAACCCTGGGTGTTCCAGAGGATCCATGACTCTGACCACTGCCTCCTTGCGGAGGAGCTGGGCTATGTTGTCTCGAAGAGCCGACCGAGTGTCTGTGCATACCAAGTCCTCCCATGGGGCGCGGGCCCGGCTTGGAGGGCACTGCTCGAATTCCAGAGGCAGACCCTGACTGACCACTTCCAGAATCCACCTGTCCGTGGTAACAGCGGACCAGGTGGAAAGGAAGTGGCGGAGCTGGACCCCCATAGAAGGACCCAGGGGAGGCATGACGGGTATGAAGGTGGCAACCTCCATCCTATCACTGAGCAAGCTTGGAGGAGGATCCGGGTCCCTTTCCTCTGGGCCTTCGGACCACCAAGGCCACGGCCTTGGCCTGAGGTCGCCAGGACTGAACCTGCTGGCCAGACTGATGCTTGGCTGGTTTGGCTGCAGGGGTGGAACACCGAAAGGGCTTGCACTTCTGCTGCTTAGAGCCCTTACTGTCCCTTCTGGACAGATGTCACAGAGTCCAGGGTGGCACTGGACTTTCCAATGCGCTGGAGGTGACCCTCCACACCAGGCCCAAATAGGCTGGTGTCCCAAAAAGGGGACATCTGCCAGCTTGTGCTGGGCATCTGCCGTGAAGGTTGAGATCTGCAGCCAAGACCTACGGTGCATGGCAACTGCGACCGCCACTGAGCGGGCACAAGAATCACCAACATCTAGAGACGTCTGGAGTTGTTGTTTAAGAGTCCTACCCTGGTCTCGGACCTGTTTGACCGTGGTCTAAAGGTCCGCAGGGAGGTGAGGGATCACATCACCCAGTAAGCCCAATAGGGCATGAGAGAAGTGTGCCATCAGGATGACTGAGCTCGCCTGGCGGAGGCAGAGTGAGGAGGCTGCATAGACCTTTTTGGCCGAATAATCCAGTTTCTTAGGCTCTTTGTCCGGCAGTCTATCGATATCCCCAGTACTGCCTGAGCACCGAAACACAGAGTCAGCCACCAACCCCTCAGCCAAGGGATGCTCCATGAACCCTGAAAGGGTACTGGTGGGCACCGCATACTTGCGGGCCTTTTGGGCCAAGGGCGCAGGGCAAGAAGCAGGGTGCTGCCAAAGCTCCTAGGCAGGACCAACAATGGCCTCGGTCACTGGGAAGGCCTCCGTTGGAGAATGCCCTTTATCCAAGATTTCTGTGAGGGGATATAGTTCGGCGGACTTGGCTTGCATCACCGAGACCTGGCTGGATGAAAACCCAGGCCTCACGTTGGAAGCTATGACTCCAGCCAGGTATTCGGTGATTCACCGCCCGAGATTGGACAGCAGGGGTGGGGGGGTTGCAGTCTGTTTTAAGACAGAATTGATCCTCATGAGTGTGGTTACGGGAGGCCGAGTCCTTCGAGTGCACAGTTGTAGCGGGAAGTTATGCTCTAATCAGACTCATCTACTGTCCACCAGGAGATGGGAAACGTTCTACAGGAAGTGGCAGACTTCATCGCCGACATAAATATTTGTTACCCAGATTGATGGTTCTGGGTGACTCTCAACGCCTGGGTCAAGATGAACTCTAATTTGGTAATCACTTCCTCCAATTAATGATCTCTTTGGGCTTTACACAGGTGGTTTCCACCGCTACTCATAAATCTGGGCACTCTTTGGACTTAGTCTTTCTCCTTGGGATTGATGTTTTCGATTTGGGGGTGGAACCAGTCGTTTGGTCAGACCACTACACGGTGAGGTTTAATTTTAGCACCCCCCTGAGAAGGCCTACCCCTGGTGGAGATGGCGAGATACCGCCCTTTATGGGATATTACACCCCAGGGCCTTGCGGCGGTTCTTGACCTCTCGTCCCCCACGTTGGTGAGCAGTAGTCCACAGACCTTGGTGACAGCCTATAATAAGGCTGTTACATTGGCCCTGGATACTATTGCTCCTGTTCATGTACGCCCCCTTTCCCTTCGTCCCAAAGCGCCCTGATTTGATGGGACATTGAGGGAGATGCGGAGACAGGGGCGAAGATTAGAACGCTGCTGGCGCAGATCCGCCCTTGATGCCGACCGCCTTAGATTGATGGACCACTATTCTATCAATCTGCAATCTCCCATAAGAAGGCAGAATTCCTGTCCAGGGAGATTGCAGTAGCCAGGAATCGACTGGCTCAGCTTTTTCCAACTGTGGACAGGCTGTGCAACCCAGCCTGTCTACAAGTTCAGAAGGCTTTTTAGCAATTAGAGTGCGAGGAGCTCGCTCGATTCTTCACTAATAAGGTGGCCGACATCAGGACAGATCTGCATCCAGCAGCTTCGAAGGGGGATGCTGTTGGACAGCATGAGTTCACAGTACCTCAGTCTTCTTGGTGTTCCTTCAGCAGACCTTGATTTCCGATGTCATGAGGATTATCCATGGTGCACCCTCACAGCTGTAGTTTGGATCCTGGACCAACTTCCCTAATATTGGGTTGTTGCGACATCATCGGTCCAATCCTTGTGCAAATAGTCTGGTGCTCCTAGGAATCGGGTGAGTTTCCAAGCTCCCTGAAAGAGGCGGTGGTGACACCCCTCTTGAAGAAAGCTACCTTGGACCCTGACTGTTTCACAAACTACAGACCCATCTCAAACCTACCTTTATTGGGAAAGTGATTGAGAAGGTAGTGGCGTCCCAATTGGAAAACCATTTAACCATCCATGGCATCTACGAACCCTTCCAATCAGGTTTTCGTAAAAGACATAGCACTGAGACTGCGCTGGTTCGGGTGCTTAATGATCTCCTGAGGGCGAGAGATCAGAAGAGACGTTCTATTCTAGCTCTTCTTGATCTCTCATCAGCCTTTGACACCGTGGATCATGTGGTGTTGTTAGCACGCCTGAGGCAGATTTGTGGAATATCAAGAACCATCCTTCGATGGTTCACTTCATTCCTCACTGGGAGATCACAAAGAGTTGTGTCAGGGCTTTTCTCCTCTGGCCCAACATCTTTGTTATGTGGGGTGCCTCAGGGTTCTGTGCTGTCTCCCATATTTACGGTGTATATGTCTCCCTCGACATTATAAGACGTATAAGCTGAGTTTTCATTGCTATGCAGATGATACCAGCTATACCTGTCTTTGCTCCTGACCAGGATAGAGCTCTCAGTGTTCAATAACTGTCTGAAAGAATCCAGGGTTGGATGGATTCTAGTTGGCTGAAGTTGAACGCAGATAAGACAGAGGTTTTGGTGGTGGACCCGAGCTGTCGGATAGAGGGGTCACCTGTTGTTGCATCCTCAGGAATTTTTCTTGGGGGTGTGTCACTTCCGACCTCTGAACGGGTGCATAACCTAGGGGTTATCTTAGATGACAGGCTGACACTGCATTTGCAGGTGTCAGCAGTCGTCAAGACTTCCTTTTACCATCTTAGGAATATCGCTAGAGTGAAACACCTCGTTCCGTCTGACATGTTGCCTGTGTTGGTCCACGCCTTTGTGTCCTCTCGTCTGGACTACTGCAGCTCCCTGTATTTTGGGCTTTCTGGGGTTGAAATCCGACGCCTTCAGCTAGTGCAGAACGCGGCGGCCCGGGTTGAAGGAACTAGTAGGTCCTGTCATATTACCCCAGTGCTGCGCGAACTGCACTGGCTCCCTGTTCGTGTGGATCACCTTTAAAGTCTGTTTATTGACTTTTAAAGCCCTACACGACCAGGGTCCAGCTTATCTGAAAGATCTTCTAGTGTCTTACTGCCCTGGCCGATCGCTCCGCTCGGCCGACGAGGGGTTGCTAGAGATTCCGAGAGTGAGTCTAAATTCTTCTGGTAGTAGAGCTTTTTCCTACGCTGCTCCCACTCTCTGGAATTCTCTACCTCGTCGGTTACGGCAATGCACCTCCTTTGGGGAATTTAAGAGTGGCCTAAAAACTCATTTGTACCAAATTGCTTTTTATAGTACTATATAAATTGTTAAAATTGTGGTTTTATGAAGGTTTTATAGTGTATTATAATGTTTGGTCTTTTTATTATATGTTTTGTACAGCGCTTTGAAAATTTGAAAGGCGCTTTAAAAATAAAATTATTATTATATCGAGACCGCTTTTGAACGTGCTTCAGCTTCATCCCCGTAGATTCAGAAATGAGCCAAAGAATGCCGATGAATGAAGTAGGGCCTTCGTCCGTGGAAAGATCCCCAATCAACTCCATATCCACTAGACAGGAGTGCAAAGAGGAATCCTTGGCCTCCGAGGAGTCGGCATAAAGTGGGTGGCCACCTGTGTCACCCTCGACCTGCCGCAGATGGTCGGGAGTAAGAGTGAATGACAGCCAAAGGGGGAGGCCCTTGGCAGGCCAAGACTCCTTGGTCAGATCCCTGGCCAGCGGCTGTTTGGGTGGCGGTTAAACCCCGATCGGTGGAAAAGCCTGATTTGGCCTAGCTAACTGCGTCCGAACTGGCTCCGCTGGGGAAGGAACAGTGTCGACCAGCCCCACTGGGGGAGTCGGCGTCGGCCTTTTGGACGACCGCCATGAAATGGCCGGGATGGTAGCCGGTGTCTGCTTCGGCCTGGACAGAACCAACTGTTGCCACATTAGATCTTTGTAGTATAGACACAATTTGTGTCGAAGCCTCTTCTCACCCGAGGAGGACGAAGATGAGTAGTGGTGGCGCCGCTTCCCATGGTGTCGAGAGCAAGATCACTGATGTCAAAGGGACCTGCTCAACCCCGAAGTCGAAGATGACCGAGACCTTGGTCGTCAGCGGTGCCAACAGAGGGAGCTGGGGAGATCCGCGGCTCCACCTGGTCTTGGTTGATGATCGGCAGTTCAGGCTCAGTAAGCAGGGCTGACTCATCAGTGGTCACCGGCAGGACCGGAGTCCTGAAAAGAGTATTGTCAGCCTCTTCGGACGACAACCGGTCAACAGGGTCTAGAAAAATCTCAGCCGCACTGTTGGCCGGTGTCTCAGCCAACTTTTCCAATGGGGTTACCGTGAAACCAGCGGCCAAGACCGAGATTTCGACCGTAGTCGAAACCTAAGTTTGTTGCGAGAGGGAACATTCCCGGTCCCAGGAGCGTCAATGATGAGTCTTCTCTTTGTCCTTCTTGGACTCCTCCTTGCATGAGCGAGAACTGTGCGACTTGGTAGGGCCCTCTCTTTTAGTCGAGAATGACTGGTACAGCTCCTTGAAGGAGGCCAAATAGATGGAGCTCAACTGGAGCGGAACAAAGGTCAAGGCAGAAGAGGATTGAGCAGCGGCCTGGGCCGCCTCCTCCTCGAAGGAGTCGAGCTGTTCCAAATGCTCAGTGAACCCCGCAGCTGCAGAGACCACCAAATGGGTGTCCTTAGATGTGACCGGTGGGTATCGTTTCTCCACTCCGCCAAACTTCATGCGGGCAGCGCAGTCGTCGCGAACACTAGGGTGGAACAGCTGACAAAAGTCACACGCCGGCAGATCATGATCGCGGCCCAGACAGTAGACGCACGAGGCATGCGGGTCCATTCGGGACATCTTCTGCCCACAAGGGCACCAGTGAAATCCGGGAACAATCTTGTCCTCCATTGAGGTAGCGATTGAAGATTGAGAAGATGGAACTCGAATGAGTTTTAAGGTAGGTTTTGTAAGAAAATCTGAAGATTTGAGCGCCAGGGCCTATTCAACGTGGGAGCGGTAAGGAGGGAACCGGAACCTTCCAGTGGAAAGGAAGATCTGGCATCATGGGGTGGAGTCAGCTAGAAGACGTTTCCGGCAATCCTTAAAGGGAAAAGCAACTGCCAGACAGTGTGGACAGGACTTCATATCCACATTCCTAGAACAAACAATTCTCATCTCCCATCTCCACATCACTACTAAACTGCGTACACCAAGGATGCATTGGGAGTGGTGGCGGTGCATTGCTGGGTGTGAGGTACACTGCCCATGGACAGTTTTACTGCCTTGGTGAGGGGGTCCACTTCCCGGAGATAGCTTTCCTCCCTCGGTGAGGGGTACACTGCCCATACACAGCTTTCCTTCTGCAGTGAGGGGGCACACTGCCTAGGGACAGCATTCCTCCCTCGGTGAGGGGATACACTGCCCATGGACAGCTTTGCTCCCTCAGTGAGGTACACTGCCGAGGGACAGGTTTCCTCCCTCAGTGAGACAGTACACTGTCCAGAGATAGCTTTCCTCCCAAGATGAAGGGGAATACTGCCCATGGACAGCTTTCCATCCTCGGTGAGGGGTACACTGCCCATGGACAACTTTACTCCCTTGGTGAGGAGGTACACTGCCCAGGGACAGCTTTCCTTCCTCGGTGAGGGGGAACACTTCCAGGGACAGCTTTCCTCCCTCGGTGAGGGGGTACACTGCCCATGGACAGCTTTCCTCCCTCGGCGAGGGGGTACAATGCCCATGGACAGATTTCCTCTCTCGGTGAGGGGGTACACTGCCCAGGGACAGCTTGCCTCCCTCAGTGAGGAGGTACTCTGTCGAGGGACAACTTTCCTGCCTCGGTGAGGTGGTATAATGCTTAGGGACAGCTTTTCTCCCTCAGTGAGCAGGTACATTGCCCAGGGACAGCTTTCCTCCCTCTGTGAGGGGGTACACTACCCAGGGACAGCTTTCCTCCCTCAGTGAACAGGTACACTGCCCAGGGACAGCTTTCCTCCTTCACTGAGGGAGTACGCTGCTCAGGGACAGCTTTCCTCCCCTCGGTGAGGAGGTACACTGCCCAGGGACAGCTTTCCTCCCTCGGTGATGGGGTCCACTGCCCAGGAACAGCTTTCTTCCCTCAAAGAGTGGGTACACTGCCCAGGGACAGCTTTCCTCCCTCAGTGAGATGGTACACTGCCCAGGGACAGCTTTCCTTCCAAGGAGAGGGGGAACACTGCCCACGGACATGATGGCAATATACCCCCTCACCAAGGGAAGAAAGCTGTCCCTTGGCAGTGTACCTCCTCACTGAGGGAGGAAAGCTGTGCCTGGGCAGTGTTACCCCCTCACCGAGGGAGGAAGGCTATATATGTACACACATACAGACATGTATAGTGTCAGTGGCTCAGTAGGTAGCACACTCGCCTCTGAGGCCGGGAGATCAGAGGGCTGTGGGTTCAGTTCCCACATCTGGCACTTGGGTTAATATCCCAGTACTGACACTGTAGTGCAGCATGAGAGGGGTGCTACACTTCTGAGGTGCCGTCTTTCAGATGAGACGTTAAACCGAGGTTCCATCTGCCTGGATTGGTGGTAGTTCAGGTGGATGTTAAAGATCCCACAGCACTTATTGAAAAGAGTAGGGGAATTTCCCCGGTGTCCTGGCCAAATTTCCCTCATTCACTAAAAATACCACCAACAGTTTAATCTGGTTCAAGCTCAGTTGGCATTCATCTGTATCCCCACCCCCGGGTCGTGCCTGAAAATAGGCAGGATTTGTATAGTGCACTTACCCGGTCAACAAAAACTAAATAAAATAATGGACAGCTTTCCTCCCTCAGTGAGGAGGTACACTGACCAGGGACAGCTTTCTTTCCTCGGTGAGGGGTTATATTGCCGGGTGGCAACACAGCAGGTGCAAAGCGGACAGTCGACAGCCGGATGCCAGCACACACACACCACCACGTGCCTACAAGTGTGCTAATGCACATCGGCCACCCTCAAGGTGACAAATTACGAAGAAAAACCCTGGCCGGGAGGATGACACCAGCACCCTAACAGGCCCTACCTAACCGACTATCATGCCTACCCATGATGGTACAGGGCAAGTGGTGGAGGTAAGTCCCAGGGAAGGTGGGTGACAGGCTTCGGGGTACTGACAGGCTGGGCAGAGCAGAAAATAAATACAGGATTGTAAATAACAGGCTGGGGAAATCCTGTACTGTAACTGATGGAAGCTGATTTCATGACTGTACTGCAGTATATTCCTCAATATATCAACAGTTCAAAACAACTTTGCAATTTTATTTTTTTCCTCTAAACACAAACCCATTTTAGGAGGCAGTATAGCGCAGTGGGTTAAGGCTCTGAGCTGCAGATCTGGAGACCTGGGTTTTAATCCCACAGCCGCCTGAGTGCATACTGTGTGATCCTGAGAAAGTCACTTAACTTCCTTGTGCTCCCAGGTCACACCTGGAAACAAGCTTCAACTTAGTGTGCTACTCCTGGTTAAACAATGTTCCCTTTCCCATTCCCTATGTGTGTTAAACCAGGGCTTAAAATTCAGGTGTGGAGGACCACGAGATTCTTGCATTTTACAAACCAATCTCGCAATTTTTGGAACACCTGGGGGAAATCTCCTCTTACAAAATCAGCTGATTTTTACTTTTCTCCCATCTACTGACTTATTCACAACACTACCATTTCATCGACCCCCTTAAATTTTGGTAATTCCCCCCTACTTGTAAGACACTGGGAGGGAATCCCCTGTGATGCAAAGTGAATTTTAAGCCCTGTAAAGAGTGTGTGTATATGCACTACACACACACACACACACACACACATATATTGGGGGCTGACAATCAGCTATGCCCTGTGCCACACAAGCCCTCAAAGTGTGTATATCAGAGCACATCCGCACTAAGCGTGCAACAGCTAACTTGTACTGAGAACAGTTTAGGTTACACAGGCATGTCCCTACCCCTTCAGTTTCATCCCCCATCTCCAAGCAGCAGTGCAAAGGAAGCACAGGAGGGGCAGAATTTCAGCCGCATGCAATCGAACAGAGGCAAGAAGAGACGAGACAAAAAGCACAGGTTAGCGCATTACTACAAGTACAGCAGCCAAAGAGAGAGAAAGGGAGAGGGAGTGTGGGGTTGGGACGCAACATCTCTGTACAAGCTTATGAACAGAAGTGGTAACCACCATCATTTTGTCTTAAAATTTCCTTTATCTTACCCACATTGTTCTAAAATGAAGCTCCTTTTGCCCAAAGAAAAATTCTACAAGCAAAAGTACCTAGGAAAACAAGCTCCCCCCACCACCACCAACAGGTTGTAGTTCCCCTCCACTCTTTCCAAGCCACTGAACCAAAATGATCACAGCAGACCAGACCAGGCGGAAGGGAAAGGAGCAGCCACAACAAATGCATGAAATGGTGATTTAAAAAAAAAAAAAAAAACAAGTTCAAACTCCCAGAAGATTTGGCTCACAAGACCTACTCAATCAGTTTTTTCTTTTTTTCACCATGATTCATTCTTGCACCCAACTCCTCTTGGAGTCAATTAACTGTTCTAACACCACACCATCATGGAACACCACTCCTGTGAACTTCGATGGCAAAAAGAATTCGGGGGAAACTGGGATTCAGATCCAGATCTCCTGAGTAACAGTTCTGTGACTCACCTACGACCTGTTTTTGTTTTTGTGTACCTTGTTCTGTTCATATGATATGTCACCTGATAATTTATTGTCCAAGGTCCTCTCCATTCATTGCACAGGTAGGCACCTATGAACTTATGAATGGTCTACTCTGTATGTCTCTGATATACTGTATCCACTTTAACTCACTGTGTGTAAAGCACTTTACTTTGTATGTTCTGGTATATTGTATCCTTTAACTCATTGTATGTAAAGCACTTATAATTTGTTATCCTGTTAAGTTTCTGCATGTCTGTACTCTCCCGGGCCGTGTCTGAAAATAGCCATTTTATGGCTAGTGCACTTACCCGGTTAACAAAAGCTAAATAAAATAAAATAAATAACCAGTAGGCTATGAGAGAAGCTGGCTTGCAAGGTTGTGGTTGGAAATGCCTCTTAAACTGATCAAAGATCAGTTCAGCTGGGACTAGAAAAAGGAAAGAGAAGGTGATCTCTGAACAGGTCTTGTGGGCCAAATCCATCTAGAACAATGGGAATATAATTTCCAGTCTGCAGCTAGTGAAACTCTGCTTGCTGCATCCCAGCATCTTGTCTGCTTTCCCATAATGCCATTCTGTATTGGCAAAAGATTTTCAAACAACTGCTGATTATCACCCCAGACCACTTTCTCCTTTTGAGTGCTGCACATTGATCCTCCTGATGCAATATTCAGCCTACGGATTTTTGTTACTAATGTACATCACTTTACCTTTTCTGGCACTGAATTTCAGTTGCCAAATTCTGGACCACTGCTCCAGCCTTCTTAGATCCTTTCTCGTGCTGCCGATTCCCTCCTCATTACCCGTGCCACCAGTCCCGTGGTGTACGCAAAAAAAACTCGCTTTACCCTGTAATCTCACACCAATGCCGCTTATAAACAAATCAGAAAGTACTGGTCCCAAGAGAGACCCCTGTGGAACCCTACTTGTGTCCCCCTGACAAAGAAAGAACAGCTACGTAAAAACTTACCCGTAACAGTAGGATCTTCGAAAGAATCTCCTCTGTTAGGTTACACTTTTGGAACTATAAGCCATCAGCGCTAGGACCACATGGACGCTTTTGGCAGCTGGGGACAGCCCGTGATTACGTGTATATAAACATGGGTGGCCCCATCACTTCCCAGTTCCCTGCTGTAGATTAGCTTTGAAGGACCTCCAATTATGGGGAAACAGCAGATAAGACTAGCACCAAGCATACAAGGAGATGCATGGGGTTGGATATAGGATGCATGGAGTAGGTTTTTAGGTACAGCATTTGACAACTCCCTCTCCCTCCCCGTAAGCAGAAAGAGAGATGGAGGGAGGGACAGTGTGGCCTAATGGAGGAGATTCTCTTGAAGAACTACTGTTATGATAAGTTCTTATGTAACTGTTCTATCTTCTTTAAGGATATCTCCTCCATTAGGTCACACCTTTGGAATGATCCCCAAGCACTGTGAAGTGAAGTGGGAGGATGACACAGTCTGATATATGATCAGGACAGAAGGACTTGCAGTACAGCAAGCCCAAAGTCAGTACGTCTACCAGAGACAATGTCCAGACTGTAATGTTTAGTGAAAGTGTGGACAGTGCTCCATGTGGCTGCAGTACATATGTCAGCAGCAGGGATATTTTTGAAACAGGCAACAGAAATGGCCATACCCCTTGTGAAGTGACCACGAACAGCACCAAGAAGTTCCTTACTGTACTTCCTATAACAGAACATAACAGGATGTGCCAGCCATCTGGATAGGCAATGTTTAAACACAGGACCACCCTCTTTCCAAGGGGTGAACAAAACAAAAAGTTGAGAGGACTTTCTGCTGTCCTTGGTGTGAGTAATATAGTAGCGTAGCATTCTATGTACATCCAAAGTACAGAGCAGTGCCTCACCCTCCTCTGCATGCTCAGGATAGTACACAGGAAGGTGCATCATTTGACTCTGTGTACATTCAGATAGCGCCTTTGGTAGAAATGTAGGATTCATACACAAAGAGCGTCTTTGTGAAAAATCAGATAAGGAGGCTCATACATTAGAGCCTGAAACTCGGAAATCCTTCAAGCAGAAGTCATCGTAACTAAAAATAATGTTTTCCATGACAGGAAATGTAAGTCACAACTCACGGCAGGCTCAAAAGGAGCCAACATGAATTTCTCATGCACAAAATTCAAGTCCCAAGGCGGGACTGGATTATGCACAAGAGGATTCATATGAAGATTACCTCTCAGAAAAGTACGGGACACCTCTAATTGGGCAACCGTACAATCATTAATAGGAGCGTGAAAAGCTGACAAATACACCATAATCGAAGGAATACTGCAAGCCAGAGTCAGACAAAGAAAGGAAGCATTCCAACTTAACATTCAAAGGACATGCAAAAGGGACCAAATTCCGTGAAGCAGCCCACAAAGTGAAATTCTTCCATTTCAGGGAATAAGCATGTCTGGTAGAAGGCTACCTAGCTACAATCAGGACATCAGCAACCTCAGGGGATACCCAAAATGGGCAATGGCTATGTCTTCAGGAGCCATATATGCAGGTGTAGGGACTTCAGGTCCAGATGGATCAGGGACCCCTTGTCCAATGACATCAGAGCCAGCAGAGAGGCAGAGGGACACAAGGCACCACTGCCAAATGTTGAAACAGTGGAAACCATATCTGGTGAGATCATAATGGACCAATGTGGATAAAAGTGGCACTCTCCTCCCGCGGTTTGAGCAGAACCCTCTGTATTAGAGGTGTGGGGGGTTGGGGATGCCTACAGGAATTTCCCTTTCCAAGAGTGGGACAACACGTCTCGCCAAAAACTCCAGGCCCAGGAGCAAGCGAGTAGAAATGCAGAAGTTTTACACTGTGTGGGGATGCTAAAAGGTTCAACTCTGGATAACCCCATTTTGCGAAGACGTTGTTTACCATGGAAGTCAGCAGTTCCTATTTATGAACCATCAAATGAGATCTACTTAGCTTGTCTGCTAAGATGTTCTGCAGACCTGGGAGATGCACGACCAACGCTGAAGGCCATGAGACAGAGCCCAGTACCATACTCTCACTGCTTCCCTGCATAAGGGATAGGAGTGAGTGCCCCCTTGTTTGTCGATATAATGCATCACACTGACATTGTTCATCTGGATTAGCAGAGGACCAGGACAGAGAAGATTCTGAAATGCCTGAAGGCTGTACAAGACAGCTACCATTTCTAGGAAATGTACATGCAGCTCAGCCTCCACCTTGGTTCATGACCCCTATGTCTGTTAAAGGCAGAGATGAGCACCCCAGCCAGAGCCCAAGGCATCCCTGGTGAGGATCTGTACAGGAGCTGGTACAAGGAATGGAACACCCTTCAATAGGTTTCAGCAATCCATCCACCACAACAATCTGAGAAGAGAAGTGATGAGAAATCATTTGGTCCAGCTCATCCGCCAACTGATCCCACTGGATCCTGAGTGTCCACTGAGGGATCCTCATATGAAGGCATGCTAGTGGCACAGTCATTATGGCTGCAACCATGAGACCTGGGAGACACAACATTGTTCTCACAGAGACACAGTGGCTCCTGTATATGAAGTGCGCTTGAACAACCAGAGTGTCTGCCCTGTCCTGTGGCAGGACAGCATATCCCTTCTGTGTCCAAGACCATCCTAAGTATTGCAGTCTTTGGCACAGAATCAACACAAACTTTGGTATATTCATTGTGACACCCAAGTCGTCAAGCAACTGCCATGTACAAAACAGGGTATCAAAGTAGAGCTTCTCTGAAGCTGGCCTTTAGGAGCCAGTCATCCATACAGGGGAATGCAAAAAGGTCTACCCTGCGAAGGGCTGCTGCAACTTCTGTCAAGCATCGGATAAAGACCCATGGTGCAAAAATAAGCCAAAGGGCAATACTCTGAACTGATCGTGTTCTCCCACCAGCCTAAAGCGGAGGTACTGTCTGTGGGAATTCCTGAACTTTACATGAAGGTATGTGTCCTTCATGTCCAGACAACAGAGCCAGTCCAGTTTGCAGAATAGGGAATCGGCACTTGCAGTGTACACCATTCAAAACTTTTTGTATTCGAGGTACAGGCTGAGCTCTCTAAAGATTCAATATAGGTAGTAGCTCTCCAGTCAATTTTGGGACTAGGAAGTATCTAGACTAGAAGAACTCTTTGTTTCTCTCCTGAGGAGGTACCAGTTCTATGGCACATTTTTGGAATAAAGACTGAACATCTTCCTTTAGAAGGGACAAATGGCCCAGAGGATAAAAGAAAGCAGGCAGATGATGTGGAGGGATTTGTAACAGTGCCAGAGCACACCCCTTGCAATTTCTCCAGAACCCACTCATCCATAGTTATCTCCTGCCATTGTTTCGGATGTTGGGAGATCCTGCCCCCCCACACACACACACTCACCCTTGGAGTTAACAGCTCAGGTGGAGGGAGAGATAGAAGACAGGTGGAACTGGAGGCAGCAGGGCCACTGGGACGGACTCCTT
Source organism: Neoceratodus forsteri (assembly GCA_016271365.2). NCBI lineage: Eukaryota > Metazoa > Chordata > Ceratodontiformes > Ceratodontidae > Neoceratodus > Neoceratodus forsteri. The sequence continues at coordinate 98,708,939 of JADMNL010000027.1, read as the reverse complement.
TCAGGTGCTTCTGTGTGGGCACTGGGGCAGGGGACCTAGAAGGGGGTCATCTCTCCTAACACAACCTTGCTGATGATATGCACGACTACCTCAGGCAGCAGGCAGATGAAAGGAGCTCCGACCACAACCTCTAGCAGGGTGGGACACAGGCACTTTACAGATATTACAGTCATTTTTGAAGATTGAAGGCCTCGTTGGGCCTCTTCAACATCATAGCCAAAATGTTTTGTCTCTTTAAAAGGAACATTCAACACTGCCTGTTGCACATCATTGGCAAAGCCAGCAACTCTATGCCAAGAGTATCTCCTCATGCAAATGCCAGAAGCAGCTGCTCTAGCAGAAGCATGAGAGACATCAATAGCTGAGAGCGCAGCAAATGTTTGCCAATCTCAGCACCAGTAGTCTGTACGTTATAAGCAAATCATTCCTGGAACAGTCATTAGGTAAAGTCTGGGCAGCAGTATGAGTAGCTTTCCATAGGCTGTTCTGATATGTGATCATATGTGCCTGGGAATTTGCAATCCTAAGGCCAAATGATGCAGAGGCCGTACAAGTACGTTTGCCCATCACAGCAAGCCTCCTAGGTTCTTTATCAGGAGGCAAAGTACTCATGTGTTTAGGTGCCCTAGACCCATCACGAGCAGCCATGATGACTACAGAGTCAGTTTTTGGCTGGTTAGCAAAATAATGCTTAGCAGATGGTGCAGAATACGAACATACAAAAATTGCCAGTAGAAGTTAGGCTTCTAGGTCTATCTAGTCTGCTCGAGTGTGCAGCTAACCCCTACTCTGCAGCTATTTGCAGAATACTTCTTATCAGCCTTTCAAGGGAACTGTAGGCAGTGAGTTTCATCTGCAGCATGTAGCAAAGGCAGCAACTACTACTGCAGGATATATAGGTGGCATGATAACGGAGGGCAGCATGGCACCTCCAAACATTCCATGAGATTCCTTTTTGTGAAATCTTCTACTTCCACGGCAAAGCCCATTGCAGACTACATTTGCTGCATCATGGCTCAGATGGATGGATCCACAGGAGGAGATCTCGGGATATAAAGCACCGAGTCCTCACTACAGGATGAGAGGGTGGAATAAGAGCAAGGGGCCATAAAGTATTCTCCATTATATTCCTCCTCTAAGTACATGAGGTGAGGATTATATTCCATTTCATCGTTATCAGTACGATTGATGATGGGAGCCACAGAATGTACCAGCAATGCCAGCGGTGGCTGAGAGGCAAGGATCTGTGGCATGCTACTAGAACCCATCAAGGGGGCTGAGTACCAGAAGGCCTTGTCAGCAGAAAGAACAGCTACCCAAGAACTTACCGTAACAGTAGATCTTCAAGGGGATCTTGGTTATCAGGTCACACCGTTCATGGTCAGTGAAGCAGGATCCACATGGAAGATTTTCCAGCAGTACCAATGGGGCTGCCCATGTCAATGTCACCTGCTGATGTCACCAGCCCTATAAAGGCATGAGTGTCCCAACTCCCTCAGTTCTTTCCCCCGGAGACAAAGGGAGCAAATACATGCAATGGGGGCCGAGGAGAGAGAGAGAGGTGCCCAGGCCAGAATAAAAGGCTGGATACACCAGTTAAAACAAACAATAGGAAGAACATCAGCGCTTCAACCAAAAACAAGTGGGGTGCTGAACCAAGGCTTGCAAGTCCAACAAAATTCAAATGAACTCAAACAACAGAAGTCAGCACTCCAATCAGAACAGATTTCAAATGAATGCAGAGTTCCAAAAATAAAGCTATTTTATTCCATCGTAGATGCAGTGCCAGTTGCAAACAACTTTCTTTCCAACATGTGCAGGTCACAGACAGGTTACAAAACAGTCTCACCGGAACCCCTGCGCTTCGACCAGGAGGTCTTCCTTAGGGGGGCTTGGAGCACTGCCTCTACGATGGAATAAAATAAAGAACAGTTATGTAAGAACTAACCATAACGGTAGATCTTCGAGGGGATCTCAGTCATCAGGTTACATCGTAGGAATCTTCATTGCTGGAGACAGGGAATCCACACGGAAGATTTTCAGCACTACAACTGTGGCTGCCCACGTCATGACCAACACTTTATAGGCATGGGCGGCCCTACTCCCTCCTCAGTTTTTTCCCTCTGGAGATGAAGGGAACAAGGCTGATGCCCTGGGGAACCAAGGAGAGACCTGGCTCTAGATAGAAATAATGGAATACAGCAAACAGTCAGGTCCTGAACAGGAGCCCCCCCAAGAAGGGGACAGTAAGCCGTCCTGGTGGCGCTGAGGGTTGAGGCGCTGGATGCCTTACCTCACGCTGCAATAGCGACCTGGGTTCAGGAACCACCCGGCCGCCGGGTGCCGGCATGGGGGAGGGGGGGAGCAGTGGGATTGAGCATGCAGTCAGGTTGCTCTCCTCTCCCAGGGGTGGTGGGGGTGGGTTGTCGACCCACCAGTAGTCCCGTCCCCACCAGGTGGACGTCCGGTGAGGTAACATAGGCAGGTTGGGTGGAAGTACAGGTGGGAGGAAAGGGCTGAGCTGGTTTCCGGTGTGCGTGCATGCCTCCATGCGGACATACGGCCGTGTGCCAGGGTCCTGGAGTGGGGGGTATGGGAGAAAACCCAAGAAAACCCCATAAAAATCTACATTAAAAAAAAAAGAAGGGGGATGGTGGAAGGGAAGTAAGACCTGATGACTGACACACCCTCGAAGATCTTATGTTACAGTAAGTTCTTGCGTAACTGTTCTAGTTTATTCGGGGGTATCTCAGTCATCAGGTTACACCATAGGAACGAGTACCAAGCAGCGACAAGTGAAAAACAGACAGCCTGGGAGGCTGGATCTCCATAAACTTAAGACAGGAGTCCTTGTAGCACAGCCCTGCCACATCCTGCATGGGCTCTTGAGGCACTGTCCAGACTGTAATACTTTGTGAAAGTGTAGACTGTACTCCAGGTGGCAGCAGCACAAATATCGGCAGCTGAGACCCCCTTGAAACAAGCCACCGAGGTAGCCATGCCTCTGGTGGAATGAGCTCTGACAGCACCAGGCAGTTCTTTGCCGTATTTGTTGTAGCAGAACACAAAGCAATTGCATATCGCATCATCTTACAGCATCCCCCATTCATTACCTCTGGGTTACATCCATCTCATAGGCTAGTTGATGCACATGTGACCAGTTGTTTGAAATCTGATCTGCCTAGGTCCTCCGCCTGGCTACAGTGCTCCAGTTCATTATTTGTGCATTGCAGGGGCTAGCAGCACGTCGCTTAGCTCCACAACTATCTCTAATAAGGTAAGGCCCACACCTAATTCAGCATGAATTTCTTAAATACCAGAATTTCTATGATTACTAAGCAGGGCAGGTCGTCACTACCAGTGGCAGCTCTGCAATGCATAGAGAAAAAACATACTACTATTAATCCAGTCTTTAAAACTGTTTCTCTAGCAGGCATTAGTTTAATCACAGCCTGGGGCACCCTTACAAGCCAATCCTCAGGCACCAGTTACTACTGCAAATCATATCACTCAGCTAAAAGCACAGTAATTGTATTGGCTAGTCATAAGCAATGTAATAATCTGTGTCATGCTGTTACACTAATCATCCATTAATGCTCTGCTTACAGTCTTAAATAATCTATACAGTATCTTGTACTTAATTACACCATCTCGCTCAATTATCTCACGCTGGTTAATTATTGATGTGATCAGTTAGGGCGCTAGATCTTATTACAGCATCAGGGTATAGCTAGTAAATTTTGCACAGCAGCTGCAAGTAAGGGGACTTTTAAATAGGGCGCTACACACACCCATATTACAAATCCAATGATAAACCAATCGAAATTGGTACCCCTCCCGAGTGGTACAGTTTCCCCAGAGCAGGAAGGGTCCCCTTGCGAGCAGACCCCGCTAATGCTCCAGGAAGGACAGCCCTGGCCCGGACTTCAATTGTGCCTACTAAAAATCCTCACGCAGTCAGACTCACCTTGGCCCTCCTGGCCTTCTGCCATTTCGCTCCATGTCGGCAAATGAAGCACGACCCAAGAATAAATTTAGAGAAACGACTCACGCTTTCCAACTCGTAAGTCATGGCTTGCCTCAAGACCGACTGGGTCGGAAACCCCAACACGAGCCCGCAACAAGCGAAGACGCCACTCCGTGTGGTCGGCAGACCAGTTGGGGAATACGGCCGTAAACAAGGCCACGGCCATCTTGTGATTCACCCAGACACTCCACACTGGTATCACAGCATGGAGCATGTGCACAGCATGCAGTCACGCAATAGATGAATCAGAACAAGCATAATGGAGCATGCGCGCACACCAGCCCACGTCACGGGCGCTACCCTCCGACCACACTCTGCAATTAGAAAACAGGCACCAGACTTTATTCATTCACAGCAAGGGCCTTATCAAGCCATTTTCATCAAGTGGTTCTGCACAATACGCTGCATTTGCACCAGCATGAAATGGGCACAAAACTACAACTGTCCTATACTATAAATAGCTAGACACGTCCTAAAGACAACTAATAAAATCATAAGGTGCCAAATCATAAACCCCTCACTTTCTACTCGTTTTTCCCTTGTTTTCTCACCCTCATAGACCATGGACAAAGGAAAAAAAATGCAGACTCTGCCAAATTGCCCTCTTGCCTGGGCACACTGGGACCTGTCCTCCAAGCAACAGGAGGGCTCAGAAATCCTCACGAGCATGAGGAAGATGAAGGGATGGAGCAGGGGCCAGAATCCTTCGGGAACACCTCAAATGAACTTCCATCAATGGCAGAGGAATTTTTCAGAACGCAGCAAGCGGTCATGCTACAAATTTTACAGCACGTGGAGGAGATGTCCAAAATAAAGAGAGAGACCCCAAATAAACCCAAAAAAACGAACAAAAATGAAAAGCCAGGCAATGCAGTCAACACAGGCAGTAACAAAGCATCTGGCAGCACAGCCCCCACTCAGCCAGACGACACAGAGACAGGGAATAACGCGGACATACCAGACTATACATCCAGTGGGGAATCAGGAGATGAGGAAAATCAACCTCAGCCAGAAGAGGAGGAAAGTACAGTTACGTAAGAACTTACCGTAACAGTAGATCTTCAAGAGCAGCTCTTGCAGCAGGCTATCACAATAAGGACTATGCCGCAGGCACTAGGACCCTCCGGAAAAACTTCTCAGCCTGCAATACCTAGCAGGAACCGCCCCTGACATCGGCTCCACCCAGTCAGCCCTGGAACAAAAGGAGGCAGACCCAGCTCCACCCCAGTTCCCCTGCCAAGGCCTGCGAACGAGTCCTGACAGGAGAACGAGGCAAAGCTCAAAGATGAAACTCTGCACACCTCAAAGGGGGGGATGGAGGGCGGGAAAGTAACGCCTGCTGCAAGAGCTCCTCTCGAAGATCTACTGTTACGGTAAGTTCTTACATAACTGTACTATCTTACTTCAAGTGGGAGCTCTTGCAGCAGGCTATCACAATAAGTACTGAATCCCAAGCAGTCCCTCACCAAGGAGGTAACTGACCCCGGGAGGTGGAAGAGAGGAAGCTGAACACAGACGCTCAAGACAGTAGTCCCTGAAGGACTGCCAGCCCAAAGCCTGCACGGCATCTGGAGGCAAAGTCCAAGCTGTAGTGCTTTACGAAAGCATGCACTGAATTCCAGGTAGTGGCCACGCAAATGTCCCTAATCGAGACGTTCTGCAGCGCAGTGAAGGAAGCAGACACTCCCCTGGTGGAGTGACCCCTAACCGGGCCTGGAAGGGGCTTGTTGTGTTTCTCATAGCAGAAAGAAACACAGTGGACAATCCATTTAGAAATGGTCTGCTTGGACACTGGTTTACCCAAGTGTTGTGGCACAAATGCCACAAACAGTTGCTCCGATTTACGGTGATTAGCCGTTCGCTTAAGGTAATACCTCAGCGTCCTGTGGACGCCCAAAGTGTGAAGAACAGCTTCCCCTCTGATAGAGGGAGAAGGGAAATAAACTGGAAGGTCAACCGACTGGTTAAGAGTCAACTCCGAGCCCACTTTTGGAAGAAGGTTAGGGTTCATCCTCAGGGAAACCCTTTCTCAGTGGAAAATTAAATACAGCTCTTTACACATCAGAGCCTGAAGCTCGGAAACCGTTCAAGCTGACGTAATGTCAACTAAAGAGCAAACCTTACAGGAAAGATATCGCAGCTGACAATCTGCTGCAGGTTCAAGCAGGGGAACAGTAAGCTTCTCCAACACAAAAAGGAGGTCCCAGGGTAGGATATGATCCCGAACAGGAGGTCTCAAGTGAAGAATCCCTTGTAAAAAGGTGAGGGCCACATCCAACTGGGCTAAGACCCTGTCTCCAGAAAGGGTGTGATAAGCCGAGATGGCCCACATGTGCACCTTTATGGAAGAGTAGCTCAAGCCTTGCTGGTATAAGGAGAGGAGATAGTGTAGAGCTGAGTTCTTGGGACAGGTAATGGGATCCAGATGGTGAGACGAGGCCCACAAGCAGAACCGCTTCCATTTCATAGCATAAGTGGAGCGCGGAGGGCTTTCTCGCAGACACAAGAACATCAGCACCTCTGGTGATACCCCGTACCTGTATTTTGCCATGTCCGAAAGAGCCATGCATGAAGGTGTAAGGATTGGAGATCGGGATGGACCAGCAAGCTTTGATCCTGGGACAGCAACTGCAAGCATATTGGCAGCGGGGTTAGACGTTCCATGGATATCCGCTGAAGTAGTGGGAACCAAATCTGCCAAGGCCATAGCGGGGCGATCAGAATCATTCACACCCCCCCCCCGGCCTGTAACTTCAACAGAACCCTCTGGACGAGAGAAAAGGGAAGGAAGGCGTAAAGAAACCTCCCTGCCCAACAAAGGGACAACGTATCTGGCCAGAAAACACCAGGAGCGGGCTCTCGCGAGCAGAAAACTGTCAGTTTGGCGTTGCATGGTGACGCAAACAGGTCCAGCTCTGGACGACCCCATATGTCGAACAGCTGGTCCGCTACTGATTGCAGTAGCTCCCACTCGTACACCTTGGACTGAGATCTGCTGAGACTGTCGGCCAAGTCGTTGAGGACACCTGGAACGTGCACCGCGGAGAGAGTGATGTGCCGTTCTAGTGCCCAATACCAGACTCTCATTGCCTCCCTGCATAGGGGGTAAGAATGAGCGCCCCCTTGCTTGTTGATACAGAAGACGACCGCCATATTGTCTGTCTGAACCAGAAGAGAGCCTGGTATGAGGTCCTCCTGAAAGGCGTGTAGCGCACTGAGGACCACTAGCATCTCCAGGACACTGATGTGGAGTTCGCGCTCCTCAGGGGTCCAAATGCCTTGTGTTTGTTAGGCCCCCAGGTGCGCCCCCCACCCCAAATCCGAGGCATCTGTTGTAAGGGTCTGATTCGGGGCTCCGGACGGAAGGGGACCCCTCTTTCCAAATTGGGTTGATCCATCCACTTAAGAAGTGTTCTCTTTACTGGCTCTGTGACTCTGACCATGTGGTCTAGGTAATCGGAGCACTGATCCCACTGCACCCTGAGCATCCACTGTGGGATTCTCATGTGGAGGTGGGCCAGAGGAGTGACTGGAATGGTCGCCGCCATGTGGCCCAGAAGTCCGAGGAAGGTCCTTGCTGGGACCCGAGGAGTTACTAAAACCAATCCGTCTATCTCCTGCAAGCGATCACCCCTCTCTGAGGGTAGAAAAGCCATGCCCTGGATCGAATCCAGGACCGCTCCTATAAAGACGAGTCTTTGGCTGGGTTCTGAGGACGACTTTGGAAGGTTCAGGGTGATCCCCAGGTCTCGGAAGAGAGTAAAGGTGTCTCTGACAGCTTGAAGCAGGTGTAACCTTGATGGGGCCTCTAGCAGGCAATCGTCCAGGTAAGGGAAGACATAATGTCCCTGATGCCTTAGAGCTGCAGCCACTACTGCCAAGCACTTTGTGAAGACTCAAGGATCGGAAGAGAGACTGAACAGAAAGAACTCAAAACTGATAATGTTCCCCTTGGAAGTGGAACCTCAGGAACTGCCTGTGAGGGGGGAAAGACCCTGATATGCATGTACGCATCTTGCACGTCTAGGGAGCAGAACCAGTCCCCTTGGTGCAGCAGAGGAAGAAGACCTGGAAGGGTTACCATCGGAACCTTTTGTACTCTATATAAAGATTCAGAGAGCTTAGGTCCAGAATGGGACAAAAGTCCTGAGTCTTTTTTGGGACCAAGAAGAAGTGGGAATAATACCCTTTTCCCCGCTGCCGCAGGGGGACTGGTTCTATCACCCTTTTTTGCAAAAGGGCCTGTATCTCTCCTTCTATGAGAGGGATAGGAGGAGGATATCTGGAGAACCCTGGAGGAATCTCCGTGAACTCTAAAGTGTGTCCTCTCCTTATGACGTCTAGGATCCTTTTGCCCACAGTGACTGAGCTCCATCCCTGAAAGTACAGGGAGAAGTGACCCCCTACCACCTCCCTGGAACCTCCACTGGGGGTGAAGGAGTCATTGGGTGTAGCCAGGGGTGGGTAGAGAGGCCTGGGAGGACTTGGGCCCACGGGGAGGAGCGCCTCCAGGCTGCTGGTTGCTGGCTCTCCTCCGAAAGCCTCCTCTCTGGCCCTGATGACTGCCATGGACTTGACCACCTGAGGGCTTCCAAAATGGCCGCTTTCGCCATCTCCACGGTACATTTGGTGGACCGACCAGACAGATTTGCCTGACTCTTGGAGGCAAGAGATAAGAGACTCCGTCTCCTGCCCAAACAAAATGGTACCCTGGAATGGTAAGCCCTGGATGCCAGACGGCAGATCCTGGTGAAAACCCGAGACCCTCAAGCAGAAATGGCGCCTGAGGCAGACACCTGCCGCTGCCGCTCTGGCTGCCATATCCGCAGTGTCGTGCAATGCACGCAAAACACGTGTGCCTACGTCCGAGCCTGATTTTAGGATGTCCAGAATCTCCGTAATTCTTCTCAGAGTCTGGCAAAGTGTTTACCAGCTCTTGTACCTGCTCCCATAGTGCATCCTGGTACTGGACCATATGCATAAGGAAATTCAGGGACCTTATTGAACAGGAGGAGGCAGAATATACCTTCTTGCCCACCTGGTCCAAATAACGAGACTCCGGATCGGAAGGCTGCGAGCTGAGGTGTTTGGACTGCTTAGATTTGTCATAAGCAGCCGTAATAACTGAAGAGTCCTCCTGAGGGTGCTCGGCCAAAAATTGTTCATCCCTCGGGGCTCCATACAGCCTGTCCGATTTCTTTGGAACTGCCGGGACCGAAGCCGGACGCTTCCAGTTAATCCGAGTGAGGTCCTGGAATGTGTCCACCAAAGGAGGCATCACCATAGGTTTAGGCTCCTTCTGCCTCAGGTACTTAGCCAATTTCCGGCATTCCAGATCCAGGTCCTCCGTATACCACTCACTGGAGGCCTGGATGTGCCTCATGACGTCCATGAAAGTAGGAACATCTGGAGGAGAGCGAGGCTGGTCCTTCTCTCCTGGGGAATCCCCGATTCCCGAAAAAGAAGAGGTAGAAGAGGAAGAGAAGGAGGAAGGGCTACTGGGTGACGAGTAGCCGACCTATCCCTGTGGCTAGCCCCACTCGAACGTCGGTGACTCACCGACCGACAACGGTCCGAAGACTGATGTTGGCCACAGGACCGATGGCGGAGAGGAGACTGACGTCGGGAGCGGTCCCATCTAACAGAGCGGGAACGGCTCCTGGTGTGAGACCTGACCCGGCATTAGCTACCCGATCTGGTAGAGTGCCGGTGTCAGTCTACGGACAGTGAATGGGAACGAGCCCTGGAAGGAGGTGTAGGCGGCGGCGTCTCGGGGGTCTTCCTCGGTGAAGAAGCACCTCCTGGCTGTGGTTCACCTGAAGGGTCCGGGACCGGTGACAGAGCCGGCTTGGGGTCCGCTCTGGACCTGCCCCCAACAGAAGGAAAACAACCTTGAGCTCGCTCCTTCGAAAAACAAAGGCCGCTTCGGAAATGGAATATCCGGAATGTCGACCTTGGAAGGAGAGCCCTTCTGAGCCCCGAGGGAGGATGACTTGGGATGGGACGCAGCCCTTCGCCGCCGCGCCCAGATCCGCGCTCCATCACCCGGCATCAGTAAGGGAACCGGCGACAGGGTACCGACCGGGGGCGCCAGAGTGTCCTTCGACTCTGAAGGCGCGCTCTTGACGGGCGGCGCCGAGGCCTTGGAAGGTGGGGCCCAAGCTTGCGCCTCTGAGGACTTAACGGTGACCCTTAGCGGGGTCACCTTAGACTTCGCTGGCCTCTCTCATGAAGGCCCAGCCTTAGCCTGATCTTTTGATTTTGGATGCTCACCTGAGTCCGTCGAACCACGGGCTTTCTTGGGAGAAGCCCACGAGCGGGAGGGAAACCAGGACCTGGACCAGTGCCGGGACCGACTACGGTCTTTTTCGTGGGGCCGCTTGGTGTTGTCCTTTTTCGGCTTCTCCCCTGAGGTGTGCAGGTCCACCTTCTTTTCAAGCAGGAATGCCTTCAGGGCCTTCAAGTGGCGGATCCAAGTCTGGCTGGTGAACTTCTAGCAGGATGAACAGGCTGTGAAGTCGTGCTCAGGCCCCAGGCAAAAAATGCACTGCTTGTGGCCATCTTTAGACGGTATCTGGCGGCTGCAACCGCACTTGTTAACGTGGGGTCCCGACGAGGAGACCGAGGACGGGGAAGACATATGTCAGTAGACTAAAAAAAAAAAATGTCGAAACTGTGGAGAAATATGCTAGAAAAGGCGAAGGACCAAGGTTTTTTAGCTGGGCTGGCAAGCCAAGAACCGGAACTCTTCATGTGCATTGGACGCGGTGGGAAAAGAACTGGGGTGGAGCTGGGTCCGCCCCCTTTTGTACTAGGGCTGACGGGGTGGAGCAGACGGTCCCTGCTGGGTAGTGCTGGCTGAGAAGTTTTCCGGAGGGTCCTAGTGCCTGCGGCATAATCCTTATTGTGACAGCCTGCTGCAAGAGCTCCCACTCGAAGTAAGATCTCACCCTTACCAAGAAGCTGACACCCATAGAATGCCTGCCAGAGCTATTAAGAGCAGTCAAGTAGACAATGGGCTTCGAGGTCCAGGAGCCCAAACAACAGTCCAAACTGAACCCCCTTATTTGATCAAAACAAAAGAAAGATGAATGCTTTCCCATTTACGAATCACTCACAGAGGTAGTCACGAAAGAGTGGGAGTCCACAGACCCTGCCAGGATATCAGAAAAGAAAAACTGACAGGTTCTACCCCATTCAAGAGGACATCAACAAGCTCTGGTGCACACCACCCACAGTGGACCACCAGGTTACGGGCCTGTGCAGAAAAACGGTACTTCCTTCGGAGTATAACATTCCCCCCTTAGGGATCCCACAGATAAGAAACTAGAAGACCTCATGAAGAAATCTTACGAAATGACTGGCCTAGCATGCAGGGCCAACACAGCAGCGACCTACACCTCTAGGGCCCTCGACACCTGGCTGGAGGAACTCGCCTCCACACTAGACCCAAACTCCAAACAGGCAAATCTGGCAGAGTACGCCATTCAGGTGGCCAAATACACTGCTGATGCATCCGTGGATGCACTAAAAATGTCCGCACAGTTAGCTACTCTATCAAACCAAGCCAGACGACTGGTATGGCTAAAGATATGGAACGCAGAATCCGAATCAAAGACAATGCTAAACAAGCTACCATTTAAAGGAAGCCTAGTGTTTGGCGAAGGACTCGAGAAATACATTAAAAATAAAGGTGACGGCAAAGATCTAGACAAGGATAAACCCACCAACAACACTTACCTGCCAACATTCCGGGGCAGGTTTCGTCCCTACAGGGGGAGGCAGGACAGACATCAGAACAGCCTTTACCCACAAAACAAATCCTACTCCTTCAAGCCAGCCTACTTTTCCAATGGAAGCAGGACTATACCAAGAAACAGGGGACAAAGAGGTAGATACAGCTACAATTCCTCAAGAAGCAGGTCCCACTCCAACTGACTCCCAGGAGGAATTAGTCACACAGACAACAGTGACACACAGGACCCCTTACGCCCTAGTAGGAGCCAGACTACTTCAATTTACACACGAATGGTACAAGATGACACAGGACAAATGGGTACTCGAAATAGTATCATGCGGTTACTCCATCGAATTCACACAAAAACCACTATCCGACAGACAGGTATATCTCCTGTATCTCGCCAACCAGCAAAGATACAGGTATTTCAGTCCACGATACAGAACTCCATAAGGAACAGGGCAATTGCACCTGTACCATCTGATCAAATCGGACAAGGAATCTACTCAATATTTTTCTTAGTCCCCAAGAAACAGGGGACATGAGACCTGTATTCGACCTCAAGTTTCTAAACCGTTTTCTCCAGTACAAGAAATTCAAAATGTAGACACTGAAGTCCACACTAAGGTCCATCAGACACAGGACTACCTAACCTCCATAGATATGAAGAATGCATACCTACACATCCCAATCAGACCATCACACTACAGATTCCTGAGGTTCAAAATACTAGACAGACACTATCGATACCAGACACTTCCCTTCAGACTGGCCTCAGCTCCCAGGGTATTCACCAAAGTATCCATAGCCATAGAAGCATCCCTCCAGCAAAAAGGGGTACACATCACCCCCTACATGGACGACTGGTTAATCAGGACCAGATCACCTCACACAGCCCAAAAGCATACCCACTTAGTCTTGGAAACCCTACAGGCCCATGGATGGATAATCAACTGGGAGAAGAGCAGCCTAATACCACAAAGAACAATAGACCACCTGGGAGCTACCATAGACACACAGAAGGCCATCATGAGGCCATCATCGAAACGAATGACCAAGGTCATCAAACAGGCACAAGCGATGATCAATACCAAGGAACCGACCCCAAAGGCCATACTACAGACACTCGGATCCATGGCATCCTGCATAGTCCTAGTCCCATAGTCCAACTACAGATCGCGGCGATATGAGCAAGCCACGCCAAACAAAACGACTTGTCCAAATCAATAACACTAAATGCCACAGTCACACGGTCCATCCGGTGGTGGACCAAACAACAAAATATAATCAAAGGTGTACCACTGGAAACGGAACCAGAAGCAATTATAGACACGGATGCCAGTCTTCTAGGATGGGGTTCCACACTCAACCATAGACCAGCACAAGGCAAATGGACAGCTACGGAATCCAGACTCTCAATCAACATACTGGAAATGAGGGCGGTGTACCTGCATTACCCTGCTTCAAAAACTCAATACAAAACAAAAAGGTCTTAATCAGATCAGACAACCTGGCAACAGTGGCCTACATTGCCTGCCAAGGAGGAACAAGGAGCATCTGGATGCTACAAGAAATGAGGAAGGTACTCAACTGGATGCAAAACCACCTGCACTCACTGACAGCAGTTCACCTCTCAGGGAAACTGAACATCCAAGTGGACTGGCTCAGCAGACAAGCTATTGCCCCCGAGGAATTGTCTCTACACCCGCAGACATTCAGCCAACTGAACAACCATCAATCAATCAATCAATCAATCAATCAAAATCTTTATTTATTCAGGCGAACATCATTGAGCAGAGCTCATTTACAAGATGGACCTGAGTGGTCATACAAATGAGGATACAAGTATTATTACATAGACAAGAATAGAATAAATAGCAATACAATGGCATGAAATGATTATATACAACAATTTACATATATACAAGTAACAATAGAACCATTTAGCCTGTAGGAAAAAAAGAGGACAAAGGGTATAGCAGTCCTAAAATATAAGTTATATGGTCTAAACTAGTTTTTAAGTGAATATAATAGGTGATTCGGAAGAAAGAAATTGAGTTAATATAATGGATAGAAAAAGGGAGGTTTAGTTGGGTCAGATTGGTGGGGGATTATGCTTTATAAAAGCAATTGCAGAGCTCTGGAAAAGGGCGGAGAACAATCTTTGAAGGATGCCAGAGGTAGTAGGCTATCTAGCTTCATGGATTTTTGAGAGAGTTCCATGCAGCTGCTAAGGAATAGCTGAAAGCAGCCCTCCCATACCGGTGCAGGCATTGGGGACCTTTAATGTGATGAGTTTACTGATCCTTAAGGTGTATGGCCTGGTTGTAATTTGGGTAAAGCAATCAGTGATATAGGTCGGTAGTTTGCCTGTTAACGCTTTGAGTATCCAGATAACAGCATTCCTATTTCTTCTGTGTTGCAATGATGTCCAGTTGACTGCCATATAAAGGGAGCAATGATGGGTGTTGGAGGAAGGTCAGTAATAAATCTTATGGACCTGTGATACAGGGTGTCCAGCTTATGTAAGAGATGACTTGAACAATGGCAGTAGAGAAAATCAGCATAATCAATGAGGGATAGGAATGAGGCCTGAATTAACCTTTTTGGAATCACTGTTTAGGTAATGTTTTATTCTAAAAATAGTCCGAGCCTCTGTCTTAGCTTTTAAGTAACTCTTCAATATGGACAGAATAGTCAAGCCTGTTATCTATCCAGACTCCAAGGTATTTGAAGTTATCAACAAATTCAAGTTTCTCCAAGTAAGGTGGATATATGTAGGGTGTTGGATGCTGGGTAGTGGTAGTACAGCTCTTTGTGGTAAAGAACATAGCTTTTGTTTTTTGCATTTAGAAGTAGTTTTTGTCAAGTAGATTGTGCTGCAGAATGGAGAATTCGGATTGTAGAAGTTCACAGGCTTTGAAGGTGAGGGATTGCTGACATACAATACAGTATCATCAGCAAACAGATGAATGTTAGATTGAGTGAGGTTGGCATCAATATTGTTTATATAAATAGCAAAGAGGATAGGCCAAGAATAGAGCCTTGTGGTACACCCCTTAGCAGAGGTTTTGAGGTGGATAGGTAATTTCCATTTCTAACCAGTTAGCACCTATCTGAAAGGTAATCCTTAAACCAGTTGAGTGATAGGGAATCCAGGCCTAATGAGTTAAGGGAGGTGAGTAATAAGTCATGATCCACTGTGTCAAAGGCTTTACTCAAATCCAGAAACACAGCACAGGTAAAATTTTTTTTGTCCAAATTAGTCTGCCAATCGTTGGTTACCTTGGCTAAGGCAGTAATGTGTATGCTTTGATCTAAATCCAGATTTGCAGAATTTAGAAGGTTATTGTTATCCAGATAGTCCCTTAACTGAGAGTTTACTAGTTTTCGAGCATCTTAGATAGTACTGGTAGGATGGAGATAGGTCTGTAATTGTTGAGATCCCTAGTATCACCAGATTTGAGTAATGGAACTACTTGAGCTGTTTTCCAAGTAGATGGAATGGATCCAGTAGTTAGGGAAAGATTGAAGAGATGAGTAAGGGGGGCAGATAAGACATGTGAAGCAATTTTCAGGAAATAGGGATCCAGGGAGTCTGCACCTGCACTTTTAGTTGGGGACCACTCTAAATCGAGCTGATGACAACTTCAGCGAACTCACAGCTCCCGCTATTTTACTCCAGCTACAAGGAGCAGAGAGAGGAACATGGGCATAGATGCACTATCCCAAACATGGCAGTGCCACAGAGCATACGTGTTTCCACCGATACCACTAATTCACCGAACACTGAACAAAATCAGACAGACAAAGTTAACAGTAGTGGTCATAACCCCCTATTGACCTAGAAGGCCCTGGTTTTCAACTCAGATTTCCATGGCAATCGACGATCCGTGGATAATTCTGCTATCAGCAGACCTACTGTCACAGGGCCCCATACACCACCCCAGTCTCCACACTCTACACCTCAGGGCCTGGCTCCTGAGAGGTAGAGATTGCTGAACAAAGGCTATGACCCACAGGTGGTAGAGACATCGATCAAATCCAGGCGCACATCAACGAACGCAACCTACCAAAGACAATGGTCAATATTCTCCAGATTGTGCTCAGATAATCAGCTCCACCTCGTTCCAGTCACAATACTACAAGAGGTTATCAGTCTCAACCTTAAGAATCCAAGCGGCAGCCATTGGGGCAGGAACAGGACCAACAGACTGCTACACTCCGGGAGCTCATCCGGATGTCCTGAGATTTCTGAAGGCGGTGGCCAACATCTACCCCAGGTACAAGCCTATCATGGGACCTTAACACAGTACTGGATGCCCTCACGGCAGCTCCCTTCGAACCAATGGCCACAAGAGACCTAAAGTGGGTCACCTTCAAGACCCTGTTCCTCGTGGTCATCTGCTCAGCAAGGAGAGTAAGCGAGATCCGAGCCCTCTCCTGCAAACCCCCGTCCTAATCATGCATAACAATGGGGTCACACTAAGGACTGCTCCCTTCCTCCTACCAAAAGTGGCAACATCGTTCCACATGTCCCAAACTCTGGAGCTACCTGCCTGGCACACACAACCAGGTAACGATCCAAACAATTCGACACAACATGGAGGACATAAAGAGAACTATCTCAATGTATCTGAACAGAACTAGAGACATTAGATTATCGGACAGACTGTTTATTTTACACAGCGGCCCTAGAAAAGGGTAAGCGGCAGCACAATCCACTCTTGCTAACTGGATCAAGCAAACAACAGTGGAGGCCTACAGCAGCCAGGGGCTTGAGACCCCACCTAAGCTATCTGCCCACTCCACTAGGGCAATTTCAAAATCATGGGCAGAGATGAACAGGGCTTCAATTCAGGACATTTGAGCGGCAGCCCCCTGGTCATCGGTGCATACCTTTACCAGACACTATAGACTTGACGTGATCAATGCAGAAAAATCAACATTTGCTAGAAAAGTTCTTTTGAAACATGGGGAACCCTAGCTGTCTCGACATCCAACCCCTCCCTAATCCTCATCACTGCTTATTACAACCCAGAGGTAATGAATGGGGGATGCTGTAAGGTGATGCGATATGCAAGCAATAAGACTATACGTAGAGTGGTTATCTTCTCGATAGCACGCCAGGTGCATTGTTAGGCACGAGGCGCCATGCCGAGTGCCTTATGCACCTGGGCGTCTTATCAGGAGATAACCCACACCTCGGAATGTCTTACTGCGCTTATAAAATGGGTCCCTACTAAATACTTTACCCTGAAAATTAAGTTAATAAATGAAAGAAATCTGATAAGTGTTAAAAAATTAGGTTAAGAAAAGTGGGAAAAAAATTAGTCCCAGCATTTGAACTGCAGAACATATGTAAAATCAAAGACACACACACACACTCTTTGTATTTTTTGCCCCCTGCCACAGTTCTTTTTAGCTCTGTTTTATTTGTTTTCCATGTTCTCATTTTGTGTAGTAGCTTTCAGTAGCCCTGGAGTGGCCGGCACAACTGGTGGAGAGAGCGAGTGTGTGTGCCTATCATGATTTTATATTGTAGTATCACGCTTCTCCGCCACTCACAGACACATACTGTATATATTGAATTGTCTTCTGTCTGCCTAGAGTTTCTCTTGAATTTTGTTTTTGGCATGCTGTGAAATTACATGCTGCTTTTTGTGTGTTTACAGTATTTACTTGTCCGTAGTTGGATCGGTATCGAGCATGTCCCTTAGTGGCTTCCATAGAGAGCAGTTTTGTTCCTATTGCAGTTTTCTGACAGAGATGGCGGTTAGTGTTGTTCCCGAGTGTGTTCACTATCTGTAGTTAAATGAGTATTTCTAATACTTGTGGAGGCGTGAGTGTCAATTTTAATTTAAAAGGAACTTGTTTCGCGTACGCGACGATGCTCAGTGGATCACTGACTGCTCATCTTGAAGTGGGGATTGCGAGTGGCTTTTTTTTTTTTCTTTTAAACTTCGAGTACCACAGGTCAGACTTTCTTTTTAATGTTTTAATTGGGTTCAGTTGTGCATGGTTTGGGGAGTGCAGGTCGGCCAGGCCAATACAGGTGCTGCACAGTGTTTGCTTGCTTGTGAAAGCAGTTTGAAGCTATCATAGGTTCCTGATATTTCATGTTGTGAGGTCGCCCAGGGAAGAAAAGTGCCGGTTGGCATAGATATCGGCTGATAAGGACATGGGTGAAAGGTCCTTTTGGCCAATCAGTTTAAGGCATTTTATTGACCCATTTTATAAGCAATGGTAGTTTACTCACCTGGTAAAGGTGATCGCATGAGCATCACCTTACTGCATCCCGGTTCCCACCCTGGTGCGTGCGTGTGTGTGTGTGTGTGTGTGTATGTATGTATGTATGTATGTATGTATGTATATATATATATATATATATATATATATATGTATATGTATATATATATATATATATATATATATATATATCTATATCTATATCTATATATATATATGTGTGCATGTGTGTGTGTATATATCTATCTCAAGGGATGTCAAGACAGCTACAAGTCTGGACTTGAAAGCTAAACCAGTTGCACCATGCCGTATGGGCCGGATCATTCAGAATGTACCTAACAGCAATTAAAATAAATAAACAAAAACCAGCATACTCATACTTGATTGAACCATAAACAAGTAACCCACTTTACTTTCCACAGTAGCAATCTTTACCACAGTACTCTCTAGAAACACGTAGCTTTGGAAGAATCGAACTGGAGCACTGTGGCCAGGAGAAGGACCTAGGCGGATCAGATTTCAAACATCTGGTCACATGTGCATCAACTAGCCTATGAGATGGACGTAACCCAGAGGTAATGAATGGTGGATGCTGTAAGGTGATGCTCCTGCAATCACCTTTACCAGGTGAGTAAACTACCATTTGCCAACCATTTGGATAAACATTGCACAGAAACTGAAGCACCCCCTCTACCTGGGGCAAAAGAAACAAACAGCTGTTTAGACTTTCTGGACTCCTTAGTCCAAAGCAGATATTTCAAAGTTCTGCGCACATCTAGTGTATGCAGCAGCGCTTCCCCTGGATTGGCACTCTTGGTAAAATAAACAGGAAGGTGGATAGACTGGTTAAGTGTAAACTCTGAAACCACCTTAGGCAAAAAAAACAGGTTATTCACCTGTAACAGTAGTTTTAGGAGTGGAATACGTTGTTCATCCACACTTATTGGCAGACTCCTAGCAGTTCTCCGGGAGGAGGGAGGCAAGGTGAACACCCCCTACTTAGGGAACAGAGATTGGAGAACTGAGGCCCCAAAACCAGAATCCCGGCATGACTCAAGGTCGATGTGGTAGTGGGTGATGAAGGCGTTGCTCACTTCCAGGTAGCAGCCCGACAGATTTCCTGGATAGGGATGTCCCTGGAAGCAGCCACCAATGCAACAGTATGGCGGGTAGAATGAGCTCTTATCCCTCTGGGAGGCTCCTTGTCTGCCAGCTCATAGCACAGACCTATGCATGATGCAGGGTTTTAAATAACTGATTAGCAGTTTTTTTCTTGGGACAATACTAAGTGTTCGTAAACCATTTATATAGGTTTTCTAGAAGTGTTGTTTGTTAAACACAGTGAGGCAGGTGCTATGCATTTTCACAGTGTTTTAGCACTTTTATGAGCAAAACGCTACTCAATTTTTAGAGTTAAATAAAACCCTGTGATATAATCCACCTTGCAATTATCCGTTTAGCTGCAGGTCTGCCAGAAGTGGCTTCAGTGTGGGTGACAAACAGCTGGCAAACCTCTACCCGAATTTCCACTGTCCTCTCCTTATAGTAGGAAAGATCATGTCTCAGGTCCAAAGTATGGAGCCTGTACTCAGCCTCCGAGGTATGATTAGGGTAGTATACAGGCATAGTCAACACCTGGTTAAAGTGAAACTCTGACACCACCTTCGGAAGGAATTTCGGGTGGGGGTGCAGGACAACCATGTCCCTGTGGAAGACCAGATAAGGGGAATACATCAAAAGCGCCTGGAGCTTCCCTGTCCATCTGGCAGACATGATAGCCACTAGGAAGGCTGTCTTCCACAAGTGTGACAAGGCACACTTGTACATTGGTTCGAATGGCTTGTTTATGAGCCTTGCCAGTACCAACAGTAGATTCCATGGAGGTGGAGGTTCACGCACCGGAGGGGATATGTGATCCAGGCCTTTGGAAAAGTGCCTGACTACTGTCTCCTGTGCTACCGTTGGCTGACCGGCCCATGCCTGGTAAGCAGAGATGGCTGCCAGGTGCATCCTAAGGGTCGATGACTGTAGATCCCCTTTAGAGAGAGAGACCACAGGTAGTCAAGAATGTTAGCCACCAGACAGGACAGAGGGTCCAAGCCCTTGCCCTGACACCAAATGGAAAACCTTTTCCATTTGAAGGCATAACATTTCTTGGTCGCTTCCTTTCTGGATGCCTCCACCATGGCGTAGACATCTTCGGAAAGACCCAAAGCCTGGAGCTCTAGCCGCTCAGGTACCAGGCTGTGAGGTGCAGGGATTGAAGGTCCGGCTGGAATACCTTCTCCTGACTGAGTGATATCAGGTCCGGGCATGTGCAAACTGCTCCAGGGGCCTGAAGCTGAGGCTGAGGAGATATGAATACCAGAACTGCCACGACCAGTCTGGGCCTACCTGAATCACCTTCTCCTTGTCCCTCCTCACCTTGAGTAACACCTTGTGGATCAAGGGAAATGGAGGGAAGGCATAGAGGAGGCCAGGGGTCCACGGCCTCGAGAAGGCATCCCCCTGCAGCAAGCCCTGCTGAGAGGGGAGGGCATGGTACAGCCTCAGCTTCGTGTTTTCCATGGAGGCAAACAGGTCCACCATCAGTTTGCCCCAACGGGAGAACAGACTGTAAGCTACCTCTGGATGGAGAGACCACTAGTGGGATGTCTGGCCTAAGTGGCTGAGAGCATCCGCTAGATGGTTCGAGGCTCCTGCCACGTGGATGGCTAGGAGATCTGCCTCCAATCAGCTCACGAGAGTCCAGATGCAGAGTGCCTCCTTGCACAGCAGATGGGAGTGCGTGTCACCCTGTTTGCTGAGGTAGTATATGGTCGTGGTATTGTCAGTCAGGACTTAAACCACTTGACCCCGGAGAAGAGGAGCGAAAGCTGACAGTGCCAGTCTGACTGCTCTGAGCTCCAACAGGTTGACATGGCATTGGGACTCCTCGGGGGTCCAGAGCCTGAGGGCCCTTTTGTCCCCCATGTGGGCTCCCCAGCCTGTGACAGAGGCATCAGTCGTGAGGACGACCGTTGGCTTGGGGCGGACAAATGAGATCCCTTCCTGCAACCGGTCTGGGGTGGTCCACCATTGGAGAGCGTCCCACATCTTCTGGGTTACAGTGAACAGATGGTCAAAATGACCATGGCACAGAGTCCACCGGAAGGGGCGCATGTGCAGCCGGGCCCGACGGACCACTGAGTTGCATGCCGCAATGTAACCCAGAAGGCACAGAAAGTCCCGGGCAGGGCGGAAGTGCCCAACCAGAAATGATTGGGCAAAGGAGGAAAGAACCTCCACCCTCTCTGCTGGGAGCCGAGCTCTGGCTTGACAAGAGTCGAGCTCTGCCCTGGTGAAGCCCATCACCTGGGAAGGCACGAGTTCTGAATTGGTCTCATTGATCAGGAGGCCGAGCTGGGAGCAGGTCTGGAGGGCAAGATCCCTGGACCTCTCCACCTCCTGTTGGGTGGAACCTACTAGGAGCCAATCGTTGAGGTAGAGGTAAATTCTGACACACCCCCCCCCCCCGGAGATGGGCCGCCACCACTGTAATGCATTTGGTGAAGACCCGCGTGGCCGATGACAGGCCGAATGGCATGGCTCGGAACTCGTACAGGGTCCCTTCGACCCTGAAGCGGAGGAACCGATGATGGGACGGATGGATTGGGATGTGAAAGAACGCATCCTGCAGATCCAGTGAACAGAACCACGTTTCGCTCCAAGAATGGTATGATCTGGGACAGAGTGACCATCCGAAAGGTGCGTGACCTGAGATACTGATTCAGGTCATGCAGATCTAGAATGGGGCGCCAGCCCCCCTGTCCACTTCGGCATCAGGAAGTACCTGGAGACAAAGCCTGGGTCTGCTGAGGATCCGCCACTGGAGCTACTGCTGAGCGATGTCGTCTCAAAGAGCCAACTGGGTCTGAGTGGATAGTCTTTCCTCCCGAGGGGCGCAAGGTCAGCTTGGAGGGTACTGCTCAAATTCCAGAGGCAGTCCCTGACCAACCACTTCATGAACCCACCTGTCCGACGTGACAGCGGACCAGGCGGAAAGGAAGTGGCGGAGCCGGCTCTCCATGGGAGGACCCAGAGCTGGCGGGATGGGAGAAGGGGTGGCAGCTCACGCGCCATCACTGAGCAGGCTTGGAGGAGGAGGAGGCTCCAGGACCTGAGCCTCGGCCTCCTTTACGGGCCTGCTGGGATCTGGGCTTGGGCCAAGGGAGTCGAGCTTGAGTCTGCTGCTGATGTTGCTGTCCACCTTGAAAGAGGACTGCTGAGACGCAGTGGAAGCGTGCCAAAAAGGCTTCTTCTTTTTCTTCTGTTGGTTCTTGCCTGAAGAACCCTTGGCAGAAGTGGCGTCCAAGGTGGCACTGAACTGCTCAATGCGCTGAAGGAGACCGGACACTTCTGGTCCGAATAAGTCGGTCCCTAGGAAGAGTACATCAGCTAGTTTGTGCTGGGTATCTGCCAGGAAGGAGGAGAGCCTCAGCCAAGCTCTGCGACAAGAGGCAACTGCGGCAGCCATCGAGTGGGCACAAGAATCCCCAATGTCTAGGGCCATCTGGAGCTGCTGTTTGGCAACAATTCGGCCCTGATCCCAGACCTGCTTGACAGAGGTCTGCATGTCTGTGGGGAGATGTGGGAGGACTTCATCTAGTGACCCCAGAGGGGTGTGAGAGAAGTGTGCCATGATGACGGCCGAACTTGCCTGACGAAGGCCCAAGGAGGAAGCGGCATCACCTTCCTGGCTGAATAGTCCAAGAGTTTGGACTCTTTATTAGGAGGTCGGTCAATGTCAGCAGAACTGCCAGTGTGCCTGAACACAGAGGCGGTCACCAGGCTCTCGGCCGAAGGGTGCTCTGTGAACCCCGTTAGGGACCCCATGGGCACTGCGTATTTGCATGCCATGCGGGCAGATGGAGCTGGACAAGAGGCAGGACGTTGCCAAAGTTCTAAGGCGGTCCACAATGGCATCAGCCAAAGGAAAGGCCTCCATCGGGGTATCCCCTCTCTTAAGAATGTCCGTAAGAGGGTACTCTGCCTTCTTCTAGATTGGCTTCAGGGGCATCCCTGTAGACTCCAAGATGAGGCAGAGGAGCCCTTGAAAACATGAGGGACCTTCCTCCATCTCTAGGCCAGTGGTCGATTCATCATCCCCTAGATGTGAATGTAAACTGGTGACGTCCGCATCCGAGGAATCCAGATATAACGGCCTACTGCCAGAGTCACCTTCGACTCGCCGGGGGCAGTCTGAGGTGACCATGACCGACAATCGCCAGGGAAGCCCGGTGTCCGGTCTGTCTTCCTTGGAAGGAGCCCCTCCCACAGGCTGTTTTGGCGGTGGTTCCACCACAGTAGGTGGAGAGACCGTTTTTGGGCCGAACAGGTGGCTTTACCGACTCCACGGGCTGGGGAACCGATTTGGGCAGCTCCGAAGGAGTCTGCTTCGGCCTGACAGGCAAAAGTCAAGTAATGGCCGGAGTGGAAGCCGTGGTAGGCTTATGTCTGGACAAAATCAGCTGCTGCCACATGAGGTCCTCGTAGCACCGACTGAGTTTCCACCGGAGCCTCTCCTCATCCGAGGAGGATCAGGAAGACTGATGGCACTGCCTCTTTTTGGAGCGCTTATGGCTCTTCCTCGGCCTGTCAGTCAAGGGGGTCCTAGACAGTGATCAAGATCGGGGGGGCTGACTCGGTCGGTCGGGAGACACCAGCGGGGCCGGAGACTTCCCTGAGTCTGGGACCGGTTCCTCGATGGGGACTCCAGCAGGCTGGGTCTCCTCATCGGGGAAAACAAGGACTGGAGTCCTCTCCAAGGAGTTGGCAACTGGAGTCGGTGACAAAGGGTCAATAGGATCGATGACGATTTCCACATCATTGACCAAACCCTCAGTCGGCTGGCTTGACTGCAAGTCTGAAAAGCCGGTGGCTGAAGAAGCGATCTCGACTGAGGTCGAGACCGCATGTTCCTTGGACCAAGATCTCTCCCGCTCCTAAGACCGTCTCTGTCGAGACGAAGATACACTCAGATCCTTCTCCCGCTTATGGGATCGAGAGGAGTGCAAGCCCGCATGTGCCTTTCCCTTGGTATGGAGAGACTGGTACAACTCCCGGAAGGAACCCGAGAAGGTGGAGCCCAGGTTGAGCGGAACAAAAAATCTCTGAGTAGACTCCGCGGCCCGAGCCACCTGCTCCTCGAACACTTGCATACATTCCAACTGCTCAGCGGATCCCGCAGCCACAGAAATCACCCACTGAGCCTCCTTGGATTTCACCGGAGGGTTCCTCTTCTCCAGCCTCCCCAGTTTTAGGCATGCGAGATGGTCTTCAAGGACGTTGGGATGAAAAGCCAAACAGACTGCAAGTCAAGGTCTCATGGCTGACACGAGGCAGTAGACACACGCGGTATGGGGATCGGTACACAATATCTTCTAGCCGCACGGGCACAGGCAAAATCCCGGGGAAGATTTTTTTTCCATGATCGAAGCTGCAAACTTGCAATTGGTAATATGAACGATGTGAAGTTTTGGTAAAAACGAAGGTTTGAAAGCCAGGGCCTACGAAATGCGTGGGCACAAGAGAGGCAACCTGAATCTTCCAGTGGAAAGGAAGATCTGGCTTCATGGGGCGAAGCCGAGGTATATACCACCTGGGTGGGTGGGAGGAGCTGGCTTGAAGACTTCTGGTGGATCTTAAAGTGGAAGGGGACATGCCAATAAGTGTGGATGAACAACATAGCCACGATCCTAAAACATAGGATTTGTGTGCAAAGATACCTTCTCTGTGAAAAATCAAATAAGGCTCCTCGCACCAGAGGGCCAAAAGCTCTGAAATTCTTCAAGCGGAAGTAATGGCAACTAAAAAGAGCGCTTTCCATGAAAGGTAGCGCAAATCGCAAGTCGCAATTGGCTCAAAAGGAGACAGGGTTAACTTTTCCAAAATTAAAATTTAAGTCCCAGGGGAAAGGATTGGGGGTTTCAGATGCAGGATGCCCCTGAGAAATGTACAGGAGACATCCAGCTGAACTATGGTTCGGTCACCCACGGGCTCATGGAAGGCAGAAACAGACAAAAGGTGGACCTTGAGGGAGGAATACTGGAGGCTAGAGTCAGACAAAGAAATCAGGTAGTCCAAGACATGCTTCACCAGACAGGTGAAAGGGTCTAGGGAATGTTTGGCAGCCCAGATGGCAAACCGCTTTCACTTCATGGCATAAGTGGTGCATGTGGAAGGCTTGCAGGTGGCCAAGAGGATGTCCGCCACCCTACTGGAGACCCCAAACCTGGCAATGGCTACATCCTCAGGAGCCACGCATGAAGATGGAGAGACCCGAGGTTGGGATGGACCACAGTCCCCTGATATTGGGTCAGCAAATTCCTGCAAAGAGGCAGAAGGACCAGAGGTTCCACTGCCAGCTGTTGAAGCAGAGGGAACCGTATCTGGCAGGGCCAGAATACAGCTACCAGAATCATGCTGGCCCCCTGCATTTGTAGCTTGATCAGCACCCTCTGTATTAGTGGAAATGGAGGGAATGCATACAGATATCTCCTGCTCCAAGAGAGGGGCAACGCGTCTTGCCAGAAAACTCAAGGCCCTGGATTCAGTGAGCAGAAATTGGGCAGTTTTGTGTTGAATGGAGACGTAAAAAGATCCAACTCTGGACAATCTCATCGTTCGAACATAGAAACATAGAATTTGACGGCAGATAAGGACCGCTTGGCCCACCCAGTGTGCCCATTACCCTACCTACTGGATAAGCTGCAGATCCTAGTTAACCAGCAGCCTACTTCTTCCTACCCCCCCCCCCAGAATGGCCTTATGACTGTCCCATGCATGCTTGAATTCCACCACTGTTTTTGACTCCACTACCTTCCTCCGGAAGGCCGCTCCATGCATCCACAACCCTCTCTGTGAAAAATACTTCCTTAAATTACCTCTGAGCCACCCCCTCATCTTCAAATTGTGCCGTCTTGTTCTTGCACACCTCTTTTTTTGAAAGATACTACCCTCTTGGACTTTGTTGATTCCCTTGAGGTACTTGAACGTTTCTATCATGTCCCCCCTCTCCCTCCTTACCTCGAGGCTATACATATTAAGCTCCTTTCGTCTCTTTTCATATGTCTTCCGGTGCAGACCCTGCACCATTTTAGTTGCCCTCCTCTGGACAACTTCCATCTTGTCTATGTCTTTTGGAGATTGGTCTCCAGAACTGCACGCAGTACTCCAGATGGGGTCTCACCAGCTGTCTGTACAGAAGGATAACAACTTCCTGTTTTCTACTGGTGATGCCTTTCCCTATGCATCCCAGTATCCCCCAACCCTCCTTGCTGCCCTCTCACATTGCTTGCCCACCTTTAGGTCATCTGATATGACTATCCCAGGTCCCTTTCCATTTTTGTTGTTGTTAGTATCTCAACCCCCATTGTACCCTTCCCTGGTTTTGTTTCCCAGGTGCATTACACGCACTTCTTAGCACTGAATCTAAGCTGCCATACATTTGACCGTCTCTCTAACCATGCCAAGTCCTTCTCATCCTTTCCACCCCACCTTGTGCATCAACTCTGTTGCAGATCTTTGTGTCATCTGCAAAGAGATGTACTTTTCCTTCCAGTCCCTCTGCAATGTCGCTTATAAAGACATTGAAGAGGACCGGTCCTAATACTGAACCCTGCGGTACCCCACTAGTAACCCCCCTTTCTTCTGAGTGGACTCCATTTACTATTACTCTCTGTGTCCTATTCTCCAGCCAATTCTTTACCCAGGCTGTCATCTTGGGACCCACTCCCAGGCTGGCTAACTTGTATATTAATCTTTTGTGTGGGACTGTGTCAAATGCCTTGCTAAAGTCTAGGTAGGTCATGTCCACAGCCCCTCCCTGATCTACTACTTTGGTCACCCAGTCAAAGAAATCTATCAGACTCGTCTGGCATGACCGTCCCGCTGTGAATCCATGCTGCCTAGGGTCCTGTGCCCCTCTGGCCTCTAAATACTCGACAATTCTTTCCTTCAGAAGTGATTCCATCATTTTCCTTATCACTGAGGTTAAACTAACAGGTCTGTAGTTTCCTGCTTCTGCCTTGTTCCCACTTTTGTGAAAAGGAATCACATCTGCCCTCCTCCAGTCCTCGGGTACCACCCCATCCTCCCATGATTTGTTAAAAAGTGTAGTCAATGGTGTCACTAGTTCTACCCTTAGTTCTTTTAGAATTCTGGGATGAATCCCATCAGGCCTCATTGCTTTGTCCACCTTCAGTTTTAAGAGTTCTTTCAGAACCCTTTCTTCTGTAAATGGGCTAGTAACAACTTCTGTATCCAGAGTGTTCTACCATTTGTTTTAGGTACCTCCCCCTCTTCATTTGTAAATACTGAGCAAAAATATTTGTTTAGTATCTCTGCCTTTTCACAGTCTCCCTCTGCCACCCTCCCTCCCCTTCATTAAGCCTCACTATCCCTCCCATGGTCTTCCTTCGCTCCCTGATGTACCTATAAAAGGTTTTATCCCCCTTCTTAACTGAGTTGGCTATCTTTTCCTCGGTTTGGGCCTTTGCTGTTCTAACTGCCTTCCCAGCCTCCTTTTGCTTTAACTGATACACTTCTCTATCCTGCTCCTTCTGCGATTCCTTGTACTTCCTGAATACTTTCCTTTTCTCTTGAACCTTCACTGCCACTTCCTTTGAGAACCATAGTTTCTTACATCGTTTTGTTTTGTTTATTTGCTTCACACAAAGGCTTGTTACCTCTGTGATGGCAGTTTTTATTATTCCTGGAACAGATCTGCTACGTATGAGAGAAGCTCTCATTCATGCATGCTGGACTGAGTCCTGCCAAGACCGAGACTGTCCATCAGGGTGTTTAGGATGCCTGGCACGTAGACTGCAGAGAATGTCAAACTGTGCTCCAGTGCCCAGCACCACACTCACATGGCCTCCATGCAAACTGGGTACAAGTGAGTCCTGCCCTGCTGGTTAATACAGTAGACCACACTCAGATTGTCCAATTGCACCAGCAGTGGGCCTGGAGCAAGGTGGTCCTGAAATGCCTGCATGGCACAGAGCACAGAGCTCTCATCTCCAGGATGTTGATATGCAGGGTGGCTTCCCATTGGGACCAGGAGCCCTGGATTTGAAAAGGACCCGGGTGGGAGTCACGTGATGCAGTACTCTTGCTAGCTGCACTCTCAAGGAGCTCTGCCTAACCCCTGCTCAAAATCGCCATATTCTGCATATTCCATTGGAATTTGCACTCAGATTGGAACATCTTTAGCCTGGATACATTGGAGCATCTCCTAGAAACACCGATGGAAGCAGAAATGCCAAAGGCCCCTCCTAAACACACCCCACCAGCAACCCCCGAGAAGGCCCCGAAGAAATCACGGGCCTCATCGCAGCAGCATTCTCAGCCAAAGAGCCCTGGTTCTGGAGGGGAGGAGCCGCTAACTGTTACAAGATTCCTGGAGGAATTTCGTCCTTTCAAGGCAGAAATGGCGGAATTGGCTTCTGAAATAAAAAATATCACCTCTGCTTTGGATGATCTCGCAAGGAAAACTTCCGATAATGAAGCGAGGGTTAGATCCCTGGAGAGCCGAGAGGATAGGATGGACCCAGTGATTGCACACATAAACCACCGCATTACAAAACTGGATTCGAAGGTGGAGGATCTCGAAGGCAGAAGCCGACGTAATAATGTTGTTTTAATTGGCTTACCTGAAAAGGAGGAAGGAGGGGACCCAGTGAAGTTCTTTCAAAAGTTCGTGGAAAAATTGCAGGCCCTGCATATAGTATCGAGAGCGCACCGTGCTCCTCGGATCCGACTCCAATCAAGAGGGCGCAATCCCCTTATCTTTCTGGCTAAATTTCTAAATTACCAAGAAAGGCAATTATTTTTGCAGAAAGTGAAGGAGGCTAAAGATTTACAATGGGAGGGAATAAGCCTTAGGGTAGCTCAAGATCTACCCTTATCTGTCCGGCAACGGAGGGCCATCTTTCACCCGCTCGTGTCCAAGCTAATTGTGGCGGGCATCAAGTTTAGAATGTCTTATCCGGCCAAGCTACACGTTTTCACGGCTGATAGCTGGAAGGCTTATGAAGACTTGGAATCGGCGTCGGCTGCATTACAATCTGCGCTGCCTAGCTTATTCAAGCCCAAGTGAGAACTTTGCTTGCTTTCCCTGTGAAATAAACGCTAATTCAAAAAGGTTAAAGGACTTTTTGGGCTGTTTCTGTTGTTTACCCAATAGAGGGCTGTTTCTCCTTCGACTTGCGTTGTAAAGGACTATCAAGGAGTCCTTCTGTAGCTGTCTGAATGGTTCGTTTGCCTATATATCAAGAAACTGTGCCTGCGGAAGTATAATATCTACCTGAGAAGTTGGTCATGGAGTCATTACTGAAGAGTCCAACTAAAATATTAACGTGTTCAAAAGACTGGACTAGTTGTATTGTAGTTGGGGGCATCCTTAGGATCGATGTACAAGAGAAAAGGTAGCCGGAAGGAGCGATGTCAGTAGTGGGACTCGAAGCTGCTGATGAGGATTTGATTTATGGATTTCCCTATTCTCTGTTCGTTGTATTTTCACAGTTTCGCACTTAGAGGGAGCCGGAGTCCTATTTTAGTGTATCCCTTGACTTTCATTTTGTTTCATGCATATTCGGGTGCTGTAACCATAGGATGAAAGTTTTCGTCACTTTTCTGTTTAAAATCTTTCCCTTATGGTCAGGAACGCGGGCGCGAACTGTGCTCAGGCAGCCTCAAGACAACAAGGGTGGGAAGTGGTTTTTATTAGGAGGGCTGTATTTGCTTTATAGGTCTAATCCCAGACCTTTTAGTTCAGGGACTGTTCCTCGTCCGGGCATGCCTTGGTAGAATGAGTTGTAATAGCGGACACAGGCCTGCCCGGAAAGTATAATAGCCCTAAGGGATACAGATCTAGGTGTAACGAGGCATCTGTAAGGGAGGCCCAGGCTTTAGGTCACTGTTTCTAGTTTATGGTTCTGACTGTTGATGGTTAAAGAATGTGGAGTGTTTTCCAAGGCATTTCATTTAAAGTTTAGCAGGGGTAAGGGTATACAATGGTTCAGTATCAGTGGAGGGCAGGGGGTGGCAGAGTGGGAGAGGAAACAGCGGGGCGAGCTGGTGTCATGGGCCGTGATAATGCGGGTGGGTTCATAGGGAGGGATGGGCAGGGAGTTGGGTCTGGGTTTGGGTTGATAGGCATTTTGTTGGTGGGTTTTGTTTGGCTAGGGGAATGGCGGGAGGAGGAGAGCGCAAGACTTTGAGACTAAAAGATGGGAGAGACAGTTAATGCCCAGTAGGATATTGCATCATGTTATTATTATGGGGTATGGCATCACATAGAGTTCTTAAATTCCTAAGCTGGAATGGCAAAGGGGCATGACAGAAATCCAAACAATACCGAATATTAAAGCATCTAAGCATTTTAAGAGCAGATATAGTGTTCTTGCAAGAGACACATCTGCTTCTTTCTGAGAGGAATAGCATGAGACGATTACAAATGGGGCTAGTCTTCGCTTCACAAGGCAACACACAAAGTAGAGGAGTAATGGTACTAGTGTATAGGTCTGTCCCGTTCACCCCCCTTCAGGTCATTCAGGACAATGCAGGAAGGTATATTCTTGTTAGAGGGAAATTACAAACTACAGAGATCCTGGTGGGATCTGTTTATGGCCCTAATACAGATACACAGTTTTTTTTCGCACAATTGCTGGAGGTGTTAGCACCCTTTGTGCATGTCCCTATGATTTTGGACGGGGACCTTAACCTTGCATTAAATCCCTTAATTGATAGGTCCAAACCCTCTAATCAAGGTCTTTCACCGGCTCATAGGGCTATGAAAGAATTAATGGCCCAACTTGGCCTATCAGATGTTTGGAGGGTCCTCCATCCAAAGTCTCGGGAATATACCTTTATTTCTCAAGTTCATGGTACAGCCTCCCGCATTGACTATATATTATATATAAGTGGGAGCAAGGCAGAAGCAGGAAACTATAGACCTGTTAGTTTAACCTCAGTGATAGGGAAAATGATGGAATCACTTCTAAAGGAAAGAACTGTTGAGTATCTAGAGTCCAGAGGGGCACAGGACCCTAGGCAGCATGGATTCACAGCGGGAAGGTCATGCCAGACGAATCTGATAGATTTCTTTGACTGGGTGACCAAAGTAGTAGATCAGGGAGGGGCTTTGGACATGGCCTACCTAGACTTTAGCAAGGCATTTGACACAGTCCCACACAAAAGATTAATATACAAGTTAGCCAGCCTGGGTGTGGGTCCCAAGATGACAGCCTGGGTAAAGAATTGGCTGGAGAATAGGACACAGAGAGTAATAGTAAACGGAGTCCACTCAGAAGAAAGGAGGGTTACTAGTGGGGTACCGCAGGGTTCAGTATTAGGACCGGTCCTCTTCAATGTCTTTATAAGCGACATTGCAGAAGGACTGGAAGGAAAAGCATGTCTCTTTAAGATGACACTAAGATCTGCAACAGAGTTGATGCACAGGGTGGGGTGGAAAGGCTGAGAAGGGACTTGGCAAGGTTAGAGGAATGGTCAAATGTATGGCAGCTTAGATTCAATGCTAAGAAGTGCAAGGTAATGCACCTGGGAAACAAAACCCAGGGAAGAGTACATAATGGGGGTGAGATACTAACGACAACAAAAATGGAGAGGGACCTGGGGTAGTCATATCAGATGACCTAAGATGGGCAAGCAATGTGAGGGCAGCAAGGAGGGCTGGGGGATACTGGGATGCATAGGGAGAGGCATCACCAGTAGAAAACAGGAAGTTGTTATCCTCTGTACAGACAGCTGGTGAGACCCCATCTGGAGTACTGTGTGCAGTTCTGGAGGCCTAATCTCATAAAGACATAGACAGGATGGAAGCTGTCCAGAGGAGGGCAACTAAAATGGTGCAGGGTCTGCACCGAAGACATATGAAGAGAGACTTAAGGAGCTTAATATGTATAGCCTCGAGGAAAGGAGGGAGAGGGGGGACATGATAGAAACTTTCAAGTACCTCAAGGGAATCAACAAAGTCCAAGAGGGTAGCATCTTTCAAAAAAAGAGGTGTGCAAGAACAAGAGGGCACAATTTGAAGATGGGGGCGGCTCAGAGGTAATTTAAGGAAGTATTTTTTCACAGAGAGGGTTGTGGATGCATGTAACGGCCTTCCGGAGGAGGTTGTGGAGTCAAAATCAGTGGTGGAATTCAAGCATGCATGGGATAGTCATAAGGCAGTTCTGGGGGGTTGGGGTAGGAAGAAGTAGGCTGCTGGTTAACTAGGATCTGCAGCTTATCCAGTAGGTAGGGAAATGGGCAGACTGGGTGGGCCAAGCGGTCCTTATCTGCCGTCAAATTCTATGTTTCTATATTACTTTCTCAAACCCTCCTTCCAGGGGTTATGGGCACTGAAATTCTGGCTGGGCCCCCCTCCGATCATGCGGCAGTATCGGCAGCAGTCTCCTTTTCATCCCTACCCAAGAGTGGTAATAGGTGGAAATTAAATAATCCAATTTTGAGACATCAGAACACGGTCAAATACATCTCGTCGCAAATAGAGGATTTTGTCACG
The DNA here is from genome assembly GCA_016271365.2 of Neoceratodus forsteri. Classification (NCBI taxonomy): domain Eukaryota; kingdom Metazoa; phylum Chordata; order Ceratodontiformes; family Ceratodontidae; genus Neoceratodus; species Neoceratodus forsteri. The sequence goes on along the minus strand of JADMNL010000027.1, from coordinate 98,676,353 downwards.
AATAATTTGAGGGATAATATCCGAATCGACATGGTTTGGGGAGCGTAAAGCTTTTATGAGGGGTATCTTGATAAGTCAGGCGGTTTAAAAGAAAAGAGAAAAGGAAAGAATCATGTTAGAGTTGGTGACTCGGATAAGACTTAGGGAGGCTAAATTATCCCCCCCATTCCACGGAAAAGGACAAACAGGAGCTAGTCAAATTGAATGACCTTTATTTAACGTTACTAGGGGAACAAGCTGAACTAGCACTAATTAAAACTAAGGCCAATTATCTGGACCGGGGGAAAAAGCTAGTAGGCTTCTGGCGAGACATATTAAGCAGTTAGAATCTTCTCGTATAATCCCACCGATCCAGTCGATGGAGGATGGTCAGATTCGGACTTCCCCTAAGGAGATTGTACAGGAATTCAGGCAATATTTAAATTCTCTATAGTGCAATGGCAAACCCCTACCGAAACGAGGATATTATCCTTCTGGAAGGCCTGAATCTCCTTCTTGAAGACTCCAACAGGTGATCTTATTACCCCTATTACTCAAGACTAAATTGAGCGGGTCATCAGCGATCTCCCTCTGGACAAAACACCAGGCCCGGACGGATTTTCGTCCAACTTTTATAAATTGTTTTCCAAACAGCTTTCCCCACTGCTGATTCCTTTATTTCAGTCTATTCTTAATTGCCAGGTAATGGATCAGTCTCTATTAGAGGCACTTATTGTCCTAATCCCGAAACCAGATAAATCCCCTGAACAACTTGCTAGCTATAGGCCTATTTCACTGCTCAATTATGATATAAAAATTCTGGCAAAGTTATTGGCAGACCGGATAAACAAAGCTTTGCCTGAATTAATTGGAGTGGAACAAGTCGGCTTTATGAAAGGTAGGTCAGCCAACGACCACCTGAGGACGTTGGCACATGTCTTCTCGGCATCCTAGGAGAGCAGTTCCGCCATGGCCCTGGTCTCGTTGGACGCCGAGAAGGCCTTTGATAGGGTCCACTGGCGGTTCTTGTTAACCACAATGGAAAAGTTTGGTTTTCCAGAGGTGTTCCGGAAGTGGATCAGCTCTCTCACCAAAAGCCCACAGCCAGGATCTCATTTAATGGGGTCATATCAGACCCTTTAGAGTTGCATGTGGGCACCAGACAAGGATGCCCATTGTCCCCTTTCCTTTTAATTTATATCTTGAGCCCCTTATAAGTTATATTGTGCAATAAGGAGATAGTCGGCATTAAAGTTAAAGAGAATCTTGTTAAAGTAACTGCATATGCAGATGATCTTTTGGTATATATTTCACGCCGAATGAATCCATTCCGGCCTTACTGAAAACTATAAGGGATTACAGTCAGTTGGCTAATTATAAATTAAACAGACAAAACTGTGGTGTACCCTCTCAATAAGAAAGTATTTAAACAGGATATCACAGAGTTAGGATTAGCCTGGAAGTCGGAATCCATTAAATATCTGGGTCTCACCCTGGCTAGGAGCGCGACACAAGTGCATCAGTTAAACCTGGATTCTTTGGTGCATATAATAGACTTAGATCTGAAAAGATGGTCGCAGCTTCCAATCTCCTTATGGGGAAGGATAAATCTAGTCAAGATGAATGTGTTCCCCCGGTTGTTTTACCCCCTTAGTATGTTAAATATTTGGCTCCCACTCTCATGGTTCATGAAAATTCACGGGCTCATTGCCAATTTTGTGTGGGGTTATAAAAAAGCAAGGATGGCCTACCATAAATTAGCTGCTCCTAAACCATTAGGGGGATTAAGGCTACTGCATTTTGCTCTCTATTTTTGGACGCGTCATTTTAATAAATATATTAGATGGGTGCAGGACATGGACCCTTCAACTCAAGTACCGTACACTCCCTTATGGTTACAAATAGAGTTATCCCTCATCAGGAAATACGGTTTTACACCGGAGGCCTTGTTGTATCTTAACCCTAAACTACTGCACCCTGCTCTTAAGAACTCTCCGATTGGGGTCTCACTGAGAGCCCATTCACAGCTTTGTGGTTTTCTAAAATACAATCACCTAAATGACCCGTCACAACCCATAAGGGGCAACCCGCATTTTCTTATCGAAGGTAAGCCCCTCAGTGTCGCCTGGCTTGCCCAGCCATGTGATTGCCGCTTAAAAGATTTTCTCTCTGTAGAAGGAAAGGTGCTTTCCTCACCAGAGATTCTGAACAAATTTAAACTGCCAACTTTGCGATTTTCAGAGGTATATCGGCAATCACCTATTCCTCAGCAAATTGAGCCAATCGTAATTCAGACTCGAAAGTAAATTCTGGGGACTCTGAAGCCGTTGGTAGGTTTACCTCATGCGGTCTCCAACTTATATAATATTTTATTTAATTGGGCTTATTCTCAGAACTTGGCCCCAAGTTCTTACTGGGCCTCTGTTTTCCCCAATGAGGAACTTAATTGGACAGCTCTGTGGCATAGCTGTCATAAATTTATCCTTCAAGACCGGCTGAGACTAATGCAATTCAAAATACTGCATAATATCTATTATTCTCCCCAGAAGTTAGCGCGTTTAAAGTGGGTGGCGGTCTCATCTTGTATAAGGTGTCATCAAGGAGAAGGGGACCTGTTACATATTTTTTGGAGTTGTCCAAAGATAGTACCTCTGTGGACAGCTATTAAAAATGGAATAGATCCATTATTAGGCTTGGAGGATCTCTTCACACCCGAAATATGTCTATTAGGAGATGTAGACCATATTCCAGTTAGGAACAGGAAGTTCCATATTTCTTTAATCTCGGCATCTCTCAAAAAAGTGGTCCTCAGACATTGGAAGGATTCTGTCGTGATCAATTATACTGAATGGCTAGGAGAACTACTTGCCAATCTCAGAGTTGAGAGGATGATTGCTATCCTCCAGAATAAACTCCCTAGGTTTAATAAGATTTGGGGCCCCCTTTACACTATTTATTCATTATAGTTTAGAAAGGGTTCCCCCATGAATAAAGGGGCATAATAAGATGTCTTGTGCTGGGGTGGGAGGAGGATGGGAGGGGAGGGGAGGGTGGGGAGTTTTGGGAACATGGCAGAGGATGGATCCAACTGTTATCTGTGTTACGTTTGTATGTTTATTCAATTGGATATGTATGTTTACTTGGATGTATTCTCTGTAATAAATACTTGCAATAAAATCTTAATGGGAAAAAAAAAAGGACCCAGGTGGGCTCCCCAGTCCAAACTCGACGCATCCGTGGTGAGGATCTGTTGCGGAGAGGAGACCTGGAAAGGGACTCCCTGAAGAAGATTCGAGGAGTCCATCAACCACTGCAAAACTCTGTGGACTGGGGAAGAGACCAGGACTAACTTGATGTTGCTCATCCGTGCGCTGGTCCTACTGCACTTGTGAGGGACCACTGAAGGATGCGCATGTACAGCCTGGCCAGTGGAACGGTGGGAATGGCCGCAGCCTTTAGACCCAAGAGCCTGAGATACAGTCTGGCAGGAACGTACTGACTCCCAGCTACTTCCTGCGCCTGAGCCATATGGGATTCTGCCCTGTTCTGGGGTAAGAAGGCCTTCCCCTGTTCGGAGTCCAAAACCACCCCTATGTATTGCAGTCTTTGGGACAGTACTAGAACAGATTTGGGCAGGTTGCCTGTTATGCCCAAAGAGTAGAAAAGCTGGAGAATGCACTCCAGAGTCAGCCACAGCTGGTCCCTGGAAGGAGCCTTGAGAAGCCAATCATCCAAGGTAGGGGAAGACATACAGTCCCTCTCTTCTGAGAGCTGCTGCGACCGCTGCTAAACAGTTGGTAAAGATACATGGTGCAGAGGATAAGCCAAAGGGCAGCACCTTGAATTGGTAATGCTCGTCCTGAATGGCGAAGAGAAGAAACCTGCGAGGAGGGAAGACCACAATGTGCAGGTAAGCGTCCTGCATGTCCAGTAAGCAGAGACTGTTCCCGGTCTAGAGGAAGGGCAAGAGGCCTGGCAAAGTTACCATCCAGAACTTTTTGTACTGGACAAAGAGATTGAGGTCCTTGAGATCCAAAATGGGCCTCAGATCTCCAGTCTTTTTGGGGACCAAGAGGAACCTGGAGTAAAACCCTTGGTTTCTCTGGCTCTGTGGCACCAGTTTGACTGCCTGCTTGCACAGAAGAAACTGCACTTCCTCCCGGAGAACAGACAAGTGGGCCAGGGGATGGGTGAAGAGTGGAGGAGGAGTATCTGGAGGTTGCCGATTGAGCTCTGGGGTATGACCACTCTCTGTAATCTGTAGAATCCATGTATCTGAATTTATGATTCTCCATCGATTCAGACAGAGGAAGAACTGACCTCCGACCACCACCTCCTGGGTCTGGGCCAGAGGAGGGGGGGTCTGGCAAGGAGTCAAGCTGAGGCAGGACCAGCTGTGGAAGCTGGTCCATCATTTCAGGGATACTTGGCCACCGCTCCAGAATGAGAGGGGGTGGGCAAGAAAGACTGTGCTCTGAGCTTACCCTGGGTGCAGGGGCCGAAGCATGGTCTATTGGGCTGTCTACAAAAAGCAGAGCGTCCCTTACCCTGGGGTTGAGTGTGGTAGAGAGAGTGGACTGACTTAAGGGTTGTGCCAGAGGCCTGCAGATCATTGATGAGGTCCTGGACATCAGGGCCAAAGAGCTTGGTGCCATTGAATGGGGCATTGAGCACCTTATTCTGCACATCAGCTGCAAAGCCAGAGACCCTCAGCCATGAATACCTATGAAGGTAAATGCCTGTGGCAGCAGCCCTGGCCACGGTGTCAGCCAAATCACAGAGGGCCCGGAGAAGGTGTCTTCTGACATCTTCTGCAATTTGCAGACACTGCAACAATTCCTGCTTTTGAGTGCCATCAGGGAGGGCTTGGGCAGCTGCCTTGCCCCTCCTCCTGTTGTGACTTTTACCCAAGGACTTGTCTCGGCCTTGGAGCTCATGGACCCAGAGGGTGACAAAGTGGCCGGGACCCTGGAGGACCCCTGCCCGAAAGTTGGCTACCTGCTGCTCCAAGAGGAATTTTTTGAGAGCCTTCTTGCGTCACCTAAGGGTGGTTTGGTTGAACTTCTGGCAGAGCTCACAGTCGGAGACTTCATGTCTGGCCCAAGACAGCAGACACAAATGGAATGTTCATCTGTAGAGGCAATCTTTCCACAGCAGCAGTGCCAGAAAAGAGAAAAAGAAGGCGGATTAACTCTCGACATAAACAAAAAAGAGGAAACTCACTGAAAGAAATTTTGAAAAGAATTAAAGAAAAAAATGGCCGTAGACTGAAAAAAAGAGCAAAACACTGCAACAGCTCTTCCGTGGAGACGGTGCTTGCAAGTCGACGGCGGGAAAGAACTGAGGATGGAGTGGGGCCGCCCCACACCTATATAGGGTTGGTGATATCGGTGGAACATCGACGGCGTGGGTGGCCCCAGTTGTGCTGCTGAAAATCTTCCATGTGGATTACCCATCTCCGACGGCAACGGTTCCTATGGTGTAACCTAATGACTAAGATACCCCTGAAGAAGATCTTTATTTTTGGAACTCTGAATTCGTTTGATATCTGTTCTGATTGCAGTGCTGCCTTCTACTGTTTGAGTTTGTTTGGATACACCAGTTAGTTCTGAGAAGACAGACCTATACTAGAGAGATGGTGGTAGGGACAGCAGACCTAATGACTGAGATCTCCTCGAAGATCTACTGTTATGGTAAGTTCTTACATAACTGTTCTATCTTCTTTGGGGGTATTCTCAGTCATCAGGTCACACCATAGGAACTAGTCCCAAGCAGTTACAGGTGCAGTAGAACAGTCTGGGAGGAAGACCAATCAAAGACTAAGACAGGAGGCCCTGCAGAACAGCCCAGCTGAAGCCTGCTTGGGATCTAGAAGCAATGTCCAGACTGTCATGCTTGGTGAAAGTATGGACAGTTCTCCAGGTGGTAGCTGCACAAATGTCAATGGCTGAGACCCCCTTGAAACAGGCCACAGAGGTAGCCATGCGCCTTGTGGAGTGGGCTTTCACTGCCCCTGACAACTCTTTGCCAATCTTGTTGTAGCAAGACACAATACAATGGGCCAATAATTTGGACACACACTGTTTGGAAACTTGAATGCTCTCTCTTTCTGGGGCGAAAGAAACAAAAAGCTGCTTTGTTTTTCTGCAGTCCTCAGTTCAGAGCAGACAGTATTCCAGAATTCTGGTCACATCTAAAGTGTGGAGCAGTACTTCCCCTGAATTGGCATGCTCCAGAAAATAAACTGGTAGGTGGCTAGATTGGTTCAGGGTAAACTCAGACACCATCTTAGGGAAAACTTAGGATTCATGTGCAAAGACATCCCGTATTTGTGAAAAATCAAATAAGGCTCCTCACACCAGAGAGCCTGAAGCTTGGAAGTCCTTCGAGCAGCAAAAATAGCAACCAAAAATACTGCATTCAAAGAAAGAAAGCATAGCTTGCAAGTTGCAGCCTGCTCAGACGGAGGCACAGTCAATTTCTCCAATACAAAATTTAACTCCCAAGCTGGGACAGGGGAATGTATTGGAGGTTTCAGGTGCAGGATGCCTCTGAGAAAGGTATGGGACATATCTAACTGAGCCACGGTATGACCACCCACGGGCTCATAAAAGGCAGAAACAGACGAAAGGTGCACCTTGAAGGAGGAGTACTGGAGGCCTGAGTCCGACAGTGAAATCAGATAGTCCAAAATCTGTCTCACCAGACAAGTAAAAGGGTCCAGATGATGTCCGGCAGTCCAGATGGCAAACCTCTTCCACTTCTTGGCATATGTGGCTCTAGTGGATGGGTTTCGAGCTGCCATGAGGACACCTTCCACCCGAAGAAATACTCAGAACTGGGCAATGGCTATGTGCTCAGGAGCCAGGCATGCAGATGAAGGGACTTGAGGTTTAGATGGACCAGGGTCCCCTGATCCTGCGTCAGCAGAACCCTGCAAAGGGGCAGAGGAACCAGAGGTTCCTCTGCTAACTGTTGCAGTAATGGAATACCATATCTGCCGTGGCCAGTAGGGTGTGACAAGGCTCATGCTGGCCCCCTCCATCTGCAGCTTGATTAGCACCGTCTGAATGAGAGTAAATGGAGGGAAGGCATAAAGGAACCTCCCGCTCCAGGAGAGGGACAACGCATCTCACTAGAAAACTCTAGGCCCTGAATCTAGGGAGCAGAAATTGTGCAGTTTTGCACTGAATGGGTATGCAAAAAGGTCCAACTCAGGACGACCCCCATCTGTCGAACAGCTCTTCAGTGACGGAAGAGAGAAGTTCCCATTTGTGCATTCTGGACTGAGTCTGACTGAGGCTCCATGCCAGGATGTTCAGCACGCTTGGGATGTGGACTGCTGAGAGGACTAGGCCATGGTCCAGTACTCAGTACCAAACTCTTATGGCCTCCCTGCACAGGGGGTACGAATGCACCCCCCCACTTGTTGATGCAGTAGACAACACTGAGGTTGTGTGACTGAATCAACAACTGATGTGGAAGGAGATGGTTCTGAGAAAGGCCTACATGGCATACAGGACCGCCCACATCTCGAGGATGTGGATATGCAGAGACGTCTTGATCTGGGACCATATCCTCAGAGTCTGAAATGGACCCAGGTGCACACCCCAGCCCGAAGCGTAGGCATCTGTAGTGAGAATCTGCTGGGGAGAGGAGATCAGGAATGGGACCCCTTGCAACAGGTTCTGGAGGTCCATCCACCACTGGAGCATCTTGCAGACTGGAGTGGAGACTAGCATTGGCTGCTCCAGGTCATCCAGGCATTGGTCTCACTACACCCGGAGGGTCCACTGGAGCACCCGCATGTGCAGTCTGGCCAGGGAACTGTGGCAATGGCCGCAGCCATGAAGTCTAATAGCCTCAAGTACACCCACACAGAGCCATAATGGCTCTGGGCAACTTCCTAAGCCTGGGAAATGAGGCACGCCACTCGGTTTTGGAGCAGGAAGGCCCTGCCCTGCGCCAAGTCCAGGTCTACCTCTATATACTGCAGTCTCCGGGATGGAATCAGGATGGACTTGGGCAGATCGACAGTTATGCCCAGGAAGTGAAACAGCTGGAGGGTCCTCTCCAGGGTCTGGAGGAGCTGATCTCTGGATGAAGCCTTGAGAAGCCAGTTGTCCTGGCAGGGAAAGACATACAGACCTTCTCTCTGGAGGGCAGCAGCTATTGATGTTAAGTATTTTGTAAAGACCCGAGGCGTTGCGGATAAACCAAAGGGCAAAACTTTGAATTGGTAATGTTCGCCCTGAAAAAGAAAATGGAGAAACTGCTGTGTGGAGAACAGACCAAGATGTGCAAGTAAGTGTCCTGCATATCCAGAGAGCACAACCAATCGCCCTGCTTGAGTAGGGGCAGCAGTCCTGGCAGAGTGACCATGCAGAAGTTTTTGTACTGGATATAAAGACTGAGGTCCTTGAGCTCTAGAATAGACTCAGATCTCCGGTTCTTTTGGGGACCAGGAAGAACCTGGAGTAGAACCTCCTGTTCTTCTAACACCTGAGTACTGGCTTGACAGCATTTTTCCACAGAAGGTACTGTACCTCTTCCCGAAGAACCATCACATGGGCTGGAGGGTAGATGGAGGGTACCGGAGGAGTCTCTGGAGGTTGTTTTATAAGCTCCAGAGTGTGAGCCCATTCTATAATCTGAAGAATCCAGACATCTGAAGTTATGGTTCTCCACTGGTTGAGATGAAGGGAGAACCGACCTCCGACCACAACCCCTTGGTCAGGGACCGGAAGGGGGGGGGAGGGTCTGGCAAAGAGTCAGGCAGAGGCGGATCCAGCCACTGGGGCTGATCCATCGCCTCTGGGGCACTTGGTAGCTGCGCCCGAGGAGGAGGGGTAGGTAAGACTCAGGAGGTTTTTCTTTCCTGCTCTGGACTTGTGGGACACCTTAAGAAAGGATTGGCATTATCTGTTACTGGGTTGGGTATGATGGAGTGAATGGATAGACTTAATCGCCCTACCAGATGCCTGTAAATCATTAATGATATCCTGGACATCTGGCCCAAATAACTTTGAGCCATTGAAGGGGGCATTCAGCACCTTCTGCTGGATATCTGCTGCAAAGCCCGAGACCCTCAGCCAGGCATGCCTATGAAGGCAAACGCCTGTGGCAGCAGCCCTGGCACCAATATCAGAAATGTCATACAAGGCCCTGAGGAAGTGCTTACAAATGTCCTCGGCTGCCTGCAAAGATCTAAGAACCTCCCATTTCTATGAACATTCTGGCAGGGCTTAGGCAGCCGCCTTGCCCTTCTTTCATTTCATTTATTAGTTTCACCAGGAAAGTGGATTGGGTCCAAAGACCTATTTTCAACCACACCTGGGGGAGGGGATACAAAAGGTGCAGACATAACAATAGTAATTAAAATTAAAATTACAAGCACAGCATATAACATATGATCATAACTAACAGTACTTACAAAATCATTCTTCCAGATGGTGTTTTGGTATTTGACCATGTGAGATAAATAGCTGCCAATCTGAAGTCCCAAGGTGGAGGAGGCATAAACCCTCTTACCCTAAATGTCCATCCATCTGGATTCCCTTTTAGGAGGGAGGGAGCTACGGTGCTTGGGCACCTTGAACCTGTCATGTGCAGCTTTGATGACCACGGAACTGGTCTCAGGTTGGGCAGCAAAATAAGGCAGGCCTTGAGGGGCATAATAGACAGACTTTATCTGCCCTGCGGGGCATGGGAGTAACAATGTCTGGACAGTGCCAAGCCGCAGTAGTGGCATTCCGCAGAGCTGGGAGGATAAGAGGCATGACTTTAGGGGGAGATTCTGGAATCTCCAAGAAGATCACCAGTTCTCTCCTGGTGGCATCCTTTTCCTCGGTATGGAAGCCCATAGCTGTGGACAGTTGCTTCATGACATTAAAAAAGATGGGATCTTCAGGAGGGGACCTGGGAGTATGTTAAACAGAGTCCCCACTCACTGAAGAAGCAGTATACCTATCAGAGGAAAGAGGTTCCTCCACCTCAAGGAGGGTGAGGTCAGGATGGTGGTACTCCTCAATATCGACCTGTTTTAACTCAAGGTCCAATGATCAAGGGGCCGATGATGGCCTACCGGGTGCAGACCGAGAAGGCCTAAGTGGCGTCGATGACAACGGGGCCATTGACAGCACCAGGGACCCAGGTCTGTAAGAGCCCAACTTGATTCACCAGGGCTGTGGTTACTCTGGCCAAAATGTCACTGAGGTCAATGGCAGGAGAAGGGTGCAACGACGGCGGAAGGGTCGCCCGCATAGGGCACAACGAGCCATCTGTCGGGTCTTGACAGTCCGATAACCCCGATGTCCACAGGCCTAGAGAAGCATCAGGCTGTGACGGAGGGGCTGGCATCGACATCCTGAGGGTCAATGAATGGAGGGGCTGAAGACCCGAGGGTTGACAGCCGGCCTCCCTGGGAAGTGGGAGGAGATGCTGTTGGTAGGGGCCTGGGAGAAGCAAAGACCTGGACAGCAGAGTGCGTCGGTGTGGCTGCAGCAGACAGGGTGCCCCGGAGGTGGAAGACGAAACTGTTGGGGATCAGGAGCACTGCCGGAGCACGCAGTCTCATTCATGGTCTTTTCTGTGACTTTTCCCAGAGGATTTGCCATGGGACTTCAAAGCCTGGAAGCTTGACAACCCCACTGGTGACTGAGAAGGAGGGACCTCAGAGGACCCCTGCCCAGAACTGGCTACCTGCTGTTCCCTGAGGAATTTCTTTAAAGCCTTTTTGCATTGCCTAAGGGTTGTGCGGTAAAATTTTTGCCAGAGCTCACAGTTGGAGATGTCATAGTCAGGTCCAAGGCAGCAGACACAGAGGTTGTGATCATCTGAAGAAGCAATCTTCTTTCTGCAGCGGCAGTGATGGAATAGACATGTGGAAGGAGCAACTCTTCTTGACATAAACAACATAAAAAGGAATCTCTTGCTTTAAAGAAATTCTAAAAGCTAGGGTAAAGGAAAATTTCATAGGCGAAAATGGAGCGATGCAGCTTCTACGGAGACCCATGCAAACAGAGTCAATGGCGGAAAAGAACTGAGGAAGTGGGCCGCTCACGTCTTTATAGGGTTGGTGACGTTGGCAGGTGACATCAGCATGGGTGGCCCCAGTGGTACTGCTGGGAAATCTTCTGTGTGGATACTGCTTCACTGACGGTGAAGTTCCTATGGTGTCACCTGATGATTGAGATACCCCTGAAGAAGATTAACTGCTTGTATTGGTAAGCCTAGCAGAACACGTAGAATCATTTCTGAAAATGATGTCAGTGCAGCCTGTGCTGACGGTACCTTGCAAAGAGGCCAGGACTACCTGCGTTATCAGGCCTTGGCAGATGATGACGGAGTCATACTGTCTATTGGAGGTATGGCGGCACCTAAGCCAAGCCTCGACCTTGGTGTCTCTGAAGACAGACTGGGGAAACAGGGGGGCTGTAGTCAACATCACCAAAGCAGGCGTTGATGACGATTTACCTTACCTCAACAGTGACCAGGACCTCACCTGCAAAGTAGACTTTTCTTTTTCTCTGTGTTTGTACTTATGGTCAGACGAGGAGGAGGGCTGTGACAACAACTGTTTCTTGTCCCTATCCTTAGACTTTGACAGCCAACTTTCAACTGGTGATGGAGAAACACATTTTGAACCTTGACCCTTCTCCATGGCTTTCAAAATCTTTATCAAAAGAACATTTTCTAGAGCTTTCTTACTGCATCAGCTCGTAGCTTGGCAACTCACAAGCCTTCACGCTTGTGAGACAGGCCTAGACAGCACACACATAATGTATGTGTGTCCTCTTTGTAAATTTTATTTCTGCACTTATAATTCCGAAATAGAGGCTTTTTTGACTTCAGATATATACAGAGATGATAATATATATGCTAATAAAAGTAAGAGAACAAACAGCAATGGCTAAGTTGATGTTTTTTTCTTCAACAGGTACCACAAGGATGACTGACGGTGGGGAAGAAGAAAATATTACTTACCATAGTAATGTTGTTTCTTCTAATGGAGTCTTGCTCTATTCTGACAAGTGCAGTATGACTGACCAGTTCAGCTGTGCTGGAGAAGAAAGAGTTGAACTCTATGCAAATGCACAGACCGTTGAGCTCGAGCTCGGCTTTCAAACCACTGTCCTCGTTACGTTCTAGTAAACTGATCAGATTCTTACGAAGATAACAAACGAAAAGAAGTCTAACCAGACTTAAGCACCCCCCAGGGCAACACTACAATCAATGAATTGGGATGACGAACCCAAGGAGGAGTTACCAGCTGGGGGGACTGCAGCTAGCCCAGACAGAGGAGGAGAAGGATCTGGGGGTGTTCATTATGGGGTCAATGAACAACTTGGCACAATGTAGGAAGGCAGCTGCAAAGGCCAACAAAATGCTGGGTTGTATTGCAAGTGGTACATCCTCGAAGAGGGAGGAGGTGATTCTGCCACTGTATAGGTAATTAGTTAGACCAAGACTCTGCAGTACTGCGGCAGTACCGCGCCTGTATCTGAAGAGGGACATTGTTACTGGAGGGGGCAGCACAGGGTGACAAAGATGATCAAGGGCTGGGGACTTATACGAGAGGAGGCTGAGGGAGTTGAACATGTACTCGCTGGAGGAGAGGAGGGACGGGGGACATGATTGAAACCTTTAAGTACATGAAATGAATAAACAAGACAGGTACAGAGGGGCTGTTCAAAGTAAGGGATGGGAGGGACACTAGGGCCATGATATGAGACTGGAGGAGGAAGGTTCAGGAGGAGATGAGGAGACACTTTTTATAGAGAGGGTGGTGGCTGGGTGGAATGCTACCTGCAGAAGTGGTATCCAGTAGAACAGTGGACTGCTTCAAAAGGGGATGGAACAGGACAAGGGGAGAGTTAATGAAGGGAAGGGTGGAAGGAGGGCAGCTGCAGAGATAAAGGAAGTGCTAGCTGCATTCGAGAACATGACTCGATAGACCTCTAGGCCTTTATCTGCTGGCAAATTTTGTTTGTTCGTATGTTCATATGTTCGAAAAAAGGGGCTTGTAGAAGACTCAAGTCACTGATGCCCAAGAAAAAACAAGTACCCACTGATGGGTAAAACAGAACTGTAATGCAGCGGGCTACCTTTCCCCAGGTTCTGGAGGGAAGGTAGGGTGGGAGGTCAGAATACAGCAAGACTCCATTAGAAGAAACAACATTACTATGGTAAGTTTTTTTCTTGCTGTATTCTGACAAGTGCAGACTACCAAGCAGTGCCCCTTGGTGGTGGGCAAAGAACCTATTTGGGAAATAGGCTCTGCAGCACTGCTGTGCTAAATCTGGCACCACTCCTAGCCTGGGTGTCCAGGCAGTCGTGTTTAGTGAATGTATGGACAGTCTTTCAGGTGGCAGCTTTACAGATCTCAAGCAAGGGCACGTCCCTGCAAGCTGCCACTGAGGCAGCAGTCCCCCTTCTGGTGGGTCTTTAACCAGCTTGTTGTAGCAAAACTGGATACAGGCCACGATCCATCTGGTTATGTTTCTTTTTGCAGCTGGCCTGCCCTTACCTACCTCACCACAGGTAAGGAATAACTGGGGACAATCCTTCCTTAGCTCCTTTGTCCTATCCATGTAACAGCAGATGGCTCTTTTTACATCCCGACTGTGGAGACTGCATTCACCTGAGCTGGAATGCTCTGAGAAGAATACAGGCAGAGTGATGGACTAATTAAGATGGAAATCAGAAACCACCTTAGGGAAGAATTTCCTATTAGTTCGAAGGACAATTTTATCTCTGTGGGGTGCAATGTAGTTGGGCTCCACTGACAAGGCCTGGAGTTCACTGATCCTTCTGGCAGAAGTGATGGCTACCAGGAATATAGTCTTCCAAGTAAGGAACTTGAGCTCTGACGAAAACATGGGTTCGAAAGGAGGTTGCATAAGCTGACCTATGCAGATATTCAGGTCCCATTCAGGGGTAGGCTCTCTGTGTGGAGGATAAAGGTGAAGCAAACCCTTGAAAAACCTTTTGAAAACTGGGTGTGCAGACAGGGAGGGGCCCCTCACTGTTGAAAGACAGGCAGAGACATCTGCCAAGTACATCTTCAAGGTAGATGGCTGAAGACGCAATGACTGAAAATGCACCAGGTAATCCAGAAGTGCTGGTAGACCAGCCTGTGGTGGATCCAGGCCCTGCTCGGAGCACCAGATGGAAAATATTTTCCACTTAGAGGAGTAGGTTTTCCTAGTTGCAGGTTTCCTGGACACCCTTAATATGTCCAGGACAGGTTCAGAGAGCGATGCAAGTCTGCATATTCTAAGTCCTCGAGAGCCAGGCCCTGAGTCGAAGGGACTGAAGAATGGGGTAGGGGATTCTCCCGAGAGGATGTCAACAGGTTGTACCTCCTGGGGAGGCATTTGGGACTCTTCACCAAGAGGGACAGTAGCATTGAGTACCACAGTTGTCTGGCCCAGTCTGGAGCTATGATAATCATGGTGGCAGGCTGAGACCTCAGCTTGACGAGGACTCTGGATATCAGAGGGAATGGAGGAAATGCATAAAGGAACCTGTTTGACCAATCCAGAAGCCGAGCCTCCAGTGGAACTGAGCCCTGGAGTGGAGGCCTGCAGCAATACAGTGGCAACTGATGATTGTCTGGGGCTGCAAAGAGCTCCATCTCTGGCACCCCCCCATCTCCTGAATACCAACAGATGGACCTGACTGTTCAGGGTCCATTCGTGATGGCCCTGGCTGATTCTGCTGAGAGCATCCGCCAGTACATTGTCCTTTCCTGGCAGGTGTACAGCTGACAGGGATATGTCCAGAGAATGGGCCCAGAGTCCAAATCTTCATGGACTCTGTGCAGAACAGTGAGGACCTTGTTCCCCTACGCTTGTTGATGTAGTACATGGTGGTGGTATTGTCTGTCCTGACCTGCACCACCTTGCTCTGTAAGAGACTGGCAAACTCCTGGATAGCCAGGAACACTGCTCTGAGTTCCAGAAGGTTGATATGCAAGATGGACTCCTGAGGAAGCCAGTTACAGTGGGCTGTGTGGTCCCCTAGGTGGGCACCCCAGCCCAGTAGAGAAGCATCTGTTGTCAGCACTAGAGAGGGGGCCTGAGGTAGAAAGAGAACCCCTACTTTGAGGTTGTCCACATCCTGCCACCACTGAAGAGCTAACAGAAGGGTGGAAGACACTGGAATCAACTTGGATAGAGGATCCTTCTTCTGGGATTAGAAGGATCTCAGGTGGAACTGAATATCCCTCATCTGAAACCTGGCCCCCGGAACCACAGTTGTGGTGGAGGCCATATGACCTAGAAGCTGTAAGAAATACCTTGCTGGTCGAGGGACTCGAATGTGGAAGAATTTTGCCAAATCAATAAGGGCCTGTGCCCTTACAGGGGGCAGAAAGGCCCTTGCCTGAATGGTGTTCAGCTCTGCCCCTATAAAGTCTAGCACCTGTATTGGGGTCAAGACTGACTTCTTTAGAGTCACCAGGAAACCCAGGGACTGAAGAGAGTCCTGAGTGAGGTTTAGTGCTTTTACCCGCTGGGAGGACTGACCCACCTGCAGCCAGTGGTCTAGGTAGGGGTAAACTACAACCTCTTCCCTTCTGAGGTATGCCACTACCACTGCCAGACACTTTGTAAATACTCTTGGGGAAGAGGTCAGCCCAAAGGGCATGGCCCTGAACTGGTAGTGGCCTGAAGGTAATCAAAATCTGAGGTATTTTCTGTGGGACTGCCTGATGGAGATGTGGAAACTGGCATCCTTTAAAATCCAGGGATGCTAACCAGTCCCCTTGCCTGAGAGTAGGTAAAATGGTAGCCAGGGTTGTCACTTTGAACTTTGGCTTTGTAAGATGCCTGTTGAGGAATCTGAGATCTAGAATGGGCAGCCACTCCCCATTTTTCTTTAATGCTAGGAAGTACCTAGAGTACAGTCCTTTTCCCCTGTGCTGAGGGAGCACAGGCTCCACTGCCCTTGAGAGCAGAAGAGTGGAAACCTCTGCCTCCAACAAGGCTGTTTCTGCAGGGCTGGCAGGTGTGAATGCCCCTGGAGCCAGTTTTGGGAACAGCTTGAAGCTGAGAGCAAGGCCCTGACCTACTATCTCCAGGACCCACTTGTCTGAAGTAATGGATTGCTACACCTGGAGATAGGTCAGCCTGCCCCCTACAGGAGAAGGGGAGACAGCCCAGACAGAGTCCTCAGGGTGTCTGTTTAGTTGGTGTAGCAGACTGTTGTGTGGAAACAGCCCTGCCGGGCACCCCTTCTGCCTCTCCCTATAAAGAAGCCTCTGGGTTGTTGGTAAGAGGGAAAAGCATGGGCCCGGTGGAAAGGCCTGGGGTAAGGACTGCCCCTGCCCCTGGTCTGTTGTTTCTGAGGAGTGGCAGCCTTCTCCTTAGCCGAAGCACTCCTCTAAGCCACTCTGTACTCATTTATCTTTTTCATATATGCTTCAGTCTGTTCCCCCAAACAAAGAATTCTGGGTGAGGGGAAAGTCCAAAGCATTATTCTGCATGTCCTGGGATAAGTTGGTGCATCTTAGCCAGGAAAAACGCCTGAGCGAGACGGCAGATGCCATGGCTCTTGAGGCTGCATCATTGGAGTCCACAGCCATCTGGAACTGGAACTTCGATACCTGCACCCCCTTGGTGACCAACTTCTGAAGACCTGAAGCCAGTTCAGGAGGAGCCTTTGAGCTAACGACTGCTCTACTGACTCCCAGAGGGATTTCTGATACCCGGAGGCATAAGCCATATAGGAGGCTTGCCTAATGCCCAGGGAGGACGCCAGGTATGTCTTTTTGGTAAGGGAATCCATTTTTTTGGAATCCTTGTCTGGGGGATGTGAAGCCAGAGGAATGCCAGCCTTTTCACAGGCTGCAGTTTGCACTACCCCCTACATGGCTGCAGTGACCAGAAAGAAATTCAGTGCCACTACCAGCCAGAAAACATTTTCTTCCATCTTCTTGTCCAAGGAAGGGACAGAACTAGGGGTCTGGAGAATTTTTAAAGTCTGCTTCTTTAGAGACTTTTGGATGGGGACTGAAAGTCCTTGGGAGACAGGGAGATCTATCTTCTCCCTGTAATCCTCTTCCTCATCCTCTTCCAGTCTGGCTTCCTGCACAGAGAGCTGTAGGGTCCCAGCCACCAGTCTCATGAAGGCAAAATAAGAGGTGGTCTCTGAGACAGGCCTAGGCGGAGATTCGTACTGGGGATGATCAGGGGACACCTCAGGGTCTATGGGCTCCCCCTCATCCTCCTCCTCATCATCGTATTTGCACTCAGACATACAGTACTCTTCAGAATCAGGAGGTCCTGAGGGTACTAACCTGGCATCCTGAACCGTTGGCTATCCAGACGGTACCTGTGACGGTTCGCCAAACCCAGATTGCAAGGACTGCACTATTCGTACGGCTTTGGCAATTTCTTCCTCGGTTGGAACCACAACCGGTTGTTTACACGGTTCTGAACTGACTGTCTGGCTTTCTTTAGACAGTAAGGTTCTGAAGACTCTGAGCGTCTTTAACCGTTTACAGTTCACCCTGGCTTGGGGGATCGGCAGCCGGGACCGAAGGTTCGGTTGAACCGGAACCACCCTCTGAAGAAGTTTTATCCATTCTTTCCTTCAGTTTACCGAGCCATCTATCAATGGTAGACTGAGGGAAATTTTCACAGATAGCACAGTCTGACTGCAAGTGGTCGAAACTCAAGTAATATAGATACACTAAGTGTGGATCAGTTTTTGCAAATTGCTCCCCGCACTCGGTACAGCACTAAAACCCAGTGGGACTGTTTTTTCTCTTGGGTTTCTGTGACATACCCTCAAAGTTTAAACTGCTCGACCAAATGGCTTAGTTAGACCAGTCAAGCAAAAAAACAATTTTTGTTTTATCCGCAGTTGGCTTAGCTAGGCCTGAATAAAAAAACTAGAGCTTACACCCGGAGGCTTTGTTAGGCCAGGTAAGAGAGAGAGAGAGAGAGACCAAAGTCCTGACTAACAGTTTAGCGCTGGCTGGTAAAAAAAAAAGGGGAAAAACCCTCGGTTTTAGTCAGGGCTTTGAACCAGATCCCCAAACAGCTAAAACAGAAACAGTAGGGGAAAAACAAAGTTCGGTCTCCTCATGGTCAGTGGAACCAATAGGAAACTGAACACTTACCCAACCTAGAAAACACGCGAAACCAGAGACAGAGGTTTGAAGAACTTTGCAAGAAAATAATAAACTGTGGTAGAAATACCAATGAAACTCTAATCGCAACCGAAGGCAATGAGGAGAAATCTCCGAGGTGTCTTCACTGGTGAGCAGAGTAAAGAATCTGATCAGTTACTAGAACGTACAGAGGACAGTGGTTTGAAAACTGGGCTCGAGCTCAACGTTCCATGCATTTGCATAGAGTTTAACTCTTTCTTCTCCAGAGCAGCTGAACCGGTCGGTCATACTGAACTTGTCAGAATACAGCAAGACTTCATGTTGTTTGAACTGAGAAACAATGGGGTTGCTCACGTTTACATGCATGTCGATGCTGCATGTCATCATGGGTGGCTGCCAGCTAGCAAATGTTTCCGTGTGATCCTAGCACTGACGGTTTATAGTTCCAAGGGTGTGGCCTAATGGAGGCAATATCCTTGAAGAGGATATATAGGTTACTCACCTGTAATCGTAGTTCTAGGAGTGTTATATAGTTCACATCCACACTCTGGCAGTTCTGCTGGAATGGTATGAAGATTCGGAAGTCTTCAAGATAAGCTTCTCCCACCAACCAGGCAATGTACCCTCTGGTTCCACCCCGTGATGTCAGAACTTTGCACTCTGGAAGCAGGGATCCATGTGTCACTTGCAGGGCAGGCCAGGTGGGCTGAGTGGATATGAAATGCATACCACTCCTAGAACTACAGTTACAGGTGAGTGAAGTACAGTTACGTAAGAACTTACCGTCACAGTAGATCTTCAAGAGGAGCTCCTGCAGCAGGCTATAACCATTAGGACCAATGCTGCAGGCATTAGGACCCATCTGAAATATTCTCAGCCAGCAGGGATCACCCCCCGCCGGCTCCTCCCCAATATTGGCCATGGTATAAAAGGGGACAGACCCAGCTCCCAGCTCCACCCCAGTTCCCCCGCCAAGACCTGCGAACGGGCCCTGACGAAAGAAAGAGATGAAGCCTAAAGATGAAGTTCTGTACACCTCATTCAGGGGATGGAGGTCGGGAAAGCAGCGCCTGCTGCAAGAGCTCCTCTTGAAGATCTACTGTTACGGTAAGTTCTTACGTAATTGTACTATCTACTTCGAGTGGGAGCTCTTGCAGCAGGCTATAACCATTATGACTGAATCCCAAGCAGTCCCGCGCCAAGGAGTTGCCTAATCCCAGGAGGTGGAAGATGAGAAGATGCTGGAAACAGCGAGTTAAGACAGGAGTCCCTGAAGGACTGCCAGGCCGAAGCCAGCACGGCATCTGGATGCAATGTGCAGGCTATAGTGCTTCACAAAGGTGTGCACCGAATTCCAGGTAGCAGCCACACATATGTCTCTAATAGAGACATTCTTCAAAGCGGCAAAGGGAGCAGATACTCCCCTGGTGGAGTGACCCCTGACCGGGCCCAGAAGGGGTTTGTTGTGCTTGTCATAGCAGAACACAATGCAGTCGACAAGTCACTTGGAAAAAGTCGGCTTGGACACCAGTTTACCAAGTGATGTGGCGCAAAGGCCACAAACATTTGCTCCGACTTACGATGTGCAGCTGTGCGCTTAAGGTAGTACCTCAGCGCCCTGTGAATGTCCAGAGTGTGAAAGAGAGCTTCTATCCTATTGGAAGGAGAAGAAAAGTTAACTGGAAGGTCAACCGACTGGTTGAGGGTCAATTCCGAGACCACTTTAGGAAGGAACTTAGGATTAGTTCTGAGGGAAACCCTTTCCCTGTGAAAAATTAAATATGGCTCTTTACACATAAGAGCCTGGAGCTCGGAAATTCTTCGAGCTGAAGTAACAGCAACTCAAAAACAAACCTTCCAGGAAAGGTAACGCAGCTCACAGTCAGCTGCTAGTTCAAATGGAGGGAGAGTAAGCTTCTCCAACGCAAACAGGAGGTCCCAGGGTGGGATAGGATCCCTAATGGGAGGTCTCATGTGTAGAATCCCTCTCAAAAAGGTGCAGGCCACATCCAGTTAGGCTAAGGTTTTGTCCCCCAAAAAGGGTGTGATATGCAGAAATGGCCCACATGTGCACCTTTATGGAGGAGTAGCTCAAGCCTTGTTGATATAAGGAGAGGAGATACTGCAATGTTGAGTTTACTGGACAGGTAAGGGGGTCCAGATGGTGAGACGATGCCCATAAGCAGAAGTGCTTCCACTTCATTGCATAAGTGGAGCGAGCAGAGGGCTTCCTTGCCAATACGAGGATGTCCACCACCTCCAGGGAGACCCTGTACCTGGTTTTGCTATGTCCGAAGGAGCCAAGCATGAAGGTGCAAAGACCTGAGATCGGGATGATCCAGTGAACCCTGATCCTGGGACAGCAACTGCCAGCATATTGGCAGTGGGATTGGAGGTTCCGAGGACAACCGCTGAAGTAGTGGGAACCAAATCTGCTGAGGCCACAGAGGGGCAATTAAAATCATCCGAGCCCCTTCGGACTGTACCTTCAAAAGAACTCTCTGAACGAGAGGAAAAGGAGGGAAGGCGTAAAGAAACCTCCCTGCCCAACAAAGGACAACATGTTTGGCCAGAAAACACCAGGCGCTGGCTCAAGCTAGCAGAAAATTGGCAGTTTGGCATTGCGTGGTGAAGCAGAGGTCCAGCTCTGGATGACCCCATGTGTCGAACAGCTGGTCTGCTACTGACTGCAGTAGCTCCCACTTGTGCGCCTTGGACTGAGACCTGCTTAGGCTGTTGGCCAAGTCGTTTAGGATGCCTGGAACGTGCACTGCAGATAGAGAGATGTGCCGCTCCAGCGTCCAGTACCAGTCTCTCATCGCCTACCTGCACTTGGGGTAGGAGTGGGTGCCCCCTTGCTTGCTGATGTAGAAGACGATCGCCATGTTGTCCGTCTGAACAAGGAGAGAGCCTGGGACGAGGTCCTCTTGAAAGGCATGTAGCGCACTGAGGACCACTCGCATTTCCAAGACATTGATGTGGAGGTCGCGCTCCGCAGGGGTCCAGATTCCCTGTGTTTAGCAGGCCCCTGGGTGCGCCCCGAACCCAAATCCGAGGCATCCGTTGTTAGAGTCTGATTTGGGGGCTCCAGATTGAAAGGGCCCCCTTTTCCTAAATTTAGAGGGTCCAACCACCTAAGTGTCCTCTTGACCAGCTCTGTGTTTCTGACCATGTGGTCTAGGTCGTCTGAGCATTGATCCCACTGCACCCTGAGCACTCACTGTGGGATTCTCATGTGGAGGCGAGCCAGAGGAGTGACAGGAATTGCAGCTGCCATGTGCCCCACAAGTCCGAGGAAGGTCCTGGCCTGGACCTGAGGGGTTACAAAGACCGATTTGGGAATCCCCGCAAGCAATCGCCCCTCTCTGGGGGTAGAAAAGCCATGCCCTGGACCAAATCCAGGACCGCCCCATGAAGATGGGTCTTTGGCTGGGCTCTGGGGAAGACTTTGGAAGGTTCAGGGTGATCCCCAGCTCTCAGAATAGAGTATAGGTGTCTCTGAGAGCCTGAAGGAGGCGCACCCTTGACGGGGCCGCAAGCAATCGTCAAGGTAAGGGAAGACACTGTCCTTGGCGCCTTACAGCCGGAGTTACTGCTGCCAAGCATTTTGTGAAGACTCGAGGAAGAGGAGGAGGAGGAGGAGAGGCCGAACAGGAGAACCTGAAACTGATAATGCACCCCGTGGAATTGGAACCTCAGAAACTTCCTGTGGGGGGGGGGGGGAGAGAACCCTATGTACACGTACACATCTTGCATGTCTAGGAAGCAGAGCCAGTCTCCCTGATGCAGCAGAGGAAGAAGGCCTGGAAGAGTCACCATCCAGAACCTTCAGTATTCTATATAATAGTTTAAAAAACTGAGGTCCAGAATGGGATGAAGATCTTGAGTCTTGTTTGGGACAAGGAAGAAATGGGAGTAATATCCCTTTCCCCGCTGCTGCAGAGGGACTAGCTCTATTGCCCTTTTCCACAAGAGGGCCTGAATCTCTCCTTCTATGAGAGGGATGTGGGAAGGAGGCTATCTCGAGGCCCTTGGTAGGGTATCTGGGGAATCTCTGTGAACTCCAGTGTCTGTCCCCTCCTTATAATATCGAGAACCCACTGATCCGCAGTTATAGAGCTCCAGCCCTCCAGATGAAGGGAGAAGCGACCCCCTACTGCCTCCCCTGGTACTTCCTCCGGAGGAGGGGGGGTCGGGAGGGAGTCATTGGGTGGAGCCAGGAGTGGGCAGCGAGGCTTTGGAGGACCTGGGGTCATGAAAAGGAGCACCTCTAGGCTGCTGGTTGCCGGCTCTCCTTTTAAAGCCACCCCTCTGGTCCTGTTGGTTGCCATGGGCTTGGGCACCTGAGGGCTTCCAAAATGGCTGTTTCTTCGCTCTCCTCTGGTCGCCTCTGTACATCTGACAGACAGACCAGATGGATTTCCCAGACTCCTGGAGACGAGAGATGAGTGACTCTGTCTCCTACCCAAACAAGACGGAACCCTGGAATGGGAAGTCCCAGATTCTGGACTGCAGATCTTGGTGAAAGCCAGAGACTCTCAACCAAGCATGGCACAGTGTCGTACGAGGCACGGCGAACATGCATGCTTACATCTGAGCCTGACTTAAGGACATCCAGAATCTCCGTCTTCTGTGCGGAGTCTGGCAAGGCATTAACAAGCTCCTGTCCAGTTTCCCAGAGCACATTCTGGTACTGAACCATATGCATAAGGAAATTAAGGGACCTAATGGAGCAAGTGGAGACAGAATAAACCTTCTTGCCCACCTGGTCCAAATAGCGAGACTCTGAGTCAGGAGGCTGGGAGCTAAGGTGTTTTGGCTGCTTGGACTTATCATGGGCAGTCGTAATCACAGAAGAGTCCGCTTGAGGGTGCTCTGCCAGGAAAGGCTCATCCCTCGGGGCCCTGTACAGCCTGTCTGACTTCTTGGGAACCGCCGTGACCGAAGCTGGATGCCTCCAGGTGATTCTGGTAAGGTCCTGGAAGGTGTCCACTAAAGGAGGCACCACCAGAGGCTTGGGCTCCTTTTGCCTCAGGTACTTGGCTAGTCAACGGCGTTCCGGATCCAGGTCCTCTGTATCCCATTCATTGGAGGCCTGAATATGCCCCATGATGTCCATAAAGGCTGGATCATCAGGAGGCGAGTGGGGTTGGTCCTTTTCTCCTGGGGAATCCCCGAGAGGGAAGAGGATGACCAGCTACTGGGTGAAGAGTAGCCAGACCTGTCCCTAGGACTGGCCCCGCTGAAACATCGGTGACTCTCAGATAGACGTCGGTCACGAGACTGATGACAGAGCAATGACAGGCGTCGGCCCTGGGGCCAACATCGGAAGCGGGTCTGCCCAACGGAGCGGGAACAGCTCTTGGAGTGTGACCTGATCCACGTTGGCTACCTGACCGAGGTGAGCGCCAGCGTCGGTCTGTAGACCGAGATCGGGAATGGACCCTGGAGGATGAGCGAGGCAGCGGCCTCTCGGGGGTCGTCTTAGACGAGGGCGTGTGGACACCCTCCAGTCGAGGTTTACCCGATGGGTCTGGAACCAGTGACGGGGCCAACTTCAGGGGGTCTGTTTCTGGACTTGACCCCATCAAAAAGAAAACAGTTCCTGGAGCTCCTCCCTATAAAACACTGAGGCTGCCGTCCCAGAAAAGGGACTATGGGATCCAAAGCATCCGCAGCTCCTGAGGGGAGCCTCCTGAGAGCCCTGGGAGGAGGACTTTGGAGACGCAGATGCTGCCCTTCCTCAGTAGCATCAATCACCTTGTCCCTTCTACCCGCTGGAATGACCGGCGACTGTTTCTCTCGGGGGCACTGGAGTGTCCTCTCTGACTCAGAGGCTTACCCTTATCAAGTGAAGCTGACCTAACGGGCAGGGGCCAAAGCTTGTGCCGCAGAGGTCTTAGGGGTGACCCTAAGTGGCATCACCTTAGGCTTGGCAGGTTTCTCCCCTGACGTACCTGCTTTGGCCTGAGCCTTCTTGGTAGGAGCGGAATCCTTTCGGGAATGATGCCTCCTGGAGCCTGAGGAAGAGTGGGGCTTCTTGGGGAGGACCTAGAATGAGACCAGGACCTAGACCAGTGGCGGGACCAACTATGGTCCTTGTCCCGTGAACGCCTGGATTTGTCCTTGTGTTTGGCCTTCTCCCTGGAGGTGTGCAGGACGTCCATCTTTTGTTTCAAAAGGAATGCCTTTAGAGCCTTCAATCAACGGATCCTAGTCCTGCTGGAGAAGCCCTGACAGGTGGAACAGGCCGCGGTGTCGTGGTTAGGCCCCAGGCAGAAGACAAACTTAGTGTGGCTGTCTTTCGATGGTATCTGACGGCCACAACTGCACTTTTTTTTTTTTTTTACCAGGAGAGACGCACTAAGCTGAAAGCTTGTTTACAGGTGCGACTTGGGAGCACAAGGAAGTTAAGTGACTTGCTCAAGGTCACACAGTATGCAAGTGGGGGCAGTGGGATTTAAACCCAGGTTTGCAGCTCAGAGCCTTAAACCACCGTGCTATACAACCTCCTAGGCCGAAAGGTGCAGGGACTGAAGGTCCAGATGCAGAACCCTCCCTTGCTGTCAGGTCAGCAGGTCTGGATGAAGAGGCAGCCACCACGGATGCCTGCTACTGAGGCTGAGGAGATTTGGGTACCAAAACTGTCTGTGCCAGTCCGGAGCTATCAGAATCAGGACCTTGTCCTTCTAGCCTTGACCAGCACCTTGTGGATCAAATGGAAGGGAGGGAAGGCAAACACAAAGCCTAGGTTCCAGGGCCTTGCAAAAGCATCCCCCCCGACAGCCTCCCAGACTGTGGGTGGCAGGCACAAAACAGCCTCAGCTCTCTGTTCTCCCTGGAGGTAAACAGGTTCACCGAGGGTGCCCCACTGGGAGAATAGGTAGATTATCACCTCCTGATGCAGGGACCACTAACACGATGCTTCTCCCACCAGATGAGAACATCTTCCAGTTGCTTATGAACTCCTACTACTTGAATTATCAGGAGATCAACAGCCAGGCTGTGCATGAAAGTCCAGGGACGGAGGGCCTTCCAACACAAGGGAAGGGAGCGAGTTCTGCCCTGCCTGTTCAAGTAAAACACGGTCATGGTATTGTCCATCTGGAACTGCACAACTCTGATCCCTGAGCAGAGGAGCAAATTCTACTGGAGCCAGTCATACTGCATGGAGCTCCAGCAGGCTGATGTGGTGATGGGACTCCCAAAGTGACCAGAACCCATGGGCTCTGTGGTCTCCCAGGTGTGCTCCTTACCCACACCAGTCCATCATGGGCGTGACGGTTGGTTTTGGGTGGACAAATGTGACTCCTTCCTCTAGAGGCAGTATAGCACTGTGGTTTAGGGCACTAAGCTGCAAACCTGGAGACCTAGGTTTAAATTCCACAGCCCCCACCTGCATACCGTGTGACCCTGAGCAAGTCACTCAACTTCCTTGTACTCCCAGATCACACCTGGAAACAAGCTTCAGCTTAGTGTACCTTTCCTGGTTAAACAATTTATCCTTTCCCTCCAGATGCAAAGGGACTAGCCACCACAGTATGGCATCCCACACTGGCTGGGTCACAAAGACCAGCTGGTCCAGATGACCTAGGCGTTGGGACCACTGGTGGCCCAGCTCCTGCTGCAACTGGTGCATCCACCAGCGTGCCCAACAGACCACGCTGGTGGTCAATGCCATGTACCCCAGTAGCCTGAGGAAATCCCCGGAAGGGCACAAGCGCCCAACCTGAAATGACTGGATGAAGGGGATAAGGTCCTGAGCCCGGTCTATAGGGAGATGGGCCTCGACCCACATGGAGTCTAGTTCTGCACCTATGAACTTGATTTTCCTCTGAGGGGATCAGTTCGGACTTGTCCAGGTTGACCAACAGGCCCAAGTTTCTACATGTCTATAGGGCCAGATCTCTGGATCATTCTACGACATCCTTGGACAGCCTACCAGCTGGTTGTCCAGGTAGGGATACATTTGGACACCCCTGCACCACAAAAAGGCTGCCACCACTGCCATGCACTTGAAGACCCAGGGGATGGGTGAGAAGCAGAAGGGCATGACCTTGAACTGATAGAGAACCCCCTCTGTGCAGAACCACAGGTACCGGGAGTGAGAAAAACGTACTGGGATGTGGAAGAATGCGTCCTAAAAATCAGGGCGTAGAACCACTGCCCTGCTCTAAAAATGGTATACTATGGCTCAGAGTGACCAGCCAGAACTTGCACTTCTGCATGATCTGGTTCATATCGGGTAGATCCAGTATGGGGCACAAGCTTCCCATCCATTTTGGGACCAGAAAGTACCTGGACATGCACTCCTGACCTGCCAGGGCATCTGGACATGGACTATGGCTTCTTTCGTAAGGGGCTGAGCAACGTCCCCCCTGAGGGCAGACAGCATGTCCTGCAACACTGTAGACTCCTGAGGAGCATGGAGTCAGTAAGGCAGGAGCGCCTCGAAGTTTATGGGAAACCTTCCATCTACCACCTCTAATACCTACTTGTCCCTAGTAATGACAGACCAATGTGACTAGAAGTGGTGTAGCCGACCCCCACTGTGAGCTGGGTCAGGGACTGAACAGGCAGGAGGATGACACCCCTTGACCAGTCATTGGAAAGGCACTCGCTATTGGAGCAAGAGAGGCACCAATTCCCCTACCCTCGCCTCTTTATGGCCCCTGACCACCAAACTTGAGCTTCAGGTGCCAGATTTGGTATTGCCCCAGTTGGGGCTGCTGCTAAGCCTCTTGTGGTGGAAAGGACCCATATTGGAAGGTCTTCTTTCTAGGGTTCTGAGCCTTTGGGTCTTTATGGCACAATGCCACAGAATCAAGGGTGGTGTTGGATTCTCTATTCTAGTGAAAGGTCCCTCAACCCCAGGCCAAAGAGGTCAGTGCCCAGAAATGGCACATCAACCAACTCATGCTGGGTATCAGCCAAGAAGGTGGAAAGCCACAGCCAGGCCCTGCGATGCACTACAACAGTTAGTGCCATGGCACGGGCACAAGAGTAGCCCATGTCCAAAGCCATCTGGAGCTGGTTCTTTGCCAGTGCTTGACCCTGGTCCCTGACCAACTTTATCTTGGGCTGCCAGTCTGCAGGGAAGTGAGGGACGACAGCATCCAGCACTCCCAACTGGGAGTGACTAAAACTGGCCATCATCATGGTGTAACTCGCCTGGGCGAAGACCAAGAGAAAATGTGGCACACACCTTCTCAGTTGCATGGTCAAGCTTCTTAGACTCCTTGGTCGGGGGGGCTTGTCCATGTCCCCTAGGCCACCGGACTTCCAGAAGACAAGGTCAGAGACCAACCCCTCACCCGAAGGGTGGTCCAAGAACCCCAAAAGTGAACCTGTAGGGACCATGTACTTGAGGACCATACGGGTGACAGGTGGAGGGTGCCGGGCAGATGCTGGACACTGCCAATGCTCCAGGGCCTGTCCCAAGATGGCCTCAGCCACTGGAAAGGCAAGACTCTGGGATTCATCCCTGTCCTGGATGTCAGCAAAGGGGTACTTAGACCTCTTCTGTACTGGTTCCAAGAGCAAATTCATGGACTCTAACATAAAGCAGAGAAGAGCCCCAAAGGACATCAACCCATGTTTAGTGTTCACATCCTCAAGCCAGCCACAGTTGGATGTACGAGTCCTCGACAATATGGATGATACCTCAGAGTTGTCCAAGGACTCCTCAAAAGCAGCCCTCAACCGTTTGCTACTAAGCACCACCCAAGTGTCCTCGGACTGGGTGATCTCCACTGACAGTCAGTCTGGCAGGCTGGCTGCAGCATGGAAATCCTTAGTTGGGGCTCCCACCAAGGGCTACAGTGGTGGAGGCTCCACCCTCAGTGGTGGAAAAGGAGACGCTGTGGACATCTGCCATAGCTGGACCAGCTAAGGGCATGACTGGCAGCTGCTAGGTGATCAAAGATCCAGAGGGTAGAGACATACCCACCCCATGATGGTCCACTGCTGCCAGAGGAGCTCTTCATAGTGTTGTGACATCTTGTGGTGGTGACTCTCTTTGCTCAAGGATGAGGAGGTCAAGTAGCGTCGATGATGGTGCCTCCCAGTCATGCGGGATCAACAGCACGAACAGCGCTTCGATCTAGACTGTCGACCTGTGGGTGACAGCAAGTGGAAGCCTCCAACGGGTTGTGATAGACCACATGCTATGCCATGTTCAGAAGAATCAACTTCAGAGGCACAACCACCAGTGGAGGCTGATCCTGAGTGGTTCCAGTCAGGTACACCAACCGGGTCACGTCCTCCTGGATGAGGACCAGGAGCACCACAGTCCGAGAGACTGGACTCCTCCTCAAGCTTCTCTGACAGCCAGTCAACAGGCTTGAGAAAAATCTTGACAGCCTACTCAACCAGAGTAGAGGCAGACAAGCCCAATGGGGGCACCGAGGAGCTGTCGAACATACTCTCGACCGAAAGTAGCTCGACCAGAGTCAAGTGGTTGGGGGAGTCAAGGAAACTGGAGGATCGCAATCTCTCCCAGTTCCACCACCTGGGCCAGCAGCGCTTGTGCTTACTGTCCTGTTGAGAAGGGCTCTCTCCACAGGTCTGGAGGGCCCAACATATTTCTCGGAAATGTTGCATGAAGGGCCCTCTGATGCTGGCCCCAGGCAGGAGCAGCGCCTAGGCTGATGAGGTACTGATTTGAGGTAGCAGTTGCCTCCTCATCCTTTCTCAAGAGTCGCCAGCTGAGCAGTGTTCCCAGCAGTCGCCGGGGCCTTTTTGCGGGTCTTGGGTCAGTCCTTTCGGTCCCATTCTGTGGGTCGACTTGAGTCGGCCCTTGCAATTTCCAGCGATGCCGGAAGCATCACCTAACAAAGGCCACATCCCTCCATATTTGGCTGCCGTCCCAGGCGGTACAGGCAGGGCACATGGGGTCTGTTTTCAACATTTTCTGTCAAGAAAGTCATGCAAAACTTGAAACCACTTGATGGCTTCCCCTCTTCCACGCTGAGATCTCTTGACAAAGGCAGAGCCAGAACGAGCAGAAGAATTGAAAACATAGTGGAAGAAGTTGTAGTTTTTGCCAAGAGTGTTAACTCTCAAGGAAACCCCCAAATGCTATAGTGCTGTGAAGGAAGAGAATGTACAGTTATGTAAGAACTTACTGTAACAGTGGATCTTCGAGAGGAACACTTGCAGCAGGCCAATACCATAAGGACTATGCTGCCAGGCACTAGAACCCCACGGAAACCTTCTAGATAGTCTTCAGCTGGGACCACCCCCCGATGCAGGCTCTGGCCAGACATTGGCCAATGGTACATAAGGTGGCGGTCCCCAGCCTCACCACAGTTCACCCACTGGAGACCCGCTGGTAAGGCCGGCAGGCAGACCGGGTGGAAGCTTGCCATAAAAAAGATGCAGAGACTTACTAGGGGGATGGAGGGAGGGAAAGCAGCGCCTGCTTTAAGAGCGCCTCTCGAAGATCTACTGTTACGATAATTTCTTACATAACTGTACTATCTTACTTCGAGTGGGAGCTCTTGCAGCAGGCTGTTACCATAAGGACTGAGTCCCAAGCAGTCCCAGAAAGAGGATCAAGGTAGATCTGGGAGGAGGCTGAAGTGCAACTGCCAGAAGACGGCATCAGGACAGGAGGCCTTGAAGGACAGCCAGGCCAAAGCCTGCCCTTCTCCTAGAGGCAATGTCCAAGCTATAGTGCTTGATAAAGGTATGCACTGAGCTCCAGGTAGCCGCTGTGCCAATGTCCACTATCGAGACGTTACACAAAGAAGCGAAGGAAGTAGCCACTCCCCTAGTGGAATTACCCCGTACCAAGCCGGGAAGGGGTTTATTGTACTTGTCATAGCAGAAGGCAGTGCACTTCACCAGCCACTTAGATAAGGTCTGTTTAGGCTCTGGAGCACCTCGACAATGAGGTGCGAAGGCCACAAACACCCGATCCATCTTACAGTACGGAGCAGTACAGCTGAGATAGTACCGCAGTGCTCTGTGAACATCCAGAGTATGCAGGATCACTTCCCCTCAGTTTGAGTGGTTGGGATAATACATAGGCAGGTTAATGTTCTGATTAAGTGTGAACTTGGACACTACCTTGGGTAAAAGCTTAAGAATTGGTAGTAAGGACACCCCATAATTACGGAAAACTAAATAAGGCTCCTTACACATCAGGGCCTGAAGCTCAGAAACCCTCCGAGCAGAAGTAACAGCAACTAAAAATAACGCTTTCCAAGAAAAGAAGCAAAGCTCGCAGTCCGTGGCAGGCTCGAACAGGAGAAGAGTAAGTTTTTCGAGCATAAAGAGGAGATCCCAGGGCGGTACAGGATCTCTAATGGGAGGCTTAATATGTAGTATGCCACGCAAAAAAGTGCGGAACACATCCAGCTGGGCGAAGGTCCCCCCCCCATAGGTATGTGGTAAGCAGAAATCACAGAAAGATGCAACTTAATGGAGGAGTAGCTCAAGTCTTGGTTTGATAAGAAAAAGAGATACTCTAAGACAGAGTTCACTGGACAGGTAAACGGGTCCAAGTGACGAGGTGAAACCCACAGACAAAATCTTTTCCACTTCATGGCATAAGTGGATCTAGTAAAGGGCTTTCTTGCTGCAACGAGAACATCCACCACCTCCTGGGAGACCCCACACCTGGACTTAACTAAGTTTGCAGGAGCCATGCATGAAGATACAGGGATTTGAAGTCTGGATGGACCAGAGTGCCTTGATCCTGCGATAGCAGGTGTGAGCTCAGCGGCAGCTGTATCAGAGGCTTCACTGCCAGCTGCTGAAGTAGTGGGAATCAAATCTACCAATGCCAATAGGGAGCGATGAGTATCATCTCTGCTCCCTCAACCTGCAACTTCAAAAGAACCCTCTGGAGAATGGGAAAGAGAGGGAAGACGTACAGAAACCTGCCCCTCCAACAGAGGGACAAAGCATCTGGCCAAACAATACCAGGCCCTGGCTCTAGTGAGCAGAAAGTAGGCAGTTTAGCGTTGAGTGGAGACACAAAGAGGTTCAACTCTGGACGGCCCCATCTGTCGAATAGCTGGTCTGCTATCGACTGAAGGAGCTCCCACTCATGAGCCTTGGACCAAGACCGGCTTAGGCTGTCGGCCAAGACGTTTTGGATGCCTAGAACATGAACAGTGGTAAGGTCTAAGTGGTGTTCCAGGGCCCAATACCAGACCCTTATCGCCTCCTGGCAAAGGGGGGGAGAATGAGCGCCCCCTTGGTTGTTGACGTAAAACAGTACCGACATGTTGTCTGTCTGGATGAGTAGAGAGCCTGGTGAAGGATCCAACTGAAATGCCTGCAAAGCATTAAGGACCGCTCGCATCTCTAGAACAATGATGTGGAGCATCTGCATGTCTGGAGACCAAATCTCCTGGGTCTGTCTGTTCTCCAGGTGAGTACTCCAACCGAGCCCGGAAGTGTCTGTAGTCAGAACCTGTTTTGGGGGCTCCTGCTGGAAGGAGGCCCCTTGTTCCAGGTTGGAGGGGTCTAGCCACCAGGATAGAGTCCTTCAGACTAGGTTGGAGATCTTGACTGGCTGGTCTAAGTTATCTGACCTCTGGTCCCATTGCACCCTGAGCGTCCAATGGGGAACCCTCATGTGAAGGCGTGCCAAGGGAACTGCAGGAATGGCATCTGCCATGTGCCCCAGAAGTCTGAGGAAGGTCCTGGCTGGGACCTGGGAAGCCATGGATACTGCTAGGGCTAAACTCCTCAGGCAATCTCCCCTGTCTTCTGGGAGAAAGGCATGCCCTGAACCGTGTCCAGGACTGCTCCGATGAAAAGGAGTCATTGACTGGGCCATGGGGATGACTTTGGAAGATTTAGGGTGATCCCCAACTCTCGGAAGAGTGTAAAGGTGTCTCAGAGAGTGTGAAGTAGTTGATCTCTGGAAGGAGCTGCCAGGAGCCAGTCGTCTAGGTAAGGGACGACGTAATGGCCTGGCGCCATAGAGGCGCAGACACCACCGCTAGATACTTGGCGAAGACTCGATGAGCAGAGGAGAGGCCGAATGGTAAGGCTCAGAAATGGTAATGTCTCCCCAGAAGTGGAACCTCAGAAACTTCCGATGGGGAGGAAAGACCCTTATGTGCAGGTAGGCATCCTGCGTGTCCAGGGAGCAGAGCCAGTCCCATTGGTGCAAAAGGAGAATTAGGCCTGGAAGAGTGACCATTCTGAACCACTTGTACTCTATAAAGAGGTTTAGAGAGCTGAGGTCCAGAATGGGCCGAAGGTCTATGGTCTTTTTTAGGACCAGGAAGAAATGAGTGCAATAGCCCTGCTCCTGTTGTTCCTGGGGGACGACTCTATTGCCCACTTCTGCAGAAGGGCTTGGATCTCTCCTTCTACAAGGGGCATGTAAGGAGGATGATAATGGGAGGACCCTCGTGGCTTGTCTGGAGGGATCTGTAGGAACTCTAGAGTATGTCCTCTGCTGATCAGATCCAAAACACAGAGGTCTGTGGTGATGTTGCTCCATCCCTCTGAGTACAGAGAGAAGCGACCCCCTACTGCCTCCCCCATGGCCTCCACCGGAGGAGGGGGGCAGGCAGCGAGTCATTGGACGGGTCTGGGAACAGGCAGAGAGGGCTGGGAGGTCTTGGGGCCTCTGGATGCAGAGCTCCCAGGAGTTTGGGTTGGTGCCTTCCTCTTGAAGCTGCCCCTCTGCTGGAACTGGTTGCAGGAATTTTGCCCTGAGGACTTCCAAAAGGGCCATTTCCGAAAAGGCTTCTGGTCCCTTGTACATTTTACAGATGGACCAGATGGATTTTCTAGGACTCCTGGAGATGGGAGATCAGTTTCTTCATCTCTTCCCCAAAAAGCATGGAACACTGGAAGGGAAGGTCCAGGTTACTGGACTGCAGATCCTGTGAGAATCCAGAGACTTTGAGCCAGGCATGGCGCCCAAGGCAAATGCCGGATGCCCGCTGCCCTAGAAGCCGTATCTGCAGCATCGTACGAGGCTCTCAGTACATGAGTGCCTACGTCCGATACCGACTTGAGGATATCCAGGAGCTCGGTCTTCTGAGCAGAGTGTGGCAAGGCCTGAGCAACCTCTAGTCCTTTCTCGCACGTTGCATTCTGGTACCGGACCATGTGTGAGAAAGTTTAAAGATCTCATAGAACAGGGCAGAATATATTTTCTTGTCCACCTGGTCTAGAAATCTGGACTTTGTGTCGGGAGGCTGCGAACTGAGACGTTTCGGCTTCTCTGACTTATCGCGAGCAGCTGTGATAACCAGAATCCGCCTGAGGATGTTCCTCCAGGAAAGCCTCATCCTTTGGTGCCCAGTACAGCCTGTCTGACTTTTTAGAGACCGCCGGAGTGGTAGAAGGATGCTTCCAGGTAATCCTGGTGAGGTCCTGGAATGTATCCACTAAAAGAGGAATGACCAAGGGCTTTGGCCCTTTCTGCCTCAGGTACCTGGCCAACCTCCAGCACTCTGGATCCAGATCCTCCATCTCCCATCCATTGGAGGTCTGAATATGCCTCATGGCGTTCATAAAGGTAGGATCGTCAGGAGGTGATCTAGGGATGTCTTTCTCCTCTGATGAGATGTATATCCGTAGAAGGAGATCAGTTGGAAGCCGATGCAATAGTCCAATCCGGGATCCCTAGAAGAACAGAAAACAGATCTAGATCTGGAAGAGGACCTGCGCCCTTTATCTGAACGCCATCCACTAGAGGACCGGCGATGGCTGTGGGACCGGCGATGGCTGATGGAGTGCCGGAGATGGCTATCCGACCGACGTCAGCTGTCAGACCACCTACGGCATTAGGAGCGACGTTGGTAAGTGCTCGGTGAACAGGAACGACGTTGGTGGCACTGTTCCTGGTGCAAAGTCCTGCCATGGGAGTCAGTGGGACTGTGAGAGTGGGACTTTGATTTAGGAGTGGGTGAAGATGGTTTGTCCCCCTGGCTCCAGTCCTCATCCGTATCTGGATTCGGTGTAACGTCTGGCTGCAGTGGAGGGACATCTTGTTTTACTTGACTCCACCAGAATTGAAAGATCTCCATCAGT
This sequence comes from Neoceratodus forsteri, assembly GCA_016271365.2. Lineage (NCBI taxonomy): Eukaryota > Metazoa > Chordata > Ceratodontiformes > Ceratodontidae > Neoceratodus > Neoceratodus forsteri. Next base: position 98,642,239 of record JADMNL010000027.1, on the reverse strand, counting down.
TCCACCTTGGCAAACTGGGGAACCACGGTGCCTGCTGGGGAATGAGTTGGCTGGTCACCCGGCATGGTTGGAGCGACAGGAGAAGAAGGGAGATCCGGTAGATCCATGGGGGAAGGGGTAGACCGGTCCCCTTGGTCATCAGGTGTAGAAGGCCCTTGGACCGGCGTACTAGTGATGTCCAGAGTGACCTTATCCGAAGTATGTCCCTTGGCCTGGACTATGGACGGTCTGAAGTGGTCTGCTTTGTGGACAGTCATTGGCTTGGACATAGGTGTCTGAGAGACCGAGGGGCGGTGAGCTGAGGCTGATTTGGAGACCAACTCCTGAACCCAGTCTCTGTGGTCTTACCTGGAGCCCTGGGAGAGACCAACGCTGGGACCTTGCGCAATGGGACCGAGGTCTCTGCGCTAGACGAAGAGGAAATCCTGACCCCTGAGGTGGAGGGTGACCGCATGGGTGTGGCCTTTGCCTGCAGGGTAACTAAGTAGAGTAGAGGAGTAGAGGAACCACAGCTTTATTTTCCACTCCCAAATGTCGGGGTTTTGGCGGTAGTGGAGGAGTCCTGCCACCCAGAAGAATGCAGAGAGTGGTGGGAGGTGTGATCCAAGCAGTGGTGCAAGTGGTAGACAAGAAGTACAAGAACTCATGCAGTATCAAATATGAAATGCAGAATGAAGATCTTCAATCTGAAGGATAGCTGTGTGAAGACACGTCTATCTGTTTAGACACTAGTATATTCAGTTAGAGATAGTGAAGTATTTCTAGCAAAATTGCACTGTTGTACAAGTCAAACGTTGTTATGGAAACCCTAATTTTAGGTCACAGGGCCAGAAACTGTCATCATGTTGTTGGTTTAAGAATTTCAGTTCCAGTGGCAGTGGGAAGAAGTACAGGAACTCCATTCCTGCTGCAGAAAATGTACAGGAACAGAGTTCCTGTAGGTTCTTGTTCACGTTCATCACTGGATCCAAGCCCCTGGAGTTAGAGCCAGAGGAGGTCTTTTTGTGGTGCGGGGAGCGGAAGCGCCCCTTAGACCTACCCCAGGTCTTTCTCACGGGACTTGGGCTGGTCCGGATCCTTTTTGTTTTCCTTGTGCTTGGAAGAATGGGAAGAAGAAGCAGACTTTTCAGCTGGTGAGCTCTACAAGACGGTCAGCTGCTGCTCTAGGATGTGTGCCTTCAGTGCCTTAAGGCAGTGGATCAGAGTCTGGCCGGTAAAGCCACTACAGATGGGACAGGCCTTGGTGTCATGGTCCAGCCCCAGGCAGTAGAATACAGGCCTCGTGCTTGTCCTTGACCGGGATCTGTCGACTGCAGGCACATTTGGTCCTCTTCGTCTCAGAAGAAGAAACCGATGACAGCGAAGAAGACACGCAGGAGATGAAAAAGCCAAAGAAAAGTGGACTTTTCTTTGGAAAAATACAACATTTTACTGACAACGCTAGTTTAGTGCTAGAAGGCAACTGAAGAGCTGAAGTAGACGGGCTGACGGCGGGAAAAAAACTGAGGTGGGGCTGGGGACCGCCCACTTATGTACCATTGGCCGATGCCAGGAAAGAGCCGGCATCAGGGGCGGTCCAAGCTGAAGACTGATAGCTAGAAGGTTTCTGTGAGGTTCTGGTGCTTGGTGGCATAGTCCTTATGGTAACAGCCTACTGCAAGAGCTTCCACTTGAAGACAGATCTGTCCCTTACAATGGAATGAAAGATCTGACGTCACAGGGTGGAGCTGCCCAAGTGGTAAGAGGAATTGGACCATTCCAGTGGAACTGACTGAGTGTGGATTGTGAACTGTACCCAGCTCCTTAGAACTTTCCATTATGGACTCCTCTCCAGGTAGCATCTAGCAACCAGTTCCCAATCCTCCAGGTTAGCCCTTCCCCTAGTCCTAGTTCCCTACTTTCTGTATTAGCCTCCTGCATGGCCACAAATCAACGGCCTTGCTGAAGATTAGGGAAAGAATGTAGACTGCCTGTTCCATAGCAACAATCTGTGTCACCAAGTTGATAATCTGTCAAATTTGTTTGACATAACCTGCCTACTGGGAACCCATGCAAATTCCTGTCCATAAGGCTGTTTTCCAATAGAAAGCCAACTATCTGTCTTGGCTGCCACCAGGTGGTGGCTAGGTGGTAGCGCTAAGCCATAAGGGAGACCAGGCATTAGGCCTGGTGGGAGGAAAGGAGCAGTTACATGGCCGTAACAGCGCGATGCGCCCCTCAACACGCATACACGACCATGCTGTGGAGAAAATTCGCCATTTATTCTAGGATTACAAGTATCTTGAGCCAAGGTTTTTTACAAAGGTTCCACGTCAGAAATAACAAACAACAAGGAAGCAACAGTAAACAATTCATGTACAAACAGTGCTACTGAAAGGGGTCAATTATAGAAAGAGTAAGGTGTAGAGGAGGAGGAGGAGGAGAAGTGTAGGTAATTAACAGAGGCATCTGTAGTAAGATGGTGAACACAGCTAGGACGCATATGCCTACAAGGAATGGGTAGGGTCAGGCGCCCGGGGGTGGCAGAGAAACAGGGATGAGAGGAGAGGGGAGGATGAAGATGCAGCCGAGGCATTTGTCGAAAAATAAATGGGAAGGAGTGACAGAAGAGAAAAGGGGCAGGGTGGGGGGATAAGTGCTGTAATGGGGCAAAGAGAGACTCATGAGGTGGTATGAAGACCTGAGATTTCTGTAAGTTTTGCTATTGTTTTTTAAACTACAGGAGAAAAGGATTAGTTAATTCTACTTGCTGCTGAGGGAGTTAATGTATAGAGAATTTTTGTAAGTTTTGATGTTGTTTTATTTTCTTTTTAATTTAGCTTAAAGTAGAATTTAGCTTAAAGGCTTCTGTGGCTGAAGTGAGTGCACAGGACATGCCCAGACTTGCCCACCCAAAAAGCCTTTAAATTCTGACTAAGCCATCAAACTGCAGGGGAGAAGGATTGGTTAAGTCTGCTTGCTGTCTGTGGAGAAGATTTCTTTAAGTTTTGCTATTGTTTTTTAAACTACAGGAGAGAAGGATTAGTTAATTCTACTTGCTGTTGAGGGAGCTAATGTATACAGGATTTTTGTAAGTTTTGATTTTTTTTTTTTTTGTGTACACTTTATTTCTACTCTCCCTACGTCCAGACTCTCTCCAGCATGGGCATCTCAGTCAGTGGTGTCTCCCGTCCTGTCTGAAGCACGGTGCACACTCTATTCCAGTTGGGGGCTTCCCCCCTCCATTGCCCGCATGGCCTACCCAAGCCCCCCCCCCGGGTCTACATCCTCCGGGGAAGGACTGCCATCTCCTCTGGCACCCTATTCACAGTATTGGTAGGGCAGCTCATGGGAGATCCGAACGTGCACCCTTACGCCCAATGGCAGATGTGGGTCTGATGCCACTGGCCCCGCCTTCGCCTACTGGAGGAGGAGGATTTTAACTTTACTTTCCTCCAACGAGGGCAGTGTAATGCTGCCCAGCCAGTTACGCGTGCATACCTTCACATTATCCAGAGAGCAGCCACCAACATTGTAACCCCCATCGTTGGTCTCAAGGGTTGTAGTACCCCAGCCACCGCTGGGTGTCACTATGCGTGGGACATTCCCTCACATCCTCCCCAGGAGAGGAGAGCAGTCCTCGGATGCTCAATCCATCTTCTCCCACCGACTCCCCAACGATCCGGGCTCCGCCTCCAACTCTGGTGCCGAGTGGCGCGAGGTGTGGCGTCCGCACTCAACCCTCAGCGCCAACCGGCCGGCTCTGTATTATTTTCTTTTTAATTAAGCTTAAAGTAGAATTTAGTTTAAAGGTTTCTGGGGCAGGAGTGACTGTAAAAGTCCTCCCACCCACCCCTTCCACCAGCCTTTCTTAAATACTGATATAGCACTGGGGGTTGGGTTTGAAGGCTGTGAGGGAGGAGCTTGGGGAGCTGCAAACTGATCTGAGCCCTCAGAACAGGCCAGGAAGGAGGAAATCATGAACAGCCATATGAGCTAAGTCTTAAGGACACAGAAATATATAGAACGTGTGAATAGATCTATAGTCCTTATGAGTAGGATTGTGGTTTCCAGTTAGTACTATAGTTGACTGTCTTATGCTGCGTGCAAGGACATTTAGGATAACAATTTCTGTTAGAGGCTGGGCTAGGATTAGTTAATTTTACTTGCTGTAGGGAGAGTGGTTTAGGAAGTATAAGGAAACAGAAGGAGCAGAAGGTCTGGGGAGAGGGGGAGGCATCACTGGCAGAAGGGGGGAAGGCTAAGCAAGGAGAAGAGGTAGCAGAAGTGGAAATCACAGCAGAGAGAGTGAGGGAAGCCCTCAGGTCCCTTAAGACGGAGAAAGCACCGGGGCCAGATAAATTACATCCCAGAGTGCTGAAGGAACTTGCGGATGTCCTGGCGAAACCCCTGGCAGAGCTTTTCACCATCTCTCTGAGGACAGGGTGGGTGCCCCAGGACTGGAAGGTGGCGCATATAGTGCCTATCCACAAGGGGGGGGATCAAGGGAGGTGGCAGGGAACTATAGGCCTGTCAGCCTGACATCGGTGGTGGGCAAGGTGATTGAGGGCATTGTCAAAGAGAGGCTAGGGGAGGACCTGGGAAAGTCAGGGTGCCTGGACGATAGACAGCATGGACTTGTCCCGGGGAAATCGTGTCAGACAAACCTTGTGGAGTTCTATGACTGGGTGATGAGTGCCTTGGACCTGGGTAGACCAGTGGACGTCCTCTTTCTAGACTTCAGTAAGGCATTTGACTCTGTTCCTCACGTGGGCCTGTTAGATAAGCTGGGAGAAATGGGGGTGGGGGAACCAGATGATCAGATGGATAGGCAATTGGCTCCAGGACCGGACCCAGAGGGTCGTAGTTGGCGGGATAGTCTCATCCCCAAGGAGGGTCATTAGTGGGGTCCCACAGGATCTGTCCTTGGGCCCTCCTGTTCAACACCTACATCTCTGACATAAGGACAGGAATCAGGAGTGAGATGAATCTCTTTAGGATGACTCAAAACTGTGGGCGGTGGTGGATGGGGAGGAGGGGGGGGTGGCCCTACAGGGGGACCTGGAGGCTTTGGAAAGATGGTCTAGAAAGTGGAAGCTGAGGTTCAATGCAGGGAAATGCAAGGTACTGCACCTGGGGGCCAGAAACCCAGGCCAAGTGTACACCCTGGGGGAAAATTCTACAAGTCTCGATGGCTGAGAGGGACCTGGGGGTGGTGGTGGATCTCAAGATGAACAACTCGGAGACTTGTAGGAGGGCAGCAGCCAAGGCCAACAGGATGCTGGGATGCATCGCTAGGGGGATCACCTCCAGAAGGAGGGAAGTGATACTCCCTCTGTATAACTGCTTGGTGAGGCCAAACCTCGAGTACTGCATGCAATTTTGGAGGCCACACTTAAAGAGGGAGATTAAACTCCTGGAGAGGGTCCAGAGGAGGGCAACCAAAATGATTTGGGGCTTGGGGGACAGGACCTATGAGGAGAGGCTCAAAGAGCTAAATATGTACACACTGGAAGAGAGAAGGGACCGGGGGGACATGATAGAGGTCTTCAGGTACATGAAGGGAGTAAATAGGGGAGGAACAGTCAGGGTGCTTCAAAGGAAGGAGGAGGGGGCCACTAGAGGGCATGGGTGGAAGCTGGAGGGGGAAGATTCAGGGGAGAAAGGAGGAGGTGCTACTTCACTGAGAGGGTGGTGGAGCCATGGAATGTGCTGCCTAGGGGCTGGTGGAGGCAGAGACGGTGGAGGGGTTCAAGAGGGGTGGGACAGGTACAGAGGAAGGGTTCTGGAAGCAAAATCCAATGCAGCGAGAATATCCGGAACTGGGAAGGAGAAGCCAGAGAAGGCGAGGGGGGCAGTAAGGTCAGCTCCCAGGGTTGGGGCTGACCAAATGAGCAGACGCGAAAGACCGTTGGGCCTATTCTGCTGGCATTTTAGTATGTTAGTATGAGCAGGACAGAGAACTGTACCAGCTAAGGCAGAAGGAAGCAGGTAGGGAAGTCAGAATAGCAAAGGCCCAAACTGAGGAAAAGATAGCCAACTCGGTTAAGAAGGGGGATAAAACCTTTTATAGGTACATCAGGGAGCGTAGAAAGACAAAGGTAGGGATAGTGAGACTAAATAGAATGGACGGTGGGCAGAGAGGGACAGTGAAAAAGCAGGGACACCGAACGAATACTTCTGCTTACTATTCACAAAAGAGAAGGAGGGGGAGGTGCCTAATCCAATTAACAGAAGCACTCTGGATGGGGGTCAATCCCAGTCCTTTCACAGAAGAAAGGGTTCTGAAAGAACTCCTAAAACTGAAGGTAGACAAAGCAATGGGGCCTGATGGAAATCACCCCACAATTCTAAAAGAATTAAGGGGAGAACTAGTGACACCACTGACTACCCTGTTTAACAAATCATAGATACATAGACAGTGTCGGCAGATAAGGGCCTATGGCCCACCCAGTCTGCCCATTTGAGCTTATAAGTTCAGTTTGTTTTCCTAGAAGTCTGTTTCCCCTTACCCCTGACCTCTAGAATTCCTTTATGTCTATCCCATGCATTCTTAAATCCCGTGATTGTTTCAGCCCCCACCACTTCCTCTGGCAGGGTGTTCCACTTGTCCACCACCGTCTGTGAAGAAATTCTTTCTCATGTTTCCTCTGAATCGCCCTCCTCCAACTTCATCCCATGCCCCTCTAGTCCTGGAACATCTTTTCGCTTAAAAATAGTGTTTTCCTGCACCTGTTTCTCCCTGTAAGATACTTGTATGTCTCTCATCATATCCCTCTCCTCCTCTCTCCAGGAGCACATGTTCAGTTCCTTCAATCTGTCTTCATAGGACTTGTGATGCAATCCATGCACCATCTTTGTTGCCCTTCCCATGGGAGGATGGTGTGGTACCTGAGGACTGGAGGAAAGCAGATGTGACTCCCCTTCACAAAAGTGGGAGCAAGACAGAGGCAGGAAACTACAGACCTGTCATTTTGACCTCTGTGGAAGGGAAAGTGATGGAATCACTTCTGAAGGAAAGAACTAATGAGTACCTAGAGGCCAGTGGGGCACAGGAACCAAGGCAGCATGGGTTCACAACAGGAAGGTCAAGTCAGACAAATCTAATTGATTTCTTTGACTGGGTGACCAAAGTAGTAGAACAAGGAGGGGCTGTGGACATGGTCAACCTAGACTTTAGCAAGGCATTTGACACAGTCCCACACAAAAGATTAATAATCAAATTAACCAGCCTGGGAGTGGGTCCCAGGGTGGTAGCCTGGGTAAAACACTGGCTGGACAACAGGACACAAAATATAATTGTAAATGGAGTCCACTCTGAAGAAACAGTGGTTACTAGTGGGGTACCGCAGAGTTCAGTACAGGGTTCAGTCCTTTTTAATGTCTTTATAAGTGGCATTTCAGAGGGACTGGAAGGAAAAGTATGCATCTTTGCAGATAACACAAATATCTGCAACAGGGTTGATACACAAGGAGGTGTGGAAAGGATGAGAAGGAACTTGGCAAGGTTGGAGGAATGGTCAGAAATATGGCAGCTTGGATTCAATGCAAAGAAGTGCAAAATAATGCACCTGGGAAACAAAGACCCAGGGGAAGATTAGACAATGCAGGTGGAGGAAGTAACAACAACAAATATGGACAGGGACCTGGGGGTAACCATATCAGATGACCTTAAGGTTAGCAAGCAATGTGAGAAGGCAGTAGGGAGGGCTGGGGTGATACTGGGATGTATAAGGAGAGGCATCACTAGCAGAAAACAGTAAGTTGTTATCCCTCTGCACAGACAGTTGGTGAGACCCCCTCTGGAGTACTGCGTCTAGTTCTGGAGACCCCATCTCTGCAAGGACATAGACAGGATGGAGGCAGTCCAGAGAAGGGCAACTAAAATGGTGCAGGGTCTGCAAGAGAAGCCAAACAAGGCGAGACTAAAGGAGCTTAATATGTATACCCTTGAGGAAAGGGGGGACATGATAGAAACTTTTAAGTACCTCTGTGGAGTCAACAAAGTCCAAGAGGGTAGCAACTTTTAGAAAAAGAGATATTTAAGAAGAAGAGGACACAATCGGAAGATAGAGGGGGACGGCTCAGGGCAATGTGAGTAAGTTTTTTTTCACAGAGAGGGTGGTGGACGCATGGAACAGCCTTCCTGAGGAGACTGTAAGGTCTAAAACTGTGGGAGAATTCAAGAATGCATGGGACAGACATAAGGCAATTCTTGTTGTGGGTAGGAAGAAATAGGCTGTTGGTCAACTAGGCTCTGCAGCTTATCCTGTAGGTAGGGAAATGGGCAGACCAGGCGGGCCAAGTGGTCCTTATCTGCAGTTCAAGTCTACGTTTCTATGGTGTGGCGAGGCTGTATAGGTAGTGTGGACAAAGAGCAGGATTGTAGGGTGCAATGGTTGTGGGGCAGCATTGTAGATGAACATACTGTGGAGGCTGGGAGGGTGTCCAATATGCCACAGGCTAAGGAGGCTTGAGGAAGAGGTTCAGTGGCTTAGCAGGGGAGGTTGAGGGAGGAGGGGAGGGGAGGATTGCGTCGGTAGGAGGGCTGACATCTGACAGTATTGTTGGGGCACCACAGAGAAGGAACAGTGGGGCAAGGGAGAGGTCAGGGGGAGGAGGCACAGTAGACAGGAAGCCAGTGGATGAAGGGTGGACTCTAGTAGGACCTAGAAAAAGAGCAGCAGCAGGAGGGAGAGAGGAGGAAACACACAATAAGGCAAAGGAAGGAGGGAACATGTTTGCTGTACTAGCAACACATGGGAAAGAAGGCGCAGGGGGAGACTGCACAAGGGATAGTACTCACAAAAAGAAGGGAGAGCGGGGCATTACTAGTGGAGAGACTAAGTATGGCATGGCAGTGGGAGGGATAATATTCGGAGAGGTGAGGAGGAGCGACAGTTGGCAGTCAAACAGGAGGAGGGGGAGGAGTCTCAACTGAGAAGGGCGGGGAAGACACTGGGACACACTGTAAAAGCACTGTCTTGAGTGGCCCCAAATAAGAACTTGATAGGGGGGAGGCTGACGAGCACAAGGAAAGGAGGAGGGAGGTACTAGTGTTGGGGGGACTCCATACTCAAGGGAATCAGATGGAGCAGCAAGGGGGAGAGGCACAGTCAGATATGGGCGGAGTCCATACCAGGATTAAAGGCAGACAAGGCAGGACAGGCAATGCTAAGGTGCGTAAGGAGGGATAGGAGGAAACCACACATTGTGGTACATGTGGGGACAAATGACCTAGCAGGGAAAATGGTGGAGGTAACAAAGGAGAGGATTGAGGAAGTGGGAAGGTTGTGTGAGGAGACTGGGGAGTCTGTGGCATTCTCCAAAGTGCTCCCAGTACCCTGCGCAAGCACAGTGAGAAAGGAGAGGATTAGGGAGTTGAACACGTGGTTGGTAGAATGGTGTCAAATTAAGGGATATGGGGTTGTGGGTGACTGGGGCAGTACCTGGGATAACAACAAGCTGTTTGCAAGGGACAGGCTGCACCTGAGTGGGGAGAGGAAGGAGGTATTAAAGCAAAGACTGGGGAGGTGTATTGTGACAAAGGTAGTTTTAAACTAGATGGGGGGGCTGGCAAGTGGACAGCAGGTAGGCAGGGATCTGACAGAGTAGAGCCTACACCCCAGGCTAGCAGGTAAGGACTCGGGGTGGCCGAAAAAGGAGGTAGCAGAAAGAAGGAAATGGAGGCCAATGGAGGGAAGGGGGCAGGATGGAGGGTGGTCTCGCTGAATGCAAGAAGCTTCGGCAACAAATCTGCTGAGCTACAGGCACTCTTAGCAGTGTGGAGGGTGGATATTGCCGCTGTCACAGCAACGTGGGCAACTGAGCACCGGGACTGGGATCTGGCAATCCCAGGATACAAAGTATACAGGTAGGACCACAAGGAAGGGAGGGGCGGTGGGGTGGCAGTCTATGTGAGGGACGGGATCAAATGCACAAGGGACGAGGGAGAAGAAAGCAGAACAGAGGCAATCTGGCTGCAGCTCCTAGACTCAAGGGGTAGGACACGGAGGTTTGGGGTGGTATACAGGCCACCATCCCAGTCTGAGGAGCTTGACAGGGAATTAGTAGGACAAATCAGAAAAGTATGTAGAAAAGGGAAGGTGGTCATCGTGGGGGATTTCAACTTGCCGAGGGCTGACTGGAGCATACCAGTCACCTCCAGTGCTAGGGAGCAAGTGCTCCTGGATGCAATCCAGGAGGGTCTCCTGACACAGTTGGCTAGTGTACCTACTAGGCTAAAGAACACTTTAGATCTGGTGCTGTCGAATGGGAAGACAGTAAGGGAAATAAAGCTGGAGGACCCACTAGCCGACAGCAATCACCAAACAGTGTGGTTTAATATCACGATGTGCAGGAGGCCAGAGAAATCAGTTACTCAGGTAGTAAACGTCAGGGGGGCAGACTTTGGGAGGACGCAGGAAGTACTGAAAGGGACACTAGAGGGCATAAGGCAGGAGATGGATGCAGCACAGAAATGGAATATTATTAAAGGGGATTACAGAGGCAACAGAAGCCTGCACTAAGACACAGGGTAAGAGGAGCAGAGCAAGAAAACCATGCTGGTTGAACAACGAGGTAGTGGAGGTGGTGAGAGCAAAACGAGAGGCTCACCAGAGGTACAGAAGGACAGGGAAGGAAGTGGACAGGGAGGAGTATGCAAGACGGTCCAGGGAGGTGACCAGAAAAGTGAGAGAAGCCAAGGCCCAGAGGGAGCTGAGATTAGTGCAGGGAATTAACGGGGGACTTTCAGATACATCAGGGAGACAAGGAAGCCAAGGAGACAATAGGATAAAAGAGGTGGGGAGTGGACAGAAAAGGGGTGAGGAGCAGGCAGAAGCACTGAATGAATACTTTTGCTCAGTGTTCACGGAAGAAAAGGGGGGACTGCTACCACCATGGGCTGGGAGGGTGGAGTCAGGGGGAGAGGAGGCAACAGATGGAAGAACTGAGGCAAGTAGAGTCCTAGAGGGACTGAGAGCACTGAAGGTAGACAAGGCACCAGGACCGGATGGTATCCACCCCAGGGTGCTGAAGGAGATGGCAGAGGTGTAGGTGGAGCCGCTGGCGGATCTGTACAGCACCTCACTGGAGTCAGGATGTATGCCACTGGACTGGAGGATGGCACATGTAGTACCATTACACAAGAGCGGACCAAGGGATGAACCGGGTAATTATTGCCCAGTAAGTCTCACCTCCACAGTTTGCAAACTCATGGAGACAATACTAAAGGAAAGACTGGTGTCGTACCTGGAGGACAGTGGCCTCCAGGATGTGAGGCAGCATGGGTTTGTTTCAGGGAAGTGTTGTCAAACCAGCCTGATACAATATTATGACTGGGTGACAGGTGAGCTGGATAAGGGTCATGCGGTGGATGTTCTTTACTTGGACTTCAGTAAGGCCTTCGATTCTGTGCCTCATGGGTGGCTTGGAGGAAGCTAACTTGTGTAGGGGTAGGGGCAAAAATGATAAACTGGATTACAAGCTGGCTGAGTGGGAGGCTGCAATGGGTGGTAATAAGAGGGGAGCTCTCAGTTCCAAGGCCGGTGATGAGTAGGGTGCCACAGGGCTCTGTGCTGCGGCCAGTATTGTTCAGGCTCTTCATATCAGACACTGCACATGGGGTGGTGAGCAAGATAAGTCTGTTCACCGACAACACCAAAATCAGAGCAGTGGTGAATGGAGAGGAGGAATGGAAGCAGCTGCAGGGGGACCTAAGCAAGCTAGAGGAGTGGTCAGAGAGGTGGCAGCTGGTGTTCAATGTAAAGAAGTGTAAGGTTATGCACTTTGGGGTGAAGAACCCAAGGAGAGAACACTAGCTGGGAGGGGTTAAGCTGGGGATCACTGAGGAGGAGAAGGACCTAGGAGTAATGATAACTGGGACCATGGTCAACACTGTCCAGTGCAGGAGAGTGGCTGCAAAAGCGAACAAAATGCTGGGGTGCATTGCGAGGGGTTTTTCGTCCAGGCGAAGAGAGGTGATCTTGCCCCTCTACAGGTCGCTGGTAAGGCCGCACTTAGAGTACTATGTGCAGTTTTGGAGGCCATACCTAAAGCGTAATATCAGACTTCTGGAGGGGGTGCAGAGGAGGGCAACAAAGATGATATGTGGAATGAAAGGGACAGACTATGACAGCAGGCTGGCAGACCTGAATATGTACACTCTGGAGGGTAGAAGGGACAGGGGAGACATGATAAAGACATTCAAGTATCTGAGGGGAACCAATAAGGATGGGACAGATGGGGGTCTTTAAGTTAAGGAGGTGGAGGGTCACCAGGGGGGCATGGGCTAAGAATAGAGGGGGAAGGATTTAGGAAAGAAATGAGGAGACACTATTTCATAGAAAGGGTGGTAGCAAAATGGAACGTCCTACCAGAATGGGTGGTATCATGTAAATCTGTTTACAGTTTCAAAAGGGCATGGGACAGGGAACAGGGGAGAGTGAGGGTGGCAGTGGGATGACAAATGGGAGGGCGGATGGGGCAGCTGCAAACTAGGGGTGCTAGCTGCACCATCGAGCAGACTTAGATAGACCAGGTGGTCTGTTTTCTGTATGTTCTGGGGTCCCGGGATTAACAGGGAGAAAAACAGAAAATGGGGCACTGAGGTAGGCTAAATGAAGCCCTGAATCTATCAGAGCGGATCGAGATCCCCTAAGAGAGGACTGCAGCAGTGCCTGCCCAGAGCCCCAAATGGAGAAAAGGTTATACAGGAAAAAAGAAAGAAAGCCAACTATCTGTTCCTTTATAAATCAGGTTGCTTGCCCACTGCTGACGTTAGGCTCAGCAACTCTCATTATTGTACAGTGCATCTCTGCCCGATTGTCCCAGAACTGTCCTGAGAAACAGGGATGCAGGATTAGTAAGTCAGAGGGCTCTAAACTCACATGAACAGTCTGCTGTGTCACAGTGGACCACTATATTTGACTTCTTTTTGTTTGGGAAATGTCTCTCAAGGTTTTACAGCACCTTTCTGAGATCTTAACTCTGCTCTGCTCCACACTAACATCCCCAGTCCTTGGTGGGGGAAGACTCTCCTAGCCTATCCTGTCCTATCTTCTCCCATGTTTTCTATTAATATTTCTGCCTGCCTAGCTTTTTATTCGACTGCTCTCGATTTATTTTGTATGTTCTAACTTTCTGACTGTACAAGCGTAAGGTGTTTTAGGAGACACTTGTATCAAGGGCACGATGCAGCCCAGCTCCGTGACACTGGTGATGTACATTATGCTCCCATGTTGGTAACTCGGGTTCACACAACCCACTCTGGGCCAGTGAAGCCAAGTGCTGCAGAGGCATGAGATGGTGGTCTCAGGCTCGGAGGTGGGGATTCTCATTACCTTACAGTCTCCTAGGGGAGACTGGAGGTACCAGCAGATGTTGTTAGTGACCACAGAAAGTCCTGCCACCCCCGTTCAGCACTGAGAACATAAAGCTAAAGATAAAAGGTGCTCACAGTCCCTGCAATTCTTTTTTCACTGAACTCTTACTAATGTAGATTTACCATTTTAACATCACTCCATAATGGATCACCAATCCCGTGAACTTTGAGATGAAAATAATTTTAGGGGAATCAGGATACAAACCCAGATCCTCTGCTCCCTAACTATTAGGCTATGCTGGATGCCAGTTTGCATGGTTGTGGTTTCTTATATGCCTTTCCCAAACTGATCCGAAATCAGTTCATTAAAAAAAAAAAGTAACTCATGTAAGTGCTTTCAGTCAGTCAATACACAGAGACACTGCACCTCTTATTCCATCTACAGCGGTCTCCCAGACAGAATGTTAGAAGCAGAGTGTTCCACTTCACAGCCAGGGGGAGAGTGGCTTCATTTAATTTAAAAAAAAAAAAAAAAATACTTCGAACTTGTAAATCACTCTAGCTAATTCAAGTGATTTATAATAACTTAACAGGGCTTCCGGGGGTGCCTGTTATAGTTTAAGAGACTCCTACTGTGAGGTTTGAACAGCAAGAATCAGGCAGTTTTGCTTCACAATCCTCCTGCCTGAACCTCGCACTCAGGAGTCTTTTATACCATCAGAGACACCCAGCAGAGGCAATATAAACATCTTATATAAAAGCAAACTGTTCTATATTGTAAGAAACTGGTAATCCACCACCTCAAGTTCCTAAGACCAAATGCTCCATCCCCACCTAGAAGGGCTGCTAACATGCCATGTACAATCCTAGCTCATGTTATCCATAGTCCGTGAGGCAGCAGGTTCAGACCCAGTCCTTCCCTGCAGTATGCATGCTCTGTCCCAACCCCTGAGCACTTCCCATCTCACTGCCTACCAGACTGTCCAACCCTCCTCCAAGAAGGTCCATGGCTCCCATTTGTACTGATGAAGACGTCATGGACTGCACATTGACTGGTGGGCCAAGGTCAAGGTTCAGGAGGTCTCCAAGGAGGTCACCCTGTGATGGGATTACTGAAGGCTGCTGTTCCGTAGGCAGGGCTGCTGCTGCTGGGGCCACTTCTGTGTTCTCGGGGCTCTCATTTCTGGTGGAGAAAGAACCAAAGCAAAAGACAATTAATGCTCAGATCTGCTGAAAAAAAGACTGTGCTGGTTTTGTTTACAGTGAAAAGCATCAAGAAAGACTTTGCAGCCCAACCTCTGGAAATAAGAGATCAGACACTGTGAACCGGCCACAATGAATTCTTTGGGCAACATTTCAACTTTCATACAAATACCACAAAAAGGAAACACTGCTTTGATGGCACAAAGATCCTCACAGATATAGCTCTGCTGAAATACCAGAGACGAACCAAACACTATCAATACAGCAGGGCACGGTGACACAAGCCACCTCTTCTTTTCAGGGTGTTGAGTCTGTGAAGTCTCTGTCACACAGCATCAGCAGAGCAGGGTACAGTGACACCAACCATCTCCTGTTTTCAGTGTGTTGAGTCTGTACAGTTTCTGCACACACACAGTATCAAAATAGCAGGGCACAGTGACACCAGCCACCTTTTGTTTTCAGTGTGCTGAGTCTGTGCAGTCTCTGCTCACGTAGTATAAATACAGCAGGACACGGTGACACCAGCCACCTCTTGTTTTCAGTGTGTTGAGTCTGTGTGGCCTCTGCTCACACAGTACCAATACAGCAGGACACGGTAACACCAGCCACCTCTTGTTTTCAGTGTGTTGAGTCTGTGCGGTCTCTGCTCACACAGTACCAATACAGCAGGACATGTGACACCAGCCACCTCTTGTTTTCAGTGTGTCGAGTCT
This sequence comes from Neoceratodus forsteri, assembly GCA_016271365.2. Classification (NCBI taxonomy): domain Eukaryota; kingdom Metazoa; phylum Chordata; order Ceratodontiformes; family Ceratodontidae; genus Neoceratodus; species Neoceratodus forsteri. The sequence goes on along the minus strand of JADMNL010000027.1, from coordinate 98,627,020 downwards.
GTGCGGACTCTGCTCACACAGTATCAATACAGCAGGGCACGGTGACATCAGCCACCTATTGTTTTCAGTGTCTTGAGTTTATGTGGGCTCTAATCACACAGTATCCCAAAGGCCTAAACTGAAGAAAAGATAGCAAACTCGGTTAAGAAGGGGGATAAAACCTTTATGGGTACATTAGGGAGTGAAGAAAAACCAAGGGAGGGATAGTGAGGCTTAATAAAGGAAAGGAGGGGGAGGTACCTAATCCAATCAATAGAAGCACTCTAGATAGGGGGGTCAATACCAGCCCATTCACAGAAGAAAGGGTTCTGAAAGAACTCCTAAAATTGAAGGTGGACAAAGCAATGGGGCATCACTGGATTCACCCCAGAATTCCAAAAGAACTAAGGGAAAAATTAGTGACACCACTATCCTTTTTAACAAATCATGGGAGGATGGTGTGGTACCTAAAGACTGGAGAAGGGCAGATGTGATTCCCCTTCACAAAAGTGGCAGCAAAGCAGCAGAGGCAGGAAACTACAGACCTGTTAGCTTGATCTCAGTAAAGTAAAAGTAAAGTAAAACTATTTTTAAGTGCTTTTCAAAACCAAAGCGATGTACAAACACGTAAAAACCAGACAAATAAACATTCATACACATTTTAAATGTCATCATTGATGCATTAAAGAGTGAGGGTGGACTAAATGATGGTTGGAAACAAAAGCCAATTAGTGCAGCTTCTGATGGTGCTGCTGTCATGTTAGGATCCACTTCAGGTGATAGGGAAAATGAAGCAGACCAGGGAGGGCTGTGGACATGACCTACCTAGAGTTTAGCAAGGCATTTGTCAGTGTCAGTGGCTCAGTAGGTAGCACACTCGCCTCTGAGGCCGGGAGATCAGAGGGCTGTGGATTCAATTCCCACATCTGGCACTTGGGTTAATATCCCAGGACTGACAATGTAGTGCAGCATGAGAGGGGTGCTGCACTTCTGAGGTGCAGTCTTTCGGATGAGACGTTAAACCGATGTCCCATCTGCCTGGATTGGTGGTAGTTCAGGTAGATGTTAAAGATCCCATGGCACTTATCGAAAAGAGTAGGGGAATTTCCCCGGTGTCCTGGCCAAGTTTCCCTCTTTCACTAAAAAAAAAAAAAAATACCACCAACAGCTTCATCTGGTTCAAGGTCAGTCGGCACTCATTTGTATCCCCCTCCCCCGGGTCATGCCTGAAAATAGGCACGATTTGTCTAGTGCACTTACCCGGTCAACAAAAAACTAAATAAATAAATAAATTTGAGACAGTCTCAAACAAAAGATTAATAAACAAATTAGCCAGCCTGGAAATGGGTCCCATGGTAGCCTGTGTAAAAAACTGGCTGGACAACAAGACACAGAGGATAATAGTAAACGGAGTCCACTCTGAAGAAAGGGGGTTACTAGTGGGGTACCGCAGGGTTCAGTACTGGGTCCGGTCCTTTTTAATGTCTTTATAAGTGACATTGTAGAGAGACTGGAAGGAAAAGTATGCCTCTTTGCAGATGACACAAATATCTGCAACAGGGTTGATACACAAGGGTGGTGGAAAGGATGAGAAGGGACTTGGCAAGGTTGGAGGAATGGTCAAAAGTATGGCAGCTTGGATTCAATGCAAAGAAGTGCAAACTAATGCACATGGGAAACAAAAACCCAAGGGAAGAGTACACAATGGGGGGGGGTTGGTATTAACAACAACAAAAATGGAAAGGGACCTGGGGATAGTTATATCAGATGACCTAAAGGCAAGCAAGCAATGTGAGAAGGTAGTAAGGATGGCTGGGGGGATACTGGGATTTATAGGGAGAGGCAGCACCAGTAGAAAATAGGAAGTTGTTATCCCACTGTACAGACAGTTGGTGAGACCCCATCTCGAGTACAGCGTGCAGTTCTGGAGACCCCATCTCCACAAGGACACAGACAGGATGGAGACAGTCCTGAGAAGGGCAACTAAAATGGTGCAGTGTCTGCAACAGAAGCCATACGAAGAAAGACTAAAGAAGCTTAATATGTATACCCTTGAGGAAAGGAGGAAGGGGGGGGGACATGACAGAAACTTTCAAGTTCCTCAAGGGAATCAACGACGTCCAAGAGGGTAGCATCTTTAAGAAAAAGAGATGTGCAAGAACAAGGGACGCATCTGAAGATGGGGTGGGGTGTCCTAGGGCAACGTGAGGAAGTATTTTTTCACAGAGAGGGTGGTGGACGATGGAACTGCCTTCCCTGTGGAGGCAGTGGGGTCAAAAACAGTGGGGGAATTCAAGAATGCATGGGACAGACATAAGGCAATTCTGGTAGGGGTAGGAAGAAGTAGGCTGTTGGTTAACTAGGATCTGCAGCTTATCCAACAGGTAGGCAAATGGGCAGACTAGGTGGGCCAAGCGGTCCTTATCTGCCATCAACGTCTATGATTCTAGCAATACAGCATGGCATGGTGACACCAGCCACCTCTTGTTTTCAGTGTGTTGAGTCTGTGCATTCTCTGCTCGCACAGTATCAACACAGAAGGGCCCAATTACACTGGCCACCTCTTGTTTTCAGTGTGTTGAGTCTGTGCTGTCTCTGCTCACAACAGTATCAATACAGCAGGGCACGGTGACACCAGCTACCTCTTGTTTTCAGTGTGTTGAGTCTCTGCGGTCTCTGCTCACACAGTATTCAGGGCACGGTGACACCAGCTACCTCTTGTTTTCAGTGTGTTGAGTCTGTGCGGTCTCTGCTCACACAGTATTAATACAGCAGGGCAAGGTGACACCAGCAACCTCTTGTTTTCCGTGTGTGAGTCTGTGCAGTCTCTGCTCACACAGTATGAATACAGCAGGGCAAGGTGAGACCATCCACCTCTTGTTTTCAGTGTGTCGAGTCTGTGCGGTCTCTGCTCACACAGTATGAATTCAGTAGGGAACGGTGACACCAGCCACCTCTTGTTTTCAGTGTGTTGAGCCTGTGTGGTCTCTGCTCACACAGTATCAATACAGCAGGGTACAGTGACACCAGCCACCTCCTGTTTTCAGTGTGTCGAGTCTTTTAGATGTATTAGGGAACATAGGAAGACAAAAGGGGGGATAGTAAAGGTTGCTACTGAAGAAGGGAATTGCACCAAACATGACCCAGAGAAAGCCAAAACTCTCAACAAATACTTCTGCTCTGTGTTTACCAAAGAGAACCCAGGGGATGGCCCAGCCCTGAATAAAAAAAACACAGCACACCAGGACCAGGGGTAGACAGGAGTCCCTTTACAGAAGCCGAGGTACGAGAGGCGCTAAATAAACTAAAAGCAGACAAAGCCATGGGACCAGATGAGATGCACCCCAGAATCCTTAAGGAACTGGGGGCAGAATTAGCAGCCCCTCTGGCACGTCTATTCACAAAATCCTTGAAGAGTGGTGTGGTACCCGAAGATTGGAAAAAGGTAATAGTGGTTCCACTTCACAAATCAGGCAGTTGGGAAGAGGCTAGTACTTACAGACCCGTGAGCCTCACGTCTATAGTAGGGAAACTAATGGAAACACCACTCAAACAGAGGATCATAGCATTCCTTGAAACTAGCAGCTGACAAGAACCTAAACAGCACAGTTTCACAGCAGGTAGGTCATGCCAGACAAATCTGCTCGAATTTTTTGACTACGCTACAAAAATAGTGGACAACGCTGTGACAGTGGATGTGGTCTACCTAGACTTTAGTAAGGCCTTCGAGTTGGTTCCACACAGAAGGCTTGTAAAGAAGCTTGACCACACAGGAGTCGGTCCAGAAGTAGTCAGATGAGTACAAAACTGGTTACAAGGCAGAACCCAGAGGTTACAGGTTAATGGAGCGCAATCGACAGAAGGCAGGATGACCAGCGGGGTGCCCCAGGGCTCAGTCAGTGCTAGGGCCTGTACTCTTCAATGTTTTTACAGCAGACATCACTGACAGACTGGAAGGGAAGGTGTGTCTGCTTGCAGATGACACCAAGATATGCCACAGGGTGGACGCCCCAGAAGGTGCGAGCAAGATGGAAGCTGACCTCAAGAAACTAGAAGAATGGTCTGGAGTGTGGCAGCTGAGATTTACTGCCAAAAGTCCAAGGTCATGCACATAGGAAAGAAAAATCAAAGAAAGGAGTATTACGTAGGAGGCGAAAGACTGGCAGCCTCAAACCAGGAACAAGATCTGGGAATCATAATCTCAGATGACTCAAAGGTTAGTAAGCAGTGTGAGAAGGCAACAATGAAGGCCAACAGAATGCTGGGCTGCACTGGGAGGGGAATCACGAGCAGGAGGAGAGAGATGGTACTACCACTGTACAGATCGCTGGTCAGGCCTCACCTGGAATACGGAGTCCAGTTCTGGAGGCCTCACCTCAGGAAGGATATTGACCGGGTGGAAACGGTACAGAGAAAGGCGACAAAAATGATTCAAGGTCTGCAGTACATGTCCTACGAGGAAAGACTTAAGGAACTGAATATGCACTCCCTGGAGCAGAGAAGAGAGAGATAGGGGACATGACTGAAACATTCAACTACATAAAAGGCATTAACAAGGTACAGGCACAGAAACTTTTTCACTTCAGGAAGAGCTTCAGGACCAGGGGACATGACCTCAGGCTGCAAGGAGGGAGATTCTCTACCAACACCAGGACGTTTTTCTTCACAGAAAGAGTGGTGGACACTTGGAACAGCCTGCTCCAAGAGGTTGTGGGGGTCAACGCTGTGTGGGGATTCAAGAATGCATGGGATAGACACAAGGGAGCCCTGACTACAAAGGGCAACCAGAGTGCCAAAATAGGCCTAAAACAAATGGGCAGACTAAGATGGACCTAGCAGTCTCCTTCTGCCGTAAACTTCTATGTTTCTGTGTGGTCTCTGCTCACACAGTATCAATATAGCAGGGCATGGTGACACCAGTCACCTCTTGTTTTCAGTGTGCGAGTCTGTGCGGTCTCTGCTCACACAGTATCAATACAGCAGGGCACGGTGACACCAGCAACCTCTTGTTTTCAGTGTGTTGCGTCTGTGCGGTCTCTGCTCACACAGTATCAATACAGCAGGGCAGGGCTCTAGATAAGATTTTTGGGGATGAGTACCTGTACTCCTCATTTTGAAAGTGAGGTGAAACGAAATTCAGATGTGTACAAATGTCTTGCTAGAGTGAACTGAGGAGTACATCTATTAAAAAAAATGTAGGTTTTTTTCTAGATAAGAATTTCAGGTGCCAACAATGCTCCAAATAATGTTGACAGGTAGGAATTTACTCACCAGCTTTAAAACATAGTGAGTAAAACAAAAGTGGGATGCATACAAGTGCTGTAAATCTGGCAATAAACTGTTCCTTTTGAATCACCAGTCATGTTATGAAGCACTATTCTTTGGTGTGTGGAGTATTTACAAAATGTTGGGTGAGTACTGGCACTCATTAAAAAAAATTTCTGAAGAGTATTTCCTAAAATGAGGTGAGCAAAACAGACCAGTACACACCTTATCTGGAGCCCTTCAGCAGGGCATGGTGACACCAGTCACTTCTTGTTTTCAGTGTGTGAGTCTGTGCAGTCTCCGATCACACAGTATCAATACAGCAGGGCAGAGTGACACCAGTTACCTCTTGTTTTCAGTGTGTGAGTCTGTGCTCACACAGTATCAATGCAGCAGGGCATGGTGACACCAGTTACCTCTTGTTTTCAGTGTGTTGAGTTTGTGCGATCTCTGCTCACGTAGTATAAATACAGCTGGGCACAGTGACACCAGTCACCTCTTGTTTTAGTGTAATGAGTCTGTGTGGTCTCTGTTCACACACTATCAATACAGCAGGGCACGGTGACACTAGTCACATCTTGTTTTCAGTGTGTTGAGCCTGTGCGGTGTCTGCTCACACAGTATCAGTACAGCAGGGCACAGTGACACCAGTCACCCCTTGTTTTCAGTGTGTCAAGTCTGTGCGGTGTCTGTTCACACAGTATC